>AP028441.1:4471083-5148679 GCA_036509395.1 Antheraea yamamai
GGTTGAACGCGCTGATCTCAGGAACTACTGATCCGATTTGAAAAAACCTTTTTTTTTTGTTTTAGATAGCTCATTTACCGAGGAAGACTTTAGGCTATATTTCATCACGCTAAGACCAATAGGAGTAGAGCGCCAATGAAGAATGTTTCAAAATCGGGCATTTTTTTTCGTTTTGATTGTTTTCGCTGCGTGTTAGCGTTAGTATTATATACGTGGCCATGTTAACGTGGTAAGTTTCTATCGCAAACATTTTCAAAGATTATTTTGTGTTCCTATTCAAAAAGTTTATTCTACGTTTGTTTCGTTTCCAATTTTTTATTTGGGATCTATTACGTACATATTTAAAAAAAACGCGTGCCGAGCCGCGGGTGACAGCTAGTTATATATATATATATTATATCAACAGTCCTAACATGTATGGAACGTAACATTAATATTCTAATATAGCTTAACTGTAAAAACAATATTAAATTTCATATTTAATTGTATTATATAATTTGTATTTTGGTTAAACTCGACACAAGGTAGATTTTAGAATTATAATCAAGATAATTTTTTGAAAATTATAATTGGAAATAAACCCAACAAGCACAGGAATAATCTCATTATTATATACGTGACGCATTCATTATCCATCGTCTAAATATAGTTCGTTTTTCTCAGAAAGTACGGTTTTAAGAGGAAACGCAGGCAGCGAAACATTTGCAGAGTAGGTTTTACAGATATCTGTTGCTGTCGCACTGTGCCCCGCGCGCCCTTGTACCAATGAATGAGTGAACAGATTGTGCGTATGAGCGTACCATAGTTCGCTGTGTCTGTGCTGTCTTGCTCAGTAACAATGATATTATATGGAAACAGTTTTTTAATTATAAAACCATTGCGCAGTAAATATTCGTGTGGTTCGATGTTTGGGTTTTATAATATTTATTTTTAATGGTAATTATCTAAGCGTGTTATAAATATACATTATCTATAACATGTTATGTTTTTATTGGCTTTTTATAATTGAAATATTCACTATTCATGTTACTAAAGTCGACGCATTACGAACTGAGGCTTCGGCCAAGTCAATCTATTTTATTTAAAACAAAAAAGATTTTTAATATTGATATAGTGATTATAATATCTAGTTAGGTTAGCTAATTACGTAATAACTTAAGACAAAAGGTCCCTTAAGTAGCTAACGTGTTTAATAAAGATCAATAGACAAATAGGTTATAGCAAGATTTGCAAGACTTGACGCATGATCAAGACCAAGACCAAGACTGCGTTTGTAATACCAAGACCAAGACCAAGACCGGGTGTATTGACGCAAGACCAAGACCAAGCTAAGTCTCGTCTCGGTCTTGCATTTGGGCAACACTAATCTACAGCTTTTTAGTTATAATATCATTGCTACGCACGCATTCCGCGATGTATGTTTTCTTGCCGTCTAGAAGTGGGGCAAGCGACATGGTGCTTGTGTTTTTGATCTTTAAGATAATAATCGACGCAGATGAAGTCGCGCGTATTAGCTAGTTACACAATAACGCAATAGTATTTTTTTTTACATTTATTGCCGCAATTTACTTATTATTAACAACAGTATTTAATGTATCTTTCGGTTTTTCTTCAACACTTTCGAGCTGCGTATCATTTTTATTGTCTAGATTTTTCGTGTCTTCGTTATTTTTCGTGTCTTGTTCGTGCGTTTCTACAGTTGATTTTGCGTCGTCTTCTGCCGGTACTTCGACTTCAACTACAGTTGTTTCTGGTTCTTTGGTCTCTTGAACGAGAGAACTCATGACCACTGTTGGCAACTCTTCTTTCAGCGCCAGCTTCATCTCAACAATCGCACTACGCACGAGAAGTATAACGTAGAATTGGTAAACTGTAAAAAATGAGATACTTCATTACACAGTATAAAACAAAGTCCCCTACCGCGTCTGTCTGTCTGTCTGTTCGCGATAAACTCAAAAACTACCGAACGGATTTTCATGCGGTTTTTACCGGTAGATAGAGTGATTGATGAGGAAGTTTTAGTACATAATTAGTCAAGGATTTTTTCATAATCAGGGCGGGACAACGTCTGGCGGGGCCGCTAGTTTATATATATACTAGAGGGCTCGGCGGACGTTGTCCCATCCAGATAATTAAAAAAAATTGACAAATTATGTTATACGTTTATACCTTAAAGCCTTCCTCGTGCATCACTTTATCTAACAGTGAAAAAGTGCATGAAAATCCGTTCAGTAGTTTTTGAGTTTATCGCGAACAGACAGACGTGGCAGAGAACTTTGTTTTAAAATATGTAGCGATACACTAGTTCTAAACTTCGGAGAATTATTATTATGTAAAGAGCGCGAGGATAAATTTAATTGCGTGGTCAGAATTGTTAAAGTGAACCTTTTTTTCTATCGCCTCAATTTTTTTCGCCCATCTATCGCATGTCGTATTACAGCCGTCTGCGGAGTAAGGGTAAAATAAAAGGCGCTCGGTAGAGTAGCTAAGGCCAATATGGCGCCGCCCATGGCTCAATTCAAAATGATTCAATAATTGAAATAAATATTGTGCTCAATTTTTTACATGCGTCTATCATCTGAATTATGTTTATTATGTATTCCGTACTCTAATACGCAGATTGAAATTAAAATTGATGGTTGGATATCTAGTCTACTATTGATATCCCATTATCATTTCCATTTCCCATTTATTAAGTATTTTTCTTCCATTTACTAAGCTAAGATTTAAAACGCAATTTTAATACTCTAAATCGAATGATTCTCAGAATATTTTCAGTTAAGAAATCTACGATCCGTAAAAAAGTTTCACTTGCATCGTGGTTTTATAAAAACACTATTTTTATGCCGTTACTAGATAGAAGTACTTTGTTTGTATTTGTTTTCACTATGAAAATAATCAAATATAAGACACTACGCATGAGAGAATATTTATTGTAACAGAAATGGTTCATATTTAAATGCGCGTTAAAAAATAAACTTACTTATGCTGAGAATCAAGGTTATTTTCATCAGAGCTCCCAAAGACACTATGACGACAGAATAGAACAAGATAGAGGTAATTGTGGCCGCCACACAAAAGTACAAATACACCCGCATCAACGCCAGATCTTTCTAAAAAAAAAGGAAATAAATATTATACAAACCTGATTATTATATCTGGTAATTATTGTATATCAATTTAAGACTTCAGAAAAAAATTGTAACAATCGTGTATTCAAAAATCTCGCGTCTCCAGTATCATTCAAATAACTCCAGTCAAAAAAAGCACATACAGTATCTTTGGTCAATAAACAAACTACATTTTGAACAGAAATTTCTGGTGTTCACTGTTTTTTTATATTCATATATATCTGTATATTATATTTACGCATATAATAAAATTGTTAATCTAACGTGTCCATAATTTTTAGATTTTTTTAAAAGAAATGATTGCAGGTGTCTAGCAATAAGTAATAAAATACATTTCAATAATTTTTAGAAATGTTTGTCTGTTTATTTGAACATGCATCAATGTTAAAGTCTTGCGTTCATGATAAAACCTTTCAAGAAAATCATAAAACATATCTTCGAGTAACATTTAGTCTTTGTTTCATTAAAATTGGTGCACTCTATCAAAAGTTATTGCAATTTTAATGACGAGGCGACTAAAGTACGAGAAAATAGTAGATAAGTAAACGAACTTAATACTTTCACATGACTTTATTAGTCGCTGTTTTGTACATCAGAATTCACGCGGACGAAGTCGCGGGCACAGTCAGTCGTCAATAAAAACCGAGCGAAAAACTTGGCAGTCACACGATGAGTATAGGGCATTCGTGTAACATTTATGCAGCAGGTAACACGGAAGCTATGGTTTTTTCGAACTGTAATATACGAGTACGTAATCTTAAGATTGGCAATTCTTCCCTCCAAGTTTGAGATGACTAGATATAACAGGAATTACTTGGCAGAGGTTTCATATACATTAGGCAAGTGTTTCATAAACAACTTCGGTTGCGTTTAAAAATCATATTATAGGCATACAGTAAACGCAGTAGGCACTCAATTATCAGTCAAAACTAAGCTTAAGTTGTTAATCATAACAGAAAATAACATATCACATACATTTTATATGTGGTAGAGCCACGCTGAAGCTATTACTGGTTTTAGCATGAATCGGTCGGCTCGCCCGGGGTACTACCACCCTCTCACAGAAAACCAACGTGAAGTAATAGTGCTTGCATTGTTGCCTTTCATTCGGTCAGTGAGAGCGCCGCATACCCACCTCCCTCTCCTCTCCCATACTCTACTCCCCCTTCCCTATTTACCCCTCCCCCAAACACAGGCTGGCAACGCTCTTGCGACTCCCCTGGTGTTGCTAGTGTCTATGGACGGTGTTGATCACTTAACATCAGGTGACCCACCTGTTCGTTTGCCTCCGTAATGATATGTAAAAAAAAAACAAGAATGAGGTCACAAATAGATACACATCTTTAGATATTCACGAAATTTCAACGCCAAAGTTATACAATCTGCTTATTATATTTTTTAGTAAGAAAGAAATTAAATTGATATCATTTTACCTGATTATTCTAACTTGCGTATACTGTAGTAGAAATATGTACTAACCCGATAAACAGCGCACAACAGAACCGTATTAAAAGCGAATTCAGTCGAATAACACAGTATAGGGATTGGTTTAGTGGCGTTATCTTCTAGAATCATCTCTTCGACTTGCATTATAGTAGGGGAATAACTTTCATCAGCCATACCGACGATTGATGCCAACTGAAATAAATCGCGTAATTATTCATTTACGACCAGCTTTTTTATATTAAGTTAACGTTTGATCACAGATTTACTTTATTACATAGTATAAAACAAAGTCCCCCACCGCGTCTGTCTGTCTGTCTGTTCGCGATAAACTCAAAAACTACTGAACGGATTTTCATGCGGTTTTCACCAGTGGATACAGTGATTCATGGGGAAGGTTTTAGTATATAATTTGTCAATATTTTATTTATAGTCAGGGCGGGACAGCGTCTGCCGGGCCCGCTAGTAATAAATATACATAAGACCTAAATTAGTAAAATGCTAAGCCTAGAGAGGTACTATTTCATAACTGCAGCTGTCGGAACACACCTTTAGATGCTCAGCTAGAAGTTTTCAATTTGAGTACGGTAGCTACTAGTTAGTTACGCGGGTATTAGAGAATCACCTGTAGGTTGTAATATTACTAAGGATTCATCAAGATATTTTTTTTATCGGAATCTCAAGCATGTATAATCAGAACCTCGATTTATTCAGTGTCCGTACACGCTACCAGTACACTGTCATTGAGTCTTATCTTCACGGCATTGTCCTTTAGAGGTAGACAGTGTTTAATATGACTTTTATCAATAATCGTCATATTACTGCCGTTTTACGTTACAATTAATGTATTATTATGCATACTTTTTATATTAGGTACACGATTGGTTAATAGGAATGTACACTTTTTGATATAATTTTTCTTAGAGCTGACTACGCTATTGGCCTGACGGGCTTTCACAGCTTCACGACATTAACTGATATTTATTACTTATGTTCACCTCCCACAAAGAGCACCCTTCGTATTAATAAAGTTTCTTGAAGAGCTTCATGCTACATTAGTTAGTCGTGGATGATGTACCAAAAATGAAAAATTACAAAATATTGATATATATCTATAGTCACAGATTTAAAAATGGAAGTCAGCAGAATAACTGATAAGATAAAACTACGGAGGCTGTATCGATGCAGTGTCATGAAGAAATGTGATCTATAGAAGGTAAATATTTGAGACAGATGAATAAACATCATATAAACTAGAGTAAAAGAATGGAAATCTACAATAAAATATGGGAAAAAATATACACAAATTAAATAGATAGTCTTCTACGAGTGTGTCTTGTCTAAAAATATGTGGGAACAAAATCTATCATGTAATGTTGAATATAACCTTCGTAACAAAACCTTTTTCAATATAGTCGAAATATTTTCTAATAACTCCAAGTTTTAACTCCTATCTTGAAGAAGATTTGAAGTTGATATATGCATGCTAGTAATGTAGTTGAAGCATTATGAAATACTATAGAATACTTACGTCAAATATAATATTGAAATAAGCAGTTATCAGCAATCCCACTTTCACAGGTGCAATGTAACAGCAGTTGTTTAATTTGAAATTAACCATTAAAGATTTCACATATTCATAAGGTTCGTTCATTTTGAAATTTTTTTCTTAAACTACGTTGGGATAACTCGGCGCCACATTCACGAGCTCCGTCCCGAAATGGGAACTGTGTTACAATATGTTTTCATAATTAGGATACGAGTTAATTCATGGAAGGTCAAAAATTATTAGGTGTCTAACAATTTAGTACACTAATTACTTTGTTGGCGACACATTATATCAATTTGTCGGTTGACAATCGTTCAAGGTAAAAATACATCACATTTTCTTATCCATTTTTTTTATAATAAATAATAACTAAATAAATTATGAAATATTAAAAATGAATTTCCGCTTTTTAATATTCAGATATTACGTGCAAAGGCCATTTCAATTTTCTTTTCTGGATCGCTGTGTTTCAGTAAGTTTTTCTCGATTAAAAAATTTATACTTCACTATTTTTAGTAAACAATACAGTGTTCCCGATCAAGACAAACAAAATAGCAATCAGCATTCAATGGGGATCCAATGTGTAAAAGTGGAACTAACTCTGATTTGGGTAAAAATAAAATTTCGGTATAAATAAAATTCATAATTAAAGTTATCGATCTTCCATTATCTTTAGGTATGATTAAAGGCAGCACTTAATTGTATTATCGGCATGCCAAACCAACAATTGACTTTCTATATAGACAAAGATTATGTTTAACTAATATATTGTAAATAGTTATTATATAAGACAACAAATGGTTATTTTTTATTAATCTCATAAGGGACTGATATTACTCGCGTCCGCAAGAAGTGTACCTCTCACTCCGTTGCACGTGCTACCCGGGTGGTGCTAAAGAATAACACATTTTTAGCCGCGGAAATGTTCCACATAAATTGAACCTCGCAATGACAAACAGAGTAATCAATTAATCAACGATAATGATGGATACTCTATTTAGTCTTACGATTAAATAAAAAATAATTTAACTCAAACAAAATTGCAGTCGTAATAGATTGCTAGCTTTGAGAAGGGAGTTAAAATACCTCATGCATATTGTGAACCATAATCAGACTGGAATGACCACCGTTGTACTGGAGCAAAATTACTGCAGAGTTGATGTATTCTGAGAGGAATATTGCATCGATTCGATCGATCGAATGAACTAATTTCTTAACAAGAGGGCTTTAATGATTGATCTCTACATTTTGTCTTAAATAAAATGTTCTAAATAATATTGAAAATTTTATTACAATGTATAATTAAGTTCTAAAATAAGTAATAATATATAATAATATCATGATAAATAATACATACCTAAGTTATTATAAAGAGTAAATTACTATATCAGAATTTAAAGATAAATCGTTGTTTTGTTGCTTAAATCTAAACTTTATTTACTTTACAATAATATATGTAGTGTTTAGAAGATTTTTTAATCCTTTTACCTGAATGCTCTATTACCAACGATATTATAACTAAAAAGCTGTAGATACGTCATAAGAGCTTGGACAGCGTCTTGTTAAAACTTGACTCATTTATTTTTAACGGCTGCCCCATCAATCCGCCCGTATCTAAGCAACATATAACTATTTCTTTTTCACCACCGTTATTGAGAATATGCCATCTTACCTCCACATTTTGTCTAAGACAGCTCGGCGTTACAATATTGCTTTGCGTGGGTGTGCGTTATCGTGCCATTTGTTTTGTCAAAATATCATGTAATCTACAACTTTTTACTTATTATATCATCGTCTATTACTTTCACCTGTTAACATATACTTGTATACCTGGTAGGTAGGCTTTGCTCTATCAGTGACCTCAATAAGTTATCAGTATAGGAAAAGTGATTATAGAATATTGAAAGGTGCGTTGAGGCTGAATATTTGTAATTATATATACCAATACTTTTGTTGAGAAATGAGAAAAATATTATTTACAAATCCTAGATCTCGACAACAATACTAACTGTATGTAATACGCATCACTTCCAGAACGGCTGCAGCTATTTGGATAATTGTTTTTTTTTTTATTGTATGAAAAAAAATGTTTGCAAAATCGTAGGGAAGTTAATTTGGGTCGAAAAATTTTCATATAAAAAGTGACTAAGAACAGAAGACAATAGGGAGTACTTCAAAATATTGACAGATTGACGTTTAGTGTTCAGTTGCGATTTAATTTAATTATATTGTCGTACTGTAAGAGAATTTTTTTTTTTGTTAGTACACCTAAAGCCGGATGGGGCACCTAGTTCTATTCATATACAATTCTTTAGTACGTGTTTGTCACTGAACTTTTCCTAAACGGGTGGACCGATTTTGATGAAATTTTATGTGAGTGTTTTAGTCAGTTGTTGAATATTTTATATTTGATTTTGATAGATCTTTTCTGTATTTGCTTGACTCCATGTATAGTTTTAATTAACAATTTAACCTAGTAGATGGCACTGTGGTTTGAATTCAGGATTATTTTACTACCACGATAGGATAACGTCTGTCGAGCCCGCTAGTAATTGATAAGAAATAGCATATTTTAAAATATAGTTTTCATTCGATAATGCAAGCATTAGGCGTTGATTGTGTGTTTACTTAGCTACTTTCGTCTGGAAGTGATTGGCTGTTGCCATGTCTACCACAAACGTGTATCTGCTTCCATTGTACCAGACGTCGTAAGAAACAGTGAATCAATTTCAGGCGGAAATAGCAAAATAACATCTAACAAATAATCAAATTCCATAATGTCTTCATCAATCAAAAACACAAACGTTTCCAAAATAAAACCGACTTGTTATATTTTGTTCTTTTTTACTTATAATTATTAATAGTATATTTAACTTATAAACATTACTAAGATATATGCATCATTTTCTAAGCGGCGAATAATATCATCTCATTATTATAACCTATTATAAAAGGCACTTAAAATTAATCCTATTATTTTAAAGAAAGGTACAATTTAAATTTTTTTCTACATATATTTCTTAACTTATTTAACTTTCTTTTTTTTTACTTTTTTTGGCAACCAATCATTTAGATTATTACTGCCATTGTCGAGTAGTTAATATTATTACAAATTAGTGTCGAGCGATCATTTCAATGTCAATGTTAACGTTCCAACAAGATGGTGGCTCCCTTGTTACAACTTTCCAGGGACTTTTTGTGGCATCTCAGAATTCATGATCCTTGGTATTATTTTCCATGCACTTCACTTATGCACAATAAACAAAGTATATAAACACCACCAATTTTACAAAATACAGAGTCAAGTAACACAAGATTATGAATAAAATATAAAATTCACTACATGACAGACTAAAATCCCTCCAATACGAACTTGGGTAGAACGGTATTAATATAATTATCAAAGAAACAAATTCGATGTCTTACGTGAACTGTCACTATGAGCAGTCCGCGCCAAATTTTTCGACCGCTCTAAATATAGTTGTTTAAAATACAAATTTAGGTATAAATATTTATTATACTACATTACTCCGAGACTACTTAGGGATATATAAATGCAAAGTTTAGATTCCTATAATAATATTTTAACTTCGTCTTGTATTAAACTGTTGATTGTATTACGCGCTAGCCCGCGAACGTACGGCTATATTCAGAGCGGCCAAAAAGAATGACGAGAACTGTATATAGATTATAAAAATTAAATTATTAGCGCCATTTCAAATTTTTATACCTTTAACCTGATGACACTGGCCAATAGTGTGCTCTAGGTCAAAGGAAGAATAACCTCAAATCCGATGTTTCGACGCATGATTACAATAGAGTTTTTGGCGGGATCTTGGTGTATCATGTAGTGGATTTTATATTTTATTCATAATCTTGTGTTATTTGGCACTATATTTTGTAATATTGGTGGCGTTTTACGTAGTATACTTCGGTTATTGTGCACAAGTGAAGTGAATCGGAAATAATACCACGGAGCATGGATTCTGACTTGAAACTAAAACTCCCTGGAAAGTTCTAACAAGACGGCCACCATCTTGTTAGTTTATTGAAATGATCGCAAGCCACTTATAATATCATTACCTACTCGACAATGGCAGTAATATTATACAAGAAGATTGGTTGCCAAAAGATAATTATAAAATTAAAAAACTGTGAAACTGTGTGAAAAAAACAGATTTTAATTACGTCTACCATATGAGTCGATGGTGTGTTTTACGACGATTATCACATTACAGAAAAAAACAAACAAAACCGATTCAATAATTTCCAAATGAATAGATTCATAATTCTTGTTTATTAATGTATCGTAATAAACCGTCGAAAAGAAGCATGTGAAAGAATTTTAAATTGTACCTCTAGTTTTAATTCCGCAACTACTAATTTAACTAACTAAAATGGCGTCATAAGAAACAACCATTTTGAATATAATTAGATTTATTGTATTCATAATATTATTTAAAAGAAATGTCGAATACTTTTAAAAATTAATTTATATAACAATTATATATTATCAAATATGAATTTTAAAAGAAAGATTATTTAAATAAGTAATATAATTTATATTATAAACGCTAATAAGTTTAATAAATTGATATATCTATTAATATCTCAATACTATACAGTGGGTCTTAGGTAATCCGGCATCCCCTGTAATACAACATGTCTATTATTACATGTTGTATTTTCTTTTATTATTATCTTTGCTATGGCAGATAATGCCTGATTGAACAGGTTATAACTTGTGTGATTCCGAATATAATTTTTATTAATACTTTTTGATTATTTTAATAGATCTTCATATGTACACAATTCTTTCCTAATGTAAAGTTATTATTTTTTATAAGTTTTATAGCATTGACGTTAATTTTATAACGGAACGTAAGTTCTCTATTGAGTTGTTTAATTTAGTAAATTACTCATACATATTATGTAATATAATCTTATCATTGGGTTTGTAATTAGTCGTATTATAAGGTACTCTTTTGTAAAAAAATCTGGACTATAGAGGTTCGGGGACTATAATCGGACAAATTTGATAGTTCGACACTGGCTTGCAAAACGTTTGTCGGATTACTAACGGGTCCACTGTATTATTATTCTGTATTTATCAAATATACATTTGTAACAGGCACCTTTAGTCTACAAATATATAATTAAAATTCATATTTGAACACTAATATAAGCTTAATTTATTGAAAATGAAAAAAAAAAACAAATCCCTGTAACGAAAAACCCGAATAAAAAATCAAATAATATTAAAATAAACGTTTATTTTTTATAACATTTAAGTGATATACCTTTGCTTTCCCTTCACAAAAAAAAAATACTCAACACATTTTTTTTAATACTCCTTGAATGTTTTATGTAATTTTAATTTAGTAATTGTTGCGTGTTGTTTAGTAATTATTGTGTGCCGTTATGTTTATAATGTTTAGTAAAATTTATACATTAAAGCACTATTTAAATTTTCAAGATACCACGCTAACCTTTTTGACCGTTCTGACGATAGGTGGGCAGAACACAAATTTAGGTATAATAATTATATCATATATGTATACAAGGTATACAATAGCTCTAATTATCGAAGGTTATCAACCCCGGGTCGCCCTTTGTCGACTTTCGGCACCGGTCATTGAACCTAGGTTTATTAGGTTTGTATCCATACTTTTGAAAGTCTTAAAACAAACTTTACCTAAGGTTCTCTTTGTCGTTTATTAATATTTGTTTTTATATTATTATTGTATATGTTAAATGTGACCATGAAGTATCATGTCCTTGAATATTGTGAGTGTTCAAACTTTCACCCGATATAACAACAAGATTACTTCAAGATAAACAAACGCCAATTTTCGATTCCTATAATAATATTTTAACTTTGTTTTGTATTAAACTGTTGATTGTATTCTAACTCTTCACGATCAAGTCCGAACTTTTGGCTACATTCAGAACAGTCAAAAAAAATTACGAGGACTGTAAATTACATATTTTAAATATATATATATATATATACATATATATATATATATATATATATATATATATATATATAAAATAATAACTACGATAGCCATGCTGTCTGTATGTCTGTCCGTTTTAATAAAACATATGATCTATCGAAAAATAATACTATCCCATTTAAAGTGTATAGTGATGACGGAAGTGATTACAAACACCATTAATGAAAAAAAGAGTGCATACAACACAGTTAATGTGACGTCACGTGACAAAAGTGATACTTCTTAGGATGTATATAATAATTAATAATAAAAATGTGGTAAAATATGTTTGGTATGAACGTCTACTATACAGTTCATTTTTTATATACTTTGTTACTTGATTTCGAGCGTTCGTGCATTAGTTCCATCTTTTTCTCTCTCTAGCAGAGTAACTATCTTTCGTTCTTTTCACATCAGCACCGTTGCGTTGCAAAAGCATTGGTCATAAGATTTATTCTTACCATATTAAGAATTCTATTAGAAATTGATAAGTAGAATGTTTCAATGTTACTATTTGATATATTGAATAGTAAAGCAAGTGTAATAATAGATGTATTGATTGAGATAAATTTTATTAATTTACACAACAGTAGGTCTTAGGACTGTCAAAATATAGCAAATTTAATGCAGTAAAAATACAATACACTATCTGCCTCTTGGAATTAAAAAACCAGTACAAACATAATACGACTATAAATGTGGATGTATAGTATACTATATTTTACTTTCCGCATTAGGCTCTCAATGTTAAATTCAATATATCAAATAGTATCAGATAAAACAATTTATGTCTTTCATAATCGGACATCACTATATCACATCCAAAGATGTTTTGTTCACTATTTCCCATCGAAATACTTTTCACTGTTCACTATATCGCATCCAAAGAAGCTTCACCGTTCACTATTTCACATCCAAAAAAGATTCCCTATTCACTATTTCACATCCAAATATTTATTACAGCAATAACGGCACACAATATCACTTATTCACTTCATGAGTGCGTGCACGACTGCGTTCACGTTCAGAGCCTTCAGATCCGTATAGGTCTGTCCGGTGCCGACGAACACAATCGGTTGGCCAGTGATGTACGTCATCGATATAGCCGCACCGACTTTATCGTCGATCGTATCGAACTTTGTCAGCACTATGCCGTCGATAACGTGGGGGTTGGTCGATGAACTGTGATCGGCCAACGCCTGGTTGAACTTGACGAGCTGGTCGACGGCCTCGTTCCCAACGAGGGCTTCACCTACAAACAGCACCATATCCGGCTCGTTGACCTTAATGAGTTTAGCGAGCGCCCTCATCAGGGGCTCGTTGTCCTGCATCCGACCAGCGGTGTCAATCAGTACGATGTCGGTCTTCGTGTCGTTCGCGTAGCGTATTGCCTCCATGGCGATACCGGCTGCGTCTTTACCTAAAGTTATTGAAAAAAAAAATGCAAAAATATACATAAAAACGTCATTAAAAATCAAACAAACTTCAACTAGCTAACTAACAACTGCTCGCGACTTCGTCCGCGTGGAATAGTTACTTTGGACTATCTTACTTTACTCTTTTTATCCTATCTTACTTTAGGCGATATTAGTCAAACAAAAAGTGGTCCTTCGAGCCATTTCGGATAGAGAATTAGATGAGAGGACATACCGTATCCCTTCTCGTAGAGTGTGACCATGTCCCGGCCAGCGTGCCTCGACGCAGGGTGTAAGGCGTTGAGATGGCGCGTGTGAGTGCGGAGTTGTTCCACAGCACCAGCTCTGAAGGTGTCGCAGGCGGCTATCAGCACCGACATGTCGTTCTCGATCAGCCAGAAGCAGATCTTCGCTAAATTCGTCGATTTACCGACGCCGTTCACCTTTTATTTAAACAAAAAATAAAGTCATAAGGACTGCTGACAGAAGTGAACACTCAAAAGAATGGAACAACTGTGTTCTCTTTTGAATTTTCTAAATTATTTATATTTCATAACTAACTGTGCCCGCGACTACGTCCGCTTGGAACCGAATGTAAAAAAAAAGAGTCAAATAAAACCATCTGAATGTATCGAGTCCATTTACTTATCTACTTTTCTCTCCTACTTAGTTGCGTCGTCATTAAAATTACAATACTATTGATAGAGTTAACTGATTTTAACAAAACTAAGACTAAATGTTACTCGCGGATATGCTTTATGATTTTCTTAGTGAGGTTCTATCGTGAACGCAGTACTTTAGCAGCGATGCGTGTTCATACAAACAGACAGACAGACATTACTAAAAATCACTGAAATGTATTTTATCACTTATTCCAAGATGCATGCAACAATATTTTTCAGAAAAATCTAAAAGTACAGACACGTTAGATTTACATTCTTGTTATATGTACAGAAGATGCTACGACAAAAGATAACTTGCGTGTACCAGCTGTGCCTAGCAGAAACGATAGTATACTTTATAACCCTGTTGTTAAGGCGACCTACAGGCAAAATTCGTACATAATTAGAGTTGGTAACAGTGTTAACAAATTAGTTAGTGATCTGAACGTAGATCTGTTTAACACAAGTGTTCAGAAACTTAAATGCGCTCTTAATTACAGCTTTTTTGATTCTTAATTTCCTTATTCGGATCATACTTTCTTAAGGAAAATGAAAATTTTCTTATAGGTGCGGAAACTTGTAAATGGCCATCGTTTATGTTTAAACATGTAATGTATTTTCTTTTGTCTAGCTGTAAGTTTCCCTAAGAATTTAAAATAAAATAATGAAAAATAAAAAAATCTATATATTGAAAATATTCACATTACTCTGGTTTTAACATATCAATCAATCGGAGCAGTAATTATATATATTTTATACTGTTTATTAATCAATCAAATTATGACGGACTGCATGATCTCATTACAAAATATCAATATCAGATGTACACAGGCCGCTGTACTCTGTGTCGTTTGTGGAACGCAAACCGCGCAAGCGCAGTACGATCGGTCACGCTAGTAGCATGTCGCTAACGCGGAACCATAAGCTTTTATTCTGCCAAAAACACCATTCGACACATCTAAAAAAGTTTTCACTTCAAAAAAATCACACAGAGAAGTATTTATAATACGACACTTCGTATAGTATATAGTTTATGAGCATTCTTGTATATATATATATATATATATATATATATAGCATCTACCTGCGACTTCGTCTACATGGAATAGTTACTTTGATCTAAGGCTAACACGCAGTGGAAGCTCTCAATAGAAAAAAAGCCCCGATTTGAAAACATTCTTCATTGTTGCTCCGCTCCTATTGGTCTTAGCGTGACGATATTATAGCCTTTCTCGATAAATAAGCTATCTAACACTGAAACATTTCAAATTGGACCAGTAGTTCCTGAGATTAGCGCGTTCAAGCATAAAAACTCTTTAACTTTATAATTTTAGAATAGATAGTATAGATTTTATACATCTAAGCCAAAGAAGTTTCACTTCCTCTGCGTGTACACACTGATACACGTAATGTTTTTTATTAACACATACTACATAACTTAACTTGACCCGTGATTGAGACGTAAAAACCCGTGAAGTAGAAACTCAACCATACCAATAATAAGGGTATAAATGTTAAAAATATATAATTACCCCACAAAAGGCCATAACATAAGGCCTGCCCTCCTGCTTGGCGTGTATACAGTCACGCAAGATGTCCACACGACGTTTCGGAGACAAGATTTGAACCAGTGATTCCGTTAGTGTGGCTTTTATGGTCTTTGCCACGCTATCGAAGGTACCTAAAACCTGCAAAAAAACATTTATTGCATATAAAGTAACATTCTACAATTTTCTTTTAAATTTACTCATTATTATAACTGTATGGACGCTGTCTCGCCCCGATAATAAAAAAAAATCTAAAAATCAAACCGCAGCATCACCTACCGAGTCCATTTTTTAAAATCTAAACCATTCTCGAATATACTGGAATACACACAAAAATTTCATCAAAATCGGTCCAACCGTTTATGAGAAGTCCAGTCACATACACATGGACAGAAGAGTTATATGTATAAAGACTAACTAAGTCCCGGGACTTCATCTGTGCAATTTAAATTCACGAAAACAAAATTACACTTTGCTGTCTCTCTCCTGCGTATGCGCCCCGCATCGCTTGACACTCTTCACAAATCGCTGAAAGCGTGGTGCTTATAAAATAGTATTTTTTTAATTACTCTAATAAATCTGTATGAAGTGAAGCTATCGTCATATATTTTCTTGCATAAGGATCAAACATCTAAGAACTAAAAAAAAAAATTATCGAAATGCATCCCGTAGGTTCTGAATGGTATGCGCACAATGATGGATCACATGGGTAAACTAATAGAATAAACACACTGCAACAGTAATAAATGGATAACAATATAACTTCGACATTATGCTATTTCATGATTAGTTAAAAAAAAAGATATTTAAGAAGTACACGTAACTTACCTTTCCTTCAAGCTTGTTGGCCACCGAATTGCACAACTTGTTGGCGATATCAGCTGCAACGTTTTTAGCAATGAGATGGTCACGGAGCTTGTCAAGTACTGGACGCATAGCTTCCTCGGACAAGGCTTTGGATCCAACGAGACCTATAAAGGAAATTAAAGTATTATATCTTCAATTTCTTAAAGTTACATGGTCTTCGGGCTTAAGACATGAAAGACTAAGAGTCGTCATTGAAGACATGATTTTTGCGGGGTGGCAGGGTGTCTGTACCCGACTGGATCGCGACCACCGTACACCAGGTGGAACACCCGCCATAGTGACACGTTTGGGCGTGTCGCGTTCCGGGATCAACCGGGGGGAGGGGCTGTCCCTGACTGGGTCGCTTTCAGGCCGGTATGACAGCGGCGACCGGAGATAGATAGTATGTCTTTCGGTGGTCGCCACTGTTTTTGGATTGTACTGTGCTTACCATCAGGCACAGTACAGTTACTTTGCCGAGCTACAATAAATAACGAAAAAAAAAAAAAAAAAAAACATGAGCGGATGAAGGTGGTATGTCACAAATATGTAGTTTTACAGAAACAGATTCTAAAGTTTAATTTCATCTTTGATTCTAATATATGAGTTGTTACATTTCAAAATGAACTAAATACAATTTTAATCGATCTTATAACATGTTTAATTTTTTTTTAAATTACTAATTTTTATACACCGAGAACAAGTTCTAATTTAAGTTGTAATTTTGCGTTGATAATATTTTTAATTAGTTTTTCATGACCTTACATGCAATTTTTTTTTTTTATATTCTTCACCAAAATAACGTAAAATATTAGGTACAGCTAAACTTCGATTTAGCCTATTTTGAAATGTAATCATACGTATAATTATGTATTTAGTTTCAGTACGTTAATTATCATTTCTAAGCCTGCAAACCTTTTTAGGTCATTTCTTGCCTTCGATTATCATAATTTTACTCAGGCCCAAATATTTTATTATAGATATTAATATTTACGATTCAAACTTAATAAATAAAAGAACATATTAAGCTATTTAACAGCTTCGGAATTTTAGTCAGGTTTAACAACTTTGGAATTCGACTCATAGTTGACAACTTTGGAATGTATACAAATTTAACAACACTGCACACTGGAATCATAGCTATATTATACCTTTTAATATGCTGAACATGCCAGTCGACTTCTTGGGGCTAGCCTGCGATTGCTGTACCTCATCTTCACTGCTACTTTCCTCAGATTCCACCTCCAGATCGCGGATAGCACCGGTCATTTGACCCACCAACTGTTTTATAATCAAGCAGGGTTGATAATGGTCAGTACCCAAGTGTTTTTTTTTTCATTTCTATACACTATTGGCTTGACCGGCCTTTACAGGTTCACCACGTTTATGGGCCAGCACTTGATGCATTCAGCAACTCAGACAACAAGCTCAAGGACGCCAAAGCCAAATCTAACGAAGCTAATCTAACTAAACTAGTCATATATATTTGAAGAAGTGATACACATATATATACCTACATGTGTGTCTCTCAAACCCATGAAGATTTGTATGAACATGGATTTCGTATCTGACAATTTGTCAAAATTAACTAACCAAATTCGAAAAAACATAGGAAAAAAAAACAAAACCACTTCCACCATATCACAACGATTTCCTTTACCGAAAGTTCCGACTCAGTCGCTAGGATTAGAACCTAAGTCTATCGACGCGGTATCTGAACAAAGTATCAACTAAGCCATAATTTATTCAAAGTTGATTATTAAGAGACAAGTTTAAATATATAACATGAGACAGGAACCTGTGTATCTGGTGTGATATTAGTATCGTTGTCTCCAGGCTTGTCCGTACTAAAGTCTAAAGATGGCAGATCACGTGAGTCTCCACCAAGGTTCCACACGCGAGGCTGTTTAACACGCTCTGTTACTTTGGGACTCTTCGGTGATTTCCTTGAAAAAATAATGAACTTGACTGAAGAAATGTCGGAGTGACTGGATCTAGTACTATCCAGTCCGCTCTGCGCAAGCAGAGCTTTGCATTTGCGTGAGCGATTACCAAAAGTTTAGACAAAAAACTTTTAAAATACATTATATTATGTTTTAGGTAAGTATATAAGTGAGCGAGGTATTCTAGTTTAAAAATAAAACTAAATAAGCAAACATTGTTAACATAAAGGCCAACTATGATATGTATGATTGATTGATGAGTATGTGTACATATGTAATAATATAGTGACATTTGATATGCCTTCATCATTCATGTCTTTAAAGTAACTATTTAAATTAGACAAAAACTCTTTTACTTGGCTATTTAAAAGTTTTCGTATTGTTCGTTTATTTGTGTTGGCAGCCATTTCACTAATAAATCTAACACAAAGATAAAATACAAAGAATGAAACATGTGACACGGCTGCCAATACAAGAGATGAAGTGTGGAAGGAGCGCGGCGGAGTTGCGTCGTGTATCTACGAGTGTGTGCACTCACACAAATGCAAAGTTCAGATTACGCAGAGCGGACTATATTAGGATATGAAAATTGTCAGAAATCATGCCATTTAATTACGGTGTTGGGAGATCTTAGAATGTCGTGTAGTGGATTTTAAATTTTATTCATAAAATTGTGTTATCTGGCTCTGTATTTGTAATATTGGTGGTGTGTTACGTAATATAATTTGGTTATTGTGTACAAGTTAATTGGATAGGAAATAATACCACGGACCATGGATTCTGACTTGCCACTGAAACTCCCTGGAAAGTTCTAACAAGAGGGCCACCATCTTGTTAGTTCATTTAAATGATCGCAAGAAACTTGTAATACCATTACCTACTCGACAATGACAGTAATTATCTATTACAAAATTGATTGCCAAATGTAAAATAAAGAAAGAAAATTAATGGTATCTTGATTTGTTTTTTTTTTTTTTGTTAGCACATGCATTTTCTAATTTGTATTTATCCTACAACAGGAAAAAATTAAACCATAAGTTGATGATTTGTCATCTACAAACTTGCTAATATATCTGGAGTTAGTTAAATTTGTGTATACAAAGGGAAAAATCACTCAAGGGAACCTTTTCACTTTAATAGTAACCTACTTTATGTCTTTCTTTTTCTGAGACGACATCTTCTGAGCCAGTTTAGCTCTGTTTGCAGCAATAACATCATCCTCAGGCTCTTGTATTTCTTCCACTTTTCCATTAGTCAAAGTTGTTGCTTCTACTATTTTTACTACAACAAACAAAATTAATATCTTCTTTATATATAAATTGCTTCTGTACATGTGTATGTCACTGAACTCCTCCCAAACGGTTGGACCGATTTTGATGACATTTTGTGTGCGTGTTCGAGTGGATCCGAGAATGGTTTAGATTCACAATTTGACCCGATAGGTGGCGCTGTGGTTGAATTTTAGCTATTTTTTTTTTATTATCAAGGAAGGACAATGTCCGCCGTAACCATTAGTTAAAATATATAATTCTCCATAATATATCCCTTACTAAATACGTATATCAACAACTGTTTTTAAGTTGCAAAATTACTTATTACATTATTTTTATGTATTTCATAAGGTTTAGACATCCTTATCAATGGAAGTGCCGAAAACACTTTATTTAAATAAGTCAACTTTTCTTTACTTTATACAGCTATAATAATCATGAACATCTTAATATATATATTTCTTGTGTGCGTGTGTATGTGACTGAACTCCTCCTAAACGACTGGACCGATTTTGATGAAATTTTTTGTGTGTGTTTGTGGAGATTCGAGAATGGTTTAGATTGACAATTGGACTCGGTAGGTGGCGCTGCAGTTGACTTTTAGGATTTTTTTTATTATCAAGGCAGGACAACGTCCGCCCGGTCCGCTAGTAATATAATAAAATAAGTCCATGGCTGTAATACACATGTATTATAATTAAAACCTTCGGAACTAACATTAAAAGGTAATAAAACTGTATCCACATAGCTCACCTAGTTTCTTTTAAAATTTTATAAGTACACAAAAAATAAACATGTAACAACAGTATTGGTAATATCTGTAAACACTACTAAGACATATCAAAATAATAATATATATAGGTACTAGCGGGCCCGGTGGACGTTGTCCGGCCTTGATAATAAAAAAAAAACCCTAAAAGTCACCCGCAGCGCCACCTACCGGGTCTAATTGTGAGTCTAAACCATTCTCGGATCCACTCGAACATGCACATAAAATTTCATCAAAATCGGTCCAGCCGTTTAGGAGGAGTTCAGTGACATACACACGTACAGAAGAAATTTATATATAAAGACTAGCGGGTCCAGCAGACGTAGTCCCACCCTGATTATAAAAAAAATCCTGGACAAATTATATACCAAAACGTTCCTCGTGAATCACCATATCCACTGGTGAAAACCGCATAAAGAACCGTTCAGTAGTTTTTTGAGTTTATCGCAAACAGACAGACGCGGTTGGGGACTTTGTTTTATACTATGTAATGAAGATAAAACAATATTTTGATTTAGAATGAGGACAAAATCATTGAACATTTTGATAAAAAATATAGACCATTATATTTACACCACATCCTTGTTATTGAAAATAAGTAGGGATGACATTCCTTGTACTAGTTGGAGTACTATTGTGATAATCTGAGGTTTTTTTCCGTACGGCATAAGGTTTTATATGAACCCATAGGATGCAAAACATGTGCTGACTCAACACAATCAATTTACAAATTTTATTTGATCACAATTTTTTCTGATATTATTTTTTTTTATTCAACCAGATATTCACAGTGCAGTTGATTCTTTGTAATTCAATAATTACAGATTTTGCGAAAAAAAAAAAAAAAAACAGCAGTGTTCACTAGATCTTACAACACATTATTTCAACAAATGTGTGAGATGTCATAGATTTCAAAGTACATTTAAAGAAACGATGTTAGTGTGATGATTGTTGTGTAGCATTCATAACTGGTTTACCATTTTAGACCACATTCAACATCAGATGAGATTTTGGATCATCACTAAGCTTATAAAGTATTAAAATATATCAAAGTGCCAAAAATTCTAAAATCTAAATCATATAAATACTTATGAGACCACATTAGTAAATTGCAGCCTTGCGTAGCTGGGGTGGGTCGCTAGTACAATATTAATAAAAGTTACATATGTATAGACGTAAATTCTTGGAATTATAATCATACCACTTTTCTTTCCTTTCTCTTCTCCTTTACGTTCAATCATAGATGCGACAGTCTTCTTAGACTTCTGTGAGTCTTCAAATGTCCTCATCTGTTTTGGAAGTTTAGCTTGAGATTTGGCTGAAAATTATATGAAAAAATAAATAACAATTAATTTAAAAAATATATGATTTGGCTGCACAGTTTAATGAAATTTAATTACCATCCTTATTACTCAGATAAGAGGCCTCATGAATTGAATTATCTCTGACTTTATGTACCTCTTTTATTTAATACAATGATGAGTTTACCAGGATTTTAATAGGTATCTTAAGAATTTAATAAATATGAATAACATATACTAATAATATGTTATTGGTAGAAAGGTTCAGTTTACTAAAATCTGAATAGAAGATTATGCGTTAATAAAATATTCGACATATCCAAAAACAACTCAAACGTAGAAAGAAATCTAAACGAAAAATAAAGAGGACTAATCCTATGCAAAGTGGAAGAGCACCAATGCCACATCTATTTGTACCACAAGATAACAACACTTATGCTACTGTGTTAGAGAGGTAAGTGCGTCTAAGGACTGGATTTCCTTTTGAGATTGGTTATGGATAACCAGTGGCTGTATTAATAAACAATTAATAGTAAACTACATCAAACCATCTAAAGAAAACTTATTGAAAAATTAATTTAGTGATTTGCTTTGCGTCACATTTTAGAAATATGTAGTGTTGTCTTATCTAACTAGATGCTGTCACAGTGGCATGTGTAAATGCACAATTTGAGGGTATCTGATGTAAGACCAATATGGCTTGTACTTATTATGTGCTAGTTGATACTTGCAATTTCATCTGCATTACCTTAATAATACATTTTATGTACAAAGGAAGAAAACAAAAACATCTCACTACTTCTCCTAAGTGGAAACATCTGCACAGCAAAAAATACATTATGACTGAATGTATAGTGCTTGTAAAAATTATAGTTTTTAAGACTTTAATAACTTTATATTAAGTAGAATTACTGTGATACTTTTATTTAGTTTTTTTTAGACAGGTACCTATTACGTATAGGTATGTATATATTATAATAAATAAATACATTTTTTATAAGGACTTATGTCTACAAATTAAAATAAAAAAGTGATCAGGATCACTCGCTATGTGAATGTGGGCTAGATGAAGGAAATCTAGACCATATTTTTTTTAATTGTCCAAATCGGCACGTTTCGCTATATAATTTACTCCCTCAGGAGATATTCCATCCCACCTGTATGCAATTCCTACTCTCCCTCTCCTTTACTCCTTTTATTACTGTTCTGTGTAAATATATCTATATAAATAAAATTAAGCTCTAATTATTTGTTACATTATACTTACTTGTACTATACACACTTATATGATAAAATATACATATTTATTTACTAATTTATATGTTTAGGAACTTACTAACCCAATTGTGTATTGTCCCTATGTTCTATGTTAGTCATATGGTGGTGGTCTAAATCAACTTCAGATCTTTTGTTGATCTATTATCGTACAAGTTAAGCTTTATGTACATGACACTGGCAGAATTGCGGAATTTTCCACAAAGGCCAAAGACTAAGATAAAAAAAAAAAAAAAGTGATAGAAATCTATCAAGTTTGTTTTTAGTAATACATGCCCAAGAACAAATCTCTATAACTTTATTTATATATAGCATATATTGTATTATTTTCTAGTTATCACTTCATACAGCCATCACTCACCCCACTGCTCACATTCCCGTAATAGTCTGTCGAAAGATGATTTAAAATCAAAATCCATGATATGAGGACCTGATTGCAATTCATTCTTGTATTTATCCCTGAACTCCAAATGGACATCATTTAGGAACTTGTCCACATATGATAACTGCAGAATACGTTGATATGCCACAACGAAGACAAGTTCAAACTCATTATCCAGTTTATATTGTAATGTTAAGGCATTATGGTTGAAAGTGTTATTTCCAGAACGTTCCTAGAATTAAAGACAAAATTCATTGGAATATGGTCTCATGATGAAAGTGTTTCTCATATATTCAATTCAAAAGTTGTTTAATTAATTTTTATCTTGTTTAGTCATTGAATTTAATCATATTTTGAATTAAATGTCTTTTTATCAAATAATATTCAAAATTGTATGACAAATGAATGTCTTACTGAAAAACACCATTTAAATTAATAAAAAAATAAGGAAACAAAAATGTTTATAAGCAATTTCATATTCTTCATTGTATAAAGGATAGTTTGTGTATAAATCAATATGGGACTATATATAGTCAAATATGGTATTCATACAGAAAAAGAGTATTTTAAGTATAATATAGTAGTATTTTCGAAATTGTGTGTAATAAAGTGTATTTAAAATTAAGTTGAATATGAATGCAGTGGAATAGGAAGTTAATTACATATATACATTTATTATTGGATAACATAAGTTTAAAAAGTACCATATTTATTCATAATATTAGCATATTGTGACCGTAAATGTCGCGATAAATATATTTTCCACGTTGCAAATATTGAATTAATTAGATTACGACGACTCAAGGGCTTTCCACGACTCCAATACGAGCATCAATATACTTACTTGTAATATCACACTACGAATCAAAGCGTTCACGGATGGCGAAAATATTTCACCGGTACTTTGAAAACACCACAAAACAATCCCTCCTTTACTGAAAATACTGAATAGATCTAACATTTTGAAATATATTTATTTTAACACTTTACAAACGTTTCGTAGTACGTTGGAATGTTGTGTCGTTGTCACTTTGGTTATAAGGAGGTACTTTAGATTAGTGACTTTTTTAGATTAGTGACTTAACGTTTGACAACAAAATGACAACACACAACCAAATCACCACAGAATACAGATTAAAGGATCACAGACACTTTATTTCTTAATTATTAAGGCTATCAAATACTAGTCTTTTAAGCTAGCCCTGAAATGCAAAAGCAGTATTGGTAGTTTTCCAATTACAGAGCATAGTGCGACTCAGTGGCGCACAATGCCGAATTATGCTGAAGCTTAATTGGAACGTGAATTACTTTTTAAATGCACCGGTAGAGTGCGCTAAGTTTAGTGTTGAAAAATATAATCATAACATCATTTTTTTAACACAGGTTGAATTAACTTTGATTATTTCCAAAAAACTACAACGAAATGAAAGCTTTAAAAAATTTTTCAACTATAAATAATATTACTAAAGATAATATAAATTAAATATTTCGATCAATGTCAACATAAAAAAAAAACACTTGTTAATTTTCTGTCACTGAGTTGGTATCCATTGCACGCATCAAGCGAAAACACAATTTTTAGAGTGCTCGATTGTGCGAAGCGTTGCTGGAGTTGAAACATTCAACGTTAAGCATTATGCCGCATAATGCGCTCTAGTGCTATAATTGGAAAACTACCATTGTTAACTCGAGGTGTAAGAAGCTGTAACCTAAACCTTCCTCATGAACTACTTTATCTAGTGGTGAACACCGCATGAAAATCCGTTCAGTAGTTTTTGAGTTTATCGCGAACATACAGAGAGACATGGCAGAGGACTGTGTTTTATAATATGTAGTGATATTATTAATTATTATTGAGCGGTAAAACAAGTGTGCATTATTAGTTTTTCGTAAGATCCATATATTAACTATTTTAAGTTTTATCCAAACGAAAAACTTACTTATTAAAAATATATACACTTACAATAAAACAAGAACAGCTCAAAATATACTAAAATTCTAAAATTATCTGTCGTTTTTTTATTTTAAATGAAATAAGAAAGAAGAAAGAAATACTTTATTGTTGGAACAACCATACAATTAAAACAAACAAACAACACAGACACACATACCACGTCACGGACGGTCACACTAAAGAGATATAGCTACAGCAACCACAAATTTAGGATTAAACAAAAGAAATATAAATTTACTTAGATGAATTACGATCGAATCAAAACATTGAACACTTTATCGAAACAACTAGTCAAACGATACACTGCCGTGCACGACAATACCAGCACATCGATATGAAATTGCCAAAACGGAACACAAAATGAGTTAAGGCCTGTACAGACCCAGCAACAGGTCCCTAGTCAAGCCCATTTCGTATCGTAAAAAAGAAGAACGGAGACATTTCGCATCTACGAAGTCTACAGACAAATTTAGACTACGCACCATTAACAAAATCAACAGTTATTCGTTCATTCAGATCTTCAGTCAACAAAATATGTTTTCCTACCTGTCGTCGCTCTCAACAAACCTTCACTACAAAGTACTTTACAGACGTTTTCACCCTACAATTGCCTACTAGAGAAGCAACCGTATCCATTGATCGTTTAAAACCCGCCTACGGTTTCAACGAAGCGGATCAACCGAGCACTACTCTAATCAACGCTACATCAAACTCTTCCGAGCCAATCACCCTGGAGAAAACACGTTCCGATCGAAGCAAGCATGTCGCAAATCAAGCATGCCGGTACACTTCGCTTGAGGGGGAATCATGTAGTTACCGAGTATGTTATCCTCTTTAGCAGAGTGGCTGAAACTTTTGTATATATTGTAAATAGAACGTCGTTCAAACAAATGAACGATCGCGTCTCTGTATGAATACCTTATATGGAGATATAAATAAACAGTTTATTTAATGCACTCCAAGTATTATTATTACGCTGTCTGTGTCAGTTTAGAATCTTATAGTAGTGAGCCTGAATACCAATAACAAAAAAATGTGTGCGTGTACTAGTGTACACACGTAAGAAGTGAAACTTGTTTAAGGCCTTATTTTTCGCAAAATGATCTATATGCAACTTTCCAGAAATTGGTTAAAAAAAAAAAAAAAAAAAACCCTTTCTTTCTTTATGGCAAACAATTTCATTAATATATTAAAAAATAAAGTTAAATTAGATAAAGTTTAAACAAAAGGATTTTATTATCATAGACATGAATACAAAAAAGATGGCGCGTAACCGAAAAATGTGACGGTAAATTTTTTCCAACGCCGATAAAGAAGTTTCACTTCAATAAGCCAAATAACACAAGATTATGAATAAAATATAAAGACCACTACATGGCATTCCAAGATCCCGCCAAAGATTCATGGAATATGTCGTTCATCTTTCAAAAGGCCCAGAGGCATTATAAATGGCAAGCACGCTACAACTTCATGAGAAAGATCTTCAAAGAGTATCTTCAATTCAATATAAAAGTAGCAACGACGTGGTCACAGTGTTATGTTAGCTTAAAAGTTAATTAAGATATACAATTAGGAGAATTATAATAAAAAACATATTACTAAAAGGATATCCGACGTACTTATATTGCAGTCTCATTGTGTCAACCTGAATAAAAATAAAGCATGTACAGATCAAAGACAATTTGTTATATTTCTATGTATACCATTTCGTATCTGTGGTAAACAGTCTATTGAACTTTATGGTTTCACTCTATTTTGCTTACGGTGATTGGCGATCGCTTGGATCTGATTGTTCTGTGGACTTGAATGACTAGAATTTGTCAAATCATCTTCTAATTTATGTATTCAGTTTTCGGAAGAAAGAAGTTCGTCGAAATTAGAAAGTAATAACTTGTTATATTGAATATACGAAGATGAAATTAACATCGGCATCAGGGATTATATCCCTACTCGACGAACCAATACCAGAATTAAAAGAATACGCTTTGGAGAGGTTGGATAATATAGTCGATGTGTTTTGGCCCGAGATTTCAGAGTCCATAGTGAAGATCGAAATCCTACACGAAGATAAAGACTTTTCGCAGCACCAGCTTGCCGCTTTAGTAGCCAGTAAGGTTTATTTCCATTTAGGAGCTTTTGAGGATTCACTGACGTACGCCCTCGGAGCTGGCGATTTATTCGATGTCAACGCTAGAAACGAGTATGTTGATACGACAATTGCAAAGGCGATCGACTTCTACACACAAAAGAGGAAGGCTCTCTTTGTTGACAGTTCGGCAGAGACCATCGATCCTCGTTTGGAGGCTATCGTAAATCGTATGTTCCAACGGTGCCTTGACGATGGACAGTACAGACAAGCTCTCGGTTTGGCGCTTGAGACACGACGGATGGATATATTTGAGGAGTCTATCATGAAATCTGATGATGTATCAGGTAAGTGCATTTCATTACTCCACAAAAAAAAATTACATGCATAACAAACATAATAATACATCTTTTCAAGTTATTATATATATATTATAAAATGCACATGCAGTACATATTTTAGAGGGCAAATTAATAGTGTATATTCCTTTACGGTTGCTAATATTTGTAAGTGTATGTTATCATTTCTTTATACTCATTCCAACATTTTTAGAGTAATACAATTAATGTTATAGTTAGTAAACAGATATTAACATACTTAACTCTTCATTGTACAATTGAACACTTTAAATCTTTAATTTAGAGACTTGGTTCACATAGAAAATGTCGGTCCCATTGTACCCTAATCTTAAAATATTCACAACAGAGACTTAAACACAAACCTCCATAGAATCTTGGCTTCCTCACTCGCAGATGCACACAAGATTCTGTGAAAGCAACCCTGATCTAATCTATTAAGTTTAAACTCATCAATGAAGGAACTTAAAAAAAATTTGTAATATTTTTATCAATATATTGTGATTGTATGGTGTATCAAATAACAAACTAAAATATGGAACTATGATGTTATTACAATATCTTCATATTGTATAACTTGTAACAATAACAAGAAAATAATATAAATTTTAATTATTACATATACTAGAATGTGTTTGCAAAAATGTTTTCCTTAATCTATACATATAAATAAGATATACAGTAGAATCTCAATAAGGTAAAAACCTCTTATAACTTCAAAAAATTATGTGTTCTCTTCCCCTCAGTGCCTAATTTGTTTATTTACAAGTTAAATTGTTAACGCAAAAATTTACAGCACTAAGACACCTGATAAATTAAAGGTGATAAAAGCTGTGAAAAGTGGATTAAAAAGGAAAGATGTTGCGGCTCAGTTTGCAATACATGAAAGTACATTATCACTTATAAATAGTACTTGAAGAAACGAGGATCTGGAAAAGTGTTTTATGTAAAAGACGAGAAATTGCTGTATTTCCTATTTTGGAGCAATGTTTATTTACGTGATTCAAACAGTGTCCAAACCAAAACATCAGTGTTACAGACCGATATTGAAAGAAAAAGCTGAAGGGTTTGCCAAATCGCTGAATATCTATAGTTTTAAAGCTAGCAATGGCTGGTAGAAAACTTCTAGAAATGGTATGATTTGGCCTTCAAGATAGTGTGTGGCGAAAGAGCGAGTGTAACATATACCCTTGATAAATAAAAAACTCTATAACTTAAAATATTTTGTTTTCCTTGGATTTTAACTTATCGAGGTTCTACTGTATATATTTTTAAATGTATTTTATTGTAATATATTTTATTTGAATTGCCTTTTGTTTGCTCGGACTAATTCTAAAAGAGATAAACCCATTTAGACCAGACTTATGGATGGTTATGGTTATGGATTTAGTTGTAATATCTTGTGTGCTAATGCATATTGCCTATCAGACTTAGTACTGGAATGATGCTGGATGTAACAACAATGCTAGAGTGTATGAATTTTGTAACAAATATAATTGTAGCATCAGTGTTTCCACAATGATTCTCAGTGTCACCACACATTTTCTGTGTTACATTATTCTATAATACACTTGTTTTTACAAAAAACCCCCACCCGGTTATTTATTTTTAAATAAAAATTGTTTAATTAACACATTTCTTTGTTTTATTTTACAGGAATGCTTCAGTATGCCTTCACTGTAGCAATGAGCCTCCTCCAAAATAAAGGATTCCGTTCAACAGTACTCCGTTCCTTGGTGGGTCTTTACAGAAATCTCAACATCCCCGATTATGTTAACATGTGTCAGTGCCTCATATTCCTTGAGGACCCTCTTGCAGTTGCAGAAATCCTTGACAAACTCACACGTGCGCCACAGGAGTCCGTTTTAATGGCCTTTCAAATAGCTTTTGACTTGTATGATTCAGCCACTCAGCAATTCTTAGGTAGAATTTTACAGGCTTTAAGGAGTTCTGCACCAATACCCAGTGCTTTAGGAGGCAAACCACAACCACAAGGAGGTCCCTTCCCAGAATCCTCAATGGAAGTTGACCAGCCAGCAGAGGAATCAAGTGCTGAGAGAGATATTAATAGTTTAAATGATGAAGAGAAAGAACACCAGAAGAGAGTTGAAAAATTAATCTCAATTTTGGGTGGTGATGTTTCCATAGGGCTTCAACTTCAATTTTTAATAAGATCTAATCATGCTGATATGCTTATCTTAAAAAATACAAAAGATGCCATCAGGGTTTCTATATGCCACACAGCCACTGTTATAGCTAATGCATTTATGCATGCAGGAACAACCAGTGATCAATTTCTAAGAGACAACCTAGAATGGCTAGCTAGAGCCACTAATTGGGCGAAGTTAACAGTGACTGCTTCTTTAGGGGTAATACACAGAGGTCATGAAAATGAATCATTAGCTCTCATGCAATCATATTTACCAAAAGAAGCGGGGCCTTCATCAGGATATTCAGAAGGAGGTGGCCTGTATGCCTTAGGTTTAATTCATGCCAATCATGGTGCAAATATCATTGATTATCTTTTAACACAATTAAAAGATGCTCAGAATGAGATGGTACGTCATGGAGGCTGTCTTGGGCTTGGTTTAGCAGCAATGGGCACACATCGGCAGGATGTGTATGAACAACTGAAGTTTAACCTATATCAAGATGATGCAGTCACTGGTGAGGCAGCTGGAATAGCAATGGGAATGGTTATGTTAGGATCCAGGCATGCTGTCGCCATTGAAGACATGGTTGCTTATGCTCAAGAGACACAACATGAGAAAATTTTGAGAGGCCTAGCTGTTGGCATTGCATTCACTATGTATGGAAGGCTTGAGGAAGCAGATGCTCTTGTACAACAACTTCTGAGAGATAAAGATCCATTGCTACGACGTGCTGGATGCTACACTATTGCCACAGCTTATTGTGGCACCGGTAATAATGATTCTATAAGAACACTACTCCATGTTGCTGTTTCTGATGTAAATGATGATGTTCGTCGTGCTGCAGTAACAGCTCTAGGTTTTCTGCTATTCAGAACTCCAGAACAATGCCCTTCAGTTGTTTCTCTACTTGCTGAATCATACAATCCTCACGTTCGTTATGGTGCTGCTATGGCTTTAGGTATAGCTTGTGCAGGCACAGGAAATCGCGATGCTATCGGCCTTTTGGAACCTATGGTGAAATTTGATCCAGTAAACTTTGTGAGACAGGGTGCTTTAATAGCTTCAGCCATGATCCTAATCCAACAAACTGAAGCACTATGTCCAAAGGTCACTTATTTCCGACAACTTTACTCACAAGTGATCTCAAACAAACATGAAGATGTTATGGCGAAGTTTGGTGCTATTGTTGCTCAAGGTATAATTGATGCTGGTGGTCGGAATGTCACTGTTTCCCTTCAGAATAGAACAGGTCATATGAACATGCTAGCTGTTGTTGGTATGCTGGTGTTTACTCAGTATTGGTACTGGTTCCCTCTTGCACACTGTCTTTCACTCGCATTCACACCAACATGCGTGATTGCTCTTAATTCTGACTTAAAAATGCCCCAATTAGAAATGAAATCAAATGCGAAACCCTCCCTGTATGCTTACCCAGCTCCTTTGGAAGAGAAAAAGCGTGAAGAAAGGGAAAGGGTTACCACTGCCGTATTGAGTATCGCAGCGGCAAAAGCTCGCAGGAGGGCGCACGGTGAGGGTTCGGCAAGCAGTGTTACTTCATCATCTACTTCTAAAATGGAAGTTGATGAGGAAGAAAAGAAGCCAACAAAGTCTCCAAACCCTAACATCACTGTTCATGGTAAATCTGATAAGGATGCAACAAAGGAAGGGAAAAAAGAAGAGAAGGAAGGAGAAGAAAAAGAGACCAAGGAAAAGAAAGAACCTGAACCTGCATTTGAAATATTGAGCAATCCAGCAAGGGTCATGAGGCAACAGTTGAAAGTACTTTCGGTTGTTGAAGGTTCCGGATTTACACCATTGAAAGACATTACAATTGGTGGTATAGTGATGTTAAATCATATGGGTGAAGGTGAACAGGTCCTAGTAGAACCAGTTGCTGCTTTTGGGCCAAAAACTGAAGAAGAAAAAGAGCCTGAGCCCCCGGAACCATTTGAGTATTTAGATGATTAACGCTGCATCTTCAGTTAATGTTATGTATCACTATTCTATAACTAATTTCATTTATTCTGAAATGTATTGAACAATTGATCAATAACAGTTTAAAATATTTAAGTACACAATGAACTAACAGAAAATTATAGTGTTTCTTTGTAATAAATGATTTTAATTACATTTTATTTCATTATTTTAGGTCAATATAGTAAACTAGCTCCGTGAATAAATCTATATTTAGTTTAATCCACACTAGTATCATACAAGCGAAAGTGAGTTTATCCGTTTGTTACTCTTTAACTACGCAACCGACCATGGTGGAATTTTGTATACACGTTATCAATTGTACAGAAAAAGACATAGGTGTCTCCCATCCCGAAAAAGTGTTCTATTTTCGAAGGAAGATTAAAATTTACATTAACGCGAGCAAAGGCACCAGCAAAATCTAGTCATTTTAATAAGAATAATGGTAGCCAGGAACATCTCTTTTTATATATCACAAAATTTTATGAGGTAGTATCTCTAGAAACATGCCTTCGCATATATTTATATAGTTTCGATACGTACTGCTGTTTACAGTAAATCAAATATACTTTATTCAATTTAGAACCTGTGAAGGAGCTTATGATCGTCAAAGATACCATCAGGTCGGGAAATTAAACTAGTTATCTAGAAGACCCGACAAGAAACTCGATCTGGTTTATCTTTTCATGATACATATTTTTAGAAAATAGTTACTTTCGTTTTAGTATATGCACAGAGGGGCGTCATTTTAAGAGGTCACCATCATCAGTGATCACGTACCGTTTTAAAGTGGCATAGTTAATCTTCATTGACAAATCAATACTTCCTCTGTTCACAATTAATTTTCGAAATTTTGTCATTTTTGCCAATTACACGCACGAAAAAAAGAAATTAAATTTTTGATGTTAAACGTCTATAGGCGAGGGTAAACCCGATTTTGGATTGGCGCGACGCGCGTTGCGACGCAAAAGACGAACTTTGTACTATTAACGAAATATTCAAAAACATTTGCAACCCTAGCTGTAAAGATAAGATTCAAATTGTTTTGTCGGCCACTCGTTATACCAAAGAGTATAATAAGTATTATAGGAACGTTATACTAATGTTACGCGGCATGTGCCGACGACCTAGTGCCCTTTGAAATATGCCGCCAAACACACCGCGCCTGCGCCTAGCGGTGATTTCTTTGAATTTTTGTATTTAAAAATGAACATTTAAATGTACATAATCATTGCATAGTATAAAAAAGTCCCCTGCCGCGTCTGTCTGTCTGTCTGTCTGTTCGCGATAAACTCAAAACCTACTGAACGGATCTTCATACGGGTTTCACCAGTGGATAAAGTAATTCATGAGGAACGTTTTAGTATGTAATTTCATCAAGATTTTGTGTAGATTGGTTGAAATATAACGATAATTGTTGGACAAGTCGGAAAAATTCAAGCCGACTGGGAGTTTTCATCGAAAACGTTGCCTAATCCTTTTGAGATATAACAATGTATGTTGGGTAAATGTAATAAGGTTTACTTTTGTATGTATAGTTTAAAATAAAAGAAAGTGACATCCATTGCAAAATGTATTGACGGCTTAATATAATGACAACGCCATGATACATTTTTCTTTTTCTTTTTAGTGCTCACGGAATTTGGCCCCACTCTTTTTGATTTTTGGATTTTTTTTATTTTTAATTATTTGTTCGTCGTTTGTTCGTTAATGTTCGAATGTAAAAATTGTTTGTTTGTTTGTCGGTTAGGTTAGGTTAGACTTGCGAAAAAGGATAACGCGAACCGGCCGCGGTAGCGGTCGACGAGCGCGTTGTATTGCATACGAAAGTATCCACTTATTATTAATTTTAAGTGTTGGTTAGGTTAGGTTAGACTTGCGAAAAAGGATAACGCGAGCCGGCCGAGGTGCAATGAGTACAAAATAGAAAAAGACGAACAAACAATTTTTACATTCGAACATTAACGAACAAATAATTAAAAATAAAAAAAATCCAAAAATCAAAAAGAGTAGGGCCAAATTCAGTGAGCCTCTTTTTAGCCAGGTGTAAATAATGAAACAACAGAGACAATATAGATCTACAAAAAAGTCTGTGAGGGCATATATCTATATTTTAAGGATAGCCCACTATACTCATTATATGTTCTAAAAAAAGGTGACATACAATTCTAAAGCTGTTTAGACGTATTGGGTTGGGTTTAAATATAACGATAATTGTTGGACACGTCGGAAAAAGTCATGCCGCCAAGGAGTTTTAATCGATAACGCTGCCTAATCCTTTTGAGATATAACAAAAAAATGTATGTTGGGATATGTCCCTTTTATAAATCTACAAAAAAGTAGGTGAGGGCATTTTTTAAGGGTTGCCAACTATACTCATTATATTTTCTAAAAAGAGGTGACATACAATTGGAAGCTATTCAGACGGATATCAACTTAAATACTTTAGTCACATTAAGCATTTCATGGCCATTCATATCTTTATTCTAATATATTAATATGAAATTGCCTTTCTGCAGTACTGGCCATTTCAAATCAAAATAATTTTTGTTTGGCTAAGAATTCTAATTTCAAATTAATTTTATTTTAAAAACATGGAATTTTTTTTCCAAAAGTAGTCATTTGTTTATTGATTAGTGTTACATTTTCATCGCATTTCAATTTTCAAACCTATTATAAAAATCACATGACAATGTGTTTGTGTTCGAACTCCTTCAAAACGGGTAGACCGATTTTATTGAAATTTTTAATGAATATTTAGTAGGTTTGTGAATAGGTTGTAAAGTATAATATATATCGAGGTGATTAGGATTTTTTTTGGATTTTTTGACATATTTTTTTTGTAGTGTTGTGCTGTGTAGATGTGTTACATTGAACAAAACTTTTTTACTAAATTACAACAGGAATAAATTACGCCTAACAGCCTTTTTTTGAACATAATTGAAACGTATATATTTTGGGTATAAATGTATGTAGTTTGTATGTTATTATACTTTTGATCAATTTGGCGGTCATTTTCCTACATATACTCAAATCTTAATCGAGTTTAACGTGAAAAACAATTATCATTATTTAAAATCTTTATACATATAATAAATCGGTGGCTAGATCAATACTGTACATTAAATATTTTTATGAAAATTATAATCGGGGTTTGTTATCGATATAGGAGCCAAAAATATCTTATTTAGAATTTTTGTTCGTCTTTCTGTCTGTTACTGTGCCCGCACATCACTCTGAAAGTACTGAACCTATTTTGACGAAATATGACACAGTGATAACTAATATTATAAAGTAATATATAGAGTAATTTTGTCCCATAAAACGCAAGGGGTAATCCAGTGTAAATGACAAAGTCAAAAATTTGTGGTATATGAAATGATGGATATTGATGACACTTTCTCTGTGTTATTGCAGACAAATTAGCTAAAAATGCAAGCTAATGCACATTTTAGACATACAACTTCTCATATTCATATTTCTGACATATGCCAGGTGACTGTTGAAAGGTTAACACCCTTCAATAGTGGGGTAGTTCATGGTCACGCTTAACATATAAAATAGTAATATTAAAACTAATACTAATACACAACAAAGAGAACCTTAGATAAAGAATGCTTTTAAAAGTATGGGAACGATACTTTAAACGTAAAAAAATCACACCTAGGTTCAATGAATAGAATTAAATGGGATCTTTTCAAGATTAATCATTACGTAACTGCTTATCGTCAGAATGCCGCACGGTCGAACAATGGGAAGCGGGGTGCGGGTCGAATGCAGGACGCAGGCCGGACTGCGCGGCGGCGCACATTGAAAACGATGATTCATCGCGTTTTTTGTGTAAATCATCTGATGTTGAGCGAAAATCAGTTATGCTTTTCTCGAGATAATAGGGTCAAATATTGTGCATCTATTTTTTTAAATGATATAGAACCAAAAATGATTAATGATTGTCCTGTAAAAATATTGTCGGCGTCTAACCTAACACCCTGTAGTAACAAAATATGGAGCACAAAGACAAAAATTGAGTCAACTTATGTTTGTTTTCAAAAACTTACCAATTACTGCGTTGCTAAATAATGAGTGAATCCAGAATCAAGGTCAGAAGATTTTTTTAGAAAACATAAACCTACACAATATTATATTGCGATATAGAAAATAAGTATCAAAAGTATCTAATAGAGTTTTGTCAGTACATGTGTTTGTTTCGATATTTGATAAAATTTGTTTTTCCAAATACTGATGAGTATTGGAATCGTAGGGTGCAGGGTTGTAATTTTACGATTGGAATAATTAGTTTAGGCATTCGCAGTTGCCATTCAACACTACATCTATACTAATATTGTAAAGACAGGTAAAGTTTGGGTGTTCGGGGTAATAATCCTTCGTCCTACTGATCTGATTTTGAAAATTATGTTTGAAAGGTAGAAGTAGAAAAAAGTAGAAAGGTGTATTATCTCTCAGTGCTAAAGATTACTTATTATTTTGGCAAATATTTCATTTTTAATAATTAATCACAATAAATGTAATTAAAATTGGCAACAATGCAATAATATGACGAGCGCCGCTTAAATGGTTTGAAACAAAATAATAAAATTTGTAGTAATAATATTCATTGCATTTAGCTTTACAAAAAAGACCACTTATAAAAACAAAAAGCTAAATAAAAATGGAGATTTCATGGAGATAAAGTTTACTTTCTACAGCATGTTAATTGATGAAGTTGGTCAGAAGATAATGCGAAATAAAAATAAAAATTATGTATAAATAAAAATTGTAAGTGGGCGCGGTCGTGAGTGGCACAGAAGCTTCCATTAAGCTAACATTATGTGTTTGAGTGGGTCGCTGAACTGTTTGGTTTCAAAATTTAAAACGGCTCCAATCGGGTTCTAGGTTTTTAAAATTTTTCGAATTTGGAAATACAATAGGAACCGGTAGTAATTGATTTTACGCAGACGAAGTTGCGTGGGTTAGCTAGTTATATAATAAAATAAATAAACGGTCATTATTTTATGGAACAAATTTGTAATGCTTACTCGTATGAATAACTAACTGTTACTCCCAATAACTGATTACGGCGATGTAACTTATCCAGACCTTAAAGAGGAGTTACTCAATAAACTCGATCGCCTCCTAAACTTGTGCATTCGCTCGGGCTGCGTAAGTACGATCACATTTCTCAATTTCGTTCGCAACTAAACTGGCTTGATATCCGATCTTGTATCCGCCGCAAAATACGAACCCGTACCAAACGCTGCGCGTTGTAAAAGACGTCCGCGACATATTATTACCGACCCTCCCGATGAAATAATGGCAGTGAACGATCAGTACCAGCCTGTCTCTCCAAACGGAGCGTGCTCACGCCCACGCCCGCGTAACCACAGATCACGCCGCCGTGGTCTGGGGGTAAATTTCGCTCCCGCACACCAGACTAGGCCCCCCTCGGCAGCGGCTCAAGCCTAGGTCCGTTTCCTCGGCGTGGAGCCCTTGAGTACGCTGCCCAGCGATACAGTGACACAAAATCTTATATCACTGCGACAACATTACACATATCACCTCCACACACGCGCACGCATACACGCTTACACATGCAAGTGGTAGGGTTTTATTTTTTTCCCTTATCAAACTGAAATAGTTTAGAATATTATCCGATACGAAATATATATAAGAGTTGTTGAGGTATGTATGCTTGGTACACATATGTTTCAACAACTCATATAGGTATGAATAGTTAGCTTAGCTTAGTTCAGATAGGTCGCGAATTGCATGTGTCATGCAACAGCCAAAGCCGAGGTATGCCGCGCAACCTTGAGCTAGTTATCAAAAAAAAAAAATCGGCTGAGTGCCTTAAACACTCGCCTTAGTAGTCCGGTGAAGCAGTTAAGACCTTGCTTGGTCAATAGCGTAGTCAGTTCGAAAAAAAAAATCCGATCTTGTCGAAACGCTCACATATTGCATTTTCTTTATGGTGTTCTATTTGACCCTAGATCTCCACAATATCTCCAGCAACGATTCATTTTCTTAACGGCTCACGGTCGTGATCTTTGTTCGGCATACACTAAAACTCTGGAGATACCTCAGCACAGATCTAATTTATATTCAAACTCATTCACAATAACTGCCATACGATTATGGAATACACTACCGCGTTGACTTCAAGGTGTCGAAACTATCAACAACTTTAAAACTCAATTACACCACTAGTTATTCGAAAAAAAGATTTTACAGTTTTTATTTATAATTAACTTTTGCTGTGTGTATACATTTTTATTACTATCTTTGTCATTATTATATATTTGTATGTATGTATAATCCATAGATATCACCGACACCTTGCCTTTTAATGGCCGAAAGCCAAAGCAATTACTATTTACACATAATTCCGCAAAATAATTTAAGTAACACCAAAATAATAAATAATGAAAAAATTAATGTTATTTAAGCTATACAATAATTTTATATAATTATTCTTATTTATGTATCTCTAATGTGTTTCGACATGTAGATCAGCGACATCTTGCCTTTTAATGGCCGAACTATAGAAATCAAAGCAATTACTATTTCTTCATAATTCTGCAAAATAATTTGTGCGTTGCCAGCCTCTGTTGGGGGGGAGGGGGAAGAAGGGAATGGGAAGGGGGGGGGGTGGGCCTCCGGCTCTCTCACTGACCGAACGAAACGCAACAATGCAAGCACTGTTACTTCACATAGTTTTTATGTGAGAGGGTGGTACTATCCCGGCCGAGCCGACCCATTCATGCTGAAACCAGCAATAGCTTCAGAGTGGCTCTACCACCTACAAACGTCGTTGTTTAATATCAATTTAAATAATCGATTTTAAGTATTTAAAATAGATTATTCGGTTTATTGATCTCAATACGCATCCCTACTGATAACCAGAGGCAAATAAACATTTTTTGACTTTCACAAACTCGTTTTACAAAGTTTTGTGATTCTAACTGTGATTTGAAACTAATAAGATACAGGTCGGTGTTTTGGAAAAAAAGTGATATCTTTGAGCACAACTGTAATATAAATCACATTCATACAAGAGAAATATTATTTGTTTTACCTTGATTACCTTTTTCTTACTTTGCATTACTAAAAAATATATGGATATTATACATTGAATTTTATGAATCAATTTGTGACAAAGCAAACTTATTCGTTCAATTAGTTAAATAGTTTTCTGATCGGGATTTTAGAATAATTTGTTATCGCATTGCAGAACACAAAGTCATAAAATTAGAAGGGCATAAGTCTTAAGAAAACGAGAAGGTATTCTGAAAACAAAAAAAAGATACTCAAAGATTCTGTTTCGTATTAGAGTTATACTATGAGCATTAGGGATAGTATTGATAACGATTTGCTTGTAAATAATTCAAATGAAAATAAATAGCAACATCTATTTTTTGTACACTGTTGTATCAAGACAATAAATTTGTTGGGGTAAGTGGAAAAAAGAACTTATATTGTCCTTTAATTTATTTTAGTATATTAGTTTAATACCAAAATATATATCCTTCACTGCTTTTATTACCCTTATTTGTAAATATATTAATATGAATAAATTTAAGCTCTAATTAATTTTTGCATTATTCTTACCTGTACTAGATATATATGTATACATACATGATATACATTTACTAACTTAGTTGTTTAGGAACTACTAATCCCAATGGTGTATACTCCTTTTGTTCTATGTTAGACATAAATGGTGGTGGTTGAAATATATTTCAAGACTTTTGTTGTTATATTATTGTTGGAGTTGTTCTTAATGTAAATGACACTGGCAGAATTGTGGAATTTTCTACAGAGGCCTGACACTTAATAAAAAAAAGTTATTATATTATAGAATTCTAAAATTAGTATTAATTTATCCTTAACTTGTCTCATAATATGTATTTATACCTTGCATTCTGTCCAAAAAGATTGGAGAGACCTGTACATCACTCAGATGTCAGTTCTCAATTACTGGTTCTTTTTATTCTTATTTCTATAATTTCTTTTTCAATTATTATATTTAAAAAGTAAAGTCAGATGTGATTTTTTATAGTTTCTAAATCCAAATAGAAAAAATAAAGATAGCCACCAGGTAACTTATTGATTATTATTGAAATGTTGCTGCAATAGAGTATTTCAGCTATTTGAAATATCCATTTGGCTCTATTTACTAAGTGGTAATTCCAAATCTGTAAAAGCATTGTTAATGCTGATGGAATTTTAAAAGAAAAGTTTACTTCACAATTTCCAAACTGGTTAGCAATCTACACAGACGCATCCAAACTGACCCCAAAATAACAATGTGTAAAACACCATTAGGGTACCCTCTTTCAAAATTATTCACAGTTTTTAATACCCATCACTTTTGACAGTGTTTAGTGGTGAATCTTAGAAGGTAATAAATTTATATTATCACATAAAATCAATAAATCGATTACTTTAACTAAATTAAAAAGCTGCTTGCAAGCCTTATTGCATAACCCTTTTAAATCTAAATATAGATTCCCAATAAAACTAAAAATCCCTCTATCTGTATCAACAATATAACCTAGAAGTTTTGTTGGCTTAGATTCCGGGTCAGTCAGGTATCCCATGTAATGATACCAGTGCTTACTGTGCTAAACAAGCTGCTAGTATAGGTTCCCGATAACATTTCCAGATCATCCCTGGCAATTTTTGTTCAAGCATAAAAAACTAGATGATTAAAGTGTGGATTAACTAGTTGGAGATATCACAGAAGGATAAAGCCAAATTCTGTGCGTCCATCCGTTGCTTTGTCCTCCATCCGTTGCTTTGTCATAGGAGTAAGATGTCCCTAAGACACAAGCTCACTTTGTATAAGACGTGTATCCGTCCCGTGATGACATATAGCTGTCCCGTTTTTGCGCATATGTCGAAAGATAATTTTTATAAGTTGCCGGTTCTTCAAAACCGCGTTTTACGTAAAGTAACCGGTGCTCCGTGGTATGTCCGGAGAGTTGATCTACAAAGGGATCTAGAGATGCCTTCTATCTGGGCATACGTAAAATCACTTACGATTAGTTATTTTGAAAAAGCCGCGAATCATCCTAGTCCGTTAGTGGTATCCGCCGCAAAATACGAACCCGTACCAAACGCTGCGCGTTGTAAAAGACGTCCGCGACATATTATTACCGACCCTCCCGATGAAATAATGGCAGTGAACGATCAGTACCAGCCTGTCTCTCCAAACGGAGCGTGCTCACGCCCACGCCCGCGTAACCACAGATCACGCCGCCGTGGTCTGGGGGTAAATTTCGCTCCCGCACACCAGACTAGGCCCCCCTCGGCAGCGGCTCAAGCCTAGGTCCGTTCCCTCGGCGTGGAGCCCTTGAGTACGCTGCTCGCGCGATACAGTGACACAAAATCTTATATCACTGCGACAACATTACACATATCACCTCCACACACGTGCACGCATACACGCTTACACATGCAAGTGGAAGGGTTTTATTTTTTTTCCCTTATCAAACTGAAATAGTTTAGAATATTATCCGATACGAAATATATATAAGAGTTGTTGAGGTATGTATGCTTGGTACGCATATATGTTTCAACAACTCATATATGTATGAATAGTTAGCTTAGCTTAGGTTAGCTCAGATAGGTCGCGAATTGCATGTATCAGGCAACAGCCAAAGCCGAGGTATGCCGCGCATCCTTGAGCCAGTTGTCAAAATAAAATCGACCGAGTGCCTTAAGCGCTCGCCTTAGTAGTCCCGTGAAGCTGTTAAGACCTTGCTTGGTCAATAGCGTAGTCAGTTCGAAAAAAAAAAAGCCAAATTCTGTGGCAATATAAACCCTGGTTTCCTTTGTATGGAGCATAGACAAGCGTACAATATTGGTTTAATCTCCCGTATGTGTTTAAACCTTGCCTGCACTCCTGTCCATCTGGCGAAAATTAGAGTTCGGGATCACTTGCTGTGTGAATGTGCTTTAGATGAAGAAGATTTGGTCCATATCTTCTTTAACTATCGAAATTGGTGCTTTTCAATTTATTATGTACTCCCCTGGGAGATATCCCGTCTCATCCACATGCAATTCCCCCTCTCCCTCTCCTTCGGTCAGCTCATTACCCTTCTGTGTAAACATGTTAATATGAATAAAATTAAACTCTAATTGTTGCATTAAATACTTTGTGAACATGTGTGTGTACATATATACCTGTATTATGTATATTTACCAACTTAGTTGTTTAGAAACTTACTAATCCCAATTGTGTATTGTCCTTTTGTTCTATTTTAGACATATGGTGGTGGTTGAAAGCAACTCCAAATCGTGGGTTGATTTATTATATTATTGTTGGAGTTGATAAAAATTTACATGACACTGGCAGTATTGTGGAATTTACTGCAGAGGCCAGAGACTAAGTAAAAAAGAAACAAAATTACAATTAACAAGAATATATGATTTCTCACAATTAAATAAATACATGTATTTCCCTTGAAACAACAAAACTTTTATCACAAGAATGAATTTGCAAGTATTGTCTAGTATAGAAAAATAATAATTTAAAATTGTCATCAGCTAATTAAATACAATTGGAAATTTATTATAGTGGAGACTCGATTATCCAAACCTCAGTTATATGAACTATCTATTATCCACATTGCCGCTAACAGCAATGAAACAATTGTTTGTTTAATCAGTGCATGCAGGACGAGCGGCTCACTTTTGACGGTAGTAAAGATTTTCAGATCATGTGGGATTACAGAACTGTTGAGAGTGAATAAACAGTGGTGAATACAAGAAAATGTAATCATGATGCTGGGCCATTTTATGCAGAAGTTTTATAGGCTTTAGAAATAACTTAGAAAACTATAGAATGCATTTCAAGAATAGTCATAATGTGCCCCGAGTTTACTACAGTTAAAACAAATTCATAATGTGGCGCTATTGAAGCAAGGAAATTGCTTACATTGAGTGTTACCAAATATTTTAAAGGAAGTTAACCCACGGTGACTATCCTATGTGATTTTTTAGTATCCATTTTGTGATTAAGATTCCTGTATTTTAGTAAGTAATTTGTTTATAGATATGAAAATGTATGTCTAATCTCTTAATAAACAGGACTATTGTATACAATGATGGGTTTTCTTTTTCGAACTGTCTAATGCTGTTAGCCTGACGGGCTTTTACAGGTTCACTAGACTTGTTGGACTAGTGCTTCAGCCGTATGGAAAGGCCTCAGTGGCTGTCGCCTTGATTGCAACTGATGAATGAATGACTGATGAATCTGACTAGTATAAGCTAAACTAGTCATACATATATTAGTTAGTGAGACGCACATGTTTACCAGCATTTATGCCTTGTTGTATAATGTACTAGCGGGCCCGGCAGACGTTGTCCCGCCCTGATTATGAAAAAATCCTTGACAAATTATATACTAAAACGTTCCTCATCAATCACTCTATCCACCGGTGAAAACCGCATGAAAATCCGTTCGGTAGTTTTTGACTTTATCGCGAACAGACAGACAGACGCGGTAGGGAACTTTGTTTTATACTATGTGTAATGTATGTGTAGCAACACATCGCTGACAGATAACGTTACTGTGTGCACTACAATAATTAGCGTGAGAAAATCGGATGTGGCACTCTTTAAAGATTAAGCGTTCTAGGAGTGGACCAGATGCCTACATATTATTGGCAGACCTGCAACGCGCAAACAATAAACGATGATTGCCTATCGTTACTTATTAGTGTACATAGTTTATTGGGGTTATTCATTTATTACCAGATGTATATTGTTAATTCTAGGTATCTGTTAATCTCATAATACTTGTATATTTACCGCCTGTAATTCTTTGCACGTGTTTAGTTTTTGACTAACTTAAATGTTGCTGTTTGGTCTATCGACGGAGGATTAGCCGCCAAAGCGTTTACAAGTCTGTACATACCGGAGATCGTTCATTTATATTTCCCTCCGTCTTTTCTGACAGTCACGCTGTCGCCTACAGCCAAAGTAGTGACGCGATAGCGCTCCCGCGTCCTACAATGTATTTTGATCTGACAACTAAGCAAGTACCTAAATTCGAAAAATAAGTAAAAAAGATAAAACATTCCATCATATGTGTACCTCTACCTGTGCTTGTGAGCACGTATATGAGGTTGATCAGTTTTGTCTGTTGAGATAATGAGTACAAATATTCAGTGCCGTTAGATGTCACTAGCAGCGTGTTCAATAGCTTTACTCTGGAGGATCGAACCTAGGCTTAAGTCGTTGCCGAGGGCTATCGTGACGAGTGTGCGGGAACGAAATTCACCTTCAGAACATAGCGTCTTGCTGTGATTACGTGGGCGTGGGTCCGTACACGCTCTGTTTGAATAGCCGGAAGTGTACTCTGATTGTTGGCTGTTTTAGTTTTATTGGGAAGATTGGAGATGATGTTTCGTAGACGTCTTTTATAAAGCAAGGCATTTGGTACGGTTGTGTAATTCGCGGTGAATACTAGATACGAACGTGGAGGGACGGATCGCGACTTTTTCGAAATAACTAATCATGAAGGATTTTACGTATATCCAAATCGACAGAAACTCCAAGTCACTATGGAGTTCAATCTTTCAGACGTACGATGGGTACCGACCGCCTTCTCTAAAAAGCGATGGTGACGCCGGTGCGATGTCGACGTCACCGATGGGCGTGCGGTGCATGCGGTTGCGGGTTATCTATGTTCAATTTAAGTGGACTGTATATACGGGGGGTTCTATATTGATATTCAACTATTGCGATCAGTTACGATTAGGGAGAGAAGGGCAGGATGGAAACTTGGCACATACCTCGCGGCGATGCAGTCTCCACGTGGCTAGCCGGCTAGGTGTTTCTCGTTTCTTTCCACTGGGTTTCCTCTCTCACAACACTTATTGTTTATAATATATGTCGGGACGTATGTAGCGATGCGTTTATTTCTCACTCGATCATGCAAAAACTCAAATTGTTAGCATGCGGCGCGGCTCGGCACGGACACTGTGCAAGCCGCGTAAACTACTCGACGATAGCAGACGAAGTAACACAACGCAATGGCCGCCCCGCGTCCGTCGCGCACGGCGCGGCCCACCACAATCGAAACTAGCGGCGCGGCTCGGCGCGCTACCGAATTAGCATGTGCCATAGTTAAAGGGAACTGTGATTGGGCAAGATAGATGGCGTGACCTGATCGCAATTAATTGGTCGGGCTTCAAAGTGACATAATTTAATCCATAATGCGGGAATTTCCAAATATACATAAAGCGGCGCAACCAAGCGATTTTGTAAGATTTGCATCTTATGAAAGCGGGCTCCTAACATATGAGCAATGACCGGAAAACTGTATGACATAATGGGGCAAACGCACGTCTTATAAAACGTGATCTTATGTCTGAGGAACACTGTACTCTTCGAGTAGATGCAAGCAGCCCATGATCATGTGGGCTTTGTTCCGCACTCTATCGCCGTATTGTCTGGACGTTAGTTGACCTTCTCAAGCCAGCCTAAGAAATGTGAACTTCGTATACATTGAGGGCAGGCGAAGTAAGTTACCCTTCTAAGTACAGCATGTAGTTAATAATATGTAGAAAAATACTTTTTTTTTCATTCATTCATTTATCTCGATTTTCAATTATTGAAATACCTTAAAAAATCGTTAGTGGGGGTAATCGAGTCTACACTTTATATAGTCTATCTGTACTCCCTGTACTCCTCGTACTTCTCGAACGTTTTTTATTATTTCTGTTTTTATTAATTTGTTGTAATACAATGTTACAAAATACGTATAGTCAGCCGGTCGGTCAAGGAAACCAATAACACTCTGTAGGCACTGTGACTATTTAGCCGGGCAGAGCTTCGCCTTACAATAACTTCCACATAGGAGTGCGTGCTGATCACCGAACCGCGCAATCTTCTCGCTCTGTACCTGTGATGTACAGTGCGGGGATACCATATCGGTCTAGTGTGCAGCGGTGCGATGTCCTGGAGGTGGACATGCACCGATGTATCCGCCCTTCGAAACAGGTTCGTGGCGAGGCTGCTTATGAAACTATCTAGGCTCTCTATGCGCATATCGCGCGCGATCGTCGCGTTCCTCACATATCGTGGGGCCCCGACAATCGTTCTCAGCGTTTGGCTTTGTTGAGTTCGTAATCTGCGTTTAAGGTACTCTGGCACGCAACCGAACCAAGCCGGGGCTGCGTACGTGAGACGTGATCTCACGTACGTCTTATAGAGACCTAGCTTAGTGCGATACGGTAGTCTTGAGGTGAATACCGGGCATAGCATTCTCCTCGCCACTCTCACTTGCGCGATAACGTTTTCTACGTGTTTTCTAAATGTCATCCCTCTGTCAATTGTTACTCCGAGGTATTTCACCTCGTTCCTCCAAGCGAGTGTCTGGCCTTGGAGTGTCAAGGGGGGTGTTGGCGTTTTGGCGTATCTCAGTTGGAGGGCCTGCGTCTTCCCGATATTAACTGACAGCCGCCATCTGTCGAGCCAGTCGGGTAGGGCGTTGAGCGTGGGTTGTAGTATGGTTGCAGCTCTCTTTCTGTTGATTGATGTCGTCCAATATGCAGTGTCATCGGCGAACAAGGCTAATTTCGCCTCGCCGATTACTGGGATATCATTTGTGTAGATCGCATAGAGCAGTGGCGAGAGGCAGCTGCCCTGTGGTACTCCTGCACGTACCGCTACCTCTCGCGACCTGTGGTTTTCTAATCTGACTTGTATTCGTCGGTTCTCCAGAAATGACTTAACGATTCTTTGTAGACGGACGGGGGTGGTGGTTAGTTCTGACAGCTTATTTAGAAGCCCGTCATGCCACACCTTGTCGAAAGCTTTCTCCATGTCTAAGAGCACCATGGCGGCGTGCTGCTTTTTGTTATGCTGTTCGACAAGGCTGTGGATCACCCTCGTTAGCTGTAAGATCGTAGAGTGGCCTTCTCTAAAACCAAACTGTTCTTCCCGTAGCTCTATATAAGGTTTCAGCATGCCCAGCACGATTCTCTCGAAAACTTTCGAGAGCGTGCTGAGCAGCGTGATCGGTCTATAGCTTTCTGGTTTTCTAAGATCCTTTCCTTGTTTGGGAAGCATCACCATCAGTCCCAGTTTCCACGCTCTGGGATAGTGGCCTGCCCGTAGGTTACCGTTAAAGAGACTTGTCATGGCCACGACGGTCTTATACGGCGCATGACGCAACATACTGTTAGTAATTCCGTCGGCTCCCGAGGCTTTTTTAGGCTTGAGGTTCTTAATTGCGCGTTTTACCATGCGCGGTGTGATAAATAGGCCATCGGTCGTCGGTTCTTCCGCTTCCGTTCTTTGAGAATTCAGTTTATTTATGATTTCATTATAATGCTGGTGATTCGTAATCGGGTTAGGCGAGAATTGCTGCCACAAATGCGCGGCAAATATCTCGGCTCTGTCCTCGGCCGTGAATTTCGTCAGAGCGTCTTCTCCCACTAACGGGTGGAGTTTTCTGGGTGCCGATGATAGGCTCCGGCACCGACGGGATGTGGTCTCCAATGCTCTCGACGTGCGCGTCCCATGATTCGGCCGCGTGGTTGTCTAATGCGAGCTTAACGCGCGTCACCAACGAGTTGAGGCGAGTTTTCAAGCTCGGGCAACGGGTATTCTGCCATTGTGTGCGAAGCCTTCGTTTCTGGTGGATGAGATCTTGTATGAGCCGCGGTAGTGACACTCGTCTGCTACCGACCGGTTTTGTAGTCGAGGACACCTCCACGGCGCCGTGGATGCACCGTGTGATGTCCTCGGTCATAATCTCAACATCTTCTATGGTGGTCATCTTGCGCGTGGGTGTATTACATACACTCCAGCTCATCCCGGAATCTCTCCCAACATACTTCGATGCGGGGGGGGGGGGGGGGGGGGCAATTCTCACCGGAGACTCGTAAAGTTCCAAGAGTACCGGTCTGTGGTCAGATGGTAAATCCGGGAGTACTGTCTGCACAGGCGGTGTTAACAACCCTCTGTAGAGACAGATGTCAAGAACATCACTTGTGCCTCGATTGTTATGATGCGTAGGCATGTCGGGTCCTATAATATCGTAGTTATGGGCATCTGAGTGTCTCAATATTCGTGCGCCGAGCGCTGTGTTCCTGGTGGAGTTCCAGGAACTATGTTTTAAGTTGAGATCACCTGCTATGATTGTCGGGACTGATTCTCCTATCAATAGGTCCTCCAAATCAGCTTTTAGGGTGTCGGTTGCGGCTGAAGGTGGTCGGTAGGCGGCATAGAGCTTTATGTTTCTGCCATTTATGTTTATCAACACACCCAGAGCATATAGGGATTGATACTCTGAGTGTGGTATAAATTGGTGTATCATGTTGGTTTTTATCAACACCGCCAACCCCCTGTAGGCGGCGCCGGCGGGCGATACCTTGTCCTTTCTATAGACATGATACCCTGGCAACTTGAAGGGCTCCTTCTGATGTAGAAATGTTTAGGAAATCAACATAACATCGACTTTGTAAGTTCTGAGGAAATGCGCGAGGAGTCTCCTCTTGCCCCTCAGAGCTTGAGCGTTCCAGTGGACAATTCTGGTGGCTGTGTTATCCATTTATTCGCCTTGTTTCTTGGGATCTCTGAGTAGCTCATTCAGACTTTTCTTGTCTATTTTTTGAGCGATGACTTTTAGACACTCTGCTACTATCCCCGTCCATCTACTAGGGTCAGTTTCTTGCGTCTTCGTCTTTTTTGTAGGCATTTTCGTGCGCTTTTCCTTTTTGCTGTTTTCGGGGCCCACCCTGCTCCCGCGTTGTGTCGGGTTGTTTGCCGGTGCCATAAGCGTAGCCGGTGCCGCCTCAACCACGACATTCTGCTGAGTTAGGGTCTGCCCTTTGCGCCCCGTTATCGCTAGTGCTCCAGCCCGTTTATTGCGCGCCTCTCTTCTACGGACGGGGCACTGCGAATGGTTGGCCGGATGTGGCACGCACCATTTCAGGTTGGAACTTAGTTGTTTCGAGTGCATTGGATATATCTTAAGTTTTTGATGACGTAGGTAGGCCTCTAATTGCTACCTTCAGGCTTTCTTCGTTGGGGAGCAAATACGAAAACCACGAAATGTCTTCGGGTCGCTGCAACTCCGTGAGGTAATTTTGTACGGCGCGGTACTCCTCTTGGTCTAGCGGTAGGAAGCGCACCCCAGCGCCAAAGGGTCGCGCGTTCGGAGTTCTTCCGAATTCCCGCTTGATAGCTTCAAAACGCTTATGCCAGTCGGGCAGTGATTCGACAATAAGCGGCGGATATTTCCTTGTTGTTGTTTTTTGGGGTTCCGCAGCGCCACTTTTCGCGGAATCACTGTGACCTATAACCATCACCAGTGGCTCTATTTTCTGTGACGGCGCTTTCCGATTGACTTATAGACAATATAGACGGACTTTGTTGTTAAATCGATAACCTTTGGAAAGAGCAGAATATTTTTCTTATCACTGTCAACGGGTGGTTTGATTATAACATCGATGAAATGTTCTTAAAGTTAAATCTATCCAAGAAGAAATTAAAAGTATATAAATGTCAGTCTACGAATTACATTTCTCACTTGTTACAGATTTTTACGCACGTGATACTACAATATCATTTTTATAAAATGCCGAATTGCATACTTTGGGACTGTAACAATTATACAGGCAAAGCAACGAAATTATCTGAAGGCGTAACATTTCACAAGTATGTATATAATTAATGAAATATATAATTACAATAGCAGATCCCAATAGGAATAAAAAATATACGTTGAAAGCTTAGTCTGTCACTGATCTTAATAAAGTTATTTAGTTAATAGAATGCAATTTCATTTGTATATGTGGTAAATATGTGTTAATATAAAAATATGTAGGTAATAAAGCTAAGTATGTGAAAATAGCAGTCGGAGTCGAGCAAGTAAAAGAAAGTACTGGCAATATATCGCAAGAGAAGTAACAAAAGGGTCATTCAATCGGTTTGGTGCTTGGTGGATTTAGTAGAGTAAAATAATCATAAAAATAAGGAACGTGGACTGCTTGCAACTTTGTTCGTTTATTATAGTCTGATCGCAAACGCTGTACCGCGCCATAGGTATGCGCGGGGAGGTGGGGAGTGGGAAGGAAAGAGCATGAACTCGCATGAGATTCATAGTGTCAGACAAATCTTAGGATATCAAAGCATAATTTTTTAAAGCTGTATATATACGAGTATAATTATATCCAATCCCTATTTTTGTCGAATATGATTTTTAGATTAGTGCACATAAAGAACCTAAATATAAATGAAATTAATCTTTAATTGTTAAAAATATAAAATCTTCGTTTTTTTTTTACTTTCTTTGTCTGCTTTTCTTTTCTTAAAATATTCGGCCATTTTGAAGATGACAGTTTTGATATTTCGCACGACCCATCTTTAGATATTCTATTTCATGTGCGTCTGACACAGACAGTCCGTAACATCTATTTCTACAATCTGCCACTTCTACTTTCTATACTACTCTATAATCACGTATCTAATGATTTTAATGTCATTCATTATATGATTATAATAAATTATAATGATTTAACCGAATATGGTTTTGATCATTTCGAAAATGTAACAAATATATATACAAATAGACATACAATTTAAATTCTATATATTTATTTCAAGGTTTCCACGTCCGGGTCAAGAAGAAAGGGAGCTGTGGATAGAATTTGTTCAAGAGAATAGAGAAGAAGAATCTTGGTTACCATCAGAGCATTCGACTATTTGTTCTAAACATTTTTGTGAACAAGATTTTTACAAGACCCCAAAAGGACGCCGATTCCTTAAAAAGACAGCTGTGCCACATAAAAATCCTAAATTGGCTTCACGAATAAAAACTAAATCTAAAAAAGTTTTGAAAAAAGATCTAGCCTGCAGAAGGTTCTTGTATGCAAAAAAAGAAAAATTCAGACAGCAAAACCAAATTCTTAGAAATCAAAACAGAAGACTTAGAAACTATATTAAAGAACTTAAGGCAAAATTGTCTACAGAGGCACTGATTGATAACGAAAATAGGCTATTAAATAAAGTTACAGCTGTCGAAGCATACATCAGAACATTAAAGAAAAGCGTACCATGTAATAATAACAAACATGCCTACTATCCGAGTGTAGGAAAATTTGAAACTCCAGTGGATTCTTCTTCAGGAGCGTCATTTGAAACTGCTATAAAAACACTTAATAATGATACATCCGACCTTGAAACACTGAGCAGTTGGTATGGATCATTTAAAGCGAATCCCGGTTTTACTGAAGAAGCATTTTTATTTTTAGGGCTTAAATCTTCAACTGCTTCCAAAGAAAATCCCTTAGTATGCTCGCTTATCTTTGGCGAAATGGCTATACGACAGCGAAAACTTTATAAAAATAATAATATCGGTTCAGTGGATTATGGAACTGGTCCACAGGAAGAAAAAGCAACGGAAGTTCTAGTGTTTATGTTAGTGTCTTTGAGAGAAGACTGGAAAATACCAGTTGGATATTTCTTGGCAGCTGGCGTATCTGCTGAAATAAAAGTGAAATTAATTAATATCTGTTTGCAAAAGTCTAATAAAGTTGGCCTTAGGGTTGTCAGTTTGACATTTGAGGGGTGTGAAACAAATTATCGGGCTGCAGAAGCACTCGGCTGTCAACTCAAGGATCCGGAGAATATGAAAACTTATTTTGCTCATCCCTCTACATTGGAAAACGTATACATCTTCTTCGATCCTTGTCATGTTTTGAAACTGATAAGGAATACATTTGTAAATAAAGGAATGTTTTTCGATGAAAATGATAATAAAGTGAAATGGCAATTGCTTGTGAATTTGAATAAATTACGGCACAATGAAGAACTCACGTTTATAACCAATTTGTCATCCAGACTGATAGAGTTTCGTAACCAGGTGATAAGAATGAAACTGGCTACTCAGTTGTTCAGCATACGTATAACTCAAACTCTTGACCTTTGTAATGAACTCTTAGAAACATCCCATTTTTTGGATAGCACAGGTACTGTAAATTTTATCACTTTGATGAATAACCTGCTTGATGTTTTCAACTCGCAAAGGTACCATTTTTATGGCTACAAGAGTCACTTGTGCAATGGGAGCAAAGAAAATATTTTTGAGTTGTTAAATAAAATAAAAACATATATTCTTTCATTGCGAATTCAAGTGAAACAAATAAGAACTATTAAAAGGCCGTACGGCGACCCCAGAATTATCATGAAAATATTGAAAAAACGAGTTATTGATACACAAACTTTGACCGGTTTTGATTGTGCGATAGTATGCATTGAAAGCTTAAAGAGACTGTATTGTGAAATGGTCGAGGAAACGAAAATAATGAAATATATATCGACGTCTCGATTAAGTCAAGAGCACCTTCATTTATTTTTCGGGTCTATTAGGAAACATTGTGGACATAATAATCCGGATGCAGTTCAATTTCTAGCAGCATATAAAAAAAATCTTATATATTTCCAATTGCCTTCCACTATCACAACCTATACTATACCCTTAGACAATTTTTCAATCCTTGCAACATCCTCGGTAAAAATTATTAATAGCACTAGTCCTAGGAGTCGTTATGACGATAAACCGTTTAAAATTCTTCAAAACGATAACAAAATCTTAACCTCCGATGTCCAAGCCAGCATAAACTGTCAAATATTGGCCCACAAACTTAATCACGAACCCTCAATAAGCGATTCAAAACTCATAGTAGGTTACATTTCTGGATATGTTGTTCGTAAATTAATCCAAGAATTAAAATGCGAAGATTGCATTGACAATTTATTGATAAGCGCAAAATTATGGCACCACAAATTAATAACCATTCGAAATATGGGTGGATTATGCTTATCCAGTGAAGGTGTCTTTAAAGTTTGTGTAAAAACAGAAGACTTTATAAGACCATTAATTAAACTTAATGGAGTACAGAATTTCCCAATAAAATATTGTTACATAGTTGCAAAGACTCTAAATACTTTTCTACATTCGGATATTTTCAGTACCATGAGTTTTCATTCATTGGAACAACCAAGCACTTTTAATCATAGGTTACACTTGATACGAGCGGTGATTGAGAAATATTGTGTTATACGGTTGCAACAGGAAACCGATTTCGAATTCGACTTATTGACTACCATGAAATGGCAAAAATTCAGAAAACTAATTTTATTCTAGTGATATTCAGAACAGGATACAAGAGTGATTGATGTGTCAGATTAACAATATTGCGCTAGTTAGTAAGCATACCAATTCTTTTATTGCAGACTAGTTGATGCCTGCGACTTCGTCCGCGTGGAATAGTTACTTTTGGCTAACGCTTACAAACAGGAACGCACAAAAGGAAAAAAACAACGATTTTGAAACATTCTTCATTGGTGTTCAGCTCCTATTGGTCTTAGGGTGATGATAAATGAGCTATCTAACACTTAAATAATTTTTCAAACCACACCAGCAGTTCCTTAGATTAGCCCGTTCAACCAAACAAATAAAGAAATCGTCCAAGCTTTATAATATTAATATAAATTATTATTGTCCTTATCATGTAGGTCTAATAACAAATTGTCTTATAAGACTTCATTATCCAAACAAAATGGTGGTTCATTGTTATTACTTTTTAAGAAGTTTTGTTTGTTTCTAAGAATTCAAGTTTTTTTTAACAACTTCACTTGTATCCAAAACCCAAGCTATATTACGTAAGATGGTACAGATATTACACAAAAAATAAAAAAGCAAGAACTACATAATAATTCGAATCTTTTACATTCTATTCGCCAAAAACTATTAAGATCTTTTGGCGCATTAAACTATTTGTTCGTATCGGTATCTTTTAATTCGTATCATGTATTTCACCAGGAGAAACGATGAGTGAACTGTATACAAAGACGGGTGGGAAATACTCATTTTAATAGATTTAGTCATTATATTGATAGATCTGAATGGTGCATGAAATTTACATTCTCTAGTTTATCTTTTTGAGAATATAATATTTTAGGACTGATGTTTACTTTATAAAATACACCTTGGTATATATATTTTGGTATATACTTTTTACAACGAACATAATTTAAAGAAATTTTGAATTCTCCAATTTATTGGATGGATTCATTCAATTTAGCAATGTATTTTATGTAATAAATGTTTAAAAAATATTACATATGGCAATTTGATTTTAAATTAACTATAACTACTTAAATAGTTTTGTGTCAAAGATGCATTTTTTTATTAATTGTGTTTTATATGTACATCTATTTAGAGATTATTATTGTTGGCCTAATCTTATAAATATACTAGTCAAAATATGGGTTACTTCGTTTATATCGAGGGGTAATTTATTAATAGCAGAAAGGAAGGATTTAATTAACGCTAGGATCTCTATTAGGTACATTAAATATCTGGTGATATAACGCACTATTATGCCGATCATAATTTCAAGTAAATTTTTAATGTAATTAAAACTTATTTTCTTGTTGAATTTATATTTGGAGTTTTTCATATCCTTTAAAAAAGGGTCAACCTCGCAATGAGATATAATAAGCTCCAAACTTATATAAACTTTTAGTTTGTCAATTCAAAAGTTATCTCAAGTCTCATGAAATTTCATAACTTCTTAAAATATCCAAGATTTTAACGTCACAAAAATGGGGTTTTGTAAACAACTCGCTTCCTATGGGTTAATGCTATTTCCATGTATGATGAATATTGTAGGGAATTACTTTCTCTCCCAACTTTTGTCTTAATATTTTTTTATACATTTAACTGTTTTTGAGATAGGGGGTAGAGAGCGTACCCACGGAAGGAAGAGGAATTTGTTCCGTCGTTATTCCCGATAAATAATATGCCGCGTCAAGTCCTATATATAGGCAAATTTTGTATAATTATAAATCATTTTAGTTATTGAATCATAATAATAATAATTTTCATTGATAAAATCAATTAGTATTATTTTGTTATTGGAAATATGTATTGTTTCTCACGGTTATTGTTTAATCAAATTATAGTAAAAGTTGAAGTATGAGCAAACAACAATCGCTAGGTCAAATCTATGGTTTATCTAACTTGACTACATGGTCTACCTTTGGCTTTTCCTTGGTATGGAAAAAACAGAAACAAAAAATAATCTATGGTTTGTTGTCAAATATGACAACCTCGAATGTCATTTATGTTCTTTTGACTTTCGGATTTAGAAACGTGTTCTGGAACTAAGCTAGACAATTAGAGAAATATTGTGATATTTGTGATAGTACTATTCACTCGGAGTGCAAAATGAAGGAAAATATAGGGTTTAGAAAATTTAATTGGAATATGAATTACGGTGAATTATCAAAAGACTTGGATTTCGTAAACAATTGTGATAATCTTGTACAAAACTTAAAAGACATACAGGAAGTTTTAGACCAGGTGTTACCTCTTAAGCAGCAATATGACAAACTTCCACTTCCAGCTCAGATAGAACTAGATTTGTTTCTAGCTTTTACGCTTAATTCTCTATACTGGGTGCACTTGCGTATACAAGGAATAGATCCAATGACGCATCCAATCAAAGATGAACTCCAGAGGGTTAAAGCGGCAATGTTGAAATGGCAGCAGGCAAAAGACCGCGACAAGAGACCGACAGTGAACACTGAAGCCGCGAAAAGATTTGTGAGAAGTGGACTATATGATCCATCAAAACCTACAGCCAAACAGAATAAAAGAATTAAATTCGACGACTCAGAGTAGAAATAATAAAATTAAGACTGAAAATCTCATTTACTATTAAATTAACTATTTTCTAAATCTTATGTCAGTAGTTTTTTATATAAAGATAAAAAATATGTAAAAATATGCTTACTTGTTGTATAATTATCACAGAATACCAAAATTTTAAATGTTATATAAAAAGTATAACATTTATGTTCATGTTAAAATATACAAACTTCATAAATCTTGTCAACTTAAGGTCTCAAATTCAAGTAGCCAGTGGTAAAAGAGAAATTTATTAATTCTGATATTAAGTTGTACTGACATAGGTCTAGTGTTTTGTTTTTAGTTATAAGTAAACTTTGGGCTCTGTATTTTGCCCTTATTATTTATGATGTTGCTGCCGGGTCAGAAAGTTAATGTAATACACAAATAATATAACCATACTTATTAAAGCACTGTACGATGTAAAATGTTCAGTGGGTACCAATATAAACCTATTTTATGTTTAATTTTACTGAACTTCTTTATAATTTTATTCAATAATATGCTGTTGTCAGAATTAAGATGATTGAAAATTTATTGGCAGATATTTAAGGTTTTTTTATTGTTTGATGGATAAAACATCACTGTCTGAAAACAGTACAGTAATGTTTGGAAATGTTTACCATAAATATTGATAATCTTTAGAGATGTTTCTCAGCATTTTATGGGATGGTTAAGTGAACACCAGGTCAACTGTCTTGCTAGGCAAGGAGCCCAGAACAGTTCTTGAAACTTATACCCAAATGTATGTTACTTTCATGGCCTATTCTGGTGTCCTTGCCTTGTCAAATTTGATAAGAACTAGGGCAGCTTTAGATATTGTAAAAAATGTAATTTTTCTATCTTCCACAATATGAACACCAAATATCAGAAGTTATTAATTTATTTTAGTTTTACTTTACATATATTATATAACATTTGCATGAATTAGGATTAAGGATTGCATGCCATAGTCATAAAAGGTATATGTAAGTTTTAAAACTTGTTACTCTTGTATGTATACTTGATTTAAGAGTTGTAATAAAATCAAAAAATGCTGTTTAGTGTTTTTATTTCAATAACACAAGTACTTAGTTATTGCTCTTAAGTTATAATTCGGAATGTAAAATACTAATAAATAACTTTATATAATATAAAATTCATAATACAGTGCACAGTAAATAGTAACTTACATATTTTGAATAATTTTCAATAGAGAACAAAAAAAAAAGATGTCTATATGGAAATACATTATGTGTAGAATAAATTTGTGAACAATGTGATACTCTGAAGGAATAATTTAACATCCACCAATAAAAATATACTAAACTGACTGTAAAACTGTCTTCTGTAATTGGTAGAACTTATTCTATTCTCTGATTTGTATTAGTTCAGATACTGGGGCATAGTTACTGCCATATTACTAACACTGGGACCTGTTTTGCATAAGCAAAAATTCTTATTTTTAGGCATGATTTCAAATACTTATTGAGAAGAGGCTCATAATGAAAAAGTACAGTTCATAGGTCCTAGTGGCCAAAGTCACACATTATGCAATGCACTCTATTATTCAAGCCATAGGAAGCATATCAATAACATTTTGATACAAGACAACTTTACGACTAGCCATACCACTACTCAGACATTGCAATGTAAATGCCAATAAATAATAACAACGCAAAAATAATTAAATTTTTCAATAAAGCTTGTGTTCTTAAGTTATAATATTTAACATTCAGTATAGTGTATTGTCCCAATTTTGTGTTTCCTCATTAAAAATAATTATTAAAGTAATTGCACAATACACACTTTGTTCAGTTAATTACATATCAATTTTTATATATCACAATGAAATTTTAATATAAAATGCATAATATAGTACAAATGGAATGAACAAAGATCATTTGTAATAAATACTTAAAAATAGAATAGTTAATTATTGGCAACAAACATAAAATAATTTCATAAACTTTATGGATAATTGTATAAAATGTATAAATACATTACAAAAAAATAGAAGATTGTTCAGTTTTGTTGAAAAGCAATGATTAATTGTAAACCCTTATTTATTATCAATTCCAAGTTTTACTACCACCTTTAGTAAATTATTAAATCAGATCATAAAATAAAAATTAATCATAAGATATAAATGCAATCATTTTTGACTTAGAATTTATATTTCTACTTGAAGTACTAAACCAGCTGCTGATATATTATCACCAGCTCCTGCTGTCAGTTGTGCTTCAGTACAAATTAGTACAGGAGCAACACATATGTCTACATTTTGTCCATCAATAACTTCGTCCCAACATGCAACTGGCTTTGTTGGTTCAAAGAAAACCCTACTATTATTGTCATTGTCAGTCGTGGTCGAAAAACTATCATCGAGGAGTAATTTTGATTTCTCTAGAGCTATTTTTTGCGTGTCACACACATATCTATGAGCTGTCAAAGAGGCTTTAGCAGCAGCGGCCTCAGTTCTCTTCCATTGAGACTTTTTAACTGTCAGTATAGCTTGATATGCTAATGTGTGTACATGGATTCTAGTTAATTTTCTGTTACTGCCATATTTCTTGTTTTGGTGTCTTATTAGTTGGAAGGTTTTACGCATTTGGTCCAATGCCGTTGCTACTCTAGGATTAGAGTCTGCAATGACGCTGACTTCTCCGTATTGTAGAACACTGTATAGATTTGTCAACTCTTGCTCATTCATACCAACTGAGTCTACATAAGGTAGCACTTTTGTAGTTAGATGTTTGAGTAAATCTAAGTCAACATAGCTAGCCATTTCAAAGTGAGCTAGTGTGGTGAGTGGTTGTGAAAGTATTTGTGCTTTGACTAGTTCCAAACGTTCTGCTCTGAGATCTGAAATCAAGTAAGATAAATATTATTTAAATATTCAATTTTTTTTACAGCATCAGTAACAAAGGACATGTTATCTCACACTTGGGGCATTTCATGTGAAGTGGACAACGAAAAAAGTGAGGTTCTGAAATCGTTCATATTCAGCCTAATTGGACTTCTAGTAGGTATGAATGTGAATGCATAATTATTTTTTTTCAATCACTTTTATTTGTCAAGTTATGAGCTTCTAAAGAACAGTCACATCTGAAATTCAGATTTTTTGGAAGTAGTTTTTCGAATTGAACATTTTTACAATAAAATATTTAACTTAGCTTAAAACAGAAATAAAATATACTATAACTTTTAAAGTAGGCACAGGATTGGTTAAGGAGATAGATTGATTAATGTACATGTATATTGCACTGTACTAAGATCTGGCACTAGCATATTTGGGCGATGTTCTGTGAAAATAGACATACTCAGTAAAACTGCTTTGTTTACATATTTTGTTAAAGATAATACTAATACTCTTTTTTAATTACTCTTTTTTCAGCAAAGAGATGGCGTCACTAGTTGCATTGTATTAACACAATATTCTTATCTATTGCTACTTTTAATATATATTCTTCTATTCCAACATATAATATTGAATATGTGTAAGTACATATGAGTAATAACTACCCCAAATCATTTTTAGAGCTTCAATGAGCAGATAAAAGACGGTATATATTAATATCACATCCTTTCAGTGCATTATCTTCCAAAAAAATCTACCTAACAAAGCTCCAACCTCATACTCTGTGGGACATGCATTTACATTAATCGATCTATCTCCTTAACCAATTCTGTGCCTACTTTAAAAATTATAGTATATTTTATGTGTGTTTTAAGCTACGTTATTATGTAAAAAAAATGCCCAAGTTACTAAAATTTTGTTTTGAAAAATTTACTTTCGGTTTTGAACATTAAAAAAAAGATTTTTTCAAATTCTATTTTATTTTCAAAAAGAGCAATTATTGTTCTACATAAATCGCTGCATTTAATACTTTATTGTAAATTTGTTCAATTCAGAAAACTATTTCCAAAAAGTCTGAATTTCAGATGTGACTGTTCTTTAGAAGCCCATAACTTGACAAATAAAAGTGATAGAAAAAATAAATAATTATGCACTCACATTCATACCTACTACAAGTCCAATTAGGCTGAATATGAACGAATTTCAGAACCTCACATTTTTTTTTGTTGTCCGCTTCACATGAAATGCCCCCATTTGTTAAGCAAATCCTACAAGTGCAGAGTCCTTGATGACCAATTAAAAATAAACCTTAGGCCCACCAACTACTACATAACTTTATTTCTATTAAATAAAGAAAGATGAAATAAATTTTGACTGAGTGATGAACATTAACAGCATTAAAATTAGAAAGATATAACCTACTTAATAAAATATTTTTTAAGACAGTTCTTTTAATGATATGACTATTTCTGTTTATAGAAATTATATTAGTAATTTTTAAACACATGATAAAGTTATATTTAAAAAAATACCTGTTACATCATTCACTGTAAAGGGGTAATTATCCATCATCTGTAAACCACTAATGACTAGTAAGTTTGGTTTAAACCCTGGCAAGTGTTCCCCAAACTTCTCCAAGGAACTTAATAAAGGATTGTTTTCATCATTATGCATGATATATCTGTTCGCTCTTGGGGCCTTGTAAGGACCAAACATTTCATCAGCTTTGTATTCTAAAATCATGTGAACATCATCTTTGACTTCTTCATTTTCCTCATCACCAACTATTTTAATATCATTTGGAATATATTCTTTAAGTTTTTTGCTCATTTTCCCAGCAAACATTACTTTCCAACCTTCTATATTGAAGCGTTTCGCCATGAGAGGTGCATTGCCTCCTATTGACCATCTTGTGTCAGGCAGTTTCAGTGCTTGTTCTATTAATTCATCATAAAGGTCTGAATTTGACATAAACCTCCTGGAAACAATTAATTTTTGTTGAAAACTAATTCCGTTACAATAGAAAAACATTATTAAACCCTGGAATAAACACTATTTATTTATATAATTGATCATATACAGTTATTTGAATACTTTGCATATATATTTTAAACAAACTTACTCTGCTGCAGCACCATGTTTGAAGAAATAAGAGAAACTTTTGAGAAACTCTTCTTTATTCCTGATCTCATTGAAATGTTCCGGCGTTCCTTTCAAATCCCGATAGTCTAACAATGAGGTTGCATTCACGAAGAGATCGTGGCAGGCGCCGTACCCGAGAGCAACCCGTGGCTGGAGGTTACCGACTCCCACTTTGTTATCGTTCTCCAAAAATAAAAGGTGGTCCCTCACAGGAGACAGCCTCAAGTCTCCGACATCATTTTTACGATAGTAAACTGCATATAGTACTACACAGAACGATATCACCGAACCCAACTTCAACGGAGCGCCGGCCATATTTTGAATTTATAATTAAAAGCTTAAACTGGAATGCATTCGTTCTAAACGTGGTGTTGCAGACACGTCAGCTCATTTTTTAAATATTTACATTTATTTATAATGTTTATGATAAGACTGATAACACGATAACAGAAGTCAGAGCGTGAAATGTAAAATCGTGTGACGTGACAATTTTTGACAAATGTCAAACATCTGAAACTGATAAAATTTGAAATGGCGAATTTGTTTTTTTTTTAACTTTATTTTGGGCAACCAGTCTTTTAGATTATTACTGCCATTGTCGAATAGTTAATGGTAGTTTTCCAATTATAGCACTAGAGCGCATAATGCTTAACGATGAATGTTTCAACTCCAGCAACGCTTCGCACAATCGAGCACTCTCAAAAGTAGTGTTTTCGCTTGATGCGTGCAATGGATACCAACTCAGTGATAGAAAATTAACAAGTGTTTTTTCTTTAAGTTGACATTGATCGAAATATTTAATTTATATTATCTTTAGTAATATTATTTATAGTTGAAAAAAATTTTAAAGCTTTCATTTCGTTGTAGTTTTTTGGAAATAATCAAAGTTAATTCAACCTGTGTTAAAAAAATGATGTTATGATTTTTTTTTTCAACACTGAACTTATACTTTACTTATATTTATATTTTATTATTTATTCATAATATATACAATAATATCATAAACACGCCGCAGCATTTACAAACAAATTTAATTTTTTAAATGAATCGAGTATAAGGCTTATTGTTTATCAGAACATGGTCTCTCAAGTCTTGTATATAATGAAACTAATTATTTGGTGAAAAGTGTATCAAAGCTAGAGATGCAAAGTTTGTCGGTGGAATTAGGGTTCGTTTCACACAAAGACCATCATATGCTGCCCGTTGTGCTACAACTATTACACATATATTACACATATTATACATATATTATTATATACACATATTATACATATATTATACATATATTACACAAACTTGATGTTTCTAGCTATTATTTAGACTATGATCCAGTTACCACAATACTATTACTCATAAGAATCTTGAGATATGATACCTTAATTCGGCACTAAATATTTGAGCACAAATTCGATGTTTCTTTCTGTCTATTACGTATACATATTTAGGCTTAGTCATACTGTTCTTGACGTAGTATGACATTGAGAAACTATAATTTATTTTGGTACTATAGTATCAAATATAACAAAAAGTAGAACATCAATAATAACAAAATATTATAATATTTTTTATAAAAGTATCAAAGTCGTTTCAAGTGCGCTATAATTCTCCCGATTATCAGTTGTCGTGTCTGTGTGAGTGAGCTGTGCGTGCTAGTAGGACTCGATGCCAAAATTGAACCACGAAAAATTGAGAGCGCGTCCTTAATAATCTTTACTTAAATTGACCATTAGTGTAATATATTGACTTAAAAGTCTAAGCCATTGTAGAGTAAACTAAGGCATTTAATGTTACTTTTTGGATACCGAAACTTATATCAGGAAAATAATCGATAGGTTAAATGAAATTAACATATTTTGTTGGAAAACTTTAAAGAACCAAATAAAACGATTCTACTTTGACAATAGCTAAAGCTGAATCTTGTTATTTATTATTTCTCAATGTGAGTAGATTTTTAAAACCATAAATCTTGAGAAAACCCTCCGTGTGAGTCCATGTTTAGAAGTGAAATGTTCTACCAAATCCATTTCAGGTGTATTCATAATATTCATTCATAAATTCTGAATTTTTTTTTTTTTATTTATTATTTAATTTAGGGGCTTTTGACTCTAGTCATATCAGCCCCATCGTAACCTAATTATACTAATGCTAAAGCCTTTTATACATCTTCTTTTATAAAATCATCTTTCACTCATTTCACATAGCATTTTAGCAACCTCACTCGAAGGTTTTGCTAAAATACTATGGAACATGCCGACATCCAGTTTATTTAAATTACATTTTTTAATTAAATTTATTCTAACATTATTGTTCCTGCCACATTCTGTCAGAAAATGGTGAACGTCATCTACAATTCTGCAAGTTATACAAAATGGTGAAGGACTTTTTTTCATTAAATATTGAAACTTTTGTGACGGATAATGTCCAGAACGTAACCTATGTAGTAAAACAACGTAGGGCCTCTTCATTATTACATCACAGAACCATGGTATTCGAGGAGGCTGACTCTGTAAAGTCTTGTACCAAATACCCTTGTCTTTAGATCTCTCATCAAAATATTCTTTCCACATATTATAAATAGTTTTTTTACATTTTCCTAATATTTCAGAATAATGGTTATAAATAAACACTTCTACACCATTTGATATTGCTAATTTAGCTATTATATTCCGAAATAAAAATAGAATTATAAGTAAGACTTCGAATATTTCGATTATTTGAGGTCGAGGTAACAGTTATTTAAAAGGTTCACCCATGACCTAAATTACTTTTTATATAAAATTAAACTTACAACCGAAAATTAACGAAACTTTTAATTCAGTTATATATTATAAACAGTGGATAAATAATTTTTGAAATCCACTACAACTGCCTCTTTCTGGTCAAAGAGCGAATGGTCAACGAATTGAAAGAACGTAGTGGACATGGTAAGATAAAAGTAAATTTTCAAAAAAAAGTATTAACCGACTTCAATATCAATCAAAAACCCATAAGGCACTGAAAAGCGGAAAATAAATAGTTTATCGAATTAACCAAATTAAATAAAACATATGAATATGTGTGCTACCTAGAGATGTATTGGAAGTCGGTCGGTTATTTGAAAGCTGGTGCTTCCCGTGTGGTCCCATTTTAATTTGGTCCAGTTTCGACAACGGCATACAGTGCAAAACCGTATAAGTTTTAAATTTGCATTAATTATGTAAACGACAAATAGACGAATAACTCAATATCACGCTAACCGATTTCGATGATTCATTTTTTATTGGAAAGGATGTACTTCAAGGGTAGTTTGATGAGAATTTGGTTAGGTTCTGATCATGGCATCCGTGACAAAGTAAGAAAACTTTCAAGAAACGAGCCTACTCCTTTCTTAAGTGCCGGCAACGCATCTGTGTTTCCTCTCGTGTCGCAGGTGTCCATGGGCGGCCGTGATCACTTACCATCAGGTGACCCGTATGTTTGTTTGCCACCAATGTTATAAAAAAAACTCTTCAATTCTTAGGAGCCTATTGTGCTTATGTTCGTTGCTGTGTTGCAACATGACGCAAGCAATGTAATTACATTACTTAAGGTGTATTATGTGTGAAGCGATGGTAGCCGAGTTGGTGGTAGAAAAAACTATCGCGGATTATTGATAAGGTTGCGTTCGTACCAAACGTTACTTATTGTACAACCAATTGAAATCATATCGCATACCATACCGATAGATACCATACCGCAAAAATGCGCATATTTTAATATACTTAAGGCGGAACGGAGTTCGCGGGCACTGCTAATAAAATATATTTATGTACACAAAAAATGGAAAAATAAAGTAAATTTTCAAAAAAAAGTATTAACCGACTTCAATATCAATCAAAAACCCATAAGGCACTAAAAAGCGGAAAATAAATAGTTTATCAAATTAACCAAATTAAATAAAACATATGAATATGTGTGCTACCTAGAGATATATTAGAAGTCGGTGCCAACTGAAAATCGTATCATCTACATAGGTACAAAAAGTTTAAGTTCACTCTCGCGTCTCTGTAATACTTTTCTACCTGGAACAAATTTGAAATTTCGGTTGGCACCGATTTCCAATACATCTCTAGGTAGCACACATATTCATATGTTTTATTTAATTTGGTTAATTTGATAAACTATTTATTTTCCGCTTTTTAGTGCCTTATGGGTTTTTGATTGATATTGAAGTCGGTTAATACTTTTTTTTTGAAAATTTACTTTATTTACTCTATGTATTTTGCCGCTCAGGGGACTAGCCTTGAGTATAAATCCAGCGCTGATGATAAGATAATCTCCAGGGAAATATTTAAAGCTATATTTTGATAAATTTATAATGCGAGTTTGTAATAACAAGAAGATTTTATACCTGCTCATACTCCTTACCAATACACGATGTTATAACGCGATACATCGCAAATGTATTCGAAAGCCAAAAAACTTACCCTAAAAGGCAGGACCAGTCACCGATACCCATTTTTGGCGAGACGTAGCATGTCGTAGTGCTTTAGGCGTAAATTGCACGCGTCAGGGTTTGTAGTAATTGTTCCCAAAGTTCAAGTTTTGCAGTTTATTTTTATCTTTCTTGCCTATGAGATTTTTTTTGTTCTAGAAGATACATTATCTATATTCTATACATATAATAAAAATGAAGTGTTTGTATGTAATATCATTAATTTTTTTTTTTACTTATTGGGTATGAAAGCATACTTATTCATTGTTTTCAATTCAACATTATAATTATTAATAGTCATTTTGAAGGTAGAAGGGGTATTTCTAATAAGATATTAGATCATAGACGTATTACTAATTAATAATATTATTATAATAACATCTTGAAGTCATTGTTTCATTAGTTCCTTATACAGTGTAAGTGAACACTCAGGTAGTGGTGGGTATATGGTGGGTTAAGGTTCCAAATATGTTGCTGACGATGAACCTCATTTCACATACTGTTAGTATTTGTATATCTAACGTATACGTTACATGTCACTGTAGGTTGCGTGCGTGTCGTACTTACAATTGTTTTTAAAGAGCATTTCTATAATTGTACATGGTCTCACAATTTTATATTTCTTTAATACAATTGTAACAAAACGCGTGCGGAGCTACGGATACAGCTAGCTTATAATATCATTACATAGTATAAAACAAAGTTCCTTACCGTCAGTCTGTCTGTTTGCGATATACTCAAAATCTACTGAGCGGATTTTTATGTGGTTTTCACCAGTAGATAAAGTGATCCATGAGAAAGGTTTATGTATTTAATTTGTCAAGGTTTTTTTAGTATCAGGGCGGGAAATCGTCTGCCGGTCCCGCTAGTTATATTTATAATGCTGAAGACTTTGCTTGAACGCGCTTATCTCAGGAACTACTGGCCGGATTTGAAAAATTATTTCAGTTTTAGATAGCTCATTTATCAAGGAAGGCTATAGGCTATATATCATCACATTATGATCAATAGGAGCAGACCACTAATGAAGAATGTTTGAAAATCGTTTTTTTTTCCTTTTGAGAGCTTCCGCTGCGTGCGCTGCGTAAACGGTAATTATTCCAAACGGAGGAAGTCGCAGGCAGAAGCTAGTTATTTATAGTTTTAAACATTTAAATTTTCCCTAAGTAGTAAACGAGTGGTAAGTATTGTAGCTCTAAAAGTAGAGACGGTATTGAAACTTCTATATCGTTATCTGATTGAAGACTCTGTAAATAAACGACGTATGAATCATCGATAATGGGAACCAGAAATAATAGGGCTCCATAATAAATAGCCGATCTTGGACTTTGTCGAAACGTTCGAATAACGACGTCAGGCTTCCAAAGCTTTCCTTATTCCTTTATTGAAAGTTATAGGTATAAGCGCGCTATAGTGCATCCGAGTTGAATTCTATCCTGAACATCGGATCGAATACAAGAAGAATAAACCCTCAAGCGGACTGCGACTACAACATGTAAAGTGTAAGTGTGACTGTAGTGTAATTGTGTGATAATTAATCTATTTAATTTTTGTGTGTACAGATTTTTTTTCCGATACAACCCGATTTTAATTAACCTGCGAATGCAGCAATATAATATAGAAACAATTCCATACCTACGTTTGTAGACCGGTGAAGCTGTGAAGCAGGCCAATAGCGGTGGTCAATACGAAAAAATAAAAAAAACATACCAAGTGAAAATTATTGTTTGTTTTTATTTGTTTGTTATCTTTTGTCCTAAAGTAGTGGTGGTCTAGTGGTTTGACCGGTGGAATATCATTCCAGTGTCCGCAGGTTCGAACCCCGGCATGTATCAACGAATTTTTCGGAATTCGCGTACATTTACCAATTTAAATTGGTAACACATCAGGAAACCTGAACCTGAGAGATGTTCTTGTAGTACTTACTGAATGGGGGAAAACATTGAATTGTGGATTTCTCAGAGTTTGAAATAGCCAATATCTCGTGGGCTGGCAGGGTGATTATACTATACCTTCCTTCGGGAAGAGGCCTATGGCCCTGCAGTAAGTCTACAGGCTGGTGATGATGATGATCTATTGTCCTGCGATTGGCAGCGTTCACAGAGTAATATACAATCGACTAAGCTGTCCGAATGAAGTATACGACGTTTTGGAATTTAATGCTTTGAAAAAATCTAATAGTAAATCGCTAAGAAAAATTTAACATCGATTCCATTTTCATTTCAAAAGTCAAGTTTACATTTAATGAGACAAGGTTACAAGGTTCTGTAACAAGAAGCTGGATTTAAAATTTCATTGCAGTGGCCCAGTTATCTTATCGGCACATTTTTTTCCTTGTCTTATTGCGTGACTGTTAATTATACCTACTAATTAGTAGGTACTACTAATTTGTAATTACAAACGTACGAAAAAAAAGGACAATAACCCTGAGTTATTATTAAATTATTTTGCCTTATAAATAACAATAGAGACACCATTGCCATATTAAGCTGTAAAGTTTCGTTTTAAGGCGAAATTTAAGCAAAAAAGTCGAGGTCCCTTTTAAGGCAGATCACGTATTGTTGGCACCAAAATAAAGCAGAGATGAAATCTGTGTGTGGTGTAACCGACTGGCGCCGGCATCGATGCTTCTCACTACTGAAACTATGAACTTTGAAAGTGTAAAGTTTTAATGATCTTTCCTTTCGGTTGTTGGATATTTTTTGTGGGAGTAATTATGGAAAAGGGACGGAAATGTGTTACAGGAAACCGGGGAAACGCGCGCTATTTGATTTGCCCAATGAGCGCCCGCGGTGGCAGAGAGAATCAGCTGTGCACTTATCTACAGATATACAGTGTTGTGTGTAACATCTGAGGTTATATTTATATTTGAAAATTATATTCCTAATTATCTTTAGTATTAAGTGTCTGACAAAGTTCAGTATTCTTAAAAAATGGAAGTAAATAGTGTGGAATTATTCAAATAAATATTTGAGCACGGATCTTTTTCATACTTTTCGGGTAATTCTTGTCGCTGTCAATATATTATTTTTCATTGTGATTAAAACAGTTACCTCGATTTGAAAGATTTGAAAGAATTATTTGATAAAAAAATATTTCCAATCATACCCGATTCGTTTTTTTTAAGATATAAATATAAACTTGCGCGAGCAAGCGCGCGCCTTAATATAGAATTACACATATTTTTATGCTTAGGATATATTCGACCAATAATATGACGAATAAATTGACTTCACATATATTTCATCTCAATTTTATAGTAGGATAACATATCAGATGTTACACATAATTCTCGTATGCGACTACTGTAAGGCTTGTTTACTTTTTTATTTATGTTTACGTATATAAAATGATAAAAGTCTGCCGTTGTGCACGCATCACGAAAAACTATGGGATGAATTTTGTTTTTTTTTTTTTTTATGTGAAACATCTATAGCGGCGGGTCAACTGTCGGTCTGTTGGCGTGGCGATAAGTTATATTATTTTGAAGTTTCGTAAAATATATAATGAATATAAATTTTTGTTATACTATAAACGCTCGTCTTTTTCTTGCAAAAATTCTTAATATTTTATGTTTGATTATGCCATATATATTTCCTGTCGTAAACTATCCTTTTATGCATATACCTATATTTTATGTACAAAAAATAATTTCAATGTTTCACATCTACCAGGCACAGCGTCTCGCAACAGCTCACAATTTTTTAATGTGAAACATCTATAGGCGAGGGTAAACCTGATTGTAGGCGTGGCGATACAGGCCGTGACGTGTGTGTTAGTCGTGGCGACGAGAAGCCATGCGCAAGCGACTGTGCACAATCTCTCTTGCCACAATGAGCTCGCATACCTATAGTACACTATATACTATACAGTGTTGTTTACTACGTTACACATGTGTTTCACATCTGCCAGGCGTCCCGTGAGGGCTCAATTTTTTTACTTTTACTATTTAGACTCTTGGTCAGTATCTAAAAGAAGATTACCATATCTTCATCTAATATAAAGTTATTGGAGTTTTAAGAATCCAATTTTTTATAAGCTCTGCAAAAGACTCGAGAGATTTTGTAAGTAAAGTATTATTTTACGTTCAATTTTTTATGAGTTTTTTTTCTATACATAAAATATATCGTTAAGATAATAAACAATGCAGATAAAGTCACGGGAATCAACTAGTCAAATATAGCAATAGTATAAACTCAAAAACTGTTCTAACTAATAATATGATATTGATAAAAAAATGATGTTTTTGTTTGGTTAAATGCCCAATTACATTTGGCGACCACCTGCTGCCTTGTGCTGCGAAAAACTGTAGTAGAACCCAGCGGAAGGCCTTACCCGTCATTGCAACGTTGTAGACTCAACAGTTTACATAATAATACGAAAATATTACAACAAATATTTTCACAATTCTATGACCCAATTCTGCTGGCCCCTTCAGCGTCGACGCCTTTTGGCCAAAAATTTGTCGGGCATTTGTTGTGTTACGCTGTAGAGGATGCTATGTGAGAACACAAAACAAGTAGAGTAGAGATAGATATCGTCTTTGAGTGTTGGAAACTAATATATTATACTTGTAATTTATGTCACTGCTTGACAAATACATAAAGTAAATAGGTAGACTATAGTTATAGTATATAAGAATAACTAATTAACCAAATATGGTTTGACTATAATGCGAATTATACAATTGATGAGGATTAATGTCTATTATAATAAAAACCAAAAATACTTCAATATCTGATTGCTGCTTTGTTGTTAAATTAGATTAAGTATCATCGTTGTAAAGACCTTCTCGAACTAAATTGTCAGAAGGAATAAACATTAAACGATCATTGTTAGATTTAATACAATAAATTACAATAATAAAATAAGAACTGTCAACTTAGACAAGTGTTAGAGGATGTTTACTTTTTTTCTTCTATTTTATTGTATTTTTGGCAACCAGTCTTCTAGTAGACTATTACTGCCGGTGTCAAGTGAGTATCGATATTACAAGTTTCTTGGTATAATTTCAATGAACTAACAAGGTGGTGGCCATCTTGTAAGAACTTTCCTGGGAGTTTTTGTGGCAAGTCAGAACCCATGCTCCGTGGTATTATTTTCGATCCACTTCACTTGTGCACCATAACCAAACTATATTACGTAAAGCACCACCAACATTACACAATATAGAGCCAAATAACACAAGATTATAGATAAAATATACACTATAAAATATACACTACATGGCATTCCAAGATCCTGCCAAAAACTCATATTTACATTTAAAATTATGTCCATCTGTAGACAATGGTAAGATACTCGTTTGTAATCAAACTTTTTTAAAGCAAGTATTCAAGACGTATATAACTTTTTTGTAATAACACGGTATATCTGTATATCTAAGTGGGGCTGCTTTTTTATGTTAGTTTAAAAATAATTGGCCAAGTTCAAACATTAAGTGTACAGCGGAGGCTTGGCTCAGGTCGCATGATTCATACATACACTGAGGTCAGGATTACCAGTTTGAGAGATATGAATGAGCTGCAGTCGTATTTCTAGCGATTATACTGCGATGGCGGTGAAGTAGCGTTTATTTACTGTTTAACTGATAATATTTATTAAGTTCGCATGATTGTTAGCGCTTTGTACTTTGTTCTGGATTCGATATTATCGGGAAACAAAAAAGGTAAGCGTAGAACTTTACCTTTTTCGAGTTAACCCGATTTTGGTGTTGTATTATTATTTTTACACTCAAAGTGGTTTGTGTTTCATCTGATAACATCAAACACAGACTGTATTGTTACAGAGATAAATATATTTTCGTAGCTGTCGTCACTGTTTTAAGATTATAAAATAGCAAACTTGTTTTAAGTAGTCGCAGCAGAATATTATTAAAGTTAATTATTGATTTGCTCAATTAAAACCCTACTTCATACAGGACACTTTTAATGAGAAACAAAAAGTCACAGACAACATAGAGTATTTATATTTGTTTATACTTATAATAGCGGCACGCTATGATGGCCGCTTTGATACATTTTCTAGTCGTGGTAGAGCCACGCTGAAGCTATTACTGGTTTCAGCATGAATGGGTCAGCTCGAAATCAAATCAAAATCAAAATACTCTTTATTCAATTTAGGCCCTGAGAAGGCACTTATGAACGTCAAAACTACCACTGGTTCGGAAAACAACCCAGTCATCGAGAAGAACCGGCAAGAAACTCTATCTGGTTTATCTTTTCATAATAACTTCGCTCAGGGTAGTACCACCCTCTCGTAGAAAACCGACGTGAAGTAACAGTGCTTGCATTGTTGCGTTTCGTTCGGTCAGTGAGAACGCTGGATAACCCACCTCCCCGATAAATTTTCGGACTCACTGCACGTCACTTTTGACAATAAAGAACAGCAATTTTCTCCTTCAAATGTAGTTATTATTTACACGAAACTTCATGAGCGGACAAACGTCAAGACGGTCATCATAGCGTGCCGCTATTATAGCCACAGATACAACCATATAACTAATATTGATTTCTTAACAACTATCTCTATGTAACTAACCTTAAAAGGATTGCAATCTTTAGGCCCATTGTCATATTTTACCACTCACCATATCGGCGTGTACTTTTCACGTCCAAGATCTTTAACATTATCTGGCTCCTGATTTGATTGGACATGACAAAATGACGAGTTCCAACCATATTTATTTTTGGTACTAGCTGTAGAACGTCCGCGTTGAACCTAATGTAAAAAACAGTGACTAATAAAATCTTCTGAATGTATTCCATCCCATTCCAGTCCATTTACTTATCTACTTTTCTGTCGTACTGAAGTCGCGTCGTCATTAAAATTACTATAACTTTTGATAGAGTGGACCGATTTTAATGAAACAAAGACTAAGTTAATCTCGAGGATATGCTTTATATTTTTCTTTCAAAAGGTTTTATCGTCAACCCAGTACTTTAGTAGTGACGTGTGTTCATACAAACAGATAGACAGACAGACAGACAATACTAAAAATGATTGAAATGTATTTTATTACTTATCTGTAGACACCTGCAACAATATTTTTCACGAAAATCGAAAAAGTACAGACACATTAGATTTACATTCTTATATATGTATACTTAGTCTGGCCATAAATACTGTCACAATTAAAAATAAACAAAATATTACATTTGAATTTGGAATCTGTCATTTTCATATGATTATTCATTGATTTTTCTCATTTTGGCGCCAATACATTGTACAATATTTTGCGGTATTAAAATGGAGTGGGGTAATAAAGAAAACCGAATCGCTGTGATTGCATTACACAAAGTAGGTATGGAGCCAAATGCAATATTTAAAACTCTCCATACGCTTGGTATTTGTAAAATGTTTGTGTACCGGGCTATTAATAGGTACAATGAGACCTCCTCTGTTTGTGACAGAAAAAGATCTGGCCATCCGCGTAGTGTTCGTACGAAAAAGGTGGTCAAAGCAGTAAGGGAAAGAATTCGAAGAAAACCTGTCCGAAAGCAAAAGATTTTATCTCGGAAGATGAAGATAGCACCTAGAACCATGTCGCGTTTTTTTTATAAGATGACTTAGGACTTGCAGCCTATAAGAGACGTACTGGTCATTTCTTAACTGATAATTTAAAAAAAGAATAGGGTAGTAAAATCGAAACACCTACTGAAGCGGTACGCAAAGGGAAATCACAGAAAAATGTTGTTTACGGATGAGATTTTTTTTACAATTGAGCAACATTTTAACAAACAAAATGACCGTATTTATGCTCAAAGCTCTAAGGAAGCTGCCCAATTAGTCGACAGAATGCAACGTGGGTACTATCCGATTTCAGTGATGGTTTGGTGGGGTATTAGCTATGAAGGAGTGACTGAGCCATACTTTTGTGAGAAAAGTATCAAAACATCGGCAAAAGTGTATCAAGATACCATTCCTGAGAAGGTAGTGAAGCTCCTTAACAACACCACGTTCAATAACCAAGAATAGTCCTTCCAGCAAGACTCCGCCGGGTCATAAGTCTCGGTTTACGCAGTCTTGGTTGGAAACGAACGGTTCGGACTTCATCAGAGCTGAATATTGGCCGTCGTCTAGTCTCGATCTTAATCCGCTGGATTATGATTTATGGTCAGTTTTAGAGAGTACGGCTTGCTCTAAATGCCATGATAGTTTGGAGTCCCTAAAACAATGCGTACGATTGGTAGTGAAGAATTTTCCCAAGGAAAGAGTGCGTGCTTCTTTTGACAACTGGCCTCAACGTTTAAAGGACTGTATAGCAGCCAATGGAGACCATTTCGAATAATCTTTTTATATTTTAAATTGTTTTATATTTATGTATTAAACTAACACACTGTAAAAGTAATAAATGTTATTTGCAATAGAAAATATATTTTTTTTCTTTGTTTCAGTATTTACGGCAGGACTAGGTAGATAGCGCAAAATAGTTTTGGAAATTATTGTTTTTAAATATTCAAACACACAGTGAAAGTTTTTAAAAATAGTTTTATTATATTCTAATTCTTATATCAACTTGCACACATTTATTGTAGTACTAGCTTTTTCTCTTGGCTTCGCTCGCGTTCATATACATTTGACTTATCCCTCGGGAACAGTGTATCTTTCTGGATTAAAGTTACCCTATGTGCTTTTCTGTACTCCTGATAACGTGTGTTCGCGACAAAAGTAATTTCTGCATTACATTTAATCAAACAAGATTTCGTTTATCGTTCAGAGATGGCGCCACAGTTCACATAGCTCGCGCTTTTATGTAGTCGCTGTCTTTTAATGGCACGCGGCTCTCGAGCCGACATAAATCAATTAGCCAGGTGTCCGAAATAATCAATCGTGCTCTTGTCTATTCATTGTATGAATTGCTGTTTTGTCATTTCGTCTTGGTCTTCGATCAAAAACAAAGTGTTGTGTCGTCAAAAATTACGCAAACAACGTGTTTGCATTGACTCATTACGATCGGTTGCGTAGTTAAGATGTGAATGCATAACAAAAAGAAAAATAAACTTACAATTAAAGTATTAATTAGGGTTGGATTTAGTTAGGATAGAAGATAAAAAGTATATAGAAAAATCTATGTATGTAGCTAGGTATATGTTGAAAAAGTAAAAAGTAAGGCCTAAGCATTAAATAATAGTTCCAAGACCCTCCAAAATGGCGCTAGCATAAGCAACGGTAATGTACGAAATTATCTAAATATAAACTAAAATATCTGCTGTAACAAAACGTGGAGCGTGATAGAATTTTTGTGAAATTATAATTAAGCATTTAGTGATTTTTGAGTGTTTACTTTTATAAAACTTTGTTGAAATAATTCAACAACGATGAACCCTGTTGCTACTGTAGCGCCACCCTAATTTAATGCATTTTGACGGACACTTTTTCATACTCAGAGACGATTCTCCTTACCTCTACGCTCCATGACTAGATATAAAGATGTCTTTTTTTTCTCGAACTGACTACGTTATTGGGCTAGCAAGGTCTTAACAGCTTCACCGGACTACATATAAAGATGTCGGGAGTCGCAGCTATTTTTGTAGTCCGGTGAAGTTGTTAAGGCCTTGTCAGGTCAATAGCGCAGTAAGTTCGAAAAAAAAGAAGCTGCCATTTTTAGTACTTAAAACTTTTAGTATATTAAGAAATAAACGTTAAATGTATGAATGTATGTATGTTTTAACTATAAACTATAAAAAGGAATTATCGGCGTATAAAATCTCACAAATAGAAGTACGGCCAAGTATATTAAAATGTAGGGCAGCGTCCTTGTCCGACCTTATCATAGTAAGTCGATTTTGTTTTGACTTTCACGTTAATACAAGTGACATAATAATTTACACTTGTATTTAATGCTTGTTTAATTGACTTAATTTTTTTAAAGTCAACTAACAAGAAATTGCGTGGTACCACGTTCAGCGGCCGGATACCTTAAATATAACTTACCTATCCTTGAGAGGTGCGGTAAAATAGGAGAACAAAGATAAGTCGTGCATTGTACTGTGGATGAAATGTTAGAGAACGTAGTATCACTACCGAAACGTTCGTGAACGCTGTGCTTTCCGCACAGTTCTATAATTATATTTTGGGTTCCATTTACACTTTGCAATTTAAAAAAAATGCATAGGGAAACGAGCGGGTATTAGCTAGTTATTAAATATGAATAAATTTTCATTATTATTATTTATTTGCCGTAAATTTACTATTACATGTAAAATGTAGGTGGTACCACCTATATATGTAACCGTGCAGTTCTGTAAGCCTACAGTATATTTAGCATTTTCATCTATTAAACTTGCCTTATTTTAACTACTTTTGATGTTATATTCTGTCCAATAACGTAGCTGTTGGGTATCAGCGGTGGCAAAATCAGTTAGATAGGCCCCCGGCCTAAAAAGTCGCGAGTTCGACAGTCAAGGTCATTGCCTCGTACTTCGACCCTGTGGAATCGACTCCCAGCGGCGGTGTTTCCAAAAGTTACAAGCCTTTAAGAAACGAGCGTACACTTCTTTAAAATACCGGCAACGCACTCGCGACTCCTTTAGTGTTGCTAGTGTCTATGGACGGCGGTGATCACTTACCACCAGGTGACCCACATGTTCATTTGCCCCCTATAATATAAAAAAGTAACTACTTCAGTGATTTATTAAAATGAAATTACAATGTGGCCATTTTTACTGGTACCCCAACCAATGTAATTGGCACGGGCTTCAGATGGTGCAGTTATGCCACTGATTCTGTCACAAATTTCTTTCTAAGTTATGCTAAAGGTGTGCTTTCGCTGGGTTAAAGAGTGCTATAAAGTAACGAAGCTGCGAGCTATTTCATAATTCTTTGAAATGTGCAAATATGTATTTTTTTTCAAGTTTTAACAGCACCTTAAGTGCTTTCCGGCAGTTACACCTTAGATATATTTCTTTCTTAACGTGTTACCATCTTGGGCCACTTCGACTGTTTCCATCTACAATATAAAGAGATAATGGAACTAAAATTACTCGTCTGTAATATAAATAAGGTCGTCGAACTGTTTTAATTTATTACTATTGGTAAATTATACAAACCTATCTACCGGGTATGTAACATTACGATGTCGTTGTGCTGTATTTTTCACGGTTCGCGAACGAGGTAAATTGGATCATTATTTCACTGAGAGTAATAATGTACATACACTTATTATTTACTATATAATTATGATGTTATGCGAGAAATTGTTAATTTTTATTTTGGACCTTTTTTATACTTCGATGTCTGAGTGTTTGATCACAATGTAAAGAAAATAAATATTCGGCGTATCTATACATATAATAAGAACGTGAATCTAACGTGTCTGTACTTTTTAGATTTTTGTAAAAAAATTGCTTCAGGTGTCTTGGAATAAGTAATAAAATACATTTCAATTACTTTCTGTCTATCTGTGTGTTTGTTTCGACACGCATCATTACTAAAGTACTGCGATCACGATAAAATACGACTAAGAAAATCATAAAGCATACCCTCGAGTAGCATTTAGTCTTTGTTTCATAAAAATCGGTCTACTCTATTAAAAGTAATTGTAATTTGAATGATGGCTCGAGTTAAGTACGAGAGAAAAATAGATAAGTAAATGGACTTAATACATTCAGATGTTTTTATTAATTACTGTTTTTTTACATAGGGTTCCACGCGGACGAAGTCGCGGGCACAGTTACTTTGTTAATAAATCCATCAAAAGTCGGTATTTTTTATCTGATCCCTAAGCTTTGTTGTTTAACTAGTCTTTATTTTTCATTACTACGAATTGAAAATTATACAATTAACTTGTCTCGATCAATAATCTTGTAATTGTTTAATTGTCAGAGCGAGAAATGGCCGTTGTCTGAAACCGACGAAATGTATTTGTGGATCGTGGGAACGAGATTACGTAATTTATTACGGTCAGTTCTTATAAAATTTAATATCAATATTAATATTCTGTCAGATAATTTGTTAAAATACTAAAAAAAATTTAAGAAACTATAATTTCTCAATAATAAACGAGAGTTGGAGTTTTTGGCGGGATATTGGAATGTCATGTAGTGGGTTTTATATTTTTTCATAATCTTGTGTTATTTGACTCTATATTTTGTAATATTGGTGGTATTTTACGTAATATAGTTTGGTTATTATGCAAAGGTGATTTGAATGGGAAATAATGCCTCGGAGCATGGATTTTAACTTATCATAAAAACTCCCTGGAAAGTTCTAACAAGAAGGCCACCATATTGCTAGAACATTGATCTTAAAATGATCGCAAGAAACTTGTAATGTCATAACCTACTCAACAATGACAGTAGTAACCTACTAGAAGATTGGGTGCTTAAAAAAAAGAGAGTAAGGGAATTCAAAAATTACAAGCGTTATAAATGTAGGAGATTTTTCATTGTTTTTATGCAATGGACTTTATATTTCTTACAGACGGAGCTTTATTATATTGTAAGTAATAAGACGAAAAACAGGCGAATCGGATAATGGCACAGTGGTTTATGTGCTTGGACTTCGTGTCGATTGACGTAGGTTCAATCATTGCGAATGAGATGAAGCTTTTGTTGATGGAAAACATTGTGATGAAAATATAGCATGATTTATAGCATGGCATATTATATAGCAATATAGCATTTACATCATAGCATATTATATAGCAATATAGCATTTATAGCATGGCATATTATAAAGCAATATAGCATTTATAGCATAGCATATTATATAGGAATATAGCATTTATAACATAGCATTTTCTAAGCTTGTCTGGCTAGCCACCACCCTCGAGTTGAAAATGTAACAACAAGCACCCATAGGTGTGTTCCGACATGTGCACTTGAGAGCAAGTCCCACTCGAAGTTTAGCGTGTTTACCTACTTAGACCGTATTGTTATTAATCTCGGATTAGATTAAGCTCAATTGCTAAATCTATTGACATCTATAAAAAAACACAGTAAATAGTTTTTGAGTTTATCGCGGACAGACAGACAGACGTGGCAGAGGACTTTATTTTATAATATGTAATGATAATACGTCGTCAATAAAATTGAAAGCAGATGAAAGTTTTAAAAGACACTTCGAGTGATTGCTCATCTGTCTAACAATAAAAAACTAAACCCGGCTGACTTAATTAGTCTACTGATAGTCAATTACTGACTACTTTCCATCAATTAGATGTAATTTTAAATGAATGACCTATAAACTACAAAGTAAATGAAGTGAAACATAGTTGATTCATATATTTGAAAAAAATAAAATATTATTAGAAATAATTGTCGTTAACACGTTCAGAATCGAATGAAAAACGTGACTGGATCTCAGAGATCATTAAAACACGAGAAAATATATATTACCAATAATGTTATCTTACTACGATTCAAGTGCGGCTTTACTGAAAATTTACCAAGCGAAATCTTTGATAGGTTTCGAGTACTGAAGTTTTTATTTATTTATTTAATAGTATGATAGAATAGAGTGTCCATCTTTTATTGCCTTATCTTCTTCATCTTTATCTTCGATTGATTGATTGATTACTCTATTTGTCGCTGCGACGTCCTATTAATCTGGAACAGTACAGCGAACAAAAATTTGTTACTGTTTAGCACCACCCGGGAAGCACGTTTTTTTTGTATATCATAGGAGGCAAACGAAGAGGTGGGTCCCCTGGTGTTAAGTATCACCACCGTCCGTAGACACTAGTAATACGAGGGGAGTCGCAAGTGCGTTGCCAGCCTGTGTTTGGGGGGAGGGGAGGAGGAGGGGGAGGAAAGAGAGGTAGGGGGTTGCCTTGAGAGGGGAATGAGAGGTACACTTCCTGTAGACTACTGAAGTACAAAAATCTCTTTGTATAATAACACTAGCGGGCCCGGTGGACGTTATCCCGCCCTGATAATAAAAAAACCTTGACAAATTATATGCCTAACCCTTCCTCATGAATCACTTTATCTACTGGTGAAAACTGCATAAAAATGCGTTCAGTAGTTTTTGAGTTTGAAGCTCATCAACCGGTATAAATGACTCATTCATTAGTCATTGATTTTAAATAGGCAATATGGTAGCATTCGTTTGTTAATTTCATCGAAGGAGTTTTAGAAGCTAAGGCCTGAAAATAGTAAAAGATAAATTTGCTCTCGCATTTATAGAAATAGTTGTTACTAGCAGCTGCACTTGCATCAGTGTGGATTTATTCTATACCAGCTCGGGAACAGTAGTTATCTTTCTTTATGAGCGATAATCTGTGCCCATTTCTGTATCCCTGGGAATGTGTATCCGAAATTCATGATGATCGGTTTAGTAGTTAGGTGTGAAAGCGTAACAAACAAACTCACATTCGTATTTATAACAATAGTTACGATTCGTAAAAACTTATTAATTAACGTTTTATTGAGCATTATTTGATTGAGGTTTCGAATAATGGAGATTGAGAGTACAATTTTTATAAACGTTTACTGAATTACATCAATTAGTTATAAATTAGAAAGTTCACTAAAAACCAACAAGCGAACTAGCCAACCTGATAGGCAGATGTTGTTTTGTTATAAATCCTTATTGAATTATAAATATAAAGGAAATCAGATGTGTTGGAAGTTGAAATTTTGGGTCTATATTGGTATAGTTAAATACTTTTTATATGAGGTATAAAAAATATTAAAAAGCACAATAGGAAAATGAAAAAAGATTTCTACAACAGCGTCATCTACCTGATCCGTAGGTATGAACGATTCAGGTAAAAATTTGAAAATAAATGTTAGACAAATTTGTCATACACGCGTATCCCATAGTTTTATCACCATTGCATCCAACATTCAATAAAATGTATGTACAAATTGAAATTATTAGATAAATAATGTTTGCGATATTTTTAATAGTATAAAACAAAGTCCTCTACTGCGTCTGTCTCTCTGTCTGTTCGCGATAAGCTAAAAAACTACCGAACGGATTTTCATACGGTTTTCACCAGTGGATAAAGTGATTCATGAGGAACATTTTGGTATATAATTTGTCAAGGATTTTTTTTATATTCAGGGCGGGACAACGTCTGCCGGGCCCGCTAGTTTTTAATAAGCTAACTTTTTTTTGTGTACAATATATAAATGTTTTCAGACTATCTAGATAATAACTTGAATATAGAACTTACTAAATCCCATAAAAGGATAATAATCCCAGAGATAATACAAAAAATTGAATTACAGTTAACAGTTCCATTACAAAACACATGGTAGGGGAAGTGCTAAGTAACTTCTGAGTTTTTATTAGAATTTTTTGAATTGTCAAAGAATAAACAAGCGCCATACGTGTACAAGTCGTTTTGCGACAGTAACAGTTTTGTCCAAACTATTTTCAACCTTAAGACATAGATAGAAAGCCTAATGCGTATTATTTAGATGGTAAAAATAACTTTTCGTTTTTCAAGTAATGTCCAATTAGCGCAAAAGACTAGACTTATCTTCAATGAACGGAGATTCTGTTAGGTTGTTTTTCTATTCATTTTGAACATGCCATGTGGTGTAATGAATGAAGTCAAGTAGAACGCGAGAACTTTGAGATTTGTGAGTCAATAAAAATATTTATCGAGACTTATAAAAAAAAAGATTTGATTTTCAAAGTTCTTTCTCCTATAGAAAACTACATTATTACGTGGTCATCCCATGATTAACCCTCAGTAAGACTAGTAACAGTTTTTAGGTAATAGCCTTAGATTTTACAATAACTTCCTAAAGCACATTACCGATTTGCCGGACTCTGAGTTTAAGCGCCATATCAAGCGGATTTTGGTGTCAAAAAATTAGGGTGGATCAATATGTGAATAATAGTGATGTCTGGAATTAACATCTCTGTTTGTGCATCCTTGAAAAACAATTGCAACGTTAATGTATTTTAAATATTTGTATGTTAAAAAGATAAACCCGATCGAGTTTCTTGCCGGTTCTTCTCGATGACTGGGTTGTTTGTCCGAACCGGTGGTAGTTTTGACGTTCATAAGCGCCTTCTTACGGCCTAAATTGAATAAAGTAGTTTTGATTTCATCTTATTTGAAAGCGAGTAACATGGCCTGAATTTTATTTTCGAAATTTTCATTGCCGTGATCGGATGCTAGAGCAACAGTTAGTATACATTAGAGATATATGAATTCCAATAACGTTTGACAGATCGTCATAAAATTTGACACACCTTTTGTATCCATATTATCTAAAGTTATAAGAAGATATATTTCTACTTGTGCGTACATAACACGACGAAGAGGATAGATTTGGATAAAAAAAATTTAGTTTTACTTATTAGACATTTTGCTGTAGCTAAAAAAATCGCGATATCGTAATTTCCTACAAATCTATTAAAGTTTTAAAAAACTACTACTTTATAAGCATTCAATAAGACTAAATAAATTTTGTATATTTAAATATATTTTTGCTTTCAGTGTTTTTTCTTCTTTTTTTTATACTGGTTCGACAAAGTGACTGTACAGTACCTGGTGGAAAGGACAGTAGAGTCTATAAATGTCGGCTACTGTCGGTCTTAAAAAGCAACATGAGTCGTTGCTATCATGCCGACCTGCAAAAGTGCCTCTTCACGCCTCGTTGGAAGGACCCCATACCATATGAGGAACGGAACACGCTAACTGGGAGGCGATTCCACGTCGTCACAGCGCGACAAAGATAAGAGCTTTCGAACTTCTTCGTTCTAGTTGGGATGGCTTGCACTGTGAATCTGTGGAGATGCGTACCCGTCCGTGTAGTTCTGTAGTGGAAAGGAGAAGATGGGATGAGGTTAAACAACTCTTCAGAGCACTCGCCATGGTAATATCCATAGATAAATTTTATTGTTGACGTAATAACCAACTCAGACTAAGTCGCTGGTATCAGCTAGTCATAACTAATAAGTATTATAACCGTGAATGCAAGTTTATTTGTTAGTCTTTCGCGTCTTAACTTTTCAACCGATAATCATAAAATTTTGTACATACGCTGTCAGGGGTACAAAAAAGATGTAGGGTACTTGTCATCTAGAAATTTATACAGTTTCCAAGGGATAGATCAAATCGACATTGTTACAAGCGAAGCCACGAGCAAAAGTTAGTGTGTTTATAAGTCTCTACTTACTGTATATCTCGTTTATGCAAATCTAACACATTCGCATAATTATAATTTTGGTAATTATACTTGTCCATAGTGTGGACATAAAAACAACTATTTCCCAACTTTTTTATCGATAAGATGAAAAGTTGACAATAGCGACAAAACAAAATAGGTAATAGAAAAAACCACTCGTCAAACTGAAGAGGAAATATTACTGAACTGTTATCTTCGTCTATCTATATACAGAATCCATAAATATTAATCTTTTTATAGTTAAAATTGGATCAAACTTCAACTCTATTTACAAAGTGACGAGGTAAAAAATTACTTATGACAAGAACTTTATGTCAATTTGTTACGAGTTATTTTCGTCCTTTAAAAGGCAATATTCAAACGTAAGAGCTCTGTTGATTGTAGGGTTACCATGCGTTAGGAAGTTCGCTATTTAATGAATTTTATGTTTTCAATTATAAATTCCAATCAGTTCACCTGACGTAAAATGGCCTCTACAGTTTATAGTTATCTATAACCTTTTTTAAAAGTCTGAGACTGGTGAGACTAAATTGAAATGACTCGTGTGTTAATAAGTGCCCCTAATTACATTCTTATAGCTGGACACAGCAACGCAAGTTCTGCTATTTATTTGTGTATTATAGCGCAATATTCCTGCTAGATCAGGTAGAAATATTTGAGCACCACTCAACAATACTCAACCAATTTTACTAGCCTTAGAGAAGGCAGAAAGGTTTTAGCACCACTCAACAACCAGTTTAGGTAGCCTTACAAATTTGCTTTCGTTCGTTCATATTTATTCATTCATTCTGTTCGAAAGCTTTTTACTTTTTTTACCGCTTGTACCCTATCTTTATATATAAGTTTCTTCTGTACGTGTGTATGTCACTGAACTCCTTCTAAATGGCTGGACCGATTTTGATGAAATTGTGTGTGCGTGTTCCAGTGGATCCGAGAATGGTTTATATTTGGATCCGGTAGGTGGCACTGCGGTTGAATTTTAGGACGTTCTTTATTATCAAAGCAGGACAACGTCCACCGGGCCCGCTAGTTTTACCTAAATAAGTCAATTTTCTACTTCAAGATTTATACTTCCACGGTAATTCGTACTTGACATATACTATCACCGAGGTGCCATCAAAATTGCTTATAAGATTATCAGTTAAGATAGTTGAATGATTTCCACGACATCAAATTTTCAATCTGCCATTGTTTAGCTGTAATTCCTGTTGCGAAAATTATATTATAAATATATACTATTTAGAAAATCACCTAAAACACGCAAATAGGTTACACAACACATTTTTTAAATAATAATCTATAAATACACTAGCGGTCCCGGCGGACGTTGTCCTGCCTTGATAATAAAAAAAATATCTAAAATTCAACCGCAGCGCCTCCTACCGGGTCCAATTATGAATCTAAACCATTCTCGAATCCATTCGAACACGCACACAAAATTTCATAAAAACGGTCCAGCCGTTTAGGAGGAGTTCAGTGACATACACGCATACAGAAAAAAATTATATAGAAAGTTTAGATGGAAAGAGAAAGGGAAAGATTATAGACTTAAGAATTAAATAAAGTTGTCACAGACAGACAATAAAAGCACATATGTCTTAATAATCTGTATAAACAAAAGAAATACATACATAAAAGACTCTAAATTAACAAAAAAAAGTACATGATGCCTTTAAACTTTAAAGGGTTTTAAAAGATTTACATGCTGGCACTATGACGCCTATGAACAGCATTTCGTTACTTGTACATTTCATTGTGCTTACTTTGAGGGAAAGTCAGTTTGAAGATCTAATAATAGAGTATTTTGAAGATTAATCATTGTAGGTTTTATTCTACGTCTAGTCAAAACTAACTTATAAGTCAAAGTTCAGTCTCGCAGAATGTGCATAAAGTGCTAACCTGTTAAATATCGTGCAAGAATGAATACAGAAGACTGTAAAGGCTCCAAATATATACTGTAAAAAAATGTCGTGGGAACCTTGCTTTTTAACCGACTTCAAAAAAAGGAAGAGGTTATCAATTCGACTGTATATATATTTTTTTTTTTTATATTTTTTACCTCATAACTTTGGACTGGGTGAACCGATTTTGATTATTCTTTTTTTATTTGAAAGCTGGTACTTCCCGTGTGGTCCCATTTCAATTTCATTTCAATTTGGTCCAGTTCCGACAACGGCATCCAGTGCAAAACCGTATAAGTTTTAAATTTGCATTAATTATGTAAACGACAAATAGACGACTAACTCAATATCACGCTAACCGATTTCGATGATTCATTTTTTATTGGAAAAAATGTACTTAAAGGGTAGTTTGATGAGAATTTGGTTAGGTTCTGATCATGGGATCCGTGACAAAGTAAGAAAACTTTCAAGAAACGAGCCTACTCCTTTCTTAAGGGCCGGCAACGCATCTGTGTTTCCTCTCGTGTCGCAGGTGTCCATGGGCGGCCGTGATCACTTACCATCAGGTGACCCGTATGTTCGTTTGCCACCAATATTATAAAAAAAAACTCTTCAATTCTTAGGAGCCTATTGTGCTTATGTTCGTTGCTGTGTTGCAACATGACGCAAGCATTGTAATTACATTACTTAAGGTGTATTATGTGTGAAGCGATGGTAGCCGAGTTGGTGGTAGAAACTATCGCGGATTATTGATAAGGTTGCGTTCGTACCAAACGTTACTTATTGTACAACCAATTGAAACCATATCGCATACCATACCGATAGATACCATACCGCAAAAATGCGCATATTTTAATATACTTAAGGCGGAACGGAGTTCGCGGGCACTACTAGTAAAATATATTTATGTACACTAAAAATGGAAAAATAAAGTAAATTTTCAAAAAAAAAGTATTAACCGACTTCAATATTAATCAAAAACCCATAAGGCACTAAAAAGCGGAAAATAAATAGTTTATCAATTTAACCAAATGAAATAAAACATATGAATATGTGTGCTACCTAGAGATGTATTGGAAGTCGGTGCGAACCGAAAATCATATCATCTACATAGGTACAAAGTTTAAGTCCACTCTCGCGTCTTTGTAATATATTTCTACCTGGAACAAATTTGAAATTTCGGTTGGCACCGACTTCCAATACATCTCTAGGTAGCACACATATTCATATGTTTTATTTAATTTGGTTAATTTGATAAACAATTTATTTTCCGCTTTTTAGTGCCTTATGGGTTTTTGATTAATATTGAAGTCGCTTAATACTTTTTTTTGAAAATTTACTTTTTGAAGTGAAACTCCTGGCTTTTAAATTCTGATCTGTAATCTTTTTGTGTGACGACAAGTGCTGGGACTACATTGTGTCGGGTTAAGTGTTGAAAACATCGGTTCTCCTCCGATCATTAAACTTAAGCAACGTCGGGCGCGGTTAGTACTTGTATGGATTACCGCCCGAATACACCGCGTGATGTTGGCTCTTTGTTGTATTTTTTCAATTAAAATGATTTCCTGTAATACAAAAGTTTCACTTCTATCGTGTGTCTCTACGACATACCCTGATTTTTATTTTCTTTTATTTATCAATCAAATAACAATGCGGCTATTTGTTAATAAAAATAGTATATAATCCATACTTTAGAATGGTAACCCTATTCAAATAAAAGTCATAGAAACTCGAGTGAGTAAGGATTGATATTGCGACCTTGTTTATACACTGAACTTAGAGATCACCTGCGACTTTATCTACTATAGTGTTTCTATATGCTTTATTTTAGTATTTTGTCTATATAAAACTTGTTTAGTGACGTAATAACACGTTAATTATTGTATCAAATAAAATTTGTTCCGTGTTCTTGTGACCTATTCATAGGTTTATTCTATATCACCAGATTTCCAGGTATTTCTTCTCTAAACTGTTTGACTTGGTGATTAAATGTACTTGCGGAAATCAAAATCAAATTATACTTTATCTTCTATACGTATAATAAGAATGTACATCTAACGTGTCCGCACATTTTATATTTTTGTGAACAAAATTGTTGCAGGTATCTGGGGATACGTTACAATATTTTTTTAGAAATGTCTGTCTGTCTGTCGATTTATTTGTACACGTATCATTGTTAAAGTACTGCGTTCACGATAAACCATATCCCAGAATAATATTTTGCCTTTGTTTCATTAAAATCGGTTCACTCTATCAAAAGTTATTATAATTTTAATGACGTCGCGACTTAAGTACGAGAGAAAAGTAGATAAGTAAACGGACTTAATACATTCAGATGATTTTATTAATTAACTGTTTTCTTACATAAAATTCCACGGAGACGAAATCGCGGGCACAGCTATGTTTTAATGAACCATTAAATGAACTATGTTCTTTTTGGGAAACGAATTTCTTATACCGAAATCGTGACAAACAAACAAATATATATTCACTCACATTAGTTAAAATTAGGTATATATAGGGTTATTAATTTTTTGTTAATTCCCTCATTAGTATTCAAATACATAGGTACTAGTTATTCAAATAGTTATGACATATAACCTAAAAATAAATAACAATGATTGGCAGCACCGTAACAAACATTTATTAAACCTTCGGAGTCAATTTTCTCAGAACAGCCATCTTCGTAGGTTGACACGATAACGCGAAATTTATGTTCAATTATGGCAAATCTTCAGCCCACAAGCTAATTCATGATTCAACGAGTGAAACTAGCTTTCCTGTTCGTAAATACAAAGGATTTATTATACCTACTCTTATAACGATGATGTAATCCTGGTATACGCCTTTCCGGTAATAAAGTGTCTAGATTTTTGTCTTTAACCTTTTAATGGTCCTTGTTATGTTGGTATTTTTATGCTGTCGTTTTATTTTAATTAGTCGGTTCTAGGTTACAGCGTAAATTACCTGACATTTGATTTTGTACGTCTGGGGTAATAGTGAGACGTCCAGCTAAGATCGACTTGTTTTGTTTTGCTTGGAGATAACGCTATACGAAACTGATGTAGAAAAAATATAATTTACAAGTTCCTTATCGCGCTTTGCACGTTACAATAATTTGAGCGCATGTGGAGTGAAACTGAAAAAGTGTAATAAGACTTTTTGCCGGCACTTCTTGCTATGGTTATTATTTGTGTCACAGCCTAGACGTGTCTAAACTTCTCGTATATACATCGCCGTGCACAACTCTTCCGCGCGCCGAAAGACTCGACGGCTCTCTTTTATATTTATATAGTAAACTGGCTGTGCCCACGACTCCGACTGCGTACCAACCTAATGTAAATAAAGTAAATTTTCAAAAAAAAGTATTAACCGACTTCAATATCAATCAAAAACCCATAAGGCACTAAAAAGCGGAAAATAAATAGTTTATCAAATTAACCACATTAAATAAAACATATGAATATGTGTGCTACCTAGAGATGTATTGGAAGTCGGTGCCAACCGAAATTTCAAATTTGTTTCAGGTAGAAATGTATTACAGAGACGCAAGAGTGGACTTAAACTTTGTACCTATGTAGATGATATGATTTTCGATTCGCACTGACTTCCAATACATCTCTAGGTAGCACACATATTCATATGTTTTATTTAATGTGGTTAATTTGATAAACTATTTATTTTCCGCTTTTTAGTGCCTTATGGGTTTTTGATTGATATTGAAGTCGGTTAATACTTTTTTTTGAAAATTTACTTTATTTTTCCATTTTTAGTGTACATAAATATATTTTACTAGCAGTGCCCGCGAACTCCGTTCCGCCTTAAGTATATTAAAATATGCGCATTTTTGCGGTATGGTATCTATCGGTATGGTATGCGATATGGTTTCAGTTGGTTGTACAATAAGTAACGTTTGGTACGAACGCAACCTTATCAATAATCCGCGATAGTTTCTACCACCAACTCGGCTACCATCGCTTCACACATAATACACCTTAAGTAATGTAATTACAATGCTTGCGTCATGTTGCAACACAGCAACGAACATAAGCACAATAGGCTCCTAAGAATTGAAGAGTTTTTTTTATAATATTGGTGGCAAACGAACATACGGGTCACCTGATGGTAAGTGATCACGGCCGCCCATGGACACCTGGGACACGAGAGGAAACACAGATGCGTTGCCGGCCCTTAAGAAAGGAGTAGGCTCGTTTCTTGAAATATTCTTACTTTGTCACGGATCCCATAATCAGAACCTAACCAAACTCTCATCAAACTACCCTTGAAGTACGTCCTTTCCAATAAAAAATGAATCATCGAAATCGGTTAGCGTGATATTGAGTTATTCGTCTATTTGTCGTGTACATACCTAATGCAAATTTAAAACTTATACGGTTTTGCACTGGATGTCGTTGTCGGAACTGGACCAAATTAAAATGGGACCACACGGGAAGTACCAGCTTCCAAATAAAAAAAGAATAATCAAAATCGGTTCATCCAGTCCAAAGGTATGAGGTAACAAACATAAAAAAAAAAAAAATACAGTCGAATTGATAACCTCCTCCTTTTTTTGAAGTCGGTTAAAAAATACAGTCGAATTGATAACCTCCTCCTTTTTTTGAAGTCGGTTAAAAACAATGATTAATAAAATCATCATCATCTCGTATTTTCGTCGCGTCCTCATTAAAATTACAATAACTTTTGATACAGTGAACGGATTTTAATTAAACCAAGACTAAATATTACTAGACGATATGCTTTATGATTTTAAAAGATTTAAAAAGTTTTATCATGAATGCAGTACTTTAGCAGTTATCCTTGTTTAAACAAACAGTCAGACAGACAGACATTTCTAAAATTGATTGAAATGTATTTTATTACTTATTCCTAGACACTTGCAACAATTTTTTTACAAAAATGTATAAAGTACAGACACGTTTGATTTACATTCTTGTTACTATATGTCTATTTCTAAAATTAAAAAAGTATTATTAATAAAATAAGATCCATACAGTTTTTAAATTTTAATTAATATTAACTTAAATATCCCAGATCATTCAGTGTTTATTTTATCATTATTTATTTTCTACATAATAATAAAAATATTTTATCGTATATTTTTAAATTAACTCTATCAACTTGATATTATATAATGTAAATTATAATAATTGTACAGCAAATGTCTACCAAAAAGCGAATGATACTTCGTTCTGACCACAGGTCCATAGAGCCCTCACGCCTTTTATTTTGGATTTATTATACGTCAAATTATAATGGATAGAATAATGAATTTAAATAGCGCGTGCGTCGCATCGTTTATCAAAATGTTCGCGGCCGTAAACCTCGCCATATTTAGATGAGACCGGCTACTGTGGTCCGTGCCTCGTCACGTTAATGTTTGAGTCACGCGAATTCTAGTGTTTTCGAATTTTATTTATTTATTATTATTCACATTGTCACACCCTGTATGCGAATTCGTTTATGACAACAAGGGATGATTCATTGACCGTGGGAACCAAAAATTGGGATTTAAAAATAATATGTCTCGAACTTTGTCGAATCGTTCAAATAATGACGTTAGCCTTCCAGAGTTTTCCACCCTCCTTTAGCTAAAATTATATAAGTACACACGACGTATTCAAGTGGAATCAAGCCTGATAAAGCTAAAGAGCCAGCAGGTCAATAGCAGATAGTCAAGTCAGTCAACGTATCAATATTTTTAGTGTGTTTTGTAGTAAAAGTCGCACTATTGAATAAAAGCACAAATTCAATGGTCATGATAATTGTAATCGTAATGAGACTCCTATGATATGTAAAGCACACGCATGCGAAGTTTTACGAATTAATAGAACAATTGTGTCGTATAATTTTTTTTTTAATTTTTTAAATGTTTACATAACATTTCATTTCTTTAAGATTTCCAGTTTTTATACAACGAAAGTGAAATTAAAATTTTTGCAGCCCATAATGTTTTCAGTTTTATTTATGATCTTCATATTTTATGTGTACAAAAATTTGAAGATTTTGAAAAATAATATAAAATGTTAGGAACGGTTAAAATTCCCGGCGGCTGTACGGGCGCAGCCGCCGAAGGAGGACCAATAGGGACCTCGAGGAGGAGGCCCGGCTGTATGGCGACTATAGGACCTGCAGGAAAACGTTGCAGGTCGCCATCAGCCGGGCCAAGGAGCGGGCATGGGAGGAGATGCTCCAAGAGCTGGAGAGGGATCCATGGGGGCGCCCGTACAGGGTGGCCCGGAAGAAGTACCGTGGCCAGGCGCCCCCGGCAACGGAGACTCTCCAGCCGGAGGTGGTGGAGAGGGTCGTGGGTGCATTGTTCCCCGGCCCTCCGGAGCTCACTCCTCCTCCCATGCCTCCTCCCGTGCCTCCTGTCCAGGAGACAGAGGAGGCGGCAGTCGACCCTCCCTCGATTACGGACGAGGAGATGGGGAGGGCGATGGAGCGCCTACGCACCGGGCGAAAAGCGCCCGGCCCTGACGGGGTCCCGGGCCGGGTGCTTGCCGTGGCGCTGGGCCATTTGGGGGGGTGGCTTCGGGAGCTGTTTGACCGCTGTCTTGCGGTCGGGCAGTTCCCGAAGCCCTGGAAGATGGGGCGGCTTTGCCTAATGGCGAAGGAAGGCCGCCCCCCGGACTGCGCGTCCGCGTACCGGCCCCTAGTATTGCTGGACGATACCGGGAAGGCGCTCGAGAGGATCGTTGCCTCCCGGGTCGTCCGGCATCTTGAGGAAGTGGGGCCGAACGTGTCGGACGCGCAGTTCGGCTTCCGGTCAGGGCGTTCCACGTTGGACGCCCTGACCCTCCTAAAGCGGGTCTCCACGGAGGCGACCTCTCAGGGCGATAGAGTATTGGCGGTGTCATTAGACATCGCCAACGCCTTCAACAGTCTGCCGCATGGTGTCATACGGGAGGCGCTCCGCTTTTTCGGAGTGCCCCCGTACCTGCGGCGGCTGTTGGAGGCGTACCTGGACGGGAGAGAGGTCGCCTTCGTGGACGCCAGAGGGCGCATGGTCCGGCGCCATACGGCGTGTGGGGTTCCACAGGGGTCGGTCTTGGGGCCGCTCCTGTGGAACATGGGCTACGACTGGGTGCTCCGCGGCGCGCTCCCTTCTGGAGCGCGCCTCATCTGCTACGCGGACGACACCCTAGTCGTAGCCCGGGGGGGGGAATTTGGTGAACTGGTGCGCCTGGCCACGGAGGCCGTAACTCTCGTGGTCGGGCGCATAAGGAGGTTGGGTCTTGAGGTGGCTCTCGAAAAGACCGAGGCCCTCATGTTCCATGGGCCTCGGCGAGGGCCACCTCCAGTGGCCCACTTGTATGTGGAGGGCGTCCGGGTCAGGGTGGGGACCCAGATGAAGTATCTGGGCCTCACCCTGGACGGACGCTGGCGGTTCGAGCCCCATTTTAGGGGGCTCGGACCGCGCATAGTTGGGGCCGCGGTGGCGCTCGGACGACTCCTCCCCAATACGGGGGGGCCGGGCGCCGCCTGCCGCCGCCTTTACATGGGGGTGGTACGGTCCATGGCCGCCTACGGGGCACCGTTATGGGTGGACGCCCTCAACGCCACCAATATTCGTGCGCTGCGTGCTGCGCAGCGCACTGTGGCGTTGAGGGTGATACGAGGCTACCGGACGGTGTCCTCGGCGGCGGCCATGGTACTGGCCGGTTCCCTTCCCTGGGAGCTAGAGGCGGAGGTGCTTGCCGCCGTATATAACTATACGGCGGCTAAGAAACTGTTGGGGGAGCCTCTGGCTCTTGGGGAAATAGAACAGAGGAGAAGGGACGAGAGAGAGGAAAGGATACAGAGGTGGAGGCAGGACCTGGCGGACGCGCGTTACGGTCGATACACGATCGATGCCGTCCGCCCGGTCCTGCCGGAATGGAATCAAAGGAAGTGGGGCTCCCTGACGTTTCGTCTGGTGCAGGTGCTGACCGGGCACGGGTGCTTCGGTTGGTACCTGCACCGGATAGCTCGCAGGGAGCCGACCGCCGTATGTCACGAGTGCGGCGTTGAACCGGACACCGCGCAGCACACACTTGCTGAGTGTGCTGCGTGGGAGGAGCAACGTCGCACTCTGACTGCGGCGGTAGGACAGGAGCTCTCGCTGCCGAGCGTGGTTGTGGCCATGCTCGGCAGCGAGGATGCGTGGAACGCAATGGCCTCCTTCTGCGAGGAAGTCGTCTCGCAGAAGGAGGCGGCGGAGAGGGTCCGGGAGGAGAACCCTCAAAGTGACCCTCTCCGCCAACGGAGGACAGGCAGGAGGAGGCGGCAGTTTGACCGCCGCCTCCTCCCACCGTAACCGGACCTAGGGAGGATGGATCGGGGGTCCCATCCTCCCATTGCACAGGTCCGGCGGACGGAGGAGACGACCGGTGTGTACGCGGTTGTCTCCTAACAAGACGGGGTCCGGCCGCGGCGCTTCCGCTGCTGGGCCAACCGCTGGGGTGGCACGATGAAATCTGTAGAGATCTCGTGCCGCCCCACCTATAGCGGCAGACGTACACCGTGGGGTTTTAGTCCGTGCGAGTCGGACATAACCCATCCTCTCCCCCGAGAGGGTGGGTATCCATAAGGGATTTCCCCACGTAAAAAAAAAAAAAAAAAAAAGGAACGGTTAAAATTGGATTTAACTCATTTTGACATATAACGACACGATTGTACAGTAGATACCATGCAAGCCGTTTTATTTTGATGGCAAAAGGAACGAAGTCGCGGGCAAAAGTAAGCATCCAATAAATGAGGCCAAGCAACGATCAGTAAATAAAAAGAAGTTTCAACTTTTATGTCGAGTTCAAGGAATAGTTATCGAATACAATTGTCCACTATAGAAAAATGTATGTTATTGTATCGTAGTTGGTCTAGGCCTTTCCCGACCTCACATCTCCTAATACGACAATCAGGTGTATAGACTCCATAAAACGACCAGTATAACTTTATCAATCTCAAAGTATAATTTCAACCTTGCCGCTATTGTAATTGAGTGATTTAAGAGTTTCTCGATAGTCTAGTAAGGTTTGCGTCATCAAGAGCATGGATAAGACGTGTGCAAAAGCTCACGATCAATAGCGCGTAGTGTCAAAATGTACTAAGTGCAATTTAGCATGTTTTTGACGCTGGGAATTATTGTACAAGTTTTCCAAGTTAATGCCAGACAGTGGAAACTACTTACGCATTATTTCCATTCCCAGAAAATGTCGACCTCTCGCCAGAGGCCCTACCTCACGGTCTTAAAAGTAGAAGCGTGGAACTGTCACTAACAAATCAATGCGAGGCGCATCAAAAACAAATACGCATAAAAAATAATCTGATTTAAGTATGTGTATTATCGGTTCCCGATTATTTGTCTAAAATAATTTCTATTCACATAACAGTTATTCTGACAGGTTTTACTACTTTTTACTATATTATATAGTAGGTATTCCTGCAACTTTGTACACTTGAGATTTTTTCTTGACTTGTATAGTATATTTACTTGATTAACAATTGTTTTAATTATTTTTTTGTGCTCTAGTTTGAAGTCCCTATGTTCCTGTAAGTTACGCTCAAATCATCTATGAAAATCCCGTGAAAATTCATCCACTGGTTTCGGAGACTAGCATGTTCAAACAGACAGACAAATTATTTAAAATTGTTTAAGCAAATATTTTCACAAACACGACGATACTACAATTTTTTTTATAGTGTAAACACTAATATACATTTTGCATTTTATTGCAACATTATCTTATTCGTATGTCCAGACAAGTTTCGAAACTAAAAATACAGGTGAACGTGGTAGGCGGCAGTTATTATAAATAATGACATCAATCATAGATAACGTCCTCTGTGTCATATATTCGATCAATCACTCAAGTACAATCAAGTATTAATAATAACAGAGTATACCTTAATACAGTAATATATTACTGAATATTCTTAGAGTTCTTAGAGATGTAAACGGGTCGACGTTCCGCGTGAGAATGATACCCGCTGGTCTTTTTTTTTCGAACTGACTACGCTATTGGCCTGACAGGTTTTACAGCTTCACCGGACTATAATCCGCGCTACTATTTCACTACCGCATTTATGGACTTGCTTCGAATTAGAGGGTAGGGCATAATATTTATGTCAGTACAGATAATTTTTAACGGTCGAAAGGGCATTTGCGTCGACATATATTAATGTTAAGATTGAAATTGTGTATGGCTGGTAGGTATATAACTCGAGGTTGCTTATAACAAGCTTAATAGGTAGTTTGCTTGAATGCGCTAATTAACTCTCTAGATTCAGACTAAGCAGTCAGATTTGAAAATTTCTTTTGCATTTTATAGCCAGTGTAATGACCGATTTATTTCAGCTTCATAATAATTTGAAATTTAAAAAAAATAACACAACTAAAACTGCATGTCATGACTAGTCTATATAAAATAGATTTAACAGCTGAGAAATTACTAATGAATTTTTTGGAATATTTATTCGTTAAATTTTCAGTTGGTCTATTTTATCATTCGAATGCCGATATTCCATTAGTTTATGAGCGATCACAAAAATGAGCGCATGACCATATACAAGCCTCTAGTACAGTATAATGGTTCGGCATGACACATAGAGTTATAGTTCTGTTTGAGTTGCGTTCAGTTTTGTGGGCGTGGGAATATTTGATAAATGACTCTTCATATATATAACACTAGCAAACGCCTGTGACATTGTACATATTATTTACAATATAAAACTTGACCTTAATAAAAATAACCCGTAACCTAAACCCGTAGCTCAAACGTAGAGGTTTCTAACAAAAAAAAAAATTGAGAATTCAGTTAATAGTTTCAGTTATTAGGGTAGGTTCAAGTGTTACATAAGTAGAACCTTAGTCATTTTTAACACAACCCCCTATTTAGCAAAACTCTTACGCTCTTTTCCTAATCGGTTAAGCCGAATTAAACTCTGACATAATCGTTATAAAATCATTTAGAATGCTAATTAATTCCTTCTTATTCTTCTTACCCTTGACCCACCTAAGTACGGTCGGCACAACATGTTTTCCTTTTCCACTCTCGTCTATCAGATGTCAACTCAAGTGTTCACAACTTTTATACACATATAATTTTTCAGACAATTCCTCCACACCGTTTTCGGTCTTCCTTTACTTCTATGACATTCATCTCTGCTCATAACATGCCCGTAACATGCTAACGTATTACTCCTCAACTTCTCTGTCTCTGGTGCTATTTTAAAACTTCCTCTGACATACTCACTCTTAATCTTATCTATTCTAGTTACCACACATCCATCTTAATATTGTTGACTGGTCTTGTTATAGTTTTATAAACCTCAATTAATCGAAGTTTCATCGATTAAAAAACAAATATACTTAAATAGAGTCTTGTCAATATTTTTGGTCGCTCTGAATAACCCGTAAGTTCGTGCTTGCGTCAAGAGTTCTTTTTCTATTTTATTCTTGGCAACCAGTCTTCTAGTAGACTATTACTGCCATTGTCAAGTGATTAACGATATTACAAGTTTCTTGATATAATTTCAATGAACTAACAAGATGGTGGCCATCTTGTTAGAACTTTCCATGGAGTGTTTGTGGCAAGTCAGAATCCATGCTCCGTGGTATTATATCCGATCCACTTCACTTGTGCACAATAATCAAACTATATTACGTAAAGCACCACCAACATTACATAATATAGAGCCATATAACATAAAATTATGGATAAAATATAAAGACCACTTACATGGCATTCCAAGATCCCACCAAAAACTCCAAACAGTTAAGAGTTTAATAAAAAAAAACAAAGTTAAAATATTATTATTGGAGTCTAATCTTGGCATTTATTTATTCTTAAATTGTCTCAATGCTATAAATATAACAATACAATACGTATTTATACCCAATTTTTTCTTATGCATATTTATATTCAGAGAAGAAAAAAGTTTGGAGAAGACTACAAGTAAATATTATTGACGGACTGACAATTCAGGATGTCATCAAAAGGTAGCAAAGTATAGATCCCTCTCCTCCTTTGGTGCTTACATAATTTCTAAGAGAACTCTTACCTCGTATAAAAACAGTATTGACATTACTTTACATCTTTGTAAGTGTAATAATGTACATTATAATTCTGAAAAAGCTCCTCCTGTGAATATCCGCCTTTCAAACTTCTTGTATATTCCATTTGTTGTTGCGTTTAGAAAGGATAAGCCTAGGATGAAGGCCACCGGTTGATCCGAATTCGAATCAGATTCCTGTACGAATTCTATATAAGCCCCTATCACAAACGGAAGCACAATTGGCCTCCTTGAATCCCATAAGTTACTACAACTATTATATACCATTTTATTTAAGACAGGCTACTGGACTGTATGAACAGACATCCATAACTTTCCACAGATCTTAATAAATCATAAACCTAAGAATATTATATTAGTAAATATAGAGAGGTGTAACTGATTTTTTTATACCCAGGGTAGCAAACTGGCAGACGACTCATCTGGTGTTAAATGGTTGCCGTCGCCCATGGACAACTGCAACACCAAGAGCATCACCGTTGTGTTGCCGAGCTTGAAGAGCGTGTTTTAATCCCTCTTTGAAGAACCCCATGTCATAACCCTGCGGAACACCGTACCAGGTAAATCATTCCACAATGCTAGTGTACGCATAATGGAGCTACTAGAGAACCTTACGGTTGTTGTCATTCTGTTAGGCTTTAGGGTATGTGGATGAGCAACCAGCCAGGGTTGGGTGTTGCGAATTTTGAACGGCGATGAGGGCACCAAATCGAAAAGTTCTTTTGAATACTTCGTTATAACATGCGGTAAAGCACACATAGAAATCCAATGTCTCTGCGAAATTCTGATGGTTCTAAGCCACATGTCTATTCGGGATCGTCAAGAATGCGACAATACAACAATTTCGGATGACTTTTATCAGAAAAATCAAAATTAATATTAAAAAAAAAACATTTACGTCTAGACAACAGTGCCTCCTTTTTTTATTTAACGTAGGGAAATCCCTTATGGATACACCACCCTCCCGAGGGAAAGAGTGGGTTATGTCCGACTCGCACGGAATAGAACCCCACGGTGTATATCTGCCGCTATAGTTGGGTCGACAGGATATCTCTACAGACTTCATCGTTCAGCCCCAGTGGGTGGCCCAGCGGTAGAAAACGCCGCCGCCAGGCACCATCTTATCAGGAGACAGCCGTGTACACACCGGCCGTTTCTTCCGTCCGCCGGACCTGTGCAGTGGGAAGATGGGTCCCCGGAAACCAAAAATCAAACTGCCGCCTCCTCCTGCCGGTGCTCCGTTGGCGGAGAGGGCCACTTAGAGGGAGACAACAGTGCCACCTAGCGCGTATAATTAGACAACAGTGCCAACTAGCGTGTCTAATTATACTCGTAAATGTAAGCCCTTCCGATGACAATAAAAAATCAACAAAATCGGTACAAGTCGTTTAAAAGGAGAAAAATTATGAAAACTCACACACCGAAATTTATACAAATATATAATAATTTTAGGTAAGTAAGATAAGGTAGGTAATTTTAGGGTAATAAAGATTGTTATTTTAGTAAGAAACTTTATCGAATTTCTGGCTGATACTTCTGAAGAAGAGATATGTTATGTTTTTTGTTCGAAATTACGCGTTTATTCATCTCTTGAATAGGAATTTTTATTTGCACACAATTCAACAAATATCGTGTGGATAGAATATCTTTTTAGTATTTAAATATATCTACATTTAAATGGCAGTCATCTTTTTTAGCAATTCAAAAGGTATGATCCTTTTTTAATCCAGTTCAATTGTAAATAATACTACCAACATTACGACGTACCGATTGATCTAATGTAAATTTATAGGCAGATAATTTTACCGTCAAAATAATTATAGATGATAAATTAGCCGTTCACAAGACTGTAGTGATTGATCGATGGTGTTACCAACTTTAAAAATAGGAAATAATAGGAATATGAAAACCAAAATAAACTTCATTACATAGTATAAAATAAAGTCCCCTACCGCGTCTGTCTGTCTGTTCGCGATAAACTCAAAAACTACTGAACGGATTTTCATGCGGTTTTCACCACTGGATAAAGTGATTCATGAGGAATGTTTTAGTATATAATTTGTCAAGGATTTATTTTTAATCAGGGCGGCACAACGTCTGCCGGGCGAGCTAGTTAATGATAATAATGAATTCTACACTGCCTCTCAGTGATGGCTCTCAGATGAAAAAAAGTCGTAATTGTTTGAAAAAATAGACTGAATAATATATTTTTCCATCATACAACTAGAGCCTCTAAAACTATAAAGAACCTGTTTTATCAGATCATTGTATAGAAATATGTAGATCCGCACGCGGTTGTTATTCTTAGTTGCTAATATTATTTCTTATAGTAACTATTCATTATATTAAGTTAAAACAAATGATGCTCAAATATGTACATATATCTTTCTCAGGGGGATTGTTTGAACAGTATAGAAAGTAATGCGCAGCACAATCTTAGATGTCACAAAACACAATCTTAGATTTGCCAATTTTATAATGAGACCGGTCAAGCGATGTTGAAGTTAATCTGGTGTGTGTATACATACATCCACTAATATATATAGATCAATAAATTATTTATACGAGTCAGTGTAGAGAATCGCGACGTATAAGCGTGAGGGCACGTCAAGTTGGCGTTATGTAGGTGAGGGTTAGCGCATTTTTCTCACAGTAGATGTGAACGCGCCCCGCCAGGCGTTACCAGCTACCTGCCGCGCGGCGACAACTCCCCAGAACACACGCTGATTGCTACTGAAGATTGTACAATCAATAAACTAATGTTTATGATGTTTATTACATCCTCGTTATTCCACTCCTAGTGAGTTATTAAACACATTGAGAAGCCTAAACACATATATCGATTTTTTTTATTGTAATGTTTTTAAATAACCTAATATTATACCTAGTTTATTTAATTATCATTAAATGATCATGTGGAAACCCATTGAAAGGCTATAGACCTCTGCCCGAAGAATGGTATGAACATAATCACCACGCTATCCCACGACGTATTGGCTATTTCAAACTTCTATATTTTCCAAATCTTTGGTACTACAAGAACTTTTTTCAATTTCTTGTTCCCTCACGACGTTTTTTAATGTGAAACGTCTATAGGTGAGGGTTAACCTGATTGTTGGCGTGGCGAGACGTGGCGACGCGATGCCATGCGCAAGCGACTGTGCGCAATCTCTCTTGCCGCACTGAGCTCGCAAGTGTATACAGTGTTGTTACACATGTGTTTCACATCTGCCAGGCGTCCCGTGACAACTCATTTTTTTTGTTGTATGTGAATTTCAAAAATTCGCTGGTACATGCCGGGGTTCGAACTTACGGACACCGACATACCACACACCCGTCAAAGTCAGCCACTTGACGACTACTACACTTTATAATCTATTTATTTCACAGCGATAAATAATTGTTTCTCTTGATACCAAAAACATCAACCAATAGAGGAAGCAGCTACTCTGGATAAAAAAAAACAATCGAATAAACCAGCTCTGACTAATCTACATAGTGCCATATAAAGAAATGTTTAACGGCGTAATTACGTTTGAGGTGAAAATGGCTATATAATAAAATCAGTATAAACAAGTCTTAAGAAGTTGGGCTATAGACGTTATAACGTCGCGCTGTAAAATTTTTAATACAAATGGCTAATAAAAATTGATTATTACAGAAAATACAAGAAAGGGTCGGTTCAAACTGGTGTGAATTTTATTGCATTTTATGTTTACTATATGTAGTACCTAGCTGTGCCCAGGACTCCGTCCGCATGGAGCGTAATGTAAATAAACAGTGACTAATAAAATCATCTGAATGTATGAAGTCCATTTACTTATCTAGTTTTCTCTATTATTTAAGTCGCTTTGTCATTAAAATTACAATAACTTTTGATAGAGTCAATCGATTTTAATGAAACCAAGACTAAATGTTACTCGAGGATATGCTTTATGATTTTCTTGTTGAGGTTTTATCGTGGACGAATACTTAATTGCAGTGATACGTGTTCAAAAACAGACAGACAAACACACAGATAAACATTTCTAAAAATGATCGAAACATATTTTATTACTTATCCCAAGACACCTGCAATAATTAATTCCAGGCGGAAGTGCTGAGTAACATCCACTATAATATTTTGTACTCAAAATTACGTAAGTAAGCAAAAAGTACGAGAAATATTTCGGTGGGAATATACGGGACTTTAAATCTTTTGTTATTCCTCCATTCAGCTAATACATATGTGGTAAACTTGTGTTATAATTAACCCTTACCTTGGAAATAAACCTTTACACACTAATAGGACATGTACGGGCATTTAACTGCAGAATAACTAATTATCGCACACGTAATATTTACCTTGAAGCACTTATGTAATAACTTCATTTATAAAAACTACGCAAGATATTTTTTCTTTTCAGTTATGACCATATAAGTATTTGCCAATGTCAAAAGTATAGCGTTTTAAACATAGGTTATGTTTACAATTTTGCGATTTTATCGTGTCTGTAATTTTCGTATAGTCTACCTTTTTTATTAGAATAATAAAGTGATGGAATCGTATGTAAAGGTAATCTACACTATATAAGAATGTTATAAGAATGTAAATCCAACGTGTCTGTACTTTTTAGATTTATGTGAAGTAAATTGTTGCAAGTGACTAGGAATAAGTAATAAAATACATTTCAATCATTTTTAGAAATGTCTGTCTATTTGTTATATCGCTTTTTTTTCGAACTGACTACGCTATTGACCTAGCAAGGTTTTAACAGCTTCACTGGACTACAAATTTATGTTTGAATACGCATCACTACTAAAGTACTGCGTTCACCATGATACCAAGAATTTCAAGAAAATCATAAAGTATATCTTCGAGTAACATTTATTCTTGGTTTTTCATTAAAATCGGTCCACTCTATTATTGTAAACTTTTTTTTTACATTTAACTTCACTCGGGCGTAGTCGCGGGCACAGCTAGTGAACAATATAATTAAAAATGAACGACGATAGCTAAGATATCAACAACCCATCCGAAGTCATTGTCCGGATAAATAGTTCTTCATGTTACGGTTGAAGGACTCGATGTTATAGTAATGTTACACCCGAGTGTGATCAAATGTTGCTCTTTTGTACAATACATTAAATGCGATGTGTGCGTTTTTTTTATAAATCTCAACGCTGCATAATACGGCAATAATCAGTTCTAGGAAAATACGACTGTCTAACATTTTGTCGCCAATGTTTCCACATTGCTAACGCGTTTCTTAACAAAGAATTCTAAACACACACTGTATACAATCAGGACATTATCCGTAATCGATACCGCATAGCGAGGAAGTCTTTTGAGTAAAAACTTAGAGCGCTGCTGATTTGATGACTTCTGATTCTGTGAAAACACTTCATTGGATATATCCATTTGGTTTAATATAAAAAAAACGCTTCCACTTCACCCGTGTGTCGTATAACATCTATGTTTTTAGATTTGTAAACCGTCGAACACTGAAACTATATTTTTTTAATACTTTAACCCCTCGGCTGAAGTTTTCAGACCCAGATCTCAAAATAGAGGACCAATGTTTTTATAGATTTAGACAATTTAAGAAAATTATGATTTTACATTATATAATTATTTATTGTTATTGAACGCAAACGTATTAAACGTAATTATTGGAACGATGTACTCTTTGTCAGATAGTACACTTGGTTGACGACGACAGGAGCCGAGAATACACGATTCAGTGCGTCACCAATCCGAGCGTGACGGTTTACTTTCATGCACTGTTCGCATCACCTAAACGAGTTTTTACTTTAAAAATATCGATTGTGAGTTCACACACGCTAGAAGTACCACTTAGTATTCTGATTAATTGTTAAGATAATGAGTTGAATCCATTATGGGGATGCTAAATATTTCTTTTAGGCATTATTTTGTAATATTTTAATATATATTAGTAATGTTAATAATACACAACACAGAATAATTTTTAAAAGTGCGCGATAGTCACTACGATCCAACAGAAAATACTTAATACAGATTACATACTACAATAATAATAATACTGACATAATATACTACAGATTTCAACGTTTCTCTCTCTCTCCCTCTTTCTTTGTATATATTTCGAGTACATTAAGAATATACTATGTCATTCTCGCACCGCCTAAAACTTATATCTATATATTAATACGTGAAGCAAAAATTTTTAAGGGAATTGTGCGAACGGATGAACGTGAAATTTGGCATAGTTAAAGCTTATATGGAGAAGTGCATAAAGCTATTTTTTATATAAAATGCATCACAAACACATTAAATTAATTAAAATATATATTACTCACACTGCGGCTTGAATGACACACAACATATACACACATGGAAATTAAAAAGACGATTCGCCATCCGTCATTTTACTATTACGTTTCAATTAACTTTTTGCATCCTACATTCAATACTTTAACATGACTTACATTTCATACCTTACATGTAAATTCAAATTATACATTAACACATTGGTCTTATTGAATGTCAAAATGAATTATGGTCGAATCTCGACCGCAAGGCGATCACTAGTATACATTAATAAAGCTATCTCTTTTTCGTTAAACACTTTTTTTTTCATGAAATCCAATTCACGCCGTGCCAAAAGAAGTTTTACTTCAATAAAAATCAAAATACTGCACATACTCTTCTTGGTTATTAGTCATGATCATAAATAGTTAACCGCTTCATTATATGTCGTTTACGAATATAAATTTATTACTGACAATGTTTTGACCGACGCCAATATGGCGACAAACATTTATCGTTGTAGCTATAAAATTAAAAAGTCAATATTGTGTCGCTTTTATTATACAGCACCGACTTAACTAACTACATTTAAGGTAAATCAAGCCTATATCATTATTCATTACGAATAATTTAGGATGTCATACGTTTTTATTTCAACAACACACTCGATAGCGGACGGCTAACCTTTTGCCGAGATTGATAACTCTGTAAAAGTCCAACCTTCTTGCATTGGTTTTTTATAAATTCAATAGAACCGGTCATGATCAGCCAACTCGAAAAAATATTTTAAGCAGATATTTTACGAACTTTGAAAATGTTAATTAAAACTCTCGGAGCGTGAACTTTAGATGGTTAATTAGTAGGGCGAAAATGAATTAATATGATCTCATTTCTATGTAGATTTTATCAGTAATCATATACTTTTTGAACGGATATTTACCGGCGTACATTACTCGTTTTTTTTAAATTTCGGGTACTTAAATTCTCATTATGAAATTGGTATCTTGAAATAATTCGTATCTCCGTTGTTATTTTAAACCAAGTGCCTGATAATAAAAAATGAATATAACATTTGATTTATGATTTGCTTTCTTGTTTTGTTCGGAAATACCAAGACGCCTACGCACTGAATGATTTTCGTCATTATAAAAAGGCCACCCGGAAATATTCCTCATTTTGTATTATTTGTACATGTCCTTTAATCAAATATTGGTCAGAAGATCGCATGGTGTGTTAATAAAAAAATAATGTGTAAATAGAATGTACGGAACCTTTTTACGGTGTATTAAAGCTTTTCATCCCACGATGTAATCGCTCGCGCAACTCCGCACGAGCCCCACAAAAATGTTGTTCTGCACGCGTGATGTCAGCCTCGTCCGACCTTGCATACGACACACCATTTAACGATGCCACCTACATACTAAGATCGAGCTTAAAAATTACTTATTGTAAGCATCTTTCAGCTTTCTACTTGTAACTGTTTTTTTTGTAACAATTAATCATCCTTGGCAGTTAAAACGATGTGTCTTTGCTAGTTTAGAAATGAAAAATTATATTATTTGCTACAGATTAAAGGAGGTTTTGACGGCATCTTAGTTTGTCATGTAGTGGTTTTTATATTTTATTCATAATCTTGTGTTATTTGACTGTATATTTTATAACATCGGTGGTATATTACGTAATATAGTTCGGATAATACCACAGGGAATTCTGAGATGCCGCAAAAACTCCACTGAAGGGCCTAACGAGGTGGCCACCGTCTTTTTAGAACATTGAAATTATCGCAAGACACTCTATCATTACCTACTCGACAATGACAATAGAAAATCCGGAAGATTGGTTGTCAGAATAAAAATAAATAATAATACAGATTAAAGATATTTTATTGTTTTCGATCTTATCTATATATAAATATGCAAAGGGAAAAATATTAAGAACAGCTTCCTTTTCTGGTTTTCCTTTATTTTTTTATTGTTCAGTAGATACTGATGAGCTTTACGAGTAGTGTCATCGAGAAAAAAAATTTGAAAATCGTTACGTCTACTGATCTACACTCTTTGGCAAAAACCTTAATAATATTGAAACTTAAAAAAATGATTACTCGAAATTCAACTAATTATTGTCTATACATAAATAGCAAAACAGTTCAGTACATTTTTCGCCTCACTTTGTCCAGTGATTTTCGTTACTATTTCCTTGTTTAGTTCATGAAAAATAAAATTCATGCCATCGACGTATTCAAATTTTTCTCTTATAACTTTCCATTCGTTACACTTGACGATCCTAATCTAAAAGTTATAATTATAATCTACATTTATATAATTAATCTTGATGTAGTTGTAGTTCGACATAGTTTTTACAATTTATTAAAAATAAGTAATACAGACACTAATGTAATTATATACTATATGTATATAGTTACATTATTATCTGTAAATACTAAATGTATATTATTAACAAAATGTTTAGTATTTTGACAATGCACACAGACTCCTTAATTTTATTTATTTCTTACATTAATATGTTAACAAGAACTCTTAAACATTACATGGTTCATTTTATATCTTAATAAATATTTATTGCAGAGGCTTTTTGTATACGATATTAATATATAAGTTTAATAATACTATAGGCAATGTACAGGGTCCAAATTGAATGTCATTCTATTTTAGGAAAATTTAATTTGCTTTAATGAAGTTACGTAATTCAATTAAAATTATTGCCTTGCATGTCACTTTTATATATTTAAGTTTGTTTTGTCACATAAATGCGGTAACTGAGATTTAAATACAAAAGTTGAATTTATGGTACTTGCATCTTTTAGTTATGTCTGCATATTATAATGATTTATATTTAATGAAAATCGTCGAAGTATTATAGAATAATGTACCTGTTGATATAATTTTGTGTCATAAATTGACACATCGTTTTAATATCATTTTAACGGCCCATAATATGTTTGATTTATTAATAAAGTGTATAAAGATTTATGTTAACAATTTCAGTCTAAAAATGTTATTGTTTAAATAATGTAGACTATCGATCTAATCAATCGAGATCTAATCGATTTAAAAATTCAAAATAAGAACACAGTTGTTCCATTGTTTTGAGTTTTCTCCACTGTCGACAGTTCTTATTACTTTTTTTATTTTATTTATGTGGTTAATTGTATTATTTTTACCTATAGTTGGAGCTGGTAGGTAGCGCTTTAACCCAATCAGTGTCTTTCAGTATTCAGACAAATTTCTTTTTCATCTGTCACTTAACCACTCGAGTATTGAAAACCATAAGGGTTTAAGCTCCATACAAACGAAAGTAGACCTTATGATCCACAGGTCAGCAAACAGTTTGGCAGCATAAGTTTAAAAAAAATACTGGATTTATTGCAAGATTTGAATAATAACAAATTATGTAATGCAAAATTATTTTTTTTATATAAAAAGTATTATTAAATTATTCTTTCATTCCTAAGAACTTTTTTGTACTTAGCCATTACATTTACAATTTATCTATTGTATTTATACTTTTAGGTTAGAAAAATATTTTAAATGAAATACTTAAATAAATATTATATTATTATTATATAAATATTTAAAATTAAATATTTAATCATTTAGACAAATGAAAAGGATAGCAACAGCTTTCAGGCAATTAACTTTACTATTATCCTCCCTATTTATTTCATATAAAACTTATTGTAAGAATATATGATCGTTGTATATACGTAAATAATATATGATCCCAAAATTTCTCTCTCTCTCTCTATTTCTTCTCAGTAACTTTCAATATTGTTTCGCGCGTTCTTAAGTTTTACCTACTAAAAATATGTATAATGATTATAGAAGCCTGGATTTCTACTGACAGATTTATTATAATTTATTACTACTGTAAAAGAATCACAATGAAGCAGAACACGTTTATCAAATTACAGGAAATAACAAAACGCGAGGACTATTTTAGAATGATTCTATGTATGAATCGTTTTATAGGTCACCTCCTACACCTTGTATGACTGTATTATTCCTGCAGATTGTGTCAGTTCCTAAGAATTACACCTACACAATACATAAACGATTTTCCTTTACATGACTCTTTATAATACTGAGTAATTGAATGTCCCCATTTATTTTCATTGACAATGTTTTTTCTATTGTAAAAAAGTTACGGCCCTTCACTATACTAATTACGGCAGAGTGTAAAAACAACGGCGCCTATCAAGCGATCTACAAACTAACGGTAATCTTCTCTGTCATGCCGGCCTGCAAGCCTCTCATAAGCTGGTTGTAGATAGAATGACTGACTGAGCAACACTCTCTAATTTCGAAACGTGACAAACCAAAAAGTGTCACTGGGACTGGTTAACTACTTTTACATGCACCAACAGACGAGAGACGAAAGAGAGACGGAAAACTAAACTTACTTATTCGAAACTAGCTGATACTTCTGCTCTGATACTGAACTGAACTTTACGTCTCCTTTCCTACGCTTGCGTATCACACCGCTTGCCCCACTTCACATATCGACGAACTCGTAATGTTTATAAAAATCATAACCTCTAACATAACCATAACACAATAAAAAATCATAACATAATAGCATAATATTAAATGAAAATATCGTAACATTTTTTTACATAAAGACTGTCTACGAAATAAAACAACAAATTTGTTTGGTAAATTTGTCGAGGTTTTAGCATGACGCGTGCAGAACGGCAAACATGCAATATGCAACACTGCACAAGTCCTTTACGAATTTCATCTGACACTGCAAACTGATAATTATATTGGGAAGTAGAGGCATAGCCACCGCCATATCAATGATATGGGACCGCCTGTATTTGTAAGTGAAAATTCGTGAACCGCGAACTCAAGTTTTTATTAATACCTTTTAATTAATAATGAAAATAAGAACATAAAAAATAGTGCGTGGAGTTCCTCCGCGCGGAAGAAGTGAAACTTCGTAATGTGGATATGAAAATAGGAAGGGGTAGAAATAGATTTTTAGTGAAATCATATTGTTTCTTTAAGTCAAACATTGCTTATAATTCACAATTGATCGCATCTTTTAATTTTCATTTTTGAGTGGAGAAATATCCAAATATATATAACATTTACAATGGGATTATGATAACTAAAATAAGATACGAAATGTTTGATTATTTTTCTCGCTCTGTCTCTTTCTATTCCCCCTCCCCAGGAGCGTTGAATGTTTAACGCAACAGTGCTTTCATTCCCCTCCACGGTAGCGTTAAACGTTTAACGCAACCTTGTTGGAAGTCACATTAGAAGTTTCACTTCAATAATAGTGTGCCTAGATCCTAGTAGCTCTTAGGTCACACGTGGTGGTAAGATTGACATAAGTCGGTAATAATAAGGCCTTCAGGGTCCCACCAAACAATTTTAATACCGTATCTCTTAAGACTAACTACAATATTGAAGTTTTTGGCGGGATCTTAGTCTGTCATGTAGTGAATTTCACATTTTATTCATAATATTATGTTATTTGACTATATATTTTATAATATTGGTGGTGTTTTACATATAGTGCCCGAGTGAAATGGATGGGAAACAATAGCACGGAGCATGAATCCTGAGATGTCACAAAAACTCCATGGAAAATACGAACAAGAGCACCTCCTTGTTAGAACATTGAAATAATCACACGAAACTTGTATTATTATTACCTACACGACAATAACAGTAATAGTCTAGGAGATTAGTTGCCAAAAAACTACTACATTAAAATCAAAATCACTGAACTTATTGCGACTTTTAAATACCTTTTATGAGTGGGCGTTTTTCAATTCATTCGCCTTTAACCCAAACATCGTCTCAGTTTTGATTGAAGTCAAGATTAAGCGGTTATATAAAGAAAGACATTCGAAAAAATTTACCGTAAGGTGCAAGAAGGGATTCACGATTATAATCTGGGTTTGTGCGCATCAACAGATCATGTTACATGTTTGCGGGCGTCATAATAAGAATGTCCAATTTCTTTGTGTTTATTTCGGTATTACATTTTTGCAACTGTGTTTTGTAATTCAAAATATTTGCACATTTAATTACGAAGACTTGCTTACTCGCAGCTTCACTCGTGTTTATATAGATCTAACTATTTTTTTTTCGAACTAACTACTTTATTGGGCTGAAACTCCTTTACAGCTTCACCTGACTATTAAGGCGAGCGCTTAAGGCACTCAGTTGATTTTATTTGACAATCACTTCAAGGGTGCATGCCCACCTCGGTTTGGGCTGATGCCTTGTTACGCAACATCGCGAATTTAACTAAACTAAGCTAACTAACTATTCATTAATTATAGGAATTTATGTAATACACATGTGTAAGTACCTCACGAACTTATACATGTATTTCGTATCTGACAATTAATCTAAACTAAGTTAACTCAGTTCGAAGTATTCCTAGGTAGCTAGTGGCTTAGTAGTACTAGTGGCCTACTAGGTAGGTGCTTGCCGTCGTATATCATTATACGGCGGTAAGACAAGACCTCTCGCTGTCGAGAGTGGTTGCGGCCATGTTCGACAGCGAGGATTATGAAATATTGTGGCCTCCGTCTGCGAGGTAGTCGTCTCGCAGAAGGAGGCGGCGGAGAGGGTCCGCGAGGTAGACCCTCTAAGCGGCCTTCTTCGCCACCGTAGTCGGGCCTAGGAGAGATGGACCGGTCGGGAGGCCCATCTTCCCCTTGCACAGGTCTGGCGGACGGAGGAGACGGCCGGTCTTTATATAACCGTCTCCTTCCATGGGGTGGGCCCGGCGACAGCGCATTTTGACGCCGGGCCAACCGCTTTGGGACGACACGATGAAATCCATTGAGATCTCGTGTCGCCCAAGTACTGCGGTAGGTAAGAAACCAAAAAGATAAGAGAAAAATAATTAAACCCTACTTGTGTCTGCGTGCACATATGTGGGGGTGATCTGTGTTATATTGTTGAGTTAGAGATTGATATTGATTAGTGTCATCATATCGCGCTAGCAACGTACTCAAGGGCTCCACGCCGAGGGAACGGACCTAGGCTTGATTCGCTGTCGAGGGGGGGCCTAGTCTGGTGTGCGGGAGCGAAATTTACCCTCAGACAATCGCGGCGTGATTTGTAGATACGTATGCGTGGGCGTCCACACGCTCTGTTTAGTGAGACAGACGGGTACCAGATTGTTCGTTGCCGCTATTTCTTCGGGAGGATCGGTAAAGAAACTTATCCATCGGGAACAGTACGATTTTGCGTGTAATTTTCTGTACCCCTTTTAATGAGTATGTGTACTTTCATGATCATCGGTTGAGTAACTAAGACGAGAAAATGTAAGAAACAAACAAACTTACTTTCGCATTTATAATATTGATTATATTTTCTAAAAGTGTATTTACATTACATATATACATAAAATACCTATATCCTATATGTTAAGTATTACCATACCAAATTTCGTCAAAATTCGTCCTGTAATTTTTGCGGGATGTCCTTACAAACGACAGACAGACAAACAATAGTTAAAAAAAAAAAAATTTGTTTTTTCATTGATTAAGCGTATCCTTTTCATAAATATGTCTAATGTACACATTGTGTCCCTTTACTCTTTTATTGTATGAATAGATTAGAATTATATGTTGTATTTGTGATATGAGATGAACCAATGCATTTGCATACATACACACATATATATGCTTACAGTTATTTTAATATAAAGAATTCAAATGTCTAAAAATCAATACCTATATGCTTAATGAGGCATACCCACTCCCTGAATCCATCAATTCAAGCCACAATAAGTACTAAATTAGCCCCAATGAAATCTAAACTCACATCAACTAAGCTAAGACACCTACCGTGTAAGGCAATCGGGGCGTTCTCATTTTGGCAATGGTATAGTAGTTTATTCAATACGCCACGGTTTCGTTTGACGGACGGTTTTATGCATAGCTGTCAACGTTAAAAATAATGTGATTCGCAGACCTATAGTCGGATGTCGTGTCATATCACATAAATTCAGCCGGTTGTCAAGTCCATATTTGGCGGGAAAGCAATCGGCTTACACCGAAACGGGTAGACCGAGATTCAGGTATGATCCTCTACTGCATGACGCTCGTTGCATAAGCTGTGTGCATTTCTACCTAACGCGTGTATGTAATGCGAGCGATTTTGGTTATGTTATTCGTTCAGTTATAATTGGAATGCCGATCATTCAATCGATGAAAACGGGTTTGATCCTTGATACTCATAGTTTCGCCGTATTAGGTTTTTTTCTCTTACACGATAATGGAAAATAAAGTGTAATATTTTATTTTCGTGCGTTACTTTTTCTTAAGAATAGTGCATTCTTATCTCGCTAAGTAAAATCTTCGTTTCTTATCTCTTAAATGTATCTACATTATTCTAGTTCGGGAAAATAGATATGGTGAAAAAACAGGGTGTATCGTTCGTGTATCGTACACTCGATAAAAGTGAAGATTTTGTATTACTGTGAAAAATTCAACAAAAAGTCAACGTCACGCCGTGTTCCCATGCGGTCACCCATTTAAATATTGACCGCGCACGACGTTGCTAAATTTCGGTGATCGGACGAGTACCGGTGTATTCAACACTTTACCCGACACAATATTTAGATGTTTGATCATATTAATTTTTATACACGATTATGAATAGAATACAATGATTCAAATTTTTTTTATTATTAAAGATTTCAAATCTATAGTTTTTTTTTAAATGTATATAACTGATTAACAATTTTTTCATAAAATTAGAATATCGTGTAAATTGATCCGAAAATGAATTTTATGGGATTTTATCATGAATTCCTGGCCTTTTTAATTTTCTTATAAATTGTCGATAATTTCTTATGAGCTACTTTTCTTTCAATTTTCCACATAAAATCGCATAGAAATGCGACTTGAAATTTAATCTCGAAGTTCTCATAAAATCTAATAGATATTAGTAATTAATGGAATTACTCATAAAATCTAATAACGACAAAGAAGTAATACTTTTATGAGAATCTATGAGTTGGTGAACTACTGATAAAATATCATAAAATATTTAAGAGAAAATTTTCTCTGGCTCATACGTTTATAAGTAAATCATAAAATCTTATAGATTATTTTTTTTTCCTATGATATTCTATAAGATTTTTCCAGCAGGGAATGTTTACCCCCACTACTGTTCGTCACACATAAAGCCTGTGAATCAGAATTTCAAAGCCCTCCTATAAGAAATTTCACTTCAAAAGTTCTATCTTTTTGTGGTTAATTATTCCATAGCGCTAGAAACATTCAAAAGCCCAACAGCAGATGTTATTTCGAAAGACGTAAATAAATCCTTTGTCGACTGTAAACCACACATAAAAATAACTCTACAGTAATCTTCCTATCCGATTTTAACCATAGTGACCAAACTCAGAGATGTTTGTAAAAGCCATCGCTCTCCCTAAGCTATCTGTGTGAAGGTATCAGACAATACACACTAATGTCGAGCTTCTTTACCTATCGCCACAGAACTTTTTTACAACACATTAGACAACAACTTGGTCTGTTATGCAGAATATAGTTCAGTGTATACATAAATGCACTCGGTTATACTCTCCTTGTTCCGATGAAGCTACAAACCACTACTATCAGTGGAATGTTGGATGCAGTATCTAGTGAAGGATCCGTCAGCTCCTACTGTTACCTTAAGGCCATTCATAGGTGCCTGGCTGCCTCGCCCACGAAAAATACATTGCTGTCCAGATAGACTTACACTAAAATTACACGGCGGGTAGTAGCCGTATACCCTCAAACACCTAGATACTCGAGACCCTTCAGTTTCTATCAGGTTTGGCCCTCGGACCGGCGTGGTCGTTGTTTGCATCACTACGTTTGTATAGATACTTCTTTGTCCCCGATGAGAGTGTATGGACTATCAGCTATTTCTTTTGAGATTATATCAGGTTTATGAGGTTCATCGGCAGAGTCTTAGCAGATAGTCCACAATACCTTGAACTATCACCCCTAACTACTAACTTTATACTGGTGTACTACGTGAGTTATTGTTATCTTTTTCATTGGTAACATTATTTTATTTAACCCTTGGACTGTCCAAAATCATTAAGGCTTAAACTCCATACAAACGAATTTAGACCTTATGATGCGACATGGTTAACAGACTATTGGCAACATAAGTTTAAAAAAAACTGTATAAAATGCTTTTAAATGTTGTAATGAAATTACAACATTTGTAAAAACAAACAATAACAAATTATGTTATGTAAAATTATAATATTAAATAATTGACTAAATATTTAAAACCATGATCCGCCATTTTGAGATTTGGATTTTAAAACAGTAGTCAAGGAGTTAACTCGTTCTTACTTGGGTATGCATATTTTCAATCTCGATACCGTTCCTCTGTATAATCGATTAAAATTGGTGTATGTAAAGAATTAGTAATTAACTCTCGCGTAAACACAGGCTCATCTAGTAGGTAATCTATGTATTAATGGATATCATTCACCAATATTAGTCATAGGTTTGTTTACTCTGTGAGTCTTTGACACTTTGAACCTAGCTGATCGATAACCTATACAAATATAGTGTAAAATTTTTATAATGTCATATAAATTGGTTCAGTTTGGTTTATCATTAAACCTATCATACTTTGATACACTCTTTCTAGCTAATAACCATTGTCTATTATGAAGAATTACATTAGTTTTCTATTATTGTTTATGTTAAAGTCCACAAAAGGCTTCGATCTTTGACGTACCGAAAATTGTAAGAAAGACACCTAACATCGGAAAGAGCCGCCTTGTTTTGGTAATCTATAATAATATTATAAAGTATATTTGTTTGGTTGATCGCGCTAATATTAGGAACTACTGGTCCGATTTGAAAAATTATTTCAGTGTTAAAGAGATAATTTATCGAGAAAGGCTGTAAGCTATATATCATTACGCTAAGACCAATAGGAGCGGAGTACCAGTGAAGAATGTTTCAAAATCGGGTTTTTTTTTCCTTTTGAGAGCTTCCGCTGCGTGTTAGCGTTAGCCCAAAGCAACTATTCCACGCGAACGAAGTCGCGGGCAGCAGCTAGTTCAATATATATCTATTGTTTATAATGAAAACAATGTTGAAACCTTTAAGTTTCGGAGTTTACACTGTATAGGAAAGAAGTAATAAAGTCAATGTACAGATCGATTTTAAACCAAATTGCACCGATTACAATGTTACACAAGAACAATGTAAGAGATCAATACGCGTGGGCAAATAGGTGGTTCCGTTTCATTTAACGTCACAAGGTTCTATTTTACATGGCGTTTCTTATTTCGATGTGATGCTTTGTCGCAATAAATAAAACGGGCCCACGCTTCCGACCTATTACTTTACGTAAGTTATCCGCATCATTGAACCTCTTATAGTGGTTTATCTGAGGCGAATTTATAATACAGTGGGGCTTTAATTTAGAACAATAAATATATCTATCAAATTAATTAATGAACAGTAAGTACCGTACCCACCATTTGATTTGTCACGTCGATGAGAATAGGACGTGAGGTTTTGTAGAGCGATCTCTATCACACAGCGCAATGACTGCGGTAGATAAGGACAACGCTACACAAAACTTAACTTAGCCGACTATCTCGTTCTCGTCCCCGACGTGCCAAATCAAGGTATTGAGGTACTCAATAAATTATTTCAAGAATTTTAGAATCTATGCAATATTTTACGGCTTTAGCATTACCGTCGTTTTGCTTATGCAGCAAAGCTCGCGTTGCTTTGTTCCAAATAGTGTGGTTAGTAATTCACATTGTTCAAACAAAGCAGTAAGGAATCTTACTTGTCCTGTTTGAAGTGTATTTTATAAATAGTTGTAAACTGCTATAATCTTTCACTATATGAATTAATAGTTGTGTCCGCAAGAAACTCATTATTAAGGTATTTTTTAATTAACTTTTTTAAGCATTACGGCTTTTATTTTATTTATGCTTCTTTAGTGGACAATATATTAACAAAAAATGTGGACCAAGTTGCATACTGTAAAGGTTTATAATGGCGAAATAAATTTCGAGGTTAAAGTTGTTCAGATCACGTTTAACATTTTTATTTCATTCTATCACGCAAAAGTAGTCTCGGTATTTAAATATAAATTACTAGCCCCTGCCCGCGACTTCGTCCGCGTAGTAATAGTTACTACTTTGGGCTAACGCTGACACGCAGCAGAAGCTCTCAAAAAGAAAAAAACATCTCGATTTTGAAACATTTTTCACCTGTGCTTCGCTCCTATTGGCTTTAGCGTGATGATATATAGCCTATAACCATTCTCGATGAATGAGCTATATAACACTGAAAGAATTATTCAAATCGGACAAGTAGTTCCTAAGATTATCCCCTACAACGCCACAACGTCACAAACTCACAAACTTTACCTCTTTATAATATCACTAGCCGACCCGAGCCCACTTCGTTGGGCGGTAATAGGTATTATCAAACTACAACTTTTCTCTAGAACTCAATCATATATATCTCGTAATTAAGGCAGCGTTCATAAGAAACGTTTTCGTTCGACCATTTTTCTCCGACTCCCCAGATATTACCCCCTACAACCTCACAAACTTTACCTCTTTATAATATTAGTATATATGTTATAGCCCCTGCCCGCGACTTCGTCCGCGTAGTAATAGTTACTACTCTGGGTTAACGCTGACACACAGCGGAAGCTCTAAAAAAAAACATCTCGATTTTGAAACATTTTTCATCTGTGCTCCGCTCCTATTGGCCTTAGCGTGATGATATATAACCTATAACCATTCTCGATGAATGAGCTATATAACACTGAAAGAATTATTCAAATCGGACCAGTAGTTCCTGAGATTACCCCATACAACGCCACAACGTCACAAACTCACAACGTCACAAACTTTACCTCTTTATAATATTAGTATAGATTAGTATTAGTAATTAGTATAGATAAATAAAATTCAGAACCGCCAAATTGAGAACGGACCTAATATGAATAAAACAGTAGACAAGGGTCATAAAAATCTATATCTTTCAATTTACCTTTAACTATAATTATATATCATTACATAGTATAAAATAAAGTCCCCTACCGTGTCTGTCTGTCTGTCTGTTCGCGATAAACTCAAAAACTACTAAATGGATTTTCATGCGGTTTTCACCATTGGATAAAGCGATTCACGAAGAACGTTTTGGTATATAATGTGTCAAGGATTTATTTTTAATCAGGGCGAGACAACGTTTGCCGGGCCCGCTAGTCATATATAAAATGCAACTTCAGTCTGACTGTTAGTATGCTTATGTCTCGAACTAAGTGTAGACTAATTCGTTTAATCGATGTCGAGGTATAAGCATACTAACAGACTGAAGTTGTATTTTATAATTAATTTACTATATATGTACATATTTACTGTGTATGTGATTATAATTATTTTACTGTATCAGACATGAGCAGAATTCAAAAAAATGTTTTGTTTTAATTCCGACTTGAAACTAGACACTGGATTTTCACAAAGCAAATTATTTAGATAGCACGTTCTGAAAATAAAAGGATTGTGTGGTTTTATGAAACCACGGTAAACGTGAAACTTTTTTTCACACTATAGACATTTAACTAATAATAGTCTATACACTACACGGTCAGCTGCTGCGAACTATAGGCGCCGCCATATTGGCCCTGGCTGCTCTGACGAGCGCCTTTCACTTTATCCTTACTCCGCGGCCGACCATCACGCGACATGCAACACACAGACGAAAAACTTTGAGACGATGTAATAAAAGTTTCACTTTAATAAACAATCTATAGTTACTATCCGCTACGAGTATTATTATTCTGAGTGTTTTTTTTAAATTGTATTTTTGGCAACCAATCTTCTAGATTATTACTGCCATTGTCGAGTAGGTAATAATAATGTAAGTGTCTTGTAATTATTTCAATGGTCTAACAACATGGTGGTCTTCTAGTTCGAATTTAGCAGGGAGTTTTTGTGGTATCAGGATACATATTCCTTGCTATTATTTCGCATCCACCTCAATTGTGCACAATAGCCGGACTATGTTACGTGAAATGCCACACTATTACAAAATATAGAGTCAAATAACACAATATGTTTACAACATAAAAGCCACTACATGTCAGTCTAAGATCCCGCAAAAACTCATTCTGTGAGTTACAGACAATGAAATTTCGAACAAAATATAGTGTTGTCAATTTTTACGTAGTAAACCTATAGGTGCTTGGTGATGAATATTCAACCTGAATGTCGTAGTTAGCCAAACGAGCTTAAAAAAGATTTACGACCATGTTATGGTTCTATCGCGATGTTTTCGTTCACCGAAAACTCCGGCTGATTCGTGTGGATTCGAACCTAACCTAACCTAAGACGCAAATCACTGAGCCATCATCAGCTGAAAATTATCTTGTATATATTTTTGGAGTGAAAACGTCTTTAATTATTGTTTTCATGTCATGACATGCTAGTAGGCGTGACCGACCGCATAGCGCTTGCGCGGCTTGCATCAGTCTACCAACGCGTAATATAAGAGCCTATGCACATCTAATATTGATATTTTGTATTGAAATTGTGCAACCCATCATATGTTTAATTAATTAATAAACAGCATAAAAAAGTATATAACTATTATTCAGAGTGCCAATAGATGTGAAAGAGAGACTAATGATAATAATTAAAATTTACAATTTATGAAATTTAAATATTTCACTCTATAATTTTCTAAAAATTCAAAAGTGAACACAGTTTAAATTTCATTGTTTTGGTTTTTCACTTCTGTCGGTACTCCTTACAACTGCCTCGACTTTTTTTATAGTTTACATAACATGTACATGTATAAATAGACTGTGAGATTTTTTATGTTATCGCATAAGATAAGAGAGATAGTTTTAGCTATGATTTTTCAAGATACGGTATACAATAATTTGGAGATTGGACATTCCGTATTTGTGCACCGTTATCGCAAAGATAAATGAATAAGTTCACACTCTTAATTCAGTGAAACCTTACGATAAGCACCAAGTGTGTTAAGATATAGTTACAAGATAAATCACTGTGTTTATGAGTTTTTTATTGATATGATTAAGTTTTAGACTCAACTAACTGTTCCTCGCACCTGCTGTTAAGAAGAAATACGGTCTACAAGAGATTTATGTAAAAGAAGTTTATTCTTGTCCTATTGTAACCGAATTATGCAATACAATGCGAGAAAAAAAAACTGCAGTTTGAAATGATTATGTAATTCCCTATTTCTCCTTCGAAACTAAGCCGATTTGAATTCATTTTTCAAATTAATTTAAGAAAGATTTTGGTTGTGTCTGATGTGACTTTGATATTTATTATATTCTTCAAATTTGTTATCGGTCGGATATAAGAAAACAGCAATGTGGTTAAACAATTTTAATGCATTTTAAAGGATTCTAGTTTTGTAGCTTCATATTTTGAAAAAATAATAACACAGAAAGAGGACGGTAAATAGATCCAGATTATATTGATCTAATTCCATTATCCAGAGATAAAACAGAGGATTGAGTTTGTATGGACAAACCTCTTTAGTGGCTGAGTGCTAATACTTTTTTTTATTTAATCTAAAACCCCTGTGGAAATATTACACAATTCTGCCAGTGTCATGTGCATAATTCGTTAAGATTACAAGGGCTGACTGTGAAGTGCAGCTGCCGGAACATATATAGTTTCTAACTTCATATAAAAGTATCACAAGTGGGGAAACTTTCCGAAAAAATACTACATTCATGGGCTTATACATTCCGTAATACTGTTCAGTATTTTTTAATATTAGCTGGTTACCGTGAAAGCGTTCACATACAATTGGTTTTATAGAAATATACTATACTTTTTACAGAACTATATGTTCCGTCTTGATTAAACTGTCTTTAAATTTTTCATGTACATTTATTATTACTTAATTCGTCTTATAAATCTCTTACCGGCTTAATATTACCTTTGTAAAATTTTATCAATCCTGCTTAGCTCCTAAGAAAAATATGGTATGGATATAAATAACGTCCTCAATCTGCTAAGAAAAGTCTCGTCCAAAATTGGTTCAGCCGTTTTGAAGGTTAACCACGACAAACAACAGACACTTTTTTTATGTATACAAATTACAATGAAGTTAAAACTTCAAACTGGCACATAAATCAATATTCATTAACGTTCTCTGTTGTCATGAATTAAGTTAACAATATTGCAGTACGACTGACTATATTTAGTACATCTCTATGTAAAACCTTAATGAATTCAAAAATAAAAATTACTTTTTAAGTATTTGGTAATTTTAATTTACTCGCAGTTAGGTAATAAATGTTCGTCTTCATATTCGTTTTCCTTAAGCTTATTCACCTTTATATATATAACTGATTTTACTCATCACTAATGATGAGCCAATGCCAGCATGTTAATTTAAACTTTAACTGAATTTATGATAAATTGTTTTTGTATTTTTTTAGCAATATAATTTACATTTTTTAATGCTATCCTGATTTAGTTTAATTATATTGCGATGATAAACTTTACCAAAAACTCAAAACTCGCTGAAAAAACAAACCGACAATATTTATTAACAATATTTGATAATTACATAACGGGCATAATGATAAAAGTCGTTGTATTTATTCTGCTTTTGATGTCATAGAAGCATCTGCCAGTGTCATTCTTATATTTCAATAAGAATTGTGTTGTAGGTTGCTAAAATTCGAATATTAGATTAAAAATCAATCAATCAATATAATCATAGATTAAAAATAATATTACATATTTTGTCTTGCAAAAATGTTTGTCATTTAGTAAAACACAGGTTTTTAAGTATAGTTCTTATTTCTTTTACTAAGCACCTATTAAGTTAAAGCTTTCTTTTAATACTTGCTAGGGCTTATATACACCATTTATAATATTGCAATTGGCACACATTCTTGATGATTAAAACCACGCCAATAATATGTTGACATATGATAAAATACTCAGGTTCTTATAAATTCATGATGGATGTAGTTTCTTTAGTAACAAGTACAGTTGAGTACTAAAATAGTAGTAGATAAATTTCTATAACAGAACTAAAACATGTTTAGTAGCTTCTCAGTAGATGAAGATGAGTAGATAAACTTTCCAGTAATATTAACTAGTACTAACCACGTATTTAATGCTTTATAAATTAATAGCAATTTAAGATATACTAAAGTAGCTCAAAATACTTTGGTGCTAAACGTATCTCTTGTTTTTTTACTATTATTTAAATAAATGAAATAATATGTAACGACAACAATATAAAATTTATTATAAAAATAAAATATCAAAAATATACAAAGAAAAACATCGTTAATTAATTAATATATGGCAATAAGGAAAATTAAAATACCTAATTAGGGACCAGTCCGTCACAACACAAGCACAGCACTGTTACGCGAATGTTCTGTCTATGTACTCGCAATCGAATTCGGCAAAGAATGAATCAAACGGCGAGAGAGAATCTTCCGCGAACTCTGAAGGTGTCTCTTGGTCCAGTTCCGTTGAGAATTCTGATAAATCCGAGCATAAAGGTGATGGCCAGCGCTCGGGTCGTGGTGTTTCTTCACTTTCCCTAAGGGCTGCAGACAGGCTTGAGATATACTTCATTGCTAACCGAAGAGTAGTAATTTTTGTGAGTTTCTCGCAGGGTATGGGGGTGCCGGTGATTGCAGCTGCGGGGACGGCGCGTCTCAGGGCTTCGAAGGCGCGGTTAATTTCCCTCATGCGGCTTCTTTCGCGCGCGTTTGCGGTTTTCCTTCTGTATTTGCTGAGGGGCTGCGGCGTGCGGCGTGCTCGTGGCTCGCGGCTGCGCGCCGCGCGCGGTCGCAGCTGGTACTTGTCGTGTTCGGGCATGGAGTGAGGCCGCGCGGCCGCCCCACGCAGCCGAGCCGCCCGCGCATACACTCTGCTTGAAAAATACGCTCACTCCGCCCACTTGCCCCGTTTCGTTCATGTACATTCACGCTAGTAATTCACTACCTCTTTATATAATAGTAATACTCATGGAATATTTTAAATCAAGATTAACTGACAATAAGAGCATATCTTGTATCATATTTATAATAGATATTAAAACTCATTCAAACTGAGAATTATGTTTATAACACAGAAAACTGTACTGTATTTTAAATGCACTTGCAACCTTTAGGATCCATGATGTGACTATCGTAATCACGTGGAAGTAGAACTAAGAGCATTTTCAAAATTTCACTTAATAATTGTTTTTATTTAAGAATTTTATTAGAATTCCACTTATTACATGACATACAACGTTATCAAATTCAAAATTTTAGACACAGCTTGTTATTCGAAAAATATTATTTAACAATGATTAGGAACCTATCGTTTTAAATAATGAAAATACTAAATTAACAATAAGTATAATATTTAAAGTTTAATTTATAAATACGGTGACTGATTCATTTTTAAATTTAACAATAAACTAAATTTGAATACCAGATAATAACAATAGATAATTTAAATAAAAATAATTACCGATTAACAATAAAGAATATTTAAAAATGTATTAAGAAATAGAGTTTACTGATATTTTATTCAGACAAACTCGATATAAAAAAAATGTGAACTTTATTTTAATTGGATGACGCAGACATAAAACGCGTCAGGGACACGAGCCGCCACTTAAATTACAACGACGGAAATAAATTTTGCAACAGTAGATATTCATAGGATATTTATAAATTGTTCGATATTTATAAGATTTTACGAACGAAATACAATATAAAAGATAGCAATTAGCTAGAAGAATTTTCTTACTCTTATTTCATGGTAATTAGTATATGTACAAATGTTTTTTCTCTATGAAGCATCAAAAAAAAAAGTTCAGTCCACTCGATGTTAATTTGTCTTTACAGTTTATAGTAGTAATCGCAGTTAATCATCAATATCAATAAAATTGCAGTAATGAGGTTATAATACCTAGTAATAACAGGTTGCTACTCATGAAGATTGAGTTTGTATAGCGCTTTATTGCCAATATAATCTTGCTAATCACACTCTTTAACTAAAACATAGTAGTCTAGTACTGTTGGTTTTAGTACATATTATCATTCATACACTTCTCTGCTTTTATTCGGCTTCTGAATACCCTTATATCCGTCCATTTTCATAACGAGCTGTAGATTGTTTTATTCATATCTTTCACCATTCCCCATGATATGTCTTATACTTATTATACTGGTCATTAGTGACACTTTGAAGCTTTCTCTGATATACTAATTTGTAACTATAACCATTCTAGCTACAACACTCATTGATTACAAAATTTGCAATTTATCACATAACCTCTCTTTTAATCTCTTTCATTACCCAGCATTTAGATACATACTTTAGTTAAGAGGTCCATATTATATTCAACTTCATAAAAACATTTTGACCAATTAATATCAAAAACAAAAAATAATTATGTAGAACTTTAACACAAACACATAATTCTGTGTACCCGTTATACACACTTAAGTGTCTAATCAGTCCATATCTACAAGAACGCTATGGAATCATTTCAAATCCTACCGTATTTACACCAGAAAAAAACTCAAATATTAAAAGGAATAATTTACATAAGATGGTTTACTATTAAATATTTAAACAATCAACGTGAATTTTTTGTGCTACAACTTTGGATATAAATAAACTTCGAGTACATTAGTAGATTACGTCGTAATATCTTACAACAAAGTATAAATATTAATGTAAACACTTTTTTACACGAGCGTACACGGTTACAATGAATGAACAAGCAGTACCTAATGTTGCTGCAGAGTGAACTAACTATGAAGGTAATCGTTAATCCGATTTGCATATTGAATTCGGCATTTCCGTTCTACCTTGCTGCTGTTAGCTGATTGTTTACGAAGCTTACGAAGGACTTGCTCTGCAAACAACCGCGTGGGCTTTGGCCATAATAAAATGGAGTAAGCGTGTTATGTTGTAATTAAGCTTGTTATCATTGTATTGGAGCTAACCAGAAATTAGCTTGTCAGTTTAATTTGTTTATTACTATTATTTTTTAATATGACTTTTCGAAAAAGTACAAATTGTATAAAATTGCTTTGTGCCTTGGCTCCACATTATTATTAAAAAAATACGTATAGCAAAATCGAGAACAGTATATACCATGGAAATATACATATATAATCTGTCTTAAAATTAAAAAAAACTATTGATTTGTTTTTTAAAAATAGTTAACTACATTTATAATATTATTCTAGAGTTTTTATGTTATAACTTCAGTACGATGGATTTAAACTACCAATTGTTATTATATTTGGATAAAAGACGTCATTTAAATAGCATGCAGTATCATTGCCAAACGTTTTTACAACGACTAGATGAGAAAACAATATGTAAATTCCCGCCATTCAGATTCTTATTAGTAATAGACGTTTTAGATCTACTAGAAATATCTCCCGATTTAGGTGAGCTATTAGTAAAAGAACCGTTAAAATGGCTGAATATATGTAATGAAATTTTGTTTTCTTGTCTTCAAGCGATAGATAATATTCATGGGCAAAGTATAGTACGAGCTCAAACGGCTGTTAATTTGAGATTAAAATGTGTTCCTAAAAGTTTGGTTTATAAAAATTCTAAAGTTTATGAAGGTTTAACGATTGTTGAGGGTTTACTTTTAAATATTTCACAGCCTGTTAGCTATGCATATCAAACTGTTTGGTCTTGTCCTGAAGAATGTGAGGGTAATGAAGTCATACTTCAGTATATACCTAAAGTACCACCTAAATGCTTTATGTGCAAGAGCGTGCTCTTCGAAAACAGTGGTTTAAGAAGATGCGGAGATAAAGTGATAGCCACAATTAAACTGGAGAAGGAATTGTTATCAAAAACGTTTATTATCGTCGATGATTTAATTTCTAAGCTAAAACTTGGTTCAATGTATATCTTGCATATTGTCGTGTTAAAAAAAGTGACTTCTGTTTGGAGTTTGGAAGAAATTCTTCCTTTGAAAATGCCTATTAGTTGTACCATTCCAACTGACATAGAAACACTATACAACGCCTGTGATAAAACACCTTGGAAATTTATTTACTGCTTGGCTTCAAGTATTGGAATTAATATATGCCCATTGAACTGTTTTATGCATCTAAAGATCTCTTTATTATTAAGTTTGACGAGCATTAAAGCTAATTTATTCACTGGTTCTAATATACTTCATACACTTGTGGGAGCTACAGATACACGATTTGTTGGTGCAATTATGCATGACGCTGCTAAACTTGCGGATAGATCAGTTTGCTTTGGTACTACCAATACATCAGTGGTGACATCGTTGGTCGCGAGCTCTGGAGGAATTTGCACTTTACAGCTACCTTTTCATCTTTACAATCAGAAGCAAATATCCTCCATACTCACAGCTATAGAAACGGGGCAAATAGTTACAGAGACTGCTAAAACAAAATTGCAATGTGCAATTTGGGCCCAATGTACAGATCATAAAAATAATGTTCTTTACAATGTTGCTAATGTCTTCGGTACAATCTGTCGAGGAGATTATGGAGATTATAGCGGTGATTTAGTCGATTTCATGCTTCAACAAGCTATCGATCCTGTAGTTGTCGATGCAGAGGGAACAAAAGCTCTAAAAAACATTGCAGATTTTATTCATATTGTCGCAGGAATCGAAGTAATACTAAGTCAAGAAACAGAAACGCTTTTGAGAAGTTATTTTTTAGCAGCTCGTAAAGAAAGAACTCGGTGTGTGTCAGTTGGAAGTATGGGAGCAATGGTCGCTTCTTGCCTAACATCAGCAAGACTTTGTCGTCGAACGGTTACCAATGTTGATGACGCAGTACTAGCAATTTGGTTACATGTGAGCGGAAGCCCGGAGCCGAGATTTGCTCCAGACGAATATCTCGAAAGCGCGGGAGATGTTAAGAAATTACAAACCGTAATGAATAACTTCAAAGATTGGCTAAATCAATTCACCAGCTCTAATATTTCTTAGAATTTATTCTCCTTATTGTTACGTCAATCCGCGTTGGTAAATAATTAATTAGTCATCATTATTAAAAGTCCACTGAGTGCGCGATCATTTTAATTTCTTCATAGTGAGTCATTTTTGTTGCAAAGACGAGTTAGTCCAAGTTTTTCAACAAATAGATTTTCTGTTTCTCATTTTGAATTAGATAACGACTAATTAATTAATTTTTCTAATAAATATCCGTAAGTCTAGCCTATCCAGGCTGTGGATGAAAAACTATTTATTTGATTGTAGCAATCTGTTAACATTGTTGGAAATTGTTTAACTTCTTTGTATTTGAACCACTAATTAGTGATAATATAAAATGAAAAAAAAAAAAAAATTTGTTATAACAAAATTTATTATGCTATTTGTTGACTAGATGAATGTAATACAATGATATATAATTACAGAACATTTGAATAAAATTTGTAGGTATATGATAAACTTTTAATATTAATATTATCTCTTATGTTTCCTAAGTAAATATATTTATCATAACTTTGTGAAATCTATTACTGTATATCTTGCTGTACATTTACTAATCAATTACACATAATCTCTTAAATTATGATTAGGCACAAATTTGGCAGTTACTTTTTATTTTGACACAACGTTTCACATAAAATATACTGATATTTTCATAAAATAACCAGAGCTGCTGATATACCTATTATAGGTACCTAAGTACTAATGCACTATATAACTTGAATCTTAATACATAACAAAGAATATGAGCACATACACTGTACTGTGATGTAAATTTACAAAATGCAATTTTTGTACATATTTCAATGATCAACAATATTTCATAATATTAAAACCTTTTTTTAAATTGAAATAAAGATTTAAAATCTTCTTAAAATAACGTACATGGTTATTTAAGGATACGATGTATTAACATTTTTATTTTTTCCCAATTATAGCCTAAAACTAGCCATTAGTGGTCTTAGCTATGACATCATAAAACCTATGCTTTTTAACATAAACAAATAAACACACTTCTGTCTATAGCTCCATAAAACAAAGAAAAAAATTAACAAGTCACAGAAATCCAAAAATGCAATTTTCAATGGTACAATTTGTTAGCTTTCAATACATAACTCTACTTTCATAGAAATTATTACAAATATATAAGTATATATATTACAGCCACTTTATGTATACTTGAAATGTCTTATTAAAATTATTCATCTGATAAATCAATCCAATCTATATATAATCAGTATATAATGAAATGAAATATAGTACCTTTAAGGACATCAAAACTACAGAATGTATCAACCAACATAGCACTATTATAACCATCTGATGTAGAATTTTTCATACATAGCTACTGAATGTATCAACCAACATAGGACTACTATAATCATCTAATGTAGATTTTTTCATAGGTAGCTACTGAATGTATCAACCAACATAGGGCTACTATAACCATCTAATGTAGAATTTTTCATAGGTAGCTACTGAACATATCAACCAACATAGGACTACTATAACCATCTAATGTAGAATTTTTCATAGGTAGCTACTGAATGTATCAACCAACATAGGACTACTATAACCATCTAATGTAGATTTTTTCATAGGTAGCTACTGAATGTATCAACCAACATAGGGCTACTATAACCATCTAATGTAGAATTTTTCATAGGTCGCTACTGAACATATCAACCAACATAGGACTACTATAACCATCTAATGTAGAATTTTTCATAGGTAGCTACTGAATGTATCAACCAACATAGGACTACTATAACCATCTAATGTAGAATTTTTCATAGGTAGCTACTGAATGTATCAACCAACATAGGACTACTATAACCATCTAATGTAGAATTTTTCATAGGTAGCTACTGAATGTATCAACCAACATAGGACTACTATAACCATCTAATGTAGAATTTTTCATAGGTAGCTACTGAATGTATCAACCAACATAGGACTACTATAACCATCTAATGTAGAATTTTTCATAGGTAGCTCTAAGTTAGTTTTTTTTTAATTTGATTGACACTGGTATTTTTTTAATACTTAATGATGCTGGCATATTTCAGTTTGTAATATATATTCACATGTCTCTTATAGAGTATAATCATAATTAGCACATACCTGTTACAACCTCCAAAAAATATTGGAACACATTGTAATTTTAAAACAGATAATTTTGTTTTAATAAAATAAATTAAAATTGAATAAAATTCTACATTTATGTTTATGTTCAACTTTAAATCAGCCATTCCTACTACATGTCATCCAAAAAACTAAAATCAAATGTTGATTTCTCTAACATTTCTTTTTGAGAATTCAATTTTTCAGATAACTCAATATTAATCTTTCTTATTTTTAAACTTTCCTCAACAAGGTATTTCAATTTATCATCTTCTTGTACTCTATTAGCCACTTTTATACAATGGGTGGACACCGGTTCTCCGACTTTGAAACCTTTCTTTTCAAATGAGATCACACTGTAAGGTATATCTGATATGTTTTCACCATCTTTAATTACCCTCGCAACTGTAGACCACATACAGTTATTAAAATCATCTAATTTGACCTTTATATCATTTGTCAGTTTATCAATATTCTCAGCTGCATTTTTCAAGATGTCACCAATTTTAGTGAATTCCGTATTCAAATCTATAAGCTTTAAAACAAAGGGCTGGTGGTTGATTTCTAATAAGATTTTGGTTCTTAATTTAAGACAGTCGTAACATACTTTAGTTATGTCATGACACTGTCGCTCTTTACCCTTGTTCTGAGCAATTGCCTCGCTTTTTAAGTACATGATATAAGTTTTATAAGCATTTGTGTATATAGTCTGAAAGTTCCATTTGCTGATAAAATGCTTGACATCATCCGAAATTAGTTCATTGCAGCGTCTTTTCACAGACTGTAATCTAACGGAGAGTTGACTCCAAGCATTCTGTAGCTTGTTTATTCTCTCAAAGAGTTCCTCTGCATCTTTGAACACTTTATCAAAATCACCCAATAAGTTATTTCCTAATCCATTTTCCCTTAGTTTTTCAATATGCCCCTTTCCAGTATCAATCATTCTTTTAAAAATTTCTTCTTGGGCAAGTAGATTACCAAAATTCTTATCTATCGAGTTGTGTTTAAGAAGCATTTCTCTCCCTTCGCTTCTTAAAGACTCAGCCCTGATAAAGAGTCCATTTATGAGAGAGTTATAAATCTCCATTTGATTTAAGACAAAATACAGTCCATTTCTATACAAATTATAACTATTCTTAAAATGATATAAAGTTTTTGGATGCTCTAAGCATCTCTGTACTGCTTTTGGCACAACTGGTTCAATGTTATCTTTGATAATACAAGTTTTGTTGAATAGATATAGCATAACATCTGAGTGATTGTTCCAATAATTCATTACTGTAGCGTCATCGCCAAGTGTGACATGGGTATTAGGACATATTAAAATTTGCTCAGAAGGTGGCATATTAATGTCTTTCTGTATCCAAAGTTTTAATGTTTCTATAGTCATTGTATCATCAATTTTATAAGCCAATTCAGATAAAGTGCTGATGGAGAAAACTTTGATTATCTTCCTTGACAAGATATCTGTAAGTTGATCAAATATAATAATATTACTAGCCGATTCTTTCTCTTGAGTGGGTATGTTGAATGTGACTCTAGATGGAGTGTCTCTACCACGTAATTTGGGATCCCACTCAAGTGCAATTGTTAACCACTTCTCCATAAACTCTTTAAATGGTTTTGATATATGGTTCTCTGGGAATATTTCATTAGAGTACTCTATATCTCCATGAAAAGTTTCATAAATACTTATATTTTCATGGGCCTTTTTTTCAACATATGGCATCCATTGAGCAGTTGACATAAACGGAAGGAAAGGCCTTTTTCCACAAATTATTTCAAAAGTCAACAAACCAAATGACCAGAAGTCTACAGAATTACTGTATGTCTTGCTGTACAGTAATTCAGGTGCTAAATATTGTAATGTGCCAACAAAGCTGGCACAGACAGAGTTAAAATCAATTTCTTTGGCATAACCAAGATCAATAAGTTTGTATACAACTTTTTGTCCCTGGGATGCAGGATTCATTTGGTCTGCATTATCCAATATATGCATAACAACATTTTCCGGTTTCAAATCCCTGTGAGTAAGTTTTTTCTGATGTAGAAATTGCATAGCATTCCCAATGTCGTTTAGAATTTGACGCACTTGTCGTTCTTTTAAACCGGCACACGATTCGGGTCTGTTCAGAACTTGACGCAAATCACCGCCGCTGCAATATTCCATACAAAGAATCGGCAGACCAGAAGGATTAGCGCGAGCCAAACCTTGTATAAACTCTGGTGGTAATTCCTTCGTTCCAACTATATTCGGGTTTTGACAATCTTTCAGCATATCAACTTCTTTGGTCCATCTCTCCTTGTGTTTTTCGGTAAGTTCGTCACCCCATTTGCATGATTTTATCGCGAGTTTTTCATCAGTTCCTTTGTGTTTCCATAGTACCACAGTACCGAAACTACCGGAGCCAAGGACTCTATCTTTAATCCAGTCGCCTATGAACACTATATCATCCATTTCAAAGTACTGATAAGTGTTTAATTTCACAAGATAATTTTCGTAGAAATAATCAAAATGAGGACACTAAACCAAAATATCTCTTGAAGTTTTATGTTACTGTCAGTAGTAGGGATGGCAATCTAATGTCATTTAATTGAATAATCGATTTTGAAACATAGAAAACCAATTTAATTTATATTTACAACAAATTGATCAAGTGGTTCGATCTCTTATACTATAAAATTTTTAATGAGTTTTTTTCTATTTAGATAAAAAAGATATGAATTAATTTAAAAGAATTAAGTGATCGATTTTTGGATATTCTATCCTCTGGAGCACGACGTCTTCATAAATCGATTCCACATATCAAGATTTTGTTCACTCTAAAAATCCATTTTTTTGCATATAATCTCCAGCTCTCGACAGTACTAATTTTGACATTATTGCTTCAGAACAGTGCATTGTAGTGAGGTGTTTACATATCTGCCAGCGTCAACTTGTCACAAAGGCGCTACCTAGTACAAAGTACGTAGGATATTAGGGCTAAAGTGTGGATCAAGAACAAATATCGACAGAGTCAGCGACACAAATGTTTTATTGGCATACCCAGACGACCTATGATATTTACGGATACTACACATAATTATATGGATAAGTTTGGGCTTGTGTATACTATAGACAAGATTATAATACAAAAAAAAGTTAAAATAATATATTATTATTAGAATGTAAAATTGGTATTTATTTATCCTTAAGTTTTTTCGATGTTATACATATCATATAATATATTTTTATACCAAAGTTTGTGTTCTATGCATCTATATATATACCAAATAAAAAGTTTGGTGAGGACTCGAGGACCTACTTAAAGCAACCATAGAACAAAGAGATATCTTTTATCTTTCTTATATACTACCTCTTTGGAAATCGGTTAGGTGAACTGATGTCCATTTGACTAAAGTTCCTTAAATTTAAGAGGTACTTAAAATACGTTTAAGTGCCCACTTAGGTAGATTTCGTTTTCATAAACATCTAAGAGCCTTACGGGTCAGCGTAATTTTAAAGTACTTGTTATGTACTATGGTCAATTGTCATTGACAACTACTTGTCTTTCATTGTCATACTATTATTAATATGTAACAATCCTAAATTCTTGCTGAATAAAGCCAAGATATAATTGGTATTTCTGTCTTTTAACAATTTATTCAGCAAGAAAGAATAATAATAAGGAACTAAAATGTCGTATGACGAAAATTTAAATACGATGTCTCGATATCTCCGGCTTGAACGGTTTGACGTCGAACCGAGTACAACGGCAGCGGATTTAAAATGGCTACATTGAAGATCTACATTTACAAATTTTATTGCTGAAGAAGCTATCAAAGTTCCTGGTACAATAAAACTAAAACTTTTAGTCAATCATTTAGCACCTTGCGTATATTCGTTTATTATTTTGTGTACAACATACGAAGAATCGATTGAATGCCTTGATAAAATATATGTAAAACCTAAAAATGACATCTATGCACGCCATGTTTTAGCTACAAGGAAACAACAATCAGAAGAATCCATATCAGAATACGTGCGTGCATTGAAGCAACTAGCACTCGAATGTAACTTTCAAGATGTCAAGGCTGAAATTTACAAACAAGAATTTATTCGCGATGCATTTATCTCAGGAATCTGTTCTCAAAAAATTCGTCAAAGATTATTAGAGAATTGTACCTTAAATTTCGATGACGCATTAAATCAAGCTCTTACTCTGGAATCAGCAGAAAATAATGCTAAAGCTTATGACAACTGTTTCCATCCACGTCTTACCTAAATGCTCTAGAATCTAAAGAAAGTACTGCACCTAAGGAGTCAAAGGTAACAATAGAATCACTAAAATCAAGACCTATGACAGCTTCTTTTCAACATGGTCAATGGCGATGTTTCTTTTGCGGTGGTGATTCCCGAAACGAAAGAGAAAAATGTCCTGCTTTTAACACTAAATGTCAGTTATGTAGTAAAAAGGGTCATTTTGCACGTGTTTGTCGATCTCGCAGACCACTCCTTAATTTAATTTCTCCTGATACCAGTTCAACCAACACCAGAGGTATAGAAGATATCTCTGCCGCTTCTCCTGCGAGTCTTCGAAAAGCTACAGTCACTGTTCTTATAAACGAGATGCGTGCCGATGCCCTTATAGATACCGGCAGTTCAGTAATTTTATCGATGAAAAATTAGTACACATTATGAAACTTAAGAAAAAAGTTATCAACCAAACTATTAATTTGGCTTCTCTAAGTCACGTGTCTTTCGTAAATGGGCTATGTCATGTGACTATTAAACTTGATAAACATATTTACAAGCAACACTCATTACTAGTCGTGAATAATTTATGCGCAGATATTATCATAGGCCACGATTTACTTAAAAATCATCACTCAGTAGAAATGGGGTTCGGAGGTAACAGAGAACCCTTACGTATATGTAATGTAATGGAAGCTTCTTTACCCCCAGTTTCTATATTTACACACTTATCACCGTATATAAAGCAAATTTCAACTAAGTCAAAAATATTTTCAGAAGCAGATGAATACTTTATAAAATTAGAAATTACAAAGTTGTTAGATGATGGTGTTATTGAACCAAGCATTTCTCCATGGCGTGCTCAAGTTCTAATTACAGGAGGAAAGTCTCATCGAAAACGTCTAGTTGTTGATTATTCACGTACTATCAATGGCTACACAGAGCTTTATGCATATCCTTTGCCAAAAATTGACATACTTATTTCTACAAATAGATTTGAAATCTGCATATCATCAAGCACCCATTTTGTCAAAGGAAAAACCGATGACGGCATTTGAAGCTTGTGGTAAACTATATCAATTTACTCGAATACCCTTTGGCGTTACAAATTAATTAAAGCTACAGAACCATTTCAGCGACTAAACATAGATTTTAAAGGTCCAATACCATCTAAAACATCAAATAAATATATGTTAACAATAATTGATGAATATTCTCGATTTCCTTTTGCGTATGCATGTAAAGATCTTTCTGCAAAAACTGTTATAAAGTCATTAAAAGACCTATTCTTCATGTTTGGCGCTCCTCCTTATATTCATACTTGTAGAGGGACTGCATTTATGTCAAATGAACTAAAGTTATTCCTCGACAAGTATGGAGTTTCGACCAGTAGGACCACGCCCTATAATCCGGCAGGAAACGGTCAAAACGAACGTCTAAATGGAACACTATGGCAACAATACAACTTTGCCTAAATTCTAATAAAATTGATACAACAGACTGGGAACAGGTTATGCCTATAGCACTGCACTCTATACGTTCTCTATTATGCACAGCAACCAATGAAACACCTCACGAACACATGTTTCGACACCCTCGACGTTCACCTACTGGAAGCTCTACCCCAAGCTGGTTATTAACTCCTGGCCCTGTACTGTTAAAAAGAAACGTGAGGACATCTAAATATGATCCTTTAGTAGATGAAGTACAATTACTACATGGGAATCCCAGTTATTCTTATATTTGTTTACCAGATGGGCGAGAGACGACGGTATGTAACAGGCAATTGGCACCTTGTCCTAATGAAAATGATGTAGGTGATGATTCTTACTCTACACTTCCGGATTCTAAATCTGGTTCAGAGCTTCAAGTTAATCAAGAAGCGGAGTGTGGAACTGATCAAAATGAGCCGGAGTTACCAATTCGTCGCTCAACAAGAGTAAGAAAAATGCCAAGCTGTCTACAAGATTATGTTTTACATTAACGTGAAATTAAGAACACCTAGGGGATAATGTTATGTACTATGGTCAATTGTCATTGACAACTACTTGTCTTTCATTGTCATACTATTATTAATATGTAACTATCCTAAATTCTTGCTGAATAAATCCAAGATATAATTGGTATTTCTGTCTTTTAACAGTACTTAATTTAAATTTCTTAGTGTTAAGTGATATTTATTTTACGCACATGTCAAATTTTATTGCTGCCAAAGAATTGAAACCAAGGAATTAATAAAAAGTTTCTTGTCATCACGATGTATTTAGTCATTAAGTTTATACAAGTATTATTTGCCCTGTATATAAATATACTTTACTCACGGAAGAAAACTTTGTTCCGTGCTTATTACAGGATCTGACCACAGAGTACATTATATAGTTCTGATTATGATCTGACACTGATATATACAGTGATTATATGTAGTCTGTGATTATAATATGACAGATTTTTGTTGCTACCGCAGTTTGCTACTCTTTCATTGTTAAATCGAATGCTATTTTTTTTTCATTTGGCCACTACAATCTAAAATCATATACTTAGTAATTGTAATCCTAACACAAAACTGGACAGTGGATTTTAAAATGCTTGACACGGCTTCCACCTGTCGTACTTGTATGAAAGACAACATAACTTTGATTGATGTGTTTCAAAGTGTACAATTAGAAAACGATTGTTGTATACAAATAGTTGACATGCTGAAAGAGTGCACTACATCGCAGGTAATCAATATCTATTATTTAATCTAAATTTATAACAAAATTACTATTAAACGTAAAATTATGTACTAATTATGTTTGATTTATTTATACTTATAATTCAAATTTAGAAACATATTCAATTATTTTTAATTATATTGTGTTCTTCTAATATAAACAATATTCTCTATTTATATTTTTAATATTATTTTTACTCTGGTTTCAGAAAGGTCTTTTAAACTGGTGGTAGGTGATTTTGGTGGTATTGAGCTTACCTTTGGCCTTTACTAAATATAAATTCGTTAATTTGTCTGTGTAAAAAAATGTTCAACTGTTCTTCTCTTATGCTATACACTATTAGATATAAGGTAATGTTGATATTATGGATATACTTGAATTATATGTTTCCAGGTTACAAAAGAAGATGGTTTGCCACAGAAACTCTGTGATAACTGTTTAAACACCCTTCAACTTTCATATACATTTAGAGAGCAAACCCTGAGAGTGGAACAGGAATTAAAACGGCTCATGTTGCTTCAGATCTCTGTGAAAGATGAAAAACCAGAAATTGAAATGAAAAATGAAAGTGTGCAGGATTATTTCGATTGTGCCAGCGAATATGAGTATGATTCGTTACCGAAATGCAAACAGGAGGATGTAGATAACAAATGCAATAACTGTGGTAAACAGTTTATTGAAGAGGAAAAACTTTTAAAACATATTATGTCACGTAGTTGTACAGGGTTTGCTTGTACGATCTGTAAAAAAACTTTTCATAAACAGACATCTTTAGATAAGCATATTGCTAAACATCATACATATAAATGTAATTTTTGTTCATTGAATTTTTCTACAAAATCACTTCTATTAGAACACGTAATCACACATTCGGTTGATGACGTTAAAGCTGAGTATGAGGTGGATGTAAACTTTCAATGTTCTCAATGTGATATGTCCTTTGTTAAACCAAGGTCTCTGGCGATGCATATGAAAAAACACAACAATAAAGTCAAAGAGAGGTTAAAATTTGTATGTGACATTTGCAATAAAAGTTTCTCATTGAAAACTCTCCTGAGGAGGCATTTGAGGATACACAGTACAGTAAAGCCATACAAGTGTACGAAATGTCCCAAGACGTATTCAAGGCAAGATCAACTAACGAATCATATAAACAAGCATAATGGTCGTAAACCGTATTCCTGTTCTTTTTGTAAGAAAGGTAATATAACATTTGATGTAATGTATCACAATCTTATAATATTTTTTCAGTTAATTTCATCGATATATTTAGAAAAATGACTATTGGTATATGAAACAAACAACTGTTTTCAACATCCTTTGTATTAAATGTATATTTGTAATTTAATGATTTTAAATTACATTGGTGAATATATTTAGGTCATCTCACAAACATCAGTAACATATTTGGTTCTATAGTAGAATTTGGTTTTGTAGTTTCCTATTATATATGTATGTATTAAAAGTATGTTTTATTTCAGGATTTACACAACTATGTAGCTTGAAGGACCACCTGCGAACTCACACGGGAGAGACTCCCTTCCTATGTTCTGAATGCGGCAGAGGTTTCTCGAACAGTTCAAACCTGAGGCAGCACATGATGCGCCACACCGGAGTCAAACCATACGCTTGTAACATGTGCCCGAAGACATTCGTCACTAAAGGTAATTATATCAAAACTAGCTGATACCCGCGACTTTGTCTACATTACTTATTACATTAATAACATATTTTATCTTAAGAGAAACTGAAATAAAATATATTAAAAGTACAAAATATGTTTAGAAACAATATTATTCGTTTTCTACTTCTCTCTTGCGCATCACACCACTTGCCCCATTTCTCCATACCAAGAAAACATACGTCATTGAATGCTTAAGGATTATGGGCCTGCGCGCACTACGGTTTTTCACCGCATCAATTTTTTTCGCAAATTTTGTAACATATGGAATTGTATGGAAGCGCAAGCACTGCGGGAAGCATTCCGCACCAGAATTAATTCCCGAGGTGCGGGAACTAAACCGCAACCTATGGCAGCAATGCTCAAACTACGGTGAAGGAATATCGTCCCTGCGTGTTTTAGATAACAAGGACATTGTGTCTTGTCTGTTCGTGTGTTTCCTTAGTTTTTTTTAACTACGTTTTACGTTTTTACTGACAGTTTTCACAACCATTTAGACAATCTTGTTTCGAAGGATTTTATGTATGGGGTATTTATTTCAAGTAGAGAAATAGCGACATATTCTAATGTAAAGGGTTTTGGAGTGCTCTTAATGATAACGGCGCTAAACCTTATGATATATATATAAATAATGTTGGTTTGACTTTTTGGCGGAGTCTTGGAATGTCATGTAGTGGATTTTATATTTTATTCATAACTTGTTATTTGTCTCTATATTTTGTAACATTGGTGGCGTCTTGCGTAATATAGTTTGGTTATTATGTACATGTGAAGTGGATGGGAAATCATACCATGGAGTATGGGTGCTGAGTTGCCATAAAAACTTCCTGAAATATTCTAACAAGATGGTCATCATCTTGTTAGTTCATTGAAATGATAGCAAGGAACTTGTAATTGTAACCTACTCAACAATGGCAGTAATAATCTACAAAAAGATTGGTTGCCACAATTAAAAAAATAAAAATATAAGTACTACGGAATTGTGCATCTTAAGAATACGTAGAAAAAGTATTTAATGTCTCTATTAAGAATAATTCAGAAATTATTATTTTTTACATATGTGGAGCCAGGTCGCGGTACTAGTTCTGTAAGTAAATACGAGGAGTAAAACTTGTAGACCAAGAGCCTGTGAATGCCGTAAGGCTTTCCTAATTTTATAAAAACTGAGAGTTTTTCGGCGCATGCTTCTTATATAATTAGGAACTATGAGCTAGTATGGAATTTGGGTCACTGTGGCTTTGGCAGATAACATAGGTACCAAAGGACTATAAAATATCAACTAAAATGTATCAAATAATATAGTGTAGGTTTTTTATACCTATATTTTTTTGGAATAATATTAGTAATCACGATATTTATTGACAGATACTTGATAACGTGGCCAACCCCTGTGTACCCGAAGTTGTAATTATATTTACGTTGTAGTATCAAACCTGAATTTTAACATATTACTTGGGTAGCTATTAGATGTTTCCTCTGTAGCCAGACAGTTTCGACAATTCTAAACCCTCGCCAGACAAATATATAGTGTAGCTATAGGCGCGAGCGCGAGGCAATATATATCCAAATAGATGGAAATAAGATAGATAGTGAGTTAGGTCTATTGCAGCCTTTCATTGCGAATTTTTCGGTTACTCATTAAATAAGTATGTTATATGTAATTCGGTTTTGATAAATCATAATCATGGGAGACATATTTATTTGTGTTATATGCATTAAAAAATAATGTAATATGTCAATATAAAATAACAGAGACCTGGGACTCACTGGTTCTAAGTGTACGGCCTGAGTATATCTGTGTTCGGCGGGGCGTGCAGCGTCCAAGAGCGACACTCGTGCGCCCCTCAGGACACCTACGTGGCGTATTAATGCATCTGTTTGAAACGAACGCCGCACGCTCCGCCACGCTCGACTCTCGATTTAAGCGTCCACTCTGGGCGTACACTAAGGCCTCTTGTACACCCACGTTTTGTATGGATCACTGTGGGAGCTTGTTGACATACGCGGCGGCGCTACGGCATGGCGCCGCTGCCGTGTTCGCCATGCGTGCCCCTCGGCACGCCGCGTCTACGCAGTTATTTTCATTAGTGTTGTATCGCAGTCAATGCGAGCGTGTCGACAGCGACGGACCTTTTCACGTTTTCGTGACAGTTTACATACGCTGATTTTGTTTTACGAGTAATATCTAATGTCGTTTTCTGCATTCTAATGTAATTGTAAAACTTGTCTTCATCTTGCCTCAATTGATTCTTGACAAGTGTATAAAATGTGTCACATTCCTCCCGTTTTTCTAAAATGGGCTATATCCAAAAGCTTTTCTTTCTCTTCTTTTTTGAGTTATCTATATACATCGTACGCAAGGATAATCTTTTTGTTACAAGGATTCATGTCGAGGATGTCTGTAGTTTGGCGCAGAAAAATCTCAATTTGACCGGCACCTCGCTGTTGTCTCGAACGGTAGCTTTGCCGTGCCATGTATAAAACTTGCACGTTTTGTTAACCGTACGTCTAACGCGCCGTACGGTTAAGGAAACGTGCCATGTACAAGAAGCCTTAGACTATACGGAAATGCTATGCTATTGCGGATTTTTTTCCGGTGCGGTTTTTATTTCGCACCGCAACTAGTGCGCGCAGGCCCTAAAAGAATCATATTTTCTTAAAACCTTGTCAAATGAAGGTAACTGTAGATTTTTTTTAGATAAGAATCAAATGGCTCTATTTAGTAAGACAAAAAAAATGTCAGATTTTTTTTCGAACTGACTATTCTATTGGCCTAGCAAGACCTTTACAGCTTCACCGGACCACAAATATGGCGGATATCTATCTAGTCATTTTTGTGTGATGCGAACTCAAAAGCAACCTTTATCATTTGCATTTTATATCCATATAGATATCGTGTAATCGGCGAATTAGCATCATTGTCGACAATTTTTCCCAGGTCAAATGACTTCCCATATGACGACCCATACGGGTGAACATCCATACAAATGTGATAAATGTGGTGCTGAATTCACGAAAGCCAACTCTTTGAAGAAGCACTCGTATATACATCTGGGCTTGAGGCCGTTTGTTTGCGATAATTGTAACATGCGGTAAGCTATTTTAGTATACAGTATGACTGGTTAACGAGTTGCAATACTGTCACAGATTTCTCATTACTTGCTTCTCGTTCTAAATCAATTAAAAAATAGGTGCTTAATATTTGACCTAATTGAGCAACCCTAAATTGATATACAATACGTAAATTAAGTGATTTACGTAAAAACGAAATGGTGTAAGAAATATGGAAGCGAATGAATCACGCCGTGCCGCCTACTCCGGGCCGCGTCCCGCACCTCGGCTCACGCTCCGCTTCCCTTTGTTCGACCGTGCGGAATTCCCACGATGAGTAGTTACGCAATGATTAACCTTGAAAAGCACCCCTTTAATTTTGTACATTAAAACTAGGCCTGATTTTTTTACGTATAAAAGTATCGTTCCCATACTTTTAAAAGTTTTAGAACAAACTTTAACTAAGATTCTCTTTATTGTTTATTAGTATTTATTTTAATATTAATATTTTGTATGTTAAATGTGACCATGAACTACCACACGGTAGAAGAGTCTCAGACTTTAAACATTCACCTGGTATATATGAATATTTGTCTGGAAATATTTTCTTCAATTTATCACTTTCGTCTGTTAGTTTCTCTTTATTTGTACCTTTCTCACACCATCCCTTTAGCTCTTACCTGTCTTTTATATAAGGCGACCTCGCCAAATCGGAGGCTTGAACAAAATATCCCTTAAAATAGCGTTCCTGGTAAATATTGATTTTTTTAGTTTTACTTGTTCTATTCTGTTTATTTCAAAACTCATTCTAGACTTTTTTGAGAATATATGAAGTACTACCATTTTTAATTATAATCCGGGTTTTGCTTTCTATATACCATTCCTTTTTTTTTTATAAAAAAGATGTCTATAGGTTTTTCTATACATTTTTCACTTTTTTGAAAAAATAATACAATATATTTTATTCTGAGGCCTCTTCAATACTGAAGGTATCACTAAATATTGTCCACAGGGTAGTAGCGATTGTAAACGCCAATACATCCACAGTATTTCTCGGGGTCAAGTTCCCTCATGATGTTTTCCTTCCTTGTAGTGTTAGTGTTTCGATTAAGTAATTGTATGCAAATTCCTTCGACATGAAATATGTTTTTTTTTATTTCATATATTTGTTTTATGGTCACTTAAACATTTACAGGTTCACATGTAAAGACCATTTGAAGCGTCACTATCGTATACACACTGGAGAAAAACCTTATAAATGCAAGGTGTGCGAACGAGCGTTCACACAGAGCAACGATCTGGTTAAACATACGAGGTCACACTTCGGGAAATACATATACAAGTTAGTATACATAAAAGCATAATTAACTAGGCTTTAGGACATCCTTGATAACTATGACGGCCTCAAATTTTCATATTTATAGATTACTGAAACAAACTTATAAATGAATAGCTGCATACTAACGAACAAAATGAGAATAAATATTTCCTTTACAGTATGACCATGTAATTAAATAGAATGGCACTCACTTTTTTATATGGAATATTTTTAATATACATTTTTCATATGATTTTCTAGCATTTTCTTTCATACAAACCTTTTTCTGACAGTTACAAACACAACAAAAAAAGAATTAGCCGATTAGATGCAATAATTTCAAAGTGAGACGCTTACATACATTCTGTAATTGATTTTTATTTATGTAGACAAGCTTCTCCACGCGACTTCGTCCGCATGGAATAGTCACTTTGGGCTAAAGCTAACACGCAGCGGAAGCTCTTAAAAGTATAAAAAACCCTATTTTGAAACATTCTTTATTGTTGCTCCGCTCCTGTTGGTCTTAGCGTGATTGTATATAGCCTATAGCCTTCCTTGATAAATGAGCTATCTAACACTGAAATAATTTTTCAAATCAGACCAGTAGTTCCTGAGATTAGAACATTCAACCAAACAAACAAACTCTTCAGCTTTAAAATATTAGTATAGATTCTTCCGCATTAGCTACAGACTTTCCCAATAATCTTGGCAATAATCCTCCAGAACTGTGAGAGCATATTTTAGCGGTAAATATGTAAAGAGATACAGTGCAAAGTACTGGGCTTATAATATTTGCTATATCCAATGATATTATACGTAAAAAGCTGTAGATACGTCATAAGCGCTTCGATAGCGCCGCGTTAAAACTTGGATAACTAGCTTATTTTTGCCAGCTGCCCCGTCAATCCGCCCGTATCTAACCAATATATAACTATTTCTTTTTCACTACCGATGTTGAGAATATGCCATCTTTCTTCCGCATTTTATCTAAGACAGTGCGGCGTTACAATATTACTTTAAGTATGTGTGCGTTATCGTGCCATTTTTTTTAATCAAAATGTCATGTAAGTAACGTATTTACGGCTTTTTATTTATAATATCATTAGCTATATCTGCTATATAATTACTCTGGCCTTCATATGTTACAGGTGTACGGTCTGCAACACTGGGTTTAGACTGGCCAGCGAGCTTAAACTCCACTATCCTGTACATTTCAATGGAGATCAAAGGACAATCCAAGAACCCCAGCCTGACGAGAATGGGACCCTTCACACCAGTGACGATGTAAAAAACGTAAATGATGATTTAAAAATAGCGAACAGATTCACTATAACGATAAATAACTTGGATGAAAATGGTGCTGTTGGAGAGTTCACTGTTAACATAAGTGCGGATGGTAGCTAGGGCTCAATTTTGGTGAATTCCAATTTTAATGGTATATATATGCCTAGAAATGATACTTACTTTAATGTAACTAGAAAATCGTGACGTCTCATTTTCTTATCACTGTGAAATAACACGTGATATATCACGGTCAGTTATATGTTACTTTGGTAAATTTCAAGTTTTATGGTAAATATGGGCATGGAAGTGATAGCTACATTAATATAACTAGAAAATCGTGACGTCATTTTCTTATCACTGTGAAATTACAAGCGATATATCACGGTCAGTTATATGTTATTAGACTATGGTGAATTTAAATTTTTATGGTAAATATGGGTATAAAAGTGATAGTTACATTAATATGACTAGAGAATCGTGACGTCATTTTCTTATCACTGTGATATAACTAGTGATATATCACAGTTATAAAATTAGCGCTTTTTGTTGAATTAAGTAACGTGATATATGACGAGTGATATGTGAAAAGTATCATGCCTATCGTGAGGTAATAATTTTGTGGTATATATTTACACTACTATAGATTTAGCGTGAATATTATTTTATGTTATATGATATACGTGAGGCTTGTAAATTTTATATGTAATTGAAAAGAGAAATGGAATGCATAATCCCATCGGAAACATATTTATTGCGAGGCATATTGCTTGAATTTTGATTTAAAACTATGGTAACTAGCTGTGCCCGCGTCTTTGTCCGCGTGGTACCTAATGTAAAAAAACAGTGACTAATAAAATCACCTGAATGTATTAAATCCATTAAGTCCTTTAAGTCGAGTCGTCATAAAAATGACAATAACTTTTGATAGAGTGAACCGATTTTAATGAAACCAAGACTACATATTACTCGAGGAAGTGCTTTATGATTTTCTTGGGGAGGTTTTATCCTGAACGCTGTATTTTAGCAGTGATTAATAACGGACAGACAGACATTTCTAAAAATGATTAAATGTATTTTAATACTCATTCCAAGACACCTGCAACATTTTTCATAAAATTCTAAAAAGTACAGACACTTTAGATTTCCATTCTTACTATATGTATAGATGAACGGATGATTGACGTAATCGCTGACGTCATTTTCCAACGTCAGCAAAATAGTAAACGGTATTCAGTACTGACTGAGATGAGGTTATACGGACCATTAACTGCCTCATAATAGTGTTTACAGCTCAAAATCTCACAGTTTTAGTGGCTTAGTATATTGTAAAAAAAATATCTACTATATAAATAAACTGATAGAGGTATGCCGTTGTACGCGCATCAAACAATAACTACTAAATACAGTGTTAACTCTTTAAAACGAATTTCAAGGTACCGAGCATTTATTTCGTTAAAAGAGTTTTCGTTATTCGGAGGGAAGAGAACAAATAAATGGTTTTGTGGTAAACCAACCAAATTGAACTAATTTCTACGTTATATAAAGTTTTTCGTTATAACAGACGACGTTATAAAGAGTGTAGAGTGTACACTGTAGATTGAAAACATTTTTTTTTTAGTTATACTTCATAGACACTTTCCTTATATAAAAATAAAAATACGTTCATTTAATACACATTTCACGAAAGTTAAAAAAACACTACGATTTTTCTAAAAACACTATGCGTTCAGCGATGTATGAAAAGGGGCAAGCGGTGTGATGCGCATGCGCTGGTGAGGGATAGTAAACGGATAACGTTCACAAAGAAATTATGTAAGCAAAGCTGCTATTTTTTTTCTCTGCACATAAATATATTGTTAAAATAGTCAACAACGCAGATGTGGTGGGTATCTGCTAGTTGTGAATTAATCTATATGACACTATGATACTCCCAATGTATAATGATAATTTATTGTGATAAGTTTGATATTTTTAAAATGAGTAGTATCGTTTAATGTTTGTAAATACATTTTTTTTATAATTTAAAACTATAAATTTATAATGTTTTTTTGCATTTAATTATTTTAATACAATTATAGGAGTTAAATCGTTGTTTTAAAGCACCGAAGACTTGCTTATAAGGTGAACAGAATGTTTGATTGGACAGAAAACCATGACATCTATAATTTCAATATATGTATAGCTATCGGAATCGACCAAAAATTGTATGTTATTACATATTATAAAAAAATCATTTTTTTTTCGTGTTTTATTTCAATTAGTACTTAAAATCATCCCTTTAATATATCATTATCATTACATAGTATAAAAAGTTAAAAGTTCGAAGTGGTCTCCATTGGCTGCAATACAGTCCTTTAAACGTTGAGGCCAGTTATTTTATATTTTTATATTAGGCCACTCTTTCCATGGGAAAATTCTTCATTGCCAATCGTACGGATTGTTTTAGGGACTCCAAATTATCATGGCGTTTAGAGCAAGCCGTACTCTCTAAAACTGACCATAAATCATAATCCAGCAGATTAAGATGGGACTAGAGGACGGCCAGTCTTCAGCTCTGATAAAGTCCGAAACGTTCGTTTCCAATCAAGACTGCGTAAACCGAGCTTTATGACCCGGCGCCGAGTCTTGCTGGAAGGACCATAATGGGTTGTTAAACATGGTGTTGTTAAGGGGCTTCACTACCTTCTTAAGAATGGTATCTTGGTATGGGCACAACCATGTTTTGATACCTTTCTTACAAAAGTATGGCTCAGTCTCTCCTTCATAGCTAATACCCCACCAAACTATCACTGAAGTGGGATAGTGCCCACGTTGCACTCTGTCGACTAATTGGGAAGCTTCCTTAGAGCTTTGAGCATAAATACGGTCATTTTGTTTGTTAAAATGTTGCTCAATTGTAAAAATTTTCTCACCCGTAAACAAAATTTTTCTGTGACCTCCCTTTGCGTACCGCTTCAGTAGTTGTTTCGATTTTACTTAAATGACCAGTACGTCTCTTATAGGCTGCAAGTCCTAAGTCATCTTTTAAAATACGCGACATGGTTCTAGGTGCTATCTTCATCTCCTGAGATAAAATCTTTTGCTTTCGGACAGGATTTCTTCGAATTCTTTCCCTTACTGCTTTGACCGCCTTTTTCGTACGAACAGTACGTGGACGGCCAGACCTTTTTCTGTCACAAACAGAGGAGGTCTCATTGTACCTATTAATAGCCCGGTACACAAACATTTTACTAATACCAAGCGTATGGAGAGTTTTAAATATTGCATTTGGCTCCATACCTACTTTGTGTAATACAATCATAGCGATTCGGTTCTCTTTATCACCCCACTCCATTTTTATATCGCAAAATATTGTACATTGTATTGGCCCCAAAATGAGAAAACTCAATGAATAATCATATAAAAATGACAGATTGCAAATTCAAATGTAATATTTTGTTAATTTTTAATTGTAAAAGTGTTTATGGCCAGACTAAGTATATATTCTAAATTTTAGGCACATTTACATTTTTCATATATTTTTACAATGACTACCAAAATAAACAGAGCCTCTGTATCTTGGTAGCCAGGATACGATTAAACAGCTCGTTTTACAACCAGAGATACTTTAGAGGACCTTAATATAATTTAATTCTACATTAAATTGCAAATAATGTAATCCTTTTTAATTATGAAGATAAAACACCAACGTTCGTTCAAATACAGAGCTTATTCCGACTAATACTTATGCATATATTGCTCGTAGAAAGTCATCATATACTAACAGCTCTCCACTAATATAATGGAAAGGCAACTAAGGATTAGAATATACATGTACTCTACATAAAGCGTTTATAGTGTACGCGTTCCCGGGATCTTTTACTTGAGACTTAATCGGCCCTAAGAGGTTTGATATCCACTTTTACAATGACGCAGCAGCCTGAATTTTCACCGCCAGCCGAACTGATCTCAACATTATCCAATGATGGAAGTGAGTCGTTACGCCCGCATTACACCGTAGTCCGATGAAGCTCTGAAGGCCCGTCAGACCAATAGTAGGTCAGATCGAAAAAGCACGTATTATACAAAAAAATTGAGACGTTATGGGACGCCTGGCAGATGTGAAACATCGAAATTGTTTTGTATAAGTTATATGCCTAAAAGAACAGATTACGACAGGAATCAGCTACGGCATAATGAAAAGATAAATTACAAATTTGTTCCATAAAATAATGACTGTTTATTTATTTTATTACACAATTATTCATTTTTATTAAATACAAAAATTCAACTAGGATATAGATATAAGAATATTATATACTCTTTATAACGAATTTCAAGGGACTGAGAATTTTTTTTCGTTATAAAGTCTTTTCGTTATATGGAGAGAACAAATAAATGGTTTTGTGGAAAACCCACCAAATTGAGGTAATTTCTGCCTTATAGAATGTTTTTCGTTACAATGAATGATGTTATAAAGAGTTTACACTGTATAATAAAAATAACTCCCACGACGTGGCGGGTATCAGTTAGCTTACAATATTTGTTAGGATTACAAATTACACAAGAAGAAGTAGTAGTGGTCAGTAGTCGAGTTTGACATATACTTTTGTTCGCAACAGAAAAAAACCTAAAGCTTCCTGCCGCCTTTAAGAAAAGCAAAGAACATTTAATAGTCTAAGTAGAATTTTATAATAAGACAACCAAATATATCTCTTAAGATTTACGCATTACTAGCGATATTAAAACGATGTCTGTTTCGTCATTTCGTAAACAATAAAGTGCTTCGAAGTGAAGCGTGTTTGAGACTTGTGCGTATCCCCTCCTGACCTAATAACAATGAGGCACGCCTCTATTGTTCCCTTCAGTTTGACATTGTAAGGATAAAAAATAAAACATTAAAGCTACGTTTTAAATATTCCTGAATTATTAAAATAATAGAAATAACATTTGATTCTTATTACATATCTATTGATTTTTTTTATTCACTAGCTACACGCCTCGGCTTCGCACGGGTATAATGAGGAGTCGATTAATAATGTTCCCTTAACAGTGCGATTATGTAATGAAATGAAATGGCAACTATAGAAATGAACATTAATCTATATCTATATAAAACTAGCGAGTCTGCGGACAGTTGTCCTTTTTTTTTTTTAACGTGAGGAAATCCCTTGTGGATACACCACCCTCTCGGGGGAGAGGGTGGGTTATGTCCGACTCGCACGGACTAAAACCCCACGGTGTACGTCTGCCGCTATAGTTGGGGCGGCACGAGATCTCTATAGACTTCATCGTGCCGCCCCAGCGGTTGGCCCAGCAGCGAAAGCGCTGCCGCCGGGCTCCGTCTTGTTGGGAGACAGCGGGTACACACCGGCCGTCTTCTCCGTCCGCCGGACCTGTGCAATGGGAAGATGGGCCCCCCGACCCATCCTCCCTGGTCCGGCTACGATAATGATAATAAAAAAATCTTAAAAGTCAACCGCAGCGCCACCTACCGGGTCCAATTGTGAATCTAAACCATTCTCGGATCCACTGAAACACGCACACAAAATTTCATCAAAATCGGTCCTGCCGTTTAGGAGGAATTCAGTGACATACACACGTACAGAAGAAATTTATATATAAAGATAAGAATGTAGATCTGTCTCTTTGTATTTTTTTAGATTTTTGTGAAACGTGTGGACGTATCTAGGAATAGGTAATGGAATAGGTGCATTTCAATCATTTTTAGAAATGTCTGTCTGTCAGTTTGTTCGAACACGCATCACTGCTAAAGTACTACGTTCACGTAACTAAGGATAGCATAAAGCATATCCTTAAGTGCCTAACATTTATTATTTGTTCCATTATAATCGGTCTACTCTATGAAAAGCTATTGTAATTTGAATGACAGCTTGAGTTAAATACGAGAAAAGAGTAAGTAGGTAGTAGGTAAGTAAATTCAATTCAATCTCTTACAAAAACATGATATTATATAATGTACAAATAATACATAACACACAGTGAACTAAATACTGATTTTTGTATTAACTTCTAAGCGGACGTAGTCGCGGGCACAGCTTTTCTATATTTAGGAAAATGCATGTTTTCTTGCCTCACTCGTTCACTATTATAGGGAACTTTTTTAACTCACATTTTTCACTTTTCCGTATGATTTTTCAAATATTTTCTATCATACAAGCTGATTCTAAAGGCGCCGTCATGTTTTACGTGCTTTCTACCGGGTTTGGCGGTCGCTCAGTTATCTATCCAAATTGTAGATATCTTATGTATAGCGATTTTTAAAACTGCAACTCGGTTATGAAATGTATGGGACCTCACTGAGTCCTCAAACAGTTTTTTAGGTAATAGTGCTAGGTTTTATAACAAATTCCCAAAACAAAATACCGATTTGCGGGATAGTGAGTTCAAGAACCATCTCAAGCGGGTTTTAATATCTAAAGGCTGATATAGGGAGGATCAATATGCGAACGATTGTGACGTCTGGAAATGACGCCCCTCTCTGTGCATCCACTAATAACGAATGTACTTAATATTTATGTTTTGTAAAAATATATAACATAAAGAGATAAACCAGATCGAGTTTCTTCTCGATAACTGGGTTGTTTTTCGAACCGATAGTAGCTATGACGTTCATAAGCGCCTTCTCAGGACCTAAATCGAATAAAGGATATTTTAATTTTGATTATCTCTTACATCCACCAGTCAATACATTATCTCCGTTAGTTCAGCATATTGCTGTCGTAAAACAAAGCTTCGCAAATTACAGATAAACTCGCTTGCGTCCCGATATCAGATCCTATAAATATAAACTGATAATAAATCCACTGCGAATTAAAACAAATCTGTAACTGAATCGAATGAATGATTATTTTATCTTAATTGGTGCTTGTAAATTCGTTCTCATGATAATATGCGGTATTTGGCATGGTCGCGTAGGCTTGGAAGAGTGAGACGGCTAACATTGGCTTGTTTTGAATTTGAACCATTCCAGTCCAACCGATGCAACATGCCAAATCAAAATCAAGGTACTGTGGTTTAATTATTCAGTCTAGTTTAATTATGGGATGTTTTACATTTTTTTAAATTGCACTTCATTAGGAGAAATCGTCAACAGTACATTTTTGAAATGACAGTTACTGGCGTTAGTGCAACATACCATGAAGTTAGTTGATACACAGTTTCTTTTGAAATATTAAAGGAACAATTTCTTTCAATTAAAATATATGCAAATAAAATATATATAATTATGCAATACTAGCAGGCTTGGCGGACGTCGTCCCGCCCTGTTAATAATAAAAAATCTTGTCAAATTATATACCTAAACGTTTCTCCCGAATCACTTTATATACTGGTGAAAACCGCGTGAAAATCCGTTGAGTAGTTCGAGGATTTGGATTGGAGGAGGAGGATTGAGGATACCCAACTCCCCTCCCCCTCCTCTCTTTTCCCTTCTCCCAAACACAGGCTGGGAACGCATTTGCGACTCCTCTGGTGTTGCTAGTGTCTATAAACGGGTACGATCACTTAACATCAGTTAACCCACCTGCTCGTTTACTGCGAACTGACAAACAGACAGACACGGTAGGCGACTTTGTTTTATAATATGTAATGATATGTGTCATTTATTCAAATTTTAATCATTTCATTTCGTCAATTGTACTTTTGTAAATTTTTCATGTCACCACGACTCCATCGTACTATCACATTTTTCTTGCTCAACGTTATTTCTGAACTACCTTTTATATGGTATAATGGTAATATAGAGTATGATATCATTTTTTTATCTCTTTTTTATTGAATTCTATTTAAGACGAACTATCTTACTGTAAAAAAAGATTAAAATACTTCGCTCGATAGTAACCTTAAAAGAAAAACAAGATAAAAGTTCATAAACACGGTTCTTATTTACAAATAACTAACCAGGCCATCTCAGCCAAGCGTACGGTTTGGCCACTCTTTGCTTTGTATAGTCTATGACTTGCGTACCACTTTGTCTAACCAAATAAGGTTTAAAACACACGGAGAATATTCGTTATGTGAAATTTTACCATCACGTATTCCTATAACACATATTTGTGGAATAATGTGATATCATTTGTTATCTTCATTTCATGTCTATTCAAGGTATTTTTAACATACATAGCTAAACTTTATGTTAATACTTAAGATTAAATACAAAACTCGAAATGAGTTACGATTCTTTGTCAAATTACAGTCTTCACTTGAAAATTTATCGTCCTTTTCCATAAAATCACTTTAAAATCACTACTAATCACTACACATTATAAAACAAATTCCTCTTGAACTTAAAAACTACTGAAAGAATTCTCATGCGGTTTCCACCAATTGATAAAGTGATTCACGAGGAAGGTTTAGGTACATAATTAGTCAAGGTTTTTTTTATTATCAAGGCGGGATAACGCCCACCCAGCCCGCTAGTGGTAGATAAATAAAACAGAACAATTTTTATTTAGTAACTATTAGTCGAAATCGGTCCTTTTTTTAAATGTGACTTTAGTATGACTAATGGAACAGATAAAAAAAAATTAAAAAAAATTTGAGTTTAAATTTGATGTTACTTCTGATATTACCACACTCTTAAACGTATAAGAACTTTTAAGCGAATTTATTTATAATTTTATTTTAATAAGTACCTATATCACAGTATTGACCAGAATAATTCTGCCGACGGAAATTCATATGGTAGTGTGTATTAAGCCTAAAAATAAATTATTATGTAGGGAATAAAAAGGCTTTTTGTTTGCACGCGTGCGTGATCGATCGTCAGATTTGATAAAATTTCTTCGATAAAGCTTCTAGCGTTTTGTAGTCTGTGTATTTAAAAAGATTGTAAGCTATTTAAACATCATGCTACGACCATTAGTAGCAGAGTGATCGCCATACAAATAAACTCAATATGTATGCTAAGAGTTATCGAGGTAATAGTGTGAGCCAGTCTGCGCGTGGTGTTCTTTGTTGAGAAGTCTACGCTGGCCAATAATGCAAGGTTGTGTTTATTCAATTTAACTTTAGGTAGTTATATAGTTTATAGTGCATTCTAAGTCCCGTTACAACGTCATATATTGAAATTTACAGTCATTCTGGTCTAATCAGGTTTAGGTTAACCAGGTCCACAAATGTGATTTCTTTATCAAAATATCTTATGAAAAAAATGATTATTTAATTGAGCTACATCCAATTTAGCCATACGCAATATTTTACGTTATTTTTCAAAATATTCAAAATTTTTACATGTAAAATATGAAGATAATAAAAAACACTAGAAACTTGCTGGACGACAAAATTTGAACTTCATTATCGGTGTATAAAAACTGAAAATCTTAAAAAAAATTTGTCATGTTATTTATATGAACGGTTAAAATTGGATTTATCTCATTTTGAAATATAACGACAACTATTAACTTTCGTTACGTGATTTTTATTAGATTTCTAAACAACAAATTATTCATACACATGGAAAAGTAGTTACAACACTTGCATTGTTAAAGTAGATATTACATTTAAACAAAATGCATACGTTAATTACTATGCAGTTATAAGTTACAAATATGTACGACACAATTTATAATAAGCTCTCATTCGGTTCAAAGGTGATTATAGAAATTGAAAAAGCAGTCGTAGTATTGACAGGTAATACCTCTCTGTAAAATAATCTATGGTTCGTAGGGCGGACGTCGCGAACCAGGGCGAGCGGCCCGTTATCACAGTGCGCACCGAGCAGCCGTGGGCGGCGGACGAGGTAAGTCGAGATCTTTACTTTATCACATCATACAGTTGTTTGAACATACACAATATGTTTTAAATCTTGAATATTAGAATTTTAATATATTATTTGTTGAAATATGTTTGATTTACTCGCTCGTATAATATATGTAGTCCCAAATCTTAGAATTATATATAGTATATTTTAAATGCTAATATTCGTACTGTATGTAGTGTTTTCGGATCACCAAATAATTTAGATCGAGACGATCAATTCACATTTCGCATTTTTACAACTAGTGTCCCGCCCCGTCTTCGAACGGATGCAATGTATTAGACTGGCATCGGGTGGTCACACGATTTAGATTGATTTTTTAGCGCTTTGATATTTAAAATCATTTATCAATTCGATTCATCGAAGTCTAAAATACATTGCCCTAACATTTTTATTGTATTAATTTATATTAAACCTGAAATATATTCTGAGGTATTAACTGAAATGTGTAAAAGGTAAGTTTCATAAATATGGAATGCGCAATATAACCACAATTGAATTGAATAAGTATTAATACTATTGTGTGTTTTTTTTTCTTAGAAAATAGACATAGACAATCAAGACTTTATACATGCCGTATGATTAATCTATACTAATATTATAAACATGTAAAGTTTGTGAGTTTGTGACGTTGTAGGGGGTATCTCAGGAACTACTGGTCCGATTTGAAAAATTATTTTAGTGTTATATAGCTAATTTATCGAAGAAGGTTATAGGCTATATATCATCACGCTAAGACCAATAGGAATAAGAATGTTTCAAAATCGGGTTTTTTTCTTCTTGAAAGCTTCTGCTGCGTGTTAGCATTAGCCCAAAGTAACTATTCCACGCGGACGAAGTCGCGGGCAGAGGCTAGTATATAATACAGCTTCTTACTATATTATTTTAATATACTCGTACCTCGCTAACCAGCATTAGCAATGTAAGCGTTTAGTTGATAGGCAGTATATTGGATTTTCTTCGCTTTCTATAAATATAATATACATGTATTATATATAGGAAATTTCTGGAAGAACATCTCTAGATGATAGTGAAAGCCGTATCAAAAGCCGTTACGTAGTTTAAAAGAATTAGCAACAGATAGACAAGCGCGAAAAGGGACTTTGTTTTATACCATTTATTGATAATTTTGTAAGTATTAAAATAATATATGTACGTTCAATTTTTAAATTTTTTATTTTTATAGAATAAGGCCTCTAAGAAACTTGTAAAATGAATAAATTGGTTATTATTTATTTATACAGAAAAATTGTCGTAATTACGAATTTATTTTTAATTTCACATTAACAAAACCGTGCAGGTAATATATATATATATATATATACATATATATATATATACATATATATATATATATATATATATATATATATATATATATATATATATATATATATATATATATATATATATATATATATATATATAATATATACAGGTAATAAATATGAAGTAAATGTTTATAGTTACTAGAATGTTAGTAATATAATAATTTGAAACTTTACTTTCTCGGTGACTATAAAGTATTTTATTTATCTCTAAAGTTTTTACGCAAAGAAAATATGTTTGCTGATTTTATACGAAGATTAGATTTTATTTTATATAATAATTATTTAACGGCGCGTGAAGATAAAATGGAACCAAGATAATCGACTTCTATTTTCATTTGATTATGTAAATTTGAATATAACTTAGATATAAAAGCCGCATAATTAATTATCTTTCCAACGTCTCAGAGTTGAAATTACCGATTCACTACATCCTTATTCTGTAAATTTAAACAAGTCGACGGGTTTCATATAACATGAATATATATTTTTATCATAAACCAGCGCTTCAACACAAACTCATCTATACTAATATTATAAAGTGGTAAAGTTTGTAAGGTTGTAGGGGGTAATAATCTAGTAAACCGATTTTAAATTCTTTCAGTGTTAGCTAAATCATTTATCGAGGAAGGTTATTGCCTATATAGCATAACGCTAAGACCAAAAGGAGCAGAGCACCAGGGAAGAATGTTCCCAGATCGGGGTTTTGTTTCCATTTGAGAGGTTCCGCTGCGTGTTAGCGTTAGCCCAAAGTAAGTATTCCACGCGGACGAAGTCGCGGGCAGAGTTAGTCCAATATAAAGAGTTAAAATTTCCTACAGTTTGAATTGTCCTCAGTTACAACAATTAAGTTAGGACGTAAGGCCGGCAAATATAAATGATTTACTAGCATGCTGCATATGCTGTTTTGGTACAAGATAAATTATAGTCCGCGTCAAACTTTTTTACCGCTCTGAAGTAGATGCGCAGAACACAAATTTAGCTATCAGAGGGACGCAGATGAATTGAAAGAGTAGCAGGCTCGCCCGCGCACGTTCCTCGCCCCCTATTGCACCTACGTTGACACATGTGTCCTGTCATTACTAGTTGCAGTACAGTCGCATTCAGAATAGTTTTGTTGTTGTTAATTACATGTTATTGCTATGTTCGTTGTTTTCTTTTTCTTGTTTATATTTGTTATTATTAGAATACACATCCACGTCGAAAAATGATGTTTCTATGGAAGGCGTTGTTTATTAAAAATTATTTATTTATTATGTATGTATTTTATTTACAATAACGGTATTTTAACACGCATAATACCTGCACAATATATGATATATCCCACAGATAGAAACAAATACTGCATAAGGGGAATCATTCGATTAAAGTACGCGATTACCCAAAACTCAGCAACCAGGTGAGGAAATGTTATTTGGATTTTTAACTGACAAATACATGATGTGGCGAACTTTTCATATTCTAGCTTTGTCTATTACTTTATTATTCAGGCAGTCCATTTCTAGTTTTTACTGTTATTTTATTACCACTATAATGATTTAATTTTTATTGTCTGTATATTTTTATCTCTAATTCTTTCCAAATATTATATATATATATGTTCTATATGTATGTATATATTGTATGTATGTATCTCTGCTCATCTCATCTCTCCTCAATTCATATAGAGAGTTTTCCGTATACTAGCTTTACGTTTACAAGACGACACAATCGGAATCAAACTTTCATTTCACATACAGAATTTTCTGAAAGTAGGAACGTGATCGTTACACTGCTACATTGTTATTACTTAATGCAATAGGCAGATATCTACTTGAATCATAATCCATTAAAACCTATTATATTGTATGTATAATATCAAGACAGAAATTAATAAATGTATATTCCTATAATAATATGTTGAATTTGTTTTATATTAACCTCTTGACTGTACAGTCAAGCTCATAGTACTATGAGCAAGACCGAATTTAAAGCTATATTCAGAGCGGAAAAAAACTATGACGCGGAATATTATAACAATCCGTTCGAGCGTGGCTTTGTATTAGTGATAGGATTTTGAAAACCAAATTAGTATTTTTTATTTTTCTTTCCTATACTTAATTAATTAATTCATACATATATATTCACAAAATTAGCTGTTTATAATTATGATTACACAAAATATAATCAGCTATATACACTTCAATCGATCATATCATAATAATTTCACTCACAAAATTAACGAAGGTTAATCAATAGCGAGTAAACATATATATCACACGGAAAGTTTTCCACTATGTCCGTCAACAGTACGTAGGTTGTCAATTTAATTTGAACCTTACAGATAATGTTTTAAGATTTTGAATGCTGTGGATAAGTTGGACAGGAAAATTGCAGCGACATAGGGCTGTGTTGAACGAAGTCTCAACGACTTTTATTTTTAGCTTTCAGGATTTAATATCCGGTTGTCGAGGGGTCCGTAATGATATTTAGCATAGCTAGTATTATTTTATATGTTTACTAGCTATGCTCAAGGCTTAGCATGGTGTTTTATTTTGTTCTTGTTATTAGTAAATTTACAGAAATAAAAATCGATTGCCGAATGTATGTAAGAATATCACTTCATGATGATGGAATTTATTTGGATAATTCATCTTTATATTATTTGTAATTGTCAGCACAGGGTTTGTATGAAAGAAAATATTTGAAAAATCGTACGAAAAAGTGAAAATTTTGAGCTGAAATATTGCGATATAAAAGAGTGAGTGATTGAGTGATCGAGAAGCAGTAGGGAAATCTTAAACAATATTAACAGATTGATGGTCAGTGAGTGATGCATTTGATATTTTATTCCATTACATAACATAAAGGTAAGTTTTGATTTCATTTTTGTCGTTAATACAGCGCGAAGCCGGGGTGCACAACTAGTATTATGAAAAAATGGATATCGTTTAAATATCTTTAACGTTCAAATATCTACAGTTATCGATGTTATAGTGATCAGTTGTATGGTTTAGAAGTTCATGTGTTGCAACACCTCCTAGGAAGTAATTGAAGTGTTAAACATCGGTTGACTCATTATAGTGTAACAAAAAAACTTCTCTTTTTATATGATTTTTTATACTCGGAGATAATCCCATTTAAGCATGAAGAAAATATTCAACACGTGAGAGTGGAAATTCGGTTATTCGATTTTCACTCACTTCTCGTCGCATTTTCGTCAATTTTGAACCGATTACAATGATTTCTATTTTATTCTCGTTTCTTCACATTCTCTGAGATGTTCCATTTCGACCAATAAATGCTCCCGTTAATATGACGTGAACTATTTGAACCAATGGAAACATGGATGGCTATGGGAGTAATTTATTGCGAAGGAAGCGTCGTAGACTCAACAAGAAAATAGTATCTAAATATTCATGACTTGCCAATGTTTTTGGCTATAAGTGTCTAGTTATAACCACACGGCGGCGATGGGTTGCTGACGACCTCCGGCCGCCGTAGTGAGGGCCTGCGGGCGATGGACACGGGCATGTTCGTCGCCCTGTCAACTCTAACACAGGCCCACGTGTCGCCCGTCAGGTCGTCAGGGAGGCCAAGGTCTTCCCACTTCAGACCACAAGTTGGGGCCCTGATGAAGGGTCAACACCTGCCGGGTCAGGTAAAAACACTACAGAGGCCGCTCCTGCCCACCCAGCTACATGGTGCAAGAAGAATATCGAGGTTTAGTCAGTACAAATCTGGTATTCTCATGTATGCTGCAAGGTGTCTAGTTATAAATTGGTAACCTTGCATAGTCAACTAACAATGTCGCAATTTACGGGTCGCTAAGGAAATCGTTCCGGCGCGTTAATTTTAGAAGTTATCATTGCTAGCAAGTCTGATAAATTGTATCTTTCGGCTTGAGGGGTCGATGCCCTTATAGAAGAATTTTCTGTGTGTTCTGAATTACTAGCAGGCCAGGCGGACGCTGTGCTGCCCTCTATAATTAAAAAGTATACACAAATTATATACCTAAATGTTTCTCGTGAATCATTCTATCAACAGGTGAAAACCGCACGAAGATCCGTTCAATAGTTTTTGAGTTTATCGCGAGCAGACAGACAGACGCGGCAGGGACTTTGATTTATATTATGTAATGATAAGAATGATAATCATTTCTTAGTAATATTATGAACTAGCTGTACCCGCAGCTCCTGCACGCGTTTTTTTAAATTGTATTAAAGAATTGTAAGACTATGTACAATTATAGAAATGCTTTTTAAAAAAATTGTAAGTACGACACGCACGCCACTTACAGTACCATGTAACGTATACATTAGATATATAAATACTAACAGTGTGCCTAATGAGGTTTACCATCAGCAACATATTTGGAATTTTAACCCGCCATACCCACCATAACTACCTTAGTGCTCACATACACTGTGTAAGGAACTAATGAAACAATAACTTAAAATATTATTATAAAGATTTACATTTACATTACATTTAATATAATTACAATGTTGTTAATGTTAATTACGATGTCATAATAATTACGATTTTGTGACTATACAAAATTAAACGCTTGTCTGTTCCGCAGGAAATTGTATTATGGAACTCTTTATGTAATACGTTTATGGTCTAAGATCTTATTAGGAAGACCTTTTTTATCTTCAATAAATGATGAAATGATAAATCTTGCTGAATTATACAGACAAAGTAGCATGTAACAGCTAGTCTAAAATAGAATAAATTAAATTACTATTTATAAGCTAAGCTATCTGCCAGTGAAAATCTCGTGAAGATCGATCTAACCGTTTTGAAGATGGCACTGTAGGCAAAACCACGGTTAACAGCTAGTAGAAACTAAAATTGTCTAAAATATTTTTTATAAAGTCAGCTATCTGCCAGTAAAAGTCTCGTGAAGATCTGTTGAACCATTTTGGATATAGTACTGTGTGCGAAGCCACGGTTAACAGATAGTATAAACTAAAATTGCTAGAATTACTTTCTATAAGGTCAGCTATCTGCCAATGAAAGTTTTGTAAACATAGGTCTAACCGTTTTGGACATAGTACTGCGGGCGAAGGCTGGGTTAACAGCTAGTCTAAATTAAAATAGACTAAGTTACTTGTTATGATGTCCAATATCTGTTAGTGAAAATTCCGTGAAAATCGGTCTAACCGTTTTAGATACCATCGCGAGCGAAGCCGCGGTAATCACATAGTATAATTTAGAGCCTAAGTAACCCGCTGTAATTTCAGCTATCTGCCAGTGAAATTCCCGTCAAAATCGATCCAGCCGTTCCGGAGATTACCCGGAACAAACAGACAGACCGACAAAAATTAGGGTGTATACTTTCGTACCCAATCAGTAATTTTTTTTAAATTTGATAATATTACAGACACTTCATTTTTATTATATGTATAGAAGATGTGAATGTGGGTTTGTTTGACTGTTATCTTACGTCTCAACTACTGAACTGATCATGCAGTGTGGTGCTTATATTTTTTCTCTGTACAATTTTTTTTTTATTGATATAACACATAAGTTGCGGGTATTAGCTAGTCTCAAATGAAACCGTTTCTGTTCTTTGACTACACTAGAAATATGTCTTTTTAATAATTATTTTCTATCATTAAGTTTAATTCTAATTCAGGAAAAGTGCAAAATTTATGGGATGATCACGTTAGACAGAGGTATCATCACTTGATTTGATATTCATAACTATGATTTTTGTCTCCCTAATAACAAGATAGGAAGTAGACATTTGTCGGAAAAAATCGTATATTTATTTTATGTAAAATGATAAATCAAACGCCGTTAAAACTTCAGACAAAATCATAACTTTTTATCTTTTATTATTGGCAACCAATCTTCTAGTAGATTATGATTGTCTTTTCGAGTAGGTAATGAATGATATTACAAGTTTCTTGCGATCATTTTATTGTTCTAACAAGATGGTGGCCCGCTTGTTAGAACTTTCCAGGGAGTTTTAGTGGCAAGTCAGAATCCATACTCCGTGGTATTATTTCCTTTTCGCTGCACTTTTACACAATAACTGAACTATTTTGTAAATACGACCAATATTACAAAACATCCACTACATGACATTCCAAGACCCCGCTAAATAAAATCAAGTATGACTTAATATTGATTGGGCTGAGTAGCGTGATGACATTTTTAACTAACTAAAAGCTGACACATTCCCGAAGTTTACTTAAAATATAAAATGAAATCGGAAATATTGCTCCACGGAATAAGTCTGTCCATTACATTTTCGCTGTTGTCAAAAAATTTTCAGACTAATGGTTCGCAATATCGCTCCTCGAGATCCTTCAGTACCGGGCGGAATGCCTCCCCGCCCTTGGAATTCACTCCTCCGCCTCCTGCAAAGTCACTCCAATAAAGGCTAACTCGGATGTACGAAAGCAACTATGGATACGACATCGTGGGATTTAACTGAATGTCGTGAAATTTGACTTAATTTCTAACAAACTTTAAAAAAGGCGGTTGACTCTTTTCTTAGTATATTTCTATATGTTTGTATTCTCATAAATTATCGACTTATCTTTAAAATTCTTTTACAGTTTTTAACGGAACTTTAGTCTTTCGTGTAGTGACTTTTATATTTTACTCATAATCTTGTGTTATTTGACTATATATTTTGTTATTTTTTTTTTCGAACTGACTACGCTATTGACTTACCAAGGTCTTAACAGCTTCACCGGACTACTAAGGCGAGCGCTTAAGGCACTCAGCCGATTTTATTTGACAACTAGCTCAAGGGTGCACGGCACACCTCGGCTTGGGCTGTTGCATGTCATGCAATTCGCGACCTATCTAAGCTAACCTAAGCTAAGCTAACTATTCATACATATATGAGTTGTTGAAACATACATGTGTACCAAGCATACATGCCTCAACAACTCTTATATATATTTCGTATCGGATAATTTTCTAAACTATTTCAGTTTTATAAGGGAAAAAATAAAACCCTTCCACTTTCATGTGTAAGCGTGTATGCGTGCACGTGTGTGGAGGTGATATGTGTAATGTTGTCGCAGTGTTGTAAGATTTTGTATCATTGTATCGCGCAAGCAGCACACTCAAGGGCTCCACGCCGAGGGAACGGATCTAGGCTTGAGCCACTGCCGAGGGGGGCCTAATATTTTGTAGTGTTGGTGGCGTTTTACATAATATAGTTCGAGTATTGTGCATAAGTGAAGTGGTTGGAAAATAATACCACGGGGCATAAATTCTGAGATGCCGCAAAAACAATGAAAAGTTTTAACAATGGGGCCACCATCTTGTTAGAACATTGAAATAACCGCAATACACTTGTAATATTACTCGATAATGGCAGTAATAGTCTGGAAGATTGGTTACCAAGAAAGAATCTTTTCCTGCGGAATCTATTCATAAGACTCATGGTAAAGTATAGTTTAAAGGTATTTATACAACATAGTCTATTGTAGACAAAGGATATGACATATCCATTATTGCTTACGTTCATATTTCATTTTCTAAAGCCAGCGAACCGAATGGAAACTAATTAATTATCCCCACAGTAGACAGCCTCAGCTACGTAGTTGCTTCACTATTAAAATACAATATGTATATCTAATGCACTTTAATGTTTCACATACTGTTAGGTAAGCATATTATAATAAAGAATATTTGTTTTACTAGTATAGTATTCACTGTTTCCAAATGGCTGCTTCGTCATCACCCTAGAACATTGTAAAAAACATATAATATTGTAAAAATGTAAATGTTATTATAGTTTCATTTTTTAATTATATTAGAAAAAGCCTGGTTCTCAATTTCCATTGCGTTTAAAATTGTGCAAGAATACTTTTTGTAATTTTATATAGTTCGTTAGCGGTTTATTGTATTTAATATACCTATTACATATTGGTATAGATTTATTAACGAACTGTAAAAAGTTATTTCGTGCTTTTTTGATAAATTCACTAGTTCGAAAATGTTTTATTTAAGGTTAATATTGAATTGATGATTAATTTCACGAAATTTCACAGTAAGTAGCAAAAAATTGTTTAAAATTTTCATTCTTGGATTCAATTTCTTGAAAAAAAAATCAAATTTCTTTACATTATTCGTTGATTTGGAGAAATTATATTTTTAATCTACTAATATATTGAATACCTGAAGAAAAAACGTTGTAACCCATTTTAAGCACATAGCGCTAACGGAAATCTATGAGATCTGCCATTGTTAAAATTCATATGGTTCTCCATGCGTGCAAACTCCATAGACCGTAAAGAGATAAAATGTATCATAGCTTAATTAAATAGAATAAAATAAATCGTTCAATGTTTACGTCCGTACTGCTCTGTGGTCAGAGAGTCAAACTGAGTAGAGAATGTAAAGATGATTACTAAAGAAGTTATATTTATAATATGTTTTTAAATACATGGAAAATTAATACATAATGTTATATTCGCGCACGCTTACAGATAACCAATTTGAAAAAAAAAATAGGTATATAGAGTTACATTTTATGACAAAAGAATCTAAATAACATTCAAAATTTAAAAAAATAATTATATTACAGTTGAATTTCGATCACCGGACGACCACTGAAATCAATAAATACAATTAGTAATTAACATTGATAATTTTAAAATGATAAATTAGATTTATTTGTGAAATTATTACAAAATTAAATTCTATTGTGAGTAAGGACGCGGAATCTTGTTATATAAATTAATAGAAAGCCATTGTACAATAGATTCCGAGTCAGATTGACCCTGACCCACCCCGGGGAATCCGGGACGCGTCCCTGCCTCTCAGCTCCAGACGCACTTATAATAAAACAATACGTCATTTATCAATAAGCTTCGAACTGGAACATTTATTGCCTCATTAAATTTCACCTCAAATCAATTCACAGCTTCTGTTTTACCATTGCAGGAATACCTGACACTAATTTTACTGTGACGTGTGATTGTAAATCTGTGATATTTTCTGAGATTTTTATTGTAATTATCATCATTGTATAAAACAAAGTCCTCTGCCACGTCTATCTGTCATTCATGTGATTCCTGAGGAAGGTTTTGGTATATAATTTGGCAAGGTTTTGTATAAATTGGTTGAAATACAACCATAGTTGTTGGAAATGTCGGAAAAAGTCAAGCCGCCTGGGAGTTTTCATTCAAAACGCTGCGTAATCGTTTTGAGATATAACAAAACAATGTATGTTGGGATATTCCCCTTTTATAGATCTACAAAGAAGTCTGTGAGGCCATATATATATATATATATCTTAATATATATATTTCTTGTGTGCGTGTGTATGTGACTGAACTCCTCCTAAACGACTGGACCGATTTTGATGAAATTTTTTGTGTGTGTTCGTGGAGATTCGAGAATGGTTTAGATTCACAATTGGACCCGGCAGGTGGCGCTGCGATCGACTTTTAGGATTTTTTTTGTTTTCAAGGCAGGACAACGTCCGCCCGGTCCGCTAGTATATATATATATTTTAAGGATAGCCCACTATACTCACCATATGTTCTACAAAAAAGAAGACGTACAATTCGAAAGCAATTTAGACGGATACAGTATTAATAATTATAAACTTAAATACGTTACTTACGAGTACATAAAGCATTTCATGCACATGCATCTTTATATATATAGGCCTTCTGTCCGTTTGCATGTGAGTGAACTCCTCCTAGACGGTTGGACAGATTTTGATGAATTTTTTCTGTGTTCCATTAGATTCGACAATGGTTTAGATTCATAATGCGGTCGGATAGTAGGTATTTTTTATTATAGGGTGGTACACCGTCCGCCGGGGACGCTAGTATGATATAAAGTGCAATTTTCATCTACACTAAATACAAACATGACTAAAATATATCATTAGATGAAGATTAATACAATATTGTTTATAATAGCGTCGTAAATTATCGATTATTTTTTAACGGTATGTAAAAGATAAAAATGATTACAGTGGGTTATTTTTATGAGATAGACATGTATCAGCGGTGACTTTTTGGTAGACATTTTTTAGATATATAATTCAATAGTACGTTGTTTTGATATATCTCGATTCAACTAGTGTTACCAATGTAAGTGTTTGAAAACTCCTTACGACTTCATTAGCATACATCAATTTTTGAAGCGATGATAGTTCAGTTGACAGCGTTTAGGGGACCGAGCCGATAGACGTAGGTTTGAATACTAGCAACTGACTCGGAGCTTTCGGTGTAGGTAAACATTATGATAAAACCATAGCATGGTGGTAGAGCTTTTTCTAAGTACATTTTTTTATATCATAGGAGGCAAACGGACAGGTGGGTCACCTGATGTTAAGTGATCTCCACTGTCCACAGACACTTGCAACACCAGGGGAGTCGCAGTGCGTTGCCAACCTGTCTTGGGGGGAGGGGGAGTAAGGGAAGGGAGGGGAGGTGGGCCTCCGGCGCTCTCACTGACCGAACGAAACGCAACAATCCAAGCATTGTTACATCACGTCAGTTTTCTGTGCGAGGGTTGTACTGCCCCGGACGAGCCGGCCCATTCATGCTGAAACCATTAATAGCTTCAGCGTAGGCTACCACCTACACAAATACATCTAGCTTGCTACAAACATCTAGTTGCGAATCTGACCCCAAGCACCTGTTGATTGGTGCTTACCACCTTAGATCACTTCGTTATTTAACATCAGATGAGGTCGAGATCAAACGCAAAAACTAATAAAAAAACATAGTCTTTTCTCTACTTTTTATAAAATATAACATACATGTCATATACATAGAAACTATGCAGAAGACACTCTCTAGACCATAGCCGAAGACAGTATTAAAATCCGGTTAATAGCGAAAATTTTTTGGTCAATGTAAAAATGCACACGCGGCACGCGCGTTCCTAGACAATGCTTGTCTAGTTTTTTTTTTCTAAAATGAGTTTAACTTTCTCCCTATAACATCAGCTATCTACCAGTTAAAGCCCCGTCAAAATCGATCCAACCGTTTTGGAGATTAGCCGGAACAAACAGACAATCATGTTAAAATTCCACTTTTATTTATAAAATATCATTAAAGTCATATTCATTTAGTAAAAAGCTGTTATTAAGACATTACAAATAAACAATAAAATTTAATATATATAGATGCAATACTTCCATAATCCACTATTCAATTTCATATTCAATACCTACCTACGCACGTCCAATTCGGTTCAAATTGGATGTCTAATACCGTCGAGGGACTTGTTAAAATCGATTGACAGCTAGTTGAGAGTATATTGACTATCAGAGAACGTCTGATGAATATATTATTGGACCTTCTGATTTTACGTATTACAATTCTAATCTATTTTTTTTTATTTTTTTTGGTTGTTAATTAGAATGTCTTAAAATAAATACAGTTTTTTGGTAGAATCTTAGTCTGTCATATAGTGACTTTTATTTTACTAGCTAATAGCACATATACTAGCTAATAGGCAATAAAGCATCGTATAGTGTCCTGCGTACAGTAATACAACGTTCGTATGAATAGTAAAAAGAATATTACGAGTTACTTTTAAGGTCGGCAACATAACAATAATGCCCTTGGTGTTGCAGTTGTCCATAGGCGACGGTAACCATTTAACATCAGTTGGCCTGTCTGCCTGTTTGCTGCGATGTGGCATAAAAATATTTAAGGCACTCTACACTGCCGTAATTTACCCATTCCGACCTATTTGTCATAGAGATTTTGTTCCTAGCGGTGGTGGTTACACTATTATATTCATTTGGTTTCAGACATGGCGCGTTTTGTGACCATTACGCCGGACATGAGCGATGCGGTACTGAAGCACCTGCGCGATAACTTCTTTGCTGATGAGCCTCTGAACAAGGCAGTTGCGCTTTGCGAACGTGGCCAGCCCCACGCGGCTCTTGAACGCCTTTGCGCTGTCACCGTAGCCGATGGGCTCTCCGTAGCTGCTGTTGATGGAGAAACCGTACGTTAAATTGTAATTTAACACGTTAAAAATGATTCTTTTATAGTAGCGCTCTTATCGATACTAGATTATTTCTAGACAAGCGGGCCATGAAAAAAGGTGAGATCCTGAAATTCGTTCATATTTAGCCTAATTGCACTTCTAGTAGGTATGAAAAGCTAGGTCTGTATATAGGCGACCGTCTATACATCTATAAATGTCCTGAAATGTTCACAATATTAATGATAGGTCAGAATAACGACTGAAATAATAACGAAAAATATGAAATGTCTTAGTGTAATATTGCTATGTCTTTCTAGTATATGACTTCGACCTAATTTGATATACAAGATTTCTTCAGGCAGCAAATTAATGGTGCTACTAGTTGCCTTTACTTCTGACAAAAACTTTTTAATTATACTCGTATTTATAATTATATGTATACTTATTTATTTATTTCAATAATACTTACCCTATATCATTGTTAGAGCTTACATACGCCTAAACAGGATGATACGTGTTAATATCGCATCATTTTAACGCGATATCTGACAACTTAACCGACTTACGCAAGCGCTAAATGGCGGCGCAGGGCGGTGTAAGTATATGTAAATTAATCAACCGATGTCCTTAACTATTGAAAATGCAATGTTAAAATTTCTAGTGTATTTTAGGTTATATATTGAAATCAAAAAGAATTAGAAAACGATTGGCCACGGTACTAAAATTTTGTTCGGAAATGTTTACTTCCCGGTTATGGGCAAGATTTTTTTTCTTAAGTTTCACTTTAGTTTTGAAAAGAACTATAAGTTTTCTATATAAATCGCTACATTTGAATATTTTATTGAATATTTTTTATTTATTTATTTTTATTTTTTGAAAAATAATCCAAGTTTCTAGTATATGTTATTTAGGAGAGTATCTATAATTTAGCAAATAAACATTATAGAAAAAAAAATGGTGCGGTCACATTTATACCTACTAGAAAGGTAATTATCCTGAGTATGAATGAATTTCAGAACCTCAACTTTTTTTCGTTGTTCGCTTGACGTGATAGCCTTGCTTCAAAAATTCTTTCAATTTTCACAATTCATCACGAAGTGAGGGAATTGTTAGCGTATTCGGACAACGCATCGATCGACGTTGTTTCGAATCCTTTAGAATGAGTTAGAGCTTTCGTTGAAATATTTTCAAATCGAAAATTTGTCGCCAAGCACTATAAATATTTTTTGCCAGCTGCAATTTGATGGAAGTCTCCTTTAAGCTTAGCTTATTTACTATCTTACATCACATCGTCCGTCATTTAACATCAGGTGAGGTTCTGTTCAAACGCTAAAACGAAAGTATAAAAATAATACGCCTCATTTTATGCATTTTATTTTATTTTTGGCAACCAATCTTCTAGTAGATTATTACTGCCATTGTCGTGTATAATACATGTTTCTCGCGATCAATTCAACGAACTAACAAGAGGATGGCCGTCGTGTTAGAACTTTCCAGGGAGTGTTTGTGGCGAATCAGAATCTATTCTTCGTGGCGAATCAGAATCTATGCTTCGTGGCGAATCAGAATCTATGCTTCGTGGCGAATCAGAATCTATGCTTCGTGGTGTTCTTTACCAAACTATATTACGTAAAACACTACCAATATTAACCAAATAACACAATATTTTGAACAAACTATAAAAACCACTACATGATATTCTAAGATCTCGCCAAACAACTATACGCTACATTTTTTAGTTACGAAAAGTGTGGCATAAGCACGCTTTCGCGAAAAGTAAAATAATGTTGCCTTAATTTCCAGGTGGTTGGCGTAGCTCTCAATGGAATATTATGACCCGGCGATATCGAGGAGTGCATAGAACAAATCCGACTTTCGTCCGACGAGAAGTATAACAAGATACTAACGATTCTGTACACCGCCAGCCGGGACCTCGACTTGTTCAATACATACGAGGTAAGTAATAAAAATATATTATTGTTATTTAATTAGGTAACAAGCAGTTATACATAAATATGTTATAGTTAGAATATAAACTAAAGTTCCTAAGTGTCGTAGCATTAATTTGATAATTATTTTGCAAATTATCTCTTTTTTTACATCTCAGAAAGTTTTTTTTTTAACAAACACAAAAAAATTTGCTATTGTTTTTTAGACATCTCTGTATCATCAGGAAGTAGTTTAAAATCAATAATGAAATTTCACCCAAACAGCAGACATAAAAGAAAGTTAACAAAATCCTGGTAATAATATAAATATACTAAAAATGACTAAGGAAGAAAGCTTATAAATAGAAATAAAAGGAATATTTCCTCTGCATTTTTTGAGAACTAATGCTAGTTTCAAACTTGGTTAGCTTAGTTTAGCTCAGTTGACAGATCAGTTACGGTCTGTAGGTACAACGTGGGGTTTTAGTCCGTACGAGTCGTTCATAACCCACCCTCTCCCCCGGGAGGGTGGCGTATCCATAAGTGATTTCCCCAGGTAAAAAAAAAAAGTTGGCAGATACAAAAAACCTACATGTTTGAGTTAGTGAACCATACGTGCTGGGGCACATGTGTATCTCACTAATTCGTGTATGTATTAGTAAGATTTACGTCGTTGCATTCTAGTAAACAGCCGGGATTTGGCCACTTTGGCACCTTTGAGCTTGTTACCAAGCAGCTGAGCGCCATAAGCGTTCACCCCATTAATACTGTAAAGGCCCATCAGACAATAAAGCCGAGGTGTGCCGCGCACCCTTGAGCTAGTTGTCAAAATAAAATCGGCTGAGTGCCTTAAGCGCTCGCCTTAGTAGTCCGGTGAAGCTGTTAAGACCTTGCTTGGTCAATAGCGTAGTCAGTTCGAAAAAAAAAAAAAGGAAAAAAAAACCCATCAGACAAATAGCGTATAGTCCGCTCGAAAAATAAAATTTAAAAAAAATTATCATTGGCAAAGAAAACATATACGTCATCCATATATTTTGTAAAAATTATTGAATTTTATAAACACTAAAATTTCACATAATAGCCCATTAAAACACTGCCGTGTGTTGTATAAAACAACTGAACAACATTTTACCGATTTTGCGTGTACATCAATTGTTTTCAATATCTCATAATATTATCAAGAAGTTTCAATTGTTCATCAGATCGTAAAGTATGTAAAAGACTTTACAAGTCCATGTAGACATGCTACACGCAGTTAAATTAATACAGTTATTTATACTAATTTCAGGTGGATCGTATACTTGAATGCAGGATTATCTCGGTGTCAGGAGAAGCTCGCGGTCGCGGTTTGGCAAAGGAATTAATGAAACGGAGTATCGAGTATGCTAGAAACAACGGATTTAAGGTACGACAACGATCTCGACTTATATCACTACTAGCTTATGCCCGCAGCTTCGCTCATTTCATATAGATTCGACCTATGCCTCGTAAAGTTCAGTATACGAAAAGTACCTTATATCTTTTTCTGTACCTTGGCTGTCCAATGTGTATACAAGATTTCATGATGATCGTTCTAATAGTTAAGGCGTTTTCTTCGTGTTACAAACAAAAATCGTATTTATAATATTACTTAAGACTAGTTAGGACTGTGTTGAATTTAGCTAAGCTGAATTTAGTAAAAGCCCAACATAAATGAAATACTGAAACAATAACAAATTGGCCATTCCATATTTCAGGCTCAATAAGACCAATAACAGTTTTTTAGGTAATAGTATTAGGTTTTATAACAAACTCCTAAAGCACATTACCGATTTGCTGGATAGTGAGTTTAAGCACCATGTCAAGCGCTATTATAAGGTAGATAGATCAATATGTGAACGATGGAGACGTATGGAAATGACGCCAATCTCTGTGCATACACCAAGAACGAATGTAACTATCTATGTTTGTAAAAAATGTATCACGAAAAGATGTGGTTCATTCAGTCGAATATTTAGCCAGTTCTTCTCGATGATTAAGCGCCTTTTCGGGACCTAAATTGAATAAAATATTTTTGATCGTGGTTTGAACCTATTCACATCAAATTCACATTCTACCTGACAAACCATACGACTAGTATAATTGTTATTTCTGTGAATGTTTTTTTGTTTAACTAGCGGGTCCAGCGGACGTTATCCCGCCCTGATAGTTTCCCTATCACTACATATTATAAAAGAAAGTCCTCTGCCACGTATGTCTGTCTGTTCGCGATAAACTCAAAAACTACTGAAGGGATTTTCATGCAGTTTCCACCAGCAGAAAAAGTGATTCATAAGGAATCTGTAGGTATATAATTTGGCAAGGTTTTTTTTATAACCAAGGTGGAACAACGTCCGCCAGGCCCGCTACTTTATAATATACTAGCGGGCCCGGCGGAAGGTGTCTCGCCATGATAATATAAAAAACCTTAACAAATTATATACTAAAACGTTCCCCATGAATTACTTTATCCACTGGTGAAAACCGCATGAAGATCCGTTCAGTAGTTTTTGAGTTTATCGCGAAAAGACAGACAGACAGACGCGGTAGGGGACTTTGTTTTATACTACGTAATGATAGTGATTTTAAATATCTAATAGCGACTTTTAGTTGTTTTGCTAATCTTTGTCGGTTTTCAGTTGTTCAAGGTGGATGCGACTGGCGCCTATTCTCAACGTATCTGCAGGAGTTTAGGACTGGAGGAGGTGAAGCGTGTGCTTTACTCAGAGTACTGCGACGAGAACGGAGTGCCGGTGTTCCAGGTGCCTCCACCTCATCACGCACTTTGTATTATGATCCTTCAAATACCGTAAACCTATGTTACGCGCTACTAGACCTACTTATTGGTTCTTTATAATCGTAAATGTCCATAAATATCGTAAAATAACACATTATAAAACTGACGCTTGTATAGTTTCTTTACTTGGTAAGAAATTATTAATGACATTCTTAAATTTTTGTTGCAATTAATAACTCCAATAACATTTGCCGTGTTAGGGTATTAACTCAAAATTGTATAACACAATAGTTTCAAACAAATGTACGGTTTGTCTGATGGTAAATGGTCAACGCAGCTTACGGATGCATACGACACTAGAAGCGTTACGTGTGAGTTACTGAGTCCCTTAAAATCTTGTAATTCTTGGACATAGCGACAATAGCCGAGACAGTCTTAACAGGAAGTTCGTTCCACGTCTGGAGTACCTACCTATTAGCTAGAACTGTCTTGTCCACGACCGTTCGCTTGTAACTAGAACAAAAACCATGTGATTATTGAAAATGAAACCATCGGAGATCATTTGGGAACAAAATGTACTTTGTTTACAGTTAATTTTAAATTAATCTCTGGACCTAATAACGATATTATTTTTAGATTTTTTTACCTCATTGCCACTCTTTAACGATATTACACAATATGATTAGTAAATAAATCTTATATACTCAAAAATATACGTAGTTTGAGCTAAATTTATCTAATTGATGAGTAATCGATATTTCGCGAATATTAATCGCTCATATTACATAAAATTAGGCAAATATTAACGTAGGATATCGCTTTTTGGTAGTTGCTAAAATTTGGCTTTCCCGATCAACATTTATAGTATTTGGATTCAAGTTTAAATCTCATTACTTGAAGCGAAGAAAAAATATATATGTACAAAAACATGTGACACAGGACAGACAAAGAAAATGACATTATACATAACATATTATATTATACAAACATACACAACATATTATACAAGAGTTCTAATTAAATAAAAAAAAATATGTAAAATAATTGTTTTATAGTTTATTTTTTTAATTTATTACAATATGAATATACGTATGTTAAAAGAATCGCGCACGTATATAGAAACGTCAAACTTTATATACTTTTGATAAGATATACTACATGTAGCTACTTTTTCCCGATGTAAACTAATTACGAACATCGAATAATTAATACTGCAGTAGTAACAGTAATAAATCGGTGTGGTTATAGGTTAAAATCATGGAGAGGGAAAAATGTACTGTTAATAAGATTCAAAATTAAACTTTGATTTGTAATGAGTGTTTCGAAACGAAATGTTAGGATAATTCTTAGTTGTTCATCAATTTATTACAGGAGAACGCATATAATACTATATTTTTCAGTTTATCTCTAAAAGTAATGGGCAATTAGGGATAAAAGTAATTCCGGAAATGTTTTTATCAACCTAAAAATAATAGTAACAGTAATATGTAATAGATTGTTATCATTAATCTAATAAAATAATAATTAAAAACGACAAAACATTACCTAATTATTTTTAATGCCATATTTGATGAACATTCTCATTATTATATTAACGTATTATTACAAACGGCGTCATAATATGAAGAAGAACTATTGTCACATTTTCTAGTTTTCCATTACATATTCTATATATTTTTTATTTGATCTTAATCGGAAGTCAATGGCAAATACTAGAATTACTAATAACAAATTATAAAGTAGAGCTATTAATAAAGAAAAAAAAAACCTGTTCAGAAAAATATTAAAGCTCTTTTTAGTTAATATCAAAATTTATATTTATCATCTTTTCTCTTTTTCACATCACAGACATAGCTCTTAAAAACCCTTCGATCGACAATAACTAGATAAAGGGTCACATACAAAATCGAAGCTAACTGCTGTCCGCGTAAATATATACTTATGTAGCTATTTGTTTACTAAGAAAGGGAGAAGAAAAGTTTTAAAACAGTTTTAAGTTCAACCTAATTACAACCATGACACCTAGCAATAAAGTCACAAATGTTCAAAATATTATCTAATACTTACGTTAAAACGAGCAAAGCAATAAATTACTCCCGTCGCTTACAAATGAAAAGACAACATAAACAACATTTAGTGTGAATTCAACCTTAACACGCAATGAATAAAGTAATTTTCCCTGTTATAAGATATGAAAAGCGCATTGTCCTATATTATAATATTACGAAAAGTGTATTCATATGTATACCTTATTATAAAATTGTAGATTACTTCAAAAATTACATTTAGATGTATAATAAACATATATTTACAAGTCTACGTATATAACAATAGATGTTCGTATATATAAGACATTTCAATGTGATTTCAAGGAAAACGTCTGTCATTCTCATTACTACAATTCAATCAATAGGTGGCGCTGTAGCAAAATAATGACAAACGCGCGAGGTAACCCTGGCAGAGCTAGTTGTATAGATTATACCAAGTTATTTTGTACAAATTTATAGGTTTTATGAATATTATCAAATTGTAATCAAAATACAGTATAAATTTCGATATATCTATCTTTTTGTAGTATGTTTACACTTTACAACATAAGATATTATATTATGTATGTGTATCTCTTACAGGGCACGCATCATTATGTAATTTTTGCATCATACATAACATTTGTCAACGACTTTTAACACCGCCATTTGTTTTTGAAAGATTCGAGTATTTTCAATAAATACTACTATAATTACGTGCCAATGACAGTTTGAAGTTGACATTGGTTGCAATTCAAATAGTTTTTAAGTACAAGTGAAGGTTCCATAAATACAGGATTTTACTGCAGAAATATATTATGACATATTGTACTTCTCTATTATTCATTTCATTGTATGTTAATATATTAATTTGAGTTGAGATAAATGAAACCAATCATATATTGTAATGTTAAATCCTTATTGATAATTCATAAAAAAAAGTTAGTTGGATGTGTAGACGTGAATTGTTAAAGTTGTATTCATGATATTAAAGGTATTTAAATAAAATAATGGTTATTTTATTGCATATATGTATATTTTGCTACATCAATGACGTCCTCCATACCTATCATGTATAGGCCATATTTCGCTTGGGCTTCGTCGGAACGCAAAGAGAAAAAAGATTACAAATATTTATTCGTATATAAATCGGATGTATCGAAGCAGTACCAAAAGTAGTTCTTGAATTAAGTTACTGTGAATTAATCAGCTGAGAATCAAGAGAAGTATAAGCAAGTGTCATAAAATGGTTATTATATTTGACATACGAGGAGACAAGAAATGAATATAAATACAATTTTAATGCCAATTTACAACCTACCTACACTTATTAACTTCCTACTTAACTATGATAACCGTGTTTGTTGTGTTATATGTGCTATGTGCTTTAACTACCAAGTTTGTGTAATAGTAACAGCTTGATATATATGATACGTATATTATAAATTTTATTAACCCTATTTGTCTAATAAGTAAGCCACTTACGGCACTCAACAGGAAATAAAACGAATTTATGAACTACTAGCCCCTGCCCGCGACTTCGTCCGTGTAGTAATAGTTACTACTCTGGGCTAACGTTGTCAACGTTGTAACGTTGTCAGCAGAAGCTCTCAAAAAGAAAAAAAACATCTCGATTTTGAAACATTTTTCATCTGTGCTATGCTCCTATTGGCCTTAGCGTGATGATATATATAGCCTATAACCTCGATGAATGAGATATATAACACTGAAAGAATTATTCAAATCGGACCAGTAGTTCCTGAAATTACCCCTTACAACGCCACAACGTCACAAACTCACAAACTTTACCTCTTTATAATATTAGTATAGATTACCCGCGACACAGGATTCACTTCCTAGTGTGGGAATCTTCAGTTGATTTTTATGCCGTGTAAATCATTTTTGTTAAATAAAGACTTTTTGTTTTTTTTTTATTCCTATTGCGTATTTATATAACTCAATCTAAGTCATATTGCAATTTATCTAGCACCGTAATATATATAACATCTATCAAAATGTATTACCATATCTCTGGCAGTAAGTAATTAGGTACTTTCATTTATCCAATGGCGCGATATTGATTAATATTCTTCATGGTTTCACTGTGGATAGGCATGATAAACAAATATTAGAAGTATAATTTGAAAATTTGTTATATTCTTTTAAGAATTTATCTTTGTCTCATAAAAGTATAATCACTTCACGTTCACAAAATTTTTAGTCTTCCACCGTTCCGGGTTCACTTCGAATTTCCAAATTTTTTCAGACACGTAAATCGTTGGAAATTACTGTGGTCTATAATCTCTACATTATTTTCTTGTTTCCTTTATGCGGTCGAGTAATTTGACCCGAGTATTTGACATGCCGTGTCGTTCCCAAAAACCTATATGCAATAGTGATGCGGACAGCCCCGACATATCAAAACAGATATCAACCTGAGTTATGTAGGTATCACTTAAGAGGAAACACAGTCATTAATATATTTGAAGAAAGCGATTTAATTTTTTTTTGCCGCTTTCTGCGTGACTGATCATACTTATGACATAAAATAGCCTGCTTCCTTTCATTAGATAATAATATAATAAACAGTCAACGTTTATATCTGTATTGGATAAAGTTTGTCAAAGAGAAGAATGCGCGAACTGCATACTAATAAAATCATGTTTGAAGCGTTCTCATGAGAGGGCTTTCAAATTTTGATCCGGAACCTTTTTGTGTGACGGAAAATGGTGAGGGTAAACACTGTGTCGGGTAGAGTATTGAAAACGCCGCTTCTCAACATATCACTGAAGTTGACCAACGTCATGCACGGTCATTACTAGGATGGGTACGGAAGTAACGGAACTTTGTGTGCCGTTGGCTTTTTGTTATATTTTTTGGTTTTTACCGATACACCCTGTTATTTTTTATACGTTCGTGATAAATAAAAACTTTCATGGAATGCATACTCTCTATCTATTTTATTGATATCGAAGAAATAAGCATATCGATTTGTTCGCGACAATTTTGTGTTAATTATTGATGTATACTTAATTGTGCGTAGTTTTATAGTGATTTATATAGAAATAGTGTATAGAGATAGTATTAAAATCAGTACTAACACTTGTAATATAAATTATAGAATAGTTTAATAGTTTAAAGTATTATAAGATGTTAGCTGTAAGAATAATTGTAAAATATTTGATTAAATAAAGAGCAAGCCAAGGGAACTCGTCGCGCCCCCGCCCCGCCCTGTATAGTAGGTTTAGCCGAACCCTGACGCTGTGCGCGTGGCTATTAAGTGTTCTGATTGGCGGAGCACCGCCAGCGTCAGGCGAGCGACCCCGGTGCCGTATAGGCAAGGCCCGGAACGTGCAAATTCAGGCGTGGGCGGCATAGAGAGCAGTCGTCATAGTAATAGTAGCCGCGTAATAGAGTAATCGAATAGATAGATAGTCATCATTGGTACTAGTAGATAGTGAATAATAATCTAATAGCTGTTTTGATCGAGTCTGTATACGCGAGCACATCCTTCGCTGCTCTACTAGTAACAAGTCTTTTATTGCGAGAAAAACCTCAACGTTCTTCAAGTTCAACTTCGGAATCAGCAAATCATCGCTATAGTTGTGAGTCATTCGGAGGTGGCTCATACGATTCATTGTAAAAATTACAATAACTGATAGTTTGTCCTATTATTTTCACAATGTAGCTATGACTTTTAGTATTGATCCTTTTTTACATTTTTAGGAGTATTAGTATTAGAAGATAAACCATATTATCATTACGTTTGTATGAAATAAAGCTCGTTTGGTAGCTTATTTAAATAATTTATAAAAAGTCAACAAAAAACTATACATCATTAAAGAATCGCAAATTTTCTGTCGATATGTTAATGAGAATTAAGTTGAGAAGAAATAGACTACAATTTTGGTCTTAGCCAAGAAGCCAATAAGCAACACTGATCGCAATAAAATTTATGTCCCATCAAATCGATGACCGCCTTGTCACAGTGATGTAAATAAATTACTATAATTTCGTTATAATGCCATCTATGGAGAATATGTAGAACTACTACGAATAAGTTTTAATGTCACGCTCACCGCTAGGAGTATTATTATTCTGTTGTCACGCTATACATTCTATACGTTTAAAAATTCCCTTTAATATTATTGTAATGTTATATATACAAAGTAGAAAAAAATCAAGAACACTTCAAATTCAAATTTTATAACCACATGTTAATTACACGTTGAATTCATGATATAAACATTACTACAACGTTATTGTACAGGCTTCACCATGATCATTAATATTAATAAAATCCGAAATGAAGATGAATTTGCTGAGATATCTTTTATTATTTCTTTGACCTTGAAAACGAATATCGCCGTAAATGTTATTAAAATCACAAAATCGTGTCAAGGTTGGAGGCTCTATACTCCATACACTGTGAAAGGTAAACTAAACGTCGGCATTCAAACATGACTGTCTGTAATTTAGGTATTTAATTTACATCTTTATTCATAGCATGACAATTACATGGAAAGAACCACCCACCCACATTACTCAGATGGGAAAAAGACAACAATAATTGATTTCTCACTAGAATAAAATTACTCCTGTTAGAGTTTTCTTTGATATTCTTCTTGGCAATCAATCTTCCAGATTATTACTGCCACTATCGAATAGATAATAATATTACAAGTTTCTTGTGATAATTTGAATATTCTAACAAGATGGTGATACCATGTTAGAACTTTCCAGGGAGTTTTTGTGGCATCTCAGAATTCATGCTCCGTAGTATTCTTTCCCATCCACTTCACTTGTGCTCAATAACCGAAGTAATCCGTAAAATGCAACCAATATTACAAAATATGGAGTCAAATGACACAAGATTATAGAGAAAATATAAAATATACTATACTAGCGGCCCGCTCCGGCTTCGCACGGGTATAAAATATATAGCCTATGTCATTCACTAAAAAAATGATTAAAATCGATCCAGTAGTTTTGATTTATTCATTACTGCCCGTGGCCCGCCTGCGTTTCTTGCAATGTAAGCGGAAAAAATGTAATTATTTACAGCATCACATTAGAAACCTCAAAAATAGTATTTCTCCACTATTTAATAGATGTTATTATAGATATAAACCTTCCTCTTCAATCACTCTATCTATTAAAAAAAACCGCATCAAAATCCGTTGCGTAGTTTTAAAGATTTAACCATACATAGGGATATAGGGACAGAGAAAGCGACTTTGTTTTATACTATGTAGTGATGACAAACTAATATCATGCCAAAATTCAGTCTTAATAATGGAAAAAGAATATGATTCACGTTAATAAAAGAATAAGAAACTAAACTCAAAACGATACGTACATAATTTTATATCGAATACTTAAATAACCGATGTAGTTCAAGCACCTTCTCACTGAACGTCAATAAAATAGTACAATTAATTGTGGAGTGTAATATTGTGGGGCAATGCCCTACCTTGAAATCACAATGACCTACCTTAAAAATACCAAAAACTAAGATAAATTATTATAATTAAATTGTTTTTTCTTAGTTTGAGATAAAAAAAAATGTAGCGATAGTTATCTAAGCTTTTCCGAACATACCAAAGTTTGTGACATTCGAGGGCAGATCAATTATGATATTTTTTTTACTTCCGCCGCACCTGTAACCAATGCTGCTCTACCTCAAATTCGATTCTAGGTACAGACCTGGACCCATTACCTATCATAGGATTTGATCCTGTCTTCTTGCAATACTTATGCAATGTATAAGTTTACAAAGGCTTGAACTAAATATTTCAATTCATAATACAATATATTATGCGGACGTCGTTATACGGAGATGGCTAATATGAATCAACTTGCCCTTTGTATTCGTGAAATATATTAATCGTTACATTTACAAATAAGCTAAATCCAATTTTAGCCGTTCCTAAAATATTGGGAACGACGTAAAAAATAACGATATTTTTCAAACTTGTAGATACATGTAAAATATGACGATCATAAAAAATACCAAAAACCTTATGAACAGCAAAATTTTAACTTCGTTCTCGGCGTATAAAACTGGAAATCTTAAATAAATAAAACATGGTATATAAACGATTAAAGTTGGATTTAGCTCATTTTGAAATATAACAATTCAATTATGAGAGTATTTCTGCTAAACTATCTATAGAAATATATTATTATTTTTATTACATCAATACCATATAAAATGTAACCAGTTAAAATTGCTAATTTTTGGATTTGTATAAACATAATGCAGATCGTAGACAATAAGGTAATGAAAGATAACGGGCGCCGCTCAGTCGCACATAAAACGGACCGCGGCCTGGGACGCTGCCAGCAATTGATTGAATGACACTACACTCAGAGTTGCCAAAAAAAAATCCCGAAAATTATCGGGATTATGTTAAATATCAACTGCAAAATAAATCGTAATAACTGAATTATTTAAAGTAGTACAATACTGATCCGATATTCGTTGGCTTAATCGTCGACACATATCAACAAACTTTCGGAGTTCATATAAATTTCCGGGAACGATATAGATAAATTTCATAAAGAAATATGAAAAATATTTCTGTAGTGGGAAAAAATAACATTTTAATTTCCTGACGTAGGAAGTGTCGACATCGGAAGTCTAAGTGTAAATATGATGGTACAGTACGGTACGGTACAGTAGGATGGTACAGTGCACAAACGGTTGATCGCACTCTTCGAGTTGATCTCGAGAAAAATTTATCCATATAGAACTATTCACAGATGTTGTTTTAGTAGGTAAGTAACTTAAACAAAATGTAATGAATAAACAACTAAAATTTATTTAATTCACAATTAGACTTAATTAACTTCCTCATCACTTTCTTTTATCTTTAATAGCGGGAGTTACCTTCACCTACCTGGATGACAATCTTGGATCACACATAATTGCAGTCTTTCAAAGTCGATCTTTAGTAGTCTAACAATATTGAGGTAGATCGTCAGCAATTCAGGTTTGAACACCTCTGGGTTACAGAAATAACTCGGTAGTCGTCATCTCATAGCTTTTATTAAAAATCAACACTCGGACACTAGTAAATATCAGTGGCTTTTCACCACATATATGGTGATCGTGAATTAGTTGTTATCGTTACTTACCACTCTGTTATAGATATAGCGTTGTTATTTCGTACTCTATTGTATCAACATTAAAGTGTTGTCCTTTTTTATTTTTTCAAAAATATTTATTTAAGGTTGGCAATACTGAACGTATCAGTGCGTCAGCCACTCTAGCAACAATATCAACCCAATAGATGTTATAACAATTAACTATTATGATCAGAATTACATAATACGATGACGTGTACGAATTTTAATAACACTACTAAGGATTTAGTAATTCTCTTCAATTTGAAACTATACACAGCTTGTATGTAACTTATTCTATTACTTCAAACTTTGGTATGACTATGGTTTTTTTTGTATAACATTTTCTTATACTTATAAAAAAAACATCCACTGTTAACGTAAATTTAGTGTGTCATGTATAATAATAATAAAGCCTATTTATTTCCGATTTAAAGTTTTACTTGCATTTGTAAACATAATATGAATTTTTGAAGAAATAAAAAAAATTGAAAATTATAAGCATTTATTTTAAGCGCCGTCGTTGCTGTCTTCATTTCCATTGATCAGAACTCCTTCTCGAGTAAAGGCCCGCTCCAGTTTTCTCCAACCCTCTTTGTCTTTAACTTTCCATATTCATTCGTATCGCACTATCGCTTTTATATCTTCTACCACCTTTTTCTTGGGCGTCCTCTTCTCCTTTTTCTTTTTGTTCCTTCCCACATGGTTGTCTCTAATGACCATATGTTGCCATTGTCGTGTGGGTAATAAAATTACAAGAAACTTGCGATTACTTCAACGTTCTAACAAGATGGTGGCCCCCTTGTTCAAACTTTTCAGGGAGTTTCTGTGGCATCTCAAAATTCATGCTCCGTGATATAATTTTTTTATCTACTTCACTTGTGCACAATAACTGAAGTGTATTATATAAAATGCTATCAATATTACAAAATATAGAGTAAAATAACACAAGAAAATATAAAAGCCACTACACGACAAACTAAGATCGCATCAAAAACTTAACAAAATAATTATCCCCTAGTCAATGGCAGCAATGATATTTAATAGTGAACATTGTTTGCTAAAGACAAAGAGAAAAGCTTTACCAATCGTTATAAATTTGTCTATAGACAATTTACAGGAACTAAAAAATGATGTGAGTTAACAAATGGTATACATTGTCTTGGCCACTACGGCCATTTCACAACACTATTAGGAAATGTATACCCTCTTAGGTTAATAATGTAATTAAATACGTTTCGTGGATAAAAACGAAGACATTTGCGTCATTGATTCTCTGGAACCGTCGTAGGTATTTGCTTTAAGTATAGAGTACTGCAAACAAGGAGACTTGGGCCTAATTCTCAGAGGATATAAAAACTGGGTTGATATTATAAATTACTCTTTGATCGAAAATATACAAGATATTTTGTGTAAACACAAGGTTATGCTTAGGTCAATCGCCTTTAGTATTGATTAAGAGAGATATTATTTGTTTTATGTCTGTTTGAACGTTTTGAAATAATCAGTCAAAAATAGAAAAATGATTTTTTTTATTTTTCGAGCTAAACTATTGGCCTGATGGGCCCTCAGAGCGTTACCAGACTATATCAGTTTATAAGCTACCCTATATTATGATAGGGCAAGGTTGAACTGTCAATGCCTATGTTAACGAGGTTTCGGATTTATTCGCGATAATCGTATTTAACACGAAATTTATTTAACGCTACCTAATTGTATTGACAATGAAAACAAATTAAATGCTAGTAAAACCACAGGGCAATATTAGAGTTTTAGTTGAGAGTGGTTCTTAACAAGATAAAAAAGGCCTGATAAACAAGGGCTACGAGTTAGGGGAAGGATCACGCGAATTTACAGTCCATAAATCACAAGAATTGACCTTCAAATCGGTGGTAATCTTGGAGAAACAAAGAGCAGAAGTATGCAAATACACGTTAGCGTTTATAGGGTTAGGGCAATACTAGTAATTAAACTAGTACTTACTCATGATAAAACCTCACCCAAAACCCAAGAGAATCATAATGCATATCCTCGAGTCACGTTTAGTCTTTGATTCATTAAAATCGGTTCACTCTATCAAAAGTTATTGTAATTTTAATGACGACGCGACTTAAGTACGAGAGAAAAGTAGGTAAGTAAATGGACTTAACACATTCAGATGATTTTATTAGAAACAATTTTAGGTTTCACGCGGACGCTAGTGCGAAATGAAATCATTATTGCGCCTTCAGAATTGACGTATTGTAGACATTCTGCTACGACGCTACGAAAACTGATCGCCTACGCGTTTAAGATTTTCTAACTGAGCATAATTGGGGTAATGTTATACATACGGTTATTTGTTGTAATACGTATGAAATGCAATCATATAATTTTCTCGTTTCAATCAAATTACTGTGACATCTGAACCTCTTTGAAATTCTATTCGATGAATAGTCTCGTTAGGTGAATAATATTACTAATATTTTCTACAAACTGTCTAGGGTGGGTGCATTCTTTAACCTTTTACACTTGGTTAATAATCGATTCTAAGGATAATCGTATTTAAGTGTATTCTTGGTTTCTGTAAGTATGTACTATATTGCCACAAAGTAGCGTCTTAGGCTGGAGTGATATTTAAGCTCGTTACTATCTACGTGAATAAATTGATAGAGCAGGGGTTCCTAAACTTTAAAGATAACGGAACACCGACGAAATACCTTTTATTTTATAGAACCCCATATCAAATCAACATTGAAATTTATATAATAGTGCTTGCTAACTACCTAACTATTTACATAAAAGTAATGAATCCTTCTCATCACATATTTTGCGCAATTTCAAAATAATATTTGTAACCGTGGTATTATTTAATAACTAATAATTAAAAAAAATGGCGGAACCAGTTTGGGAAACCCCGTGATAGAGGAATGCAGCTGTGCTCCGATCACGCAAAAATTATTAAAAAAAAATTATATATTTTTTAAGCTTCTATAACACTTGATCGTTATCTAGTAAAACGAATTATTAAGTCTTCGTTTATTATATAGTTAATAGCGATCTCGGCAGACGTTGTCCTGCCTCGATAATAAAAGAAACCTAAAAGTCAGTGCTAATTATAAATCGAAAACATTTGCGAATCCACCTGAACCTACACAAAACAAAAAAAAATCATCAAAATCTGTCCAGCCGTTTAGGAGGTGTTCAGTCACATACACACGGACAGAAGAAATATGTATATAAAGATTAAAGTTTTAAGAAAGAACTATTTTTATATTTATTTTATATTATCGGCTAGTCTAAAATATATATCATATTGAGTTTCTAGGTTTGAAAATATTTTTTTTTTGTATATCTACACTTTTTACGAGCAATATAATAGGCGATGTCAGTTATCAAGGTCACGATGAGGGTCAATAAGTTAGCTTCCTATGCAATTACCTACCTAAATGTTTGCAAAGTTATTTGATTCTAGTTACATTCGGTGACGCCATAAATGCTATTGTAAAATGTTAAACACAATAAAATGTATGAAACAACGACTTAAAACGAAACTTTTGGCAACAGAAGTAGGGGTAATGAGGAACGCCACCCTCTCTGGCGATGTCCGCGTGATTCAAGCAAACCACCCACCAGACATGCCTATATAAGCGAGGGTATTTCCCATGACACTCAGTACCGTTCGCATATCGACGGGGGGACGCACGTCGACGAGAGAAGAAAATGGGAAACTTTTTCCGAAATACTCGCGATAATAATTTCCCAGTGTGAAGGTCAGATTTTTTCTTAAATTTAAAAATCGCCGATTTTATTAGATGTGCTATTACGTGTGATGTTATTGAACGTGGGAAAGCTTTTTATTTCCAAAAATTAAATTCGCAACTTAGTTTTACTGTGCCTAGTTATTAATGGTTGTATTTCTTATTAAAATAAATAATTACAAGTCTTATATAATTGACTTATATAGTGAATCATTGTTAATTTATTTGTATAAAAAAATGTCAGACATATGAATATCGTTTGATAATAATTATTTTAAAACTCATCGATATAATTTATATATATTGACGAAAACAATAAGATCAAACCTTTCCTTTATAGTAAACTTGCAAACTTTTCATATATAAATATAAATTTGCCACTTTGCCGTAAGATCTTCCAAATAATTTCCATACAAACTTTGTCCTAAAAATTACAAACATAAAAAAAGGTCCAACAGTTGTGAAATGATACATACATTAGGCAATTGATCTTTATTTACATATAGATTTATATACTTACATCATATATATAATTTGCTATATCACTTTTTTATTATAAACTAGCGGGCCCGGCTGACGTTGTCTCGCCCTGTCAAACCTTGACAAATTATACACCTAAACCTTCCTCGTGAATCACTTTATCTACTGGTATAAACCGCATGAAAATCCGTTTAGTAGTTTTTGAGATTATCGCGAACAGACAGACAGACAGACGCGGTAGGGGACTTTGTTTTATACTATGTAATGATAATGTAATGACACGTCGTAGTGTGTTAACGTGAAAGATATTTATTTTATATACCGTAGTTGAGATCGAGTCGGCCTTGCCACCCCACTATTAACATATCCGCGGTACTTCACCGGCGTTTAACGCGTGCATATGGAAATTACTTAGGTGAATTATTTTTATTGATTACCTTAAAAATATCCACCGCGTTGATTACGAGGCTTATTAAATTCATAACTGGATTTCGTACAAAGGAATCTATATTTAAAAAAATAGATGTGTATTCATGTGTCGATATAAACCGCTCATTAATTCATGACTTAAAACAATCCATAACATCACAATCCATCCGTAATAACAGAACTTCACCCATATTACTTCCATTTAAAATTTTGATTGCCCTGGGGGTCGGGTTAATTTTAAAATTAAGAGAGACCTGCAATTTTGCACATTTTATTTTATATATTTGGAACCTAATTAGGAAAAAGTTCAAAAGTAAGAAAAGTTCAAACATAACCTAGATAAGGGCCGCTCTAATACATATGTACACATACATAAATAGAAATCGATAAACTCGATGATGATGATATATACTAAGATATCATAAAATATATTTAAGTGTTTTGTTCATGTAGGAGATTATTTTATTATACATTCCCACCAAGCGGTGCAAGGTTGTGTTCTATTGCTGTTAAGTTTTATACTGTACCTAGCGGGGCCAGCAGACGTTGTCCCGCCCTGATTATAAAAAAATCCTATACAAATTATATACCTAAAAGTTCCTCGTGAATCACTTTATCCATTGGTGAAAACCGCATAAAGATCCGTTCAGTAGTTTTTGAGTTTAACGCGAATAGACCGACAGACAGACGCGGTAGGGGACTTTGTTTTATAATATGTAATGATTGACTACTTGATAAAGGTTGCAAAAATTTTACATAATCGTCGTCGTCGCATCGTGATTAATTCGTTCGATATCGAGCAAGATAATCATCTATAATTGTCAAAGGTAGGGAAAACTAATTAACAACTTCCAACATTTTTTATTCACAACAATGAAGTTTCTCAATAACTACTAAACAAAAAAAAATAAAGAAAATCGATTGACAAACTGGCAGAAAAACTACTGGATTGCGTTTAAACTACTAGTTGTGCCCGCGACTACGTCTGTGCGAATTTTCAATTATAAACACAGTGATTAATAAAATAATAGGATTATATTGTGTTTTAAAACTCGACATAGGCGATTTAATTAACGGAGCACAGTGAAAGATGTTTTCCAGAAATCAAAATTGTTCACATATTGAACCACCCTATAATTAGCCTTCTCTTTTATGTTCTTCTATATGTAATACATATATACGAATGCGACATATATGTAAAACGTAATATACATATGTTATACCAGTGTATAAACTATTACCATACCAAATTTCGTAAAAATCCGTCCAGTTGTTTTTGTGTGAATCCCGTACAAACGGCAGACAGACCAACAATTTAAAAAACCATGGAAATGTTTTCTGTCGTTGATTGTAAGCCCCACCAGAGTATTTTTTCTTTAAAATATTTAATGTACAGATTTCGTCCCGTTTATTATATGTATAGATATCGTTTATACATACAGGTATAGATTATAATATGTAATACGTTCGTAATGAAAACCACATCTTAAATACATTGTGATAAATGTGAAATAGTTTTTACAAGAGTAATGAATGAATAGGATACTTAGGACTTAGAACACTTATTCTGTAACGTATATCCTGTTGTTAAGAAAAATCATACATCGGTCTAACTTATTTTATTGTATAGTGCAGGTTCATCGAAATCAGTTTAGGAAAACATTAATCATTTACATATTCACAATATAAATTAGGAATGACAGATTCCTCTCACGACATTGCAAACTCGAATCTATAGTTTTTTACGTTGTTTTTTTTTACTTTTCTTAACGTGTCGCAACGTTCTTAGTGTTGCACCAAAAAGGTTAATAATTCTTATAAAAAGAGAATGGAGTTCCTACAATAGTTTTACTTATTTATTTGATAACTAACTGATACACGCGACTTTATGTGAGTGGTTTATTACCTCAACAACATATTTATATACGGAGAAAGAAACTTAAGTACCACACCGTTTGCCCCAATTCTCCACTGCAAGAAAACATTAATATATATTCTATCTATATCTATACATATAATAAGAATGTAAATCTAACGTGGCCGTAGTTTTTAGATTTTTGTGAAAAGAAATGTTGCAGTTTTCTTGGAATAAGTAATGATATACATTTCAATGATTTTTAGAGATGTCTGTCTGACCGTTTGTTTAAACTCGCATCACTCCTAAAATACTGCGTTCACGAGAAAACCTCAGCAAGAAAATCTTAAAGCATATCCTCGAGTAACATTTAATTTCGATTTCATTAAAATCGGTGCACTCTATCAAAATATATTGTAATTTTAATGACGACGCGACTTAAGTACGAGGGAAAAGTAGATAAGTAAATGGACTTAATATATACAGATGATTTCATTAGTCACTGTTTTTTATATTAGGTTTCATGCGGACAACATCGCGGGAACAACTAATAGCTGAATAAAATTCATATTTTTTTTAATTCTATTTGTTTTTTATATAATCCAATAGCTTTTGAGAGATGCGCGCACTTCAGCAGACCTCTAAAATCTTATTAATATAGTAGCTGTGCCCGCGGCTTCGTCCGCGTGGAACCTTATGTAAAAACCAGTGATTAATAAAGTAATCGGAATGTATTAAGTCCATTTACTTATCTACTTTTCTCTCGTACTTAAGTCACGTCGTCATTAAAATTACAATAACTTTTAATAGAATGGACCGATTTTAATGAAATAAAGACTAAATTACTCCCGAAGATATGGTTTATGACTTTCTTGTTGTGGTTTTAGTATGAACGCAGTACTTTAGCAGTGATGCGTGTTCATACAAACAGACAGATAGACAGACGGACAGACATTTCTAAAAATGATTGAAATGTATTTTGTTACTTATTTCAAGACACCTGCAACATTTTTTTTCATGTAAATCGAAAAGTACAGACACGTTATATTTACATTCTTATCATTACATAGTATAAAACAAACTCGTTTACCACGTCTGTCTGTCTGTCTGTACGCGATAAACTCAAAAACTACCGAACGGATTTTCATGCGGTTTTCACCGGTGGATAGAGCGATTGATGTGGAACGTTTTAGTATATAGTTTGTCAAGGATATTTTTGTCAAAGATATTTTCATAATCAGGGCGGGACAACGTCTGCCGAGCCCGCTAGTTATATGTATATAGAAGATAAGATAAGATTGATATTGAAGATATTGCACTGGAATAACATTGGTAGTAGCTTGACGAATTACTTTACAACTTATATAACTATCACCAAGCACCTATACATCATTCTGCAGGTTTAGCTGTTATATACTTCCTTAACTTACACTACCGTCTACATACGTTCTTTGTAGATACAAAATTTTAGCCTACATTTTATAATTACATTATTAAATAGGGGTTAAAAATAAGTCAGGGAGAACTTACAGTCAATAGGTTGTCTTTCCTCTTTCCTATTGTTTTCATTTAGTGCTTGGTATGCATTTGAAATCGTACTCCAATAACAAAAAAAAATGCGTGTATCATAATATAACTAATTATAACGGGATACGTGGTTGAAGTGAAGCTTCTTTGACTTTAAACACTATACATATTTTGTCTCTTCCGTGTTATAAACTGTACCGAACGTAAATTTTCATTTAAATAAAAATATAAAAATTATTTATTTATTCAAATCATATATTTATGATTCATTTTGCTGAGCCGGGAATTGAAATGGTACCAATAGCCGAGTTAATAACTCAAAACACTACAATCGTTGTATAAAAGTTAATGAAACTTTAAAATGGTATTATAATGAATACTTATTAATAAAACTCGTGTGTATTGTTTGTCCTGGCTAAACTCTGAAATAGCTGAACCAATTTTGATGCGACTGATACTGACCGGTGAAGAACTTTTTGTCTATTATTTGTGCGAGATATCACTACAATTTCCCATAGCTACGTTAATTCGAAATCACTAAGAGTAATTACAGAAATACTGTAAATAAATAAAAGACAATTCAGTATTAAACAAACAAAACCAAAGTTCCCACCAATGAAATCATTTCCACGAGAAATCTCTCTATACATATAATAAGGATGTAAGCGTGTTTATGCTTTTTTAGATTTTAGTGAAAAAAATTGTTGCAGGTATCTAAAAATAAGTAATAAAATTAATTTCAATCATATTTAGAAATGTTTGTCTGTCTTTTTGTACACACATCACTGCTCAAGAACCGCATTCACGATAAAACCTCACCAAGAAGATAATAAAGCATATCCTCGTGTAACATTTTGTCTATGTTTCCTTAAAATTAGTCGACTTTATCAAAAGTTATTATAATTTCAATGACGACGCGACTTAAGTACGAGAGAAAAGTAGTTAACTAAATGGACTTGATACATACAATGTTCGTTTACATAAGGTCCCACGCGGACGAAGTCGCGGGAACAGCTAGTAAGTAATATATTGCAAAGGAAATGCAAAAATCACAGGTGATTTATCAAACAGTATTTATTAAATAGGTACATTATAAATAGGTGTAGATTAGAAATTGTCGTAACAAGTTAGGCCTTGATACGTTTATGTAGATTCTCGGAACCGGCGGAAGCGGGTCAGGTCGAAAGTTCACCATCGCTTTAGTGCCTAAGTTTTCTTTAATCCCATAATAAAAATCGTTTCATTTGACGCGCAACATTTTTTTTACCTGTGATTTTATTGTACTTTGGTACATTTATCGTGTTTTTTATAGGTCGACATTTCCATGTGCCGTTCAATGAACTTTATTTACAGCTATGTTTCAGTCTGTTTCCTTGTCATTACGGAAAAACACTATGTAACATGTTACTAATTTTTTTTTCATGAGGTTACTATTTATATTTACTAGATTACTAGATATACAGACGACGTCAGACACATATTATGAAGTATTACTACGTATGTATTAAGGCGTGAAAGCGTAACAAACAAACAAACTCACATTCCCATTTCTAATATTAGTTAGGGTTAAAATTTATCTCTAAAAGTATTGTCGTCTAACATTCACCCGCGACTTCGTCCTCGTTAATTACAATATAAAATTTATCTATACATATAATAAAAATGAAGTGTCTGTATGTAATATTAAAATAACCCTTTTTTTACTGATTGGGTGTGAAAGTATACACGTAACTGATAACAAAAATGTAATTTTTAAAATTTTTGTCTGTCTGTCTGTCTGTTTGTTCCAGGTAATCTCCGAAATGGCTCGACCGATTTTAACGGGAGTTACAGCGGGTTACTTAGGCTACTTTTAATTATACTAGCAGTTAACCGTGGCTTTGCCCGCAACGTTATCTCCAAAACGGTTGGACTGATCTTCACAAAACTTTCACTAGCAGATAGCTGATCCTATAAAAGTAATTCTAGCAATTTTAGTTTATACTACCTGTTAACCGTGGCTTTGCCCGCAGTACTATCTCCAAAACGGTTTGACCGATCTTCACGAGACTTCCACTGGCAGATAGCTGATCTTATAAAGAGTAACTTAGGCAATTTTAATTTGTACTAGCTGTTAACCGTGGCTTTGCCTGCAACGTTATCTCCAAAACGGTTGGACTGATCTTCACAAAACTTTCACTGGCAGATAGCCGACCCTATAAAAAGTAATTCTAGCGATTTTAGTTTATACTAGCTGTTAACCGTGGCTTTGCCCGCAGTGCTATCTCCAAAACGGTTTGACCGATCTTCACGAGACTTTTACTGGCAGATAGCTGATCTTATAAAAAGTAATTTAGGCAATTTTAATTTATACTAGCTGTTACCCGTGACTTCGCCCGCAGTACTATCTCCAAAACGGTTGGACCATTTTTTACGGGACTTTCACCAGCAGATAGCGGACATTATTAAAAGTCATTTAGTCCATTTTAATTTAGACTAGCTGTTAACCGTGGCTTCGCCCACAGTGCTATGTCCAAAACGGTTTGATCAATTTTCACGGACAGATATCTGACCTTATATAGGAAGTAATTTAAGTTGTTCTATTTTAGACTAACTATTACCCGCGACTTCGTCCGCATGAAATTTAGCAAAAATATGTTGTTCACTGTAAATAATGTGCATAAGATGTGCGTTTTACTGGACTCCAAGAATAAATATAATTGAAATTCATATATCGGTATCTATGTATGTAATTTGAATTATATTGTATTTTTGGTTATTTTTGCGGCCATTTTGTTTTATTTACCGCGCTTTCGTCTATTTAACTCAGTAACCATAGTAACACATAAGAATATTGTATCGAGTTCAATGAGCAATAATTGAATTGTCGAATATTAAAAACTTCTTAGACAGATATAAAGTTTTATATCTTGATTTATATTTATGCAAGATTTCAAGATGACAACTCATTCATTGTATACAATTGAATCGTTATAATGAGCCTAAAATTTTCATAGGAGGACATCTTGATAAAATCATAGCATTGTAACAGTATTTTTCTCAAACCGACTTGGCTAGCTGCCTTTAAGTTGAATATCTGGTGCCAAGCATCTGTAGATATTTCGATAACTATACTTGAGAGTTAATTTTCTATAGACTTAACATGCTGTTAACATCCTGGGTACATTCTCACTTAACAATAATTAAGATCGTGGTCAACCCCTAAAATTTATAACAAACTAGCGGGCCCGGCGGACGTTGTCCCGCCCTGATAATAAAAAAAACCTTGACAAATTATATAACTAAACCTACCTCGTGAATCACTCTATCTATAGGTGAAAACCGCATGGAGATCCTTTCAGTAGTTTTCGAGTTTATCGCGAACAGACAGGCAGACAGACAGACGTGGCAGAGGACTTTGTTTTATAATATGTAGGGATAAATTAATTAGTATTTTGTGATTTGTTAAATACATTTTACACAACTGATTAATTTTTAAGTTCATTTTTTAATAGCACTCATGTAAGGGCTACCTACGTTTAAGCCAACCGCATACCAATTAACTACCATAGACCGTATAGACGTCGATACGAAGTATACAATTAGTTTTATCGATAATGAAAAGTATGTATTACAAGTAGGCTATGACAGTGGGATATTTTATATATTGAATAGGGAAAATTTCAGTAGCCGCAAACAGCCGATAACGTTACCAATTTAAATTAATAAATGTACATTGTACACGAATTCTAAATAAAATTCGTTGGTACATGCCGGGGTTTGAGCTTGCAGACATTAAATTGATATGAATAGGAACAATCCACTCTACTACCACGACTAATTTTACAGCTATATCTTAGACCGTAACCTCATTTATCATCTGACATCAGTAAAAATCGTTGCATAATGATATAGAGTTTCTAAAACTACAAATTGAAATAACCCGGCCAATTTAAGATGCCACTTGTAAAGTTCATATTTCCACAAGAAATATACCCTTTATGGCAAAAGTAGATACTTTTCTAGGGTTGATCACCACATCTTCAACATATATTGATAAAAAACTAAATGTGTGTCCAATTCGTTGCATAACCGTTCATATGCGAGGCCGCCGGTCGATGCACCGCAGTCAATAATTCAGTATAACCATGCCGATGTCTAATTTTATACTACAAGTTCAACTGACCACCTCTACACGCTGCCTCTATACCTTAGCGGTTTCTTATAGAGAATACTTTGTACATAATATAATTTCAATACATTTGATTTATATATCTGTCTCTGGCATGATGGTATTATTTATTGCTAATATATCAAGTATGTTTATTATTTCAATATTTTTGGAAGTTTTCAATAGCAAGTTTTAAAATAGTTGCTTGTTAATTTTACTTCGTAGCCAATAGTGTCTTACGTCTCTCTGTTTTTTAATTAAAGGCTTATCATCGATTAAAGATGATTTTTTTACGTTAAATGTATTCATTTGTTGATTAAATAACATGTTACTATCAGTTTATAGAGCTTGAATAGATGCCAAACAATCCTTTTTTCTGAATAGCACTTTGTTTTGATTAAGTCTTTGGCACACTTCCAGTCAGCGCCTACGACGAGAAGTGGCATAAATATTGTTTAACGCTTACCCTTAAGAAATAATAGCGTTATACTAATGAAGTGTTTAAACGAATTATACATTTGTATTATAAGGATTTTTTGAAGTTGCATTAGCGAAGTGCATCGTTCTCTTAGTTCTGTTTTACTTTATTGCAAAGTATACAAGGAGTTTACTAATTGTTTTTTTTTGTTTGCAGGATTGTATCATCAACATGAGATGACGTTCTTGCACCGCAGCCGATGTCCACCGAAAAATGGAGCACTAGTATCATGAACACTTATTATTTCGTTATTCTATTTAACGATGCTGACGGTTTCGATGTTTTTTGTTATACATCGTTTTGCTTAAGAAATCCATACACCAAATAAATTAACTAAAGGATACGGATGTACACGCGGCCAACGCGAGCGAGACTCGGCACGTGCGCTCTAGTAATAAATAATAAATATTACGGAGCGCACGCGGTGAGCCTGCAAGCGTAGCCTACAGCCAAGGGCGACCACCGCATGCACTCCGCCGGAGCAACCTCTCCTTTTATCCTTTCCCGCATCGAAGCCGCTGGATCGACTTTGGGTCATTTCGCTTAGGTAGGAACAATAGGGAATGCTAGAAAACCATAAGATGCCAAAGAAACTGACGCGCACTCCAATCTGGAAATGCGTTAGTCATTTTCTTTAGTACGGAAAATCCTCTAAGGAGAAGCGCTGTTTTTCGTATTTACAGGTGACACACTAAATGGCCAGCGGCTGATCGAGTTCCGGCTCGGACAGGAGGCCGATTCAGACAAAGGCGAGGGGCTGGAAGTCGCGTCAGCCGAGCTGATGGTTCGCGCGGAAACGGCACCACGGTCGCGCCATTTGCGCTACACGCTGTGGGCATTCACCGTGAGTGACAACGCGACCATCGGAGAACTCGCGGGGCTGACGCGACGTGACCCGGCACACGGCTGGCAACGCATGGATGTAACAACAGCGGCGCGGCGCTGGGCCGCGAACGGCGCGCGGGAGCCGCTCCGACTCCTACTCGACTGCAGCGGGTGCGGCGGTCGCGTGAGGCTCCGGCTGGGCGGCGGGCAGGCAGCTCGGCCCTTACTGCGACTGCGGCTGGTGCCTCCTCCAGCTCGACGACGCCGCGCGCTCGACTGTGACGCCGCCGAGCACGGTCGCTGCTGCCGACAGTCCTACTACGTGAGCTTCCGCGCAATAGGCTGGGACGACTGGATCGTCGCACCGGAGGGCTACTACGCGAACTACTGTCGCGGCGCGTGCGCACCCTTCCTGAACTACCACTCGCAGGTGGCGGAGGCGGCGCGGCTGGAGCGCGCTGCGTGCTGCGCGCCCGTGCGCTTCTCCGCGCTCTCGCTCATCTACTTTGGCGCCGACTCGAACATCATCAAACGCGACCTGCCCGAGATGGTGGTCGAGGAATGCGATTGTCCGTAGCGGTCCTGTACATAGCTCGCCGCTCCCGCCGCGTCGCTCCGCCGCTCCCGCTGCGCCGGCTTGTCCGTCGCGGCGCGCTTCTGCCGCTCTCGAATCTGTTTTAATCCGAATCGATTATAAATAATATTCTCGACTTGTGTAATGTTTTGTTCCTCGCGTTCGAAAGACTGTATCCTAAATCAAATAAATAAATCTCTGTCTACGTAGGGTTCGTCGCGTCATCGTATCGCACGCTGCGCGTCATGTAAGTTGCTGTTATTATCGCTTTGTGGTAACGTGTCATGCGCGTATTATTCGTCGCCAGTATTGCTGGCATTCGGATGTTTCCTATGGAATGACTTATCCCTGTAATTATAATTAGCATCGCGTACCGCCGGCAGCAGCGACAGGCAGTGTGCGAGCGTGACACGAGACCACGGAGCGCGACCGCACGGCGTTGGGTGCGAGGTCGCGTAGCCATGTGTAGACACCCTAAACAATTTAATACTACGCCGTTTTCTTTCACCACGTTTGGTGATCGCTTGTAATTATTGTAAACTGTATTATAATAATTATTATAATTATAATAATAATAATAAATCAACTTTTTCATAATTACTACAACCTCTTTTATTTTGCTTCTAATTTTCTTAATTTTTATTAATTTTATAAGAACTTCACAGCACAATCATACTATTTAGAAACCGTTTGAATATAATTACAAAATCCCAATTTGGAGAAATACGCATTATATTTCATATAACAAAAGATTGAGTGTAAGTTTGTTTACAATATTGTGTAATAATTAATTTTGTGCGTACTCGCGAACGTGTATGTGCGTGGCTGTGAGTGTGCGTGGCTGTGAGTGTGCGTGGCTGTGAGTGTGTGTGGTTGTATTTCATTGTTTTTATTTTTCCTGTGTGACAACTGACACTAACTTCGTGCGGACGGACCGACTTGAGAAACTAATTCAGACTCAGATGTAAAATATCAATATCATTGAAATATTTATTGTACCCTGTAGTGCGTCTATAAATGATGGAATTTTGAGACAAATGTTTAATTAACTTCAAAGTTCTGAGAGTTCGGAGTTACTTATAAATGAGTTAATAAGATCGTACGTAAATTGTAATTTATTAATTCTGACTATTAAAGTAGAGAAATTTTAAAAACTTATATTGTATACTAGCTGTGCCCGCGACTTCATCCGCGTGGATCTTTATATAGCAAATAGTGATTAATAAAGTCATCTCAATGTACTAAGTCCATTTACTTATCTACTTTTTCTCGTAATTACGCCGCGTCATCATTAAAATTACAATAACTTTTGACAGAGTGGACTAATTTTATTGAAATAAAGACTAATTTATTCTCGAAGATACGCTTTATGGGTTTCTTAGTGTATTCTTATAGTGAACTCAGTACTTTAGCATTGTAGCGTGTTCAAACAAACAGACAGACAGATATTTCTAAAAATGATTGGAATGTATTTTATTACTTACTAGTTGTACCCGCGATTTCGTCTGCGTGGAAGCTTATGTAAAAAACAGTGATTAATAAAGTCATCTGAATGTATTAAGTCTGAGTGTATTAAGTCCATTTACTTGTCTACTTTTCTCTCGTACTTACACCGCGTCCTCATTAACACTACAATAACTTATGACAGACCGGACCGATATCAATGAAAGAAACACTAAGTTACTCCCGAGGATATGCTTTACGACTTTCTTGTTGAAGTTTTATTGCGAACACAGTACTTTAGCAGTGATGCGTGTTCATACAAAGAGACAGGCATACAGACAGACAGACAGACGCTGCTGTCGAGAAATATATTTTCTTAATTTCAAGTCAATTTTTTTTTTTGAGTTCTATACCAACCCGTGACCTGTTAAAATCTGCAAAACATAATATCGACAATAATATTCCATAGGGTGGAGGTTGTTATTCCGTAACGTATAATTAATACTAATTAATATCGCTTATTACAAGATTAATTATGCATTTTAGAAAACATTTCGATTTAGGTAGGTGGTAGAGCCACGCTGAAACTATTACTGGTTTCAGCATGAATGGGTCGGTTCGCCTCCGGTACTACCACCCTCTCACAGAAAACCGGCATTAAGTAACAGTGTTTGCATTGTTGCGTTTCGTTCGGTCAGTGAGAACGCTGGAGGCCCAACTCCCCTCCCCTTCCCCTCTTCCCCGCTCCCCGTTCTCCCAGACACTGGCTGGCAACTCACTTGCGACTGCTGTGGTGTTGCAAGTGTCTATGGACGGTGATGATCACTTAACATCATGGATTACCACCTGTTCGTTTGCCGCCTGTGATATATAAAAAAACATTCTTTATTATTATTTTGTATTTTATTATATTTCTACGCAAAAAATATGTCCCCGCCTCCTACGTGGAGAAGACAATGAGCGTGTGCGTGTATAACATTATAAAGTCGACAGATAATGATGTTAGTATGTGTGCTAATGAGTCTCTTGATGTGAGAATGAGTAAAAAATTCATACATCTGTACGAGTTTAAGTGAGTATTTCTGCTTAAATCGAACTTCATGATTAGATTACAAACCTAAATTTAGCATGCTAATTTTGATTATATCACTAACATGATCCCCGTAAAAGATTCTCAATACTGTCGTAATCATATTCTTTTATCCAACTTACTATCTTGTCCTTAACTTTGTAGTTACTTAGATGTTTAATCTTTAACTTTTTATCAACTTAATTTTTTTATAGTGAATTTTTATGTATGTTTGGATAAATTGAACTGTAAAATCAATTTCATCGATTTTGATAAAACTCTCTTGGAAATATTTCTTATGATTCTAAATGTGCTCAAAAGCCTATATACATAGGCTATATAATATACCTAGTTTTTTTATTACTTCCTAAGTAACGTTCAAGCACCGATGAGAATGTACAGGTACAGAAGTGTTTCATGTGTATATAATGTCTAGTTCAAATTACATGTTTACTGTATTTAGTATCACATACATATTTGCAAATTTTAGGTCAATATTATGAATTATAGTACTCAATGGGGCTATCTATTTACATAAGATTAGGTGTTTTGACGGGATCTTTGTCTGCCATGTAGTGAATTTAATTTTTTATTCATAATTTTGTGATATTTGACTTCATATTTTGTAAGATTGGTGGCATAAGGCATTTTACGTACTATAGTTCGGTTACTTTGCACAAGTGAAGTGGATGGAAAATAATATCAGGGAGTATTCATTCTGAGATGCCCCAAAAACTCCCTTGAAAGTACTAACAAAGGAGACACCATCTTGTTGGAAAATTAAAATTATCGTAAGACACTTGCAACATTCCACTCGGCAATGGCTGTAATAACCTGAAAAATTGGTTGCAAAAAAAATAAGATTATATAGGTCTACTGCTGCTGAGGTCATACTAAATTTACCGGATAAATTTCTATCAAGTTTTAGGTTAGGTATTTGTAGGTGGTAGAGCCACGTTGAAGCTATTATTGGTTTCAGTATGAATGGATCGGCTCGCCCCCGGTACTACCACCTACCTACCGACCTACAGAAACACCGACGTAAAGTAACAGTGCTTGCATTGTTGCGTTTCGTCCGATCAGTGAGAGTGCCGGAGGACCACCTCAGATGTCCCCTCCCTCCTTCCTCCCTTCCCTCCCCTCCCCCAAACACTGGTTGGCAACGTACTTGCAACTCCCCTGGTGTTGCTAGTAGCTATGGACGGCGGTAATCACTTACCATCAGGTGATTCGTTTGCCCGATATAATATAAAAATAAGTTTTACTTTCCTTAACACTTGGCCCTTATATAAAGAAGAATTATCACATCCACACTTAACATAAAGTTATTATAGTTTTATACTTTTTATAAGCACTACCAAAGACTAATAATGGAGTAAGCCCAGCATATTTTTGCTTTCTATTTTTTTAATGTTTTTTCTTTTGTAGGTATATAAGATATATTGTTAAGGTAATGTTATATTGTTAACAACACAGACGAAGTCGCGGGTATTAGCTGGTTGTAAATAAAGTTGGCGCCGATGTGTCGTGTGCCGTCTGCGTCAAGTCTGTCCGGGATGCGGGCACCTCTGTGCGTGGATCAATGTTTGAAGCAGACAATACGGCGCCGCCGGCGACTCTCCTGCCGCGTATGGTATTTACAAGTCATTTTTATTGTGTAATCCCATTGAAAAACATTCAAATGTTTTCAAATATACAATACAAATTGAATATGATTTTTTTTAATCAAATAAGGATTTCGGTTAATCGGTATAACTAGTTCTCATAAATATTATAGTGGACATTACTTTGCACTTCCGTATGGAATTGACTGGCTGCTACCACGTCTCACTGCAATAAAAAAACGTTTGATTTTATCTGCGCGATGTTTACCTGAAAAAGTTAAATCTGAAAATAGTAATAGAAAAAGCGAACTGTTAGTAGCTAAAATAACAAAAAGAATTAAAAAATGCGTCCTTGGTTGGCGGTTCAACCTGACGTCGGTTGACACTGTTGGTATGTAACTGTAACACATAAAAAAATATAATTAATTAAAATATGTTGTAGATTAATGTGTAATGACAACAATCGTTAACGTCCACCATAATATTTAATTATGGATTTCCATACAGTAACGCTTCTATCAATCAAACAAGTCCTCATAGCCTACTGGCAAAAGGAAGACGAGTCGCCCTCAAACTATCTGGACGCTCCCATGAAAAAGAGGCTCCTCTAACTAATAACGCCTGGAACGAGCTGGAAGATGTCAATTCGAAATAGATGAAGATTCCTTCTACGAGACCAGACCCTTGATGAAGGACTAGAGGTAAACTAGACTAGAGGTAATAAAGGAGTACGCGTTAGTAAAAACTGCATACAAAATCTATCAAGACAGAGGGATCACGCCATTGTTTATTACGAAATTCGCTACGTAAATACTACGCCATAGCTTTAATTAGAAACTTGACATACTAACGTAGTAATGAGCTCATTATACCCATATACCGATGATACTAATTAAAATAATAATGATAGTTAAGTATAATAATAATAGTATAGTAAGTCTTACTCACTGTATCGAAACTGCACTACATTTAGAATGGTTTTTCAATAATAAACAAACGAAATTAGGAAAGGTGCGGACCATGAATTTGCAGAGGAAAAATTTAAAAAAAATGAGTCACATACAACTGTAAAATCAGTCTTTGTATAATTAGTGTAATGGAAGTTCTGGTGTGAAATTATGTATAAAAATAATTCCAATAATTACAACTTAAGTGAATTAAAAAATTCATAGGAAAACATTTGCAAATTAGTTCTATCGGCTCGGGCGTGATATTTACATTCCTTGTTGATAAATAATTCATAGTAAATATTAAGACAGTTACACACAAAACAGCGTTCATTCTACTCCGGCGCCCGCCAGTCCGTCTGGCGCCGATAGTAAACACAAGTTTTGGAATTAAAACATCGTAGCACTACGCAGACGTAACGACGACCCTCCGAATCTTTATACATTAGGTTTATTTATCGTCGATTTTGTTAACAAATCTCATGATCGATAAGACATTGATTGATGGAATTATTAATATAAATGGTAATGTTTTTTGTAGTCTAGTTTGATGGGATTTTTTGTTACGCTTTCTGCTGATATCAAAGGGTGAACGCCTTGAGAAATAATCTAGCTCAGTATTTAAGTGTGAAAATGCAATATTGACTATAGATTTTAAAGTGAAACATCTTATGGGAGGGCTGAAACTCTGATCGGCAACCTTTCTGTGTGACGATAAGTAGTGGGGGTAAACTATGTAGTGTAGTGTTCAAGACTCCGATTCTCATCCGATCAGTACTTGGATGAGTGACCGCCTGAGAACACCGCGTAACTTTGGCTTTTTGTAGTATTTTTTTTTATTAAAATGTTTCTGTGTAATACAAAAGTTTCATTTCTATCATGCGTCTTTATGACACACCCTGTTTTTTGTTGTTGTAAATTACATCGACGATTAAATACGTAATTATGTACCTACCTTCAGGACATTTATGAACTAATATTATAAACTGGAACCAGTCTTCTTCTCCATTCTTCTCACTTCACATAAAAATAGTTTTGCTTTACATATGTATACGTCATTTGATTAGTTCTGCTTATTATCATTTGATTGTCTATATACCAGGTGACTGTTTAAAGTTAAACACCCTTCAATCTTTTGGTAGTTCATGGTCACATTTAACATATAAAATAATAATATCAAAACAAATACTAATAAACAACAAAGAGAACTTCAGTTAAAGTTTGTCCTAAAACTTTTAAAAGCATGCGAACGATACTTTTAAATGTAAAAAAATCACATCTAGGTTCAATGAACAACATTAAAAGGTCGCTTTTCAAGGTTAATCATTACGTAACTGCTTATTATCGGAATGCCACACGGTCGAACAAAGGGAAGCGGCACGTGGGTCGAGGTGCGGGACTGTACGGCAAGGTGTGATTTATTCCTTTCCTTATTATTACACCAGTTCGTTTTTGTGTAAATCACCTGATGTGTTTTACTCTAGATAATTAGGTCAAATATTAAGCACCTATTTTTTTTTATTGATTTAGAATCACAAACGACTACTCTATAACCCCTGAAAATATTGCTGTTGTTTAACAAGTCACCTGTATATATATAAATATCGTACCGTTTCTTCTGTGTCTGTCAACAATATTCCTTTGTTTTTCGTTTTGTAACTAATGGTGAGCTTTAGTGTTATCAATAATAAATCGCACCATTAATAAAAAAGGGGTAACTCAAAAATGCAATTTTACGGGAAAAGGCGTTTTAACTTTGATGTAAGACGACGTTCGACTTAAATTTAACTTAAAATAAATGGTCAGTTCTAAAGGTAAAGTAGTGTTATTATATTGCTTTTTGATCGTTGTAGAAATAGTATAATTTGTAACATAAAGAAATTTAAATAAGCATTTTAAATAAAGTTCATAGTTAATTCACCTTTTTATAAAATATCTTATATAATAATTTCTACACAGACTGAGTAACAGCATAATGCACTACGATAATTAGCCTAAAACTAAATGTTATCGCAATGTAAATGTCAATAACGAGATCTGATATAATATAATGCATTTTTTAAATATATTAAAGTAAATAAGGTAATAAAATTATATTAAAACATCGACTTGTTCATTTTATTTCACTTTATTAACTATCTTGACACATTTAAATCAAAAGGAGAACAGCAGTCATCTAAATTCGTAGGATTGATCGTATTGAAATGGATATTGATATGGCCTTATTCTTCACGCAACGTTAATTTACTTTTTGGTGAAAACTGGTGAAAAATGAATACGTATAAGAGTTTTTGAGGTATGTATGCTTGGTGCACGTATATGTTTCAATAACTTATATAAATATGAATATGTAGCTTAGCTTAGGTTAGTTCAGATAGGTCGCGAATTACATGAGTCAGGCAACAGCCCAAGCCGAAGTGTGCCGTGCACCCTTAAGCTAGTTGTCAAATAAAATCGGCCGAGTGTCTTAAGCACTCTCCTTAGTAGTCCAGTGAAGCTGTTAAGACCTTGCTAGGTCAATAGTGTAATCAGATCGAGAAAAAAAAATAAAAATCGTGAAAAACGTAAATTTTGAGTTAAATCTTTTATATATTAGAGGAGCGAAATAGTCAACAATTATTTATACTATTTCTCATCTTCGATCTTAATTATAAAATCTTATCTTCGATCGACGACGACTATTTATCAGTATTTGCCATTGTGATGCTGAGGTTTACTGATTTTTGCTATCATCTGCTCTTGCACATTACGTACTCAGTGAGCTGATAATAGGATTGGCTCTCGAATGCAAATGTTAGGAAATGAATAAGCTATTGGTGACGGACGGTCCACGTTCTTCTGAGCGCTTCCGCGCGATATCAGTTAAACTGCACTGTAACCGTGGTCGGGTTGGTTAGACAACCGTATTACATTACAGTTATATGTATCTCTTCTCTGACATTATATAAAAAAACACGAGCTAGCTACAAACAGCGATGAAATTAACGTGTTTTTTTATTAACTGCGCATTTGAAATAATAAATAATCCACTTATGATTTGAACAACTTTTCAATTACCCGACACGGAAATAGCTTTAATAATATACGAGTATTAATATTTTGGTGACTTAACTCATATAATTGAATATTAATTAGGACATAACATTTACAGATACTGTTAGAGAAGTGAACGGGTGTACTGTCCAGTTGATGTAAAGCGGTAACTGCAGCCTATATTTATTAAAACCAAACCTCAATAGTTCCACAGTCACTTACGATAGGTTGGAATTCCTGAGGACCTTGAAACTTATTGTGCTATAGCATGTTACCATTCATATCCTTAGAACAGTAACACAACAGCGTGAGCCCAATTAGTTTGCCGCTAAATTAGGTTTGAATTAGTTACTTTTTAGTTAGTTTAGTTATTAGAATCATCCACAGGCTCTTTCATTCTTAAAAAAAGTGTTCTCTACAGACTATATAAACATATTGTTTAAATTTTTGTTGCTTTATCCCATTGTCAAACAACTCGTAATAAATAGACAAGATGTGTGACGTGATTTCTACATGACTCACGATTTTTGAAGTGAATCTTCATATAGGAGAGCTTTGACATTCTGATCCGCAAACTTTTTGTATCACGAAAATATGGGGAGCAAACACTGCGTCGGGTAGAGTTGGAGCAGTGTCTCGGCTGCCTTCGCGTATTGGAGAACAGTGAGACATACGGTCTTCTGGCTTACTTCATTGCAGTTGCATGTACTGCGTTCAGGCGGCATGGCTATCTATCATTGAACACTATCTATGATACTCAAAAGTGATTGATAAATAATTAAAATGTTTCCCGGTAACAGAAAAGTTTCACTTCTATCGTGTGTCATTAAGACACTCTGTTTTAATTATATGTTCCTATTGTAGTACAAACATTTCTTTCAACGAGAAATAAAAAGTTACAGAGCTAACAAGGTTATGTGTAAAACCAGACAGAATTACTTTCTATAATTAATATATACGCGTATATAAGTGAAAATAAACATCACTCTTAATATAATATCGTAACTCACATTTTAAAACTAATATTGGCTTAGTCTAGATATCTAGATGTATAGGTTTATATAAACACAGACGAGACGAACGAGTTTCTGTTATTGTATGTTTATATTTCGTTGTATCTATTTAATGTCAAAGAATTCAATTATTTCTAATATAAATATTTAATAGAAAATTATTCCTTTTGTAGATATCTAATTCCAATATCATATTCTCTTGAAGACTTTGCCTAGACAACAAATGATTATTTATTTTCTACAATATAGGTCTTTCATTATATTATATTTCAAATTATATAGACAATATTACTATCTTAATTTCTGTTATGTTTCAAACTTATAACTCAACTTAGAAGCGACGTGACGCGCAACGGTGACTTAAAAGTAATGTAGTCGGACACCGCGTCGATCGACGCAGATTCGAATCTTTCGAGCTTAAACTTTCGTTCAATACTTTTTTTTTAATTCTTTTATTTTCATACATATATATTCAGAATCTTCTATATTTATACATATAATATGAATGTAAATCTAGCGTATCTGTACTTTTTAGATTTTTGTGAAAAATAAATGTTGCAGGTATCTTGGATTAAGGAATAAAATACATTTCCATCATTTTTAGAAATATCTGTCTTTCTGTCTGTCTGTTTGTTTGAACAAGCATCACTGCTACAGTATTATGTTCAGGATAAAAGAAATCAAAGAAAATCTTAAAGCGTTTCCTCGAGTAACATTTAGTCTTTGTTTCATTAAAATCGATTCACTCAATAAAAAATTATTGTGATTTTAATGACGACGCTACTTAACTACGAGAGAAAATTAGATAAGTATATCTGGGCATAATACATTCATATGATTTTATTAGTCACTGTTTTTTACAGTAGATTCACGCGAATGGAGTCGCGGGCACAGCTAGTTAGCAATATAATGGTAGAGAGTAGTGATCGCAATTTGATACGAGGCGCTTCCGTTTCCCTTGACGCGTTCCATGAGTATTATATAATAAAGTCACAAAGAATCGTCAGTCATGATTGAGGTGCAAGTCAGAGAGTCGTGGTAATTTCCAAGTCCGTTAAATGTGTTGAGATTAATGATCACATGTTTTACAAAATTATCAAACGATTTGATAGCATACTCCTTCATCACCAAGCCCAAAACATCAAAGGGGCATATACAAATTACAAAGATTGTTACAAAACATTATATGCCCTAGTCTCTTCGTACTAAATCAGGGGTATTCTTGAAGTAGACGTACAAAATTTTTTCACAGATGTGTTATCGCTAGAGCAAGTGTTATCGTCAATAACTGTGAAATGAGGAACTATTTCAACTACTTTTAAAAATTATAAATGTATGGTTTTACTTTTATTTATAGATAAAAGAAACGAATAACGATTGTATAATGTTAAAAATCGATTCACGTGATTGATTCGAAGTTTAATTAGTTTCATATAATCGATTTTTCTGTCTAAAAATCGATCATTCGATTCCAGATCGCGAACCCTAGTCCGGGCAGCAGTACTTATAGCCAGTACCTCTAGGCTTTACCCTTCAAGCATATCGTCGATTTCCTTCAAATGAGTTTATAGTCAAACACTAGAACTGTAAAGCATAATAAAAAGTTAAATTATCAGTCGTGTGAGACAGACTGCGCTCACAAAATTACTCTTTAAAGTGAAAATCATGCTAACTAATATTATTTACACGAATGTGAGTTTGTTTTTTACGCTTCCACACCTAAACTATTTAACCGAGCGTAATGAAATTTTGCATACTAGTTGTCAGTGATACAAAAAAGTACATAGGATATCTTTCACTCGGAATAAAATATCCAATGTTTCGGAATAAAATATCTAATGTTCCCGAGGAATAAGTCCAATCTACAATAAAGCTAGCGTAGCCTTGGACACAAGCTAGTTTAATTATCCATCATCAAAACAACAGGTCGCCAACAGTGTTTTTTTAAATATAATATTGTAACATACAAGCTGTATGGGGTATATGTACATATGGGTGTAAGGGGTGTCGAATAACATCATAAGACTTGAGACCCTGCTGAATAACGAACGAGGCAATGGCGATAGCGGGGTAGTAGGGTTTTACAGCCTGACTAGGTCGCAACCACCATGTATATGGCGAAAAAGCCCGTCATAGTGATTCGCTTCTGCGGGTCGCTTTTCGCAAGCCGGCATGACAGCGGCGACCGGCGATGGATAGCGTGTCACTCGATGGTCGCCTTTCTTTTTGGATTGTACTGTGCTTACCATCAGGCATGGTGCAGTCATTTCGCCGTGCTCCAATAAAAAAAAGCTACATTAGCATTTTATGTGCAATTTTCGGAATTTATAGAAGTAAAATGCGGTATTATAATCATATCAAATGTTTTTAAAAATAAAATCTTTATTTATACACCTTTTATCAAATCGTTCATTTAAATGAGTCTTTCCATTTCAAAATGAGCTAAATCTAATTTTAACCGTTCATATAACATGTTTATTTTTTTTAATATCCAGTTTTTTGTAGAAGAAAGTTCAAATTTTACCGTTCGTAAGGTTTTTTTATGACCATCATTTCTCACATATACAAAATATGAAGATCTTGAAAAATAACGTAAAATATTAGCAACGGCTAATTACGGATTTTGCTTATTTTGAAACATAACGACACAAATATATGTAGTATTGTTTATTATAGTGTTGCATTAACTGGGTAAATATATAAACTGGATGGTATGATAGTTGTGTTATGGGAATGCGTCCGAGAATGGAGTTAAGGAATGCTTGGCATCCACAAGGGACCCAATGATGACATGTCAAGGAAATATCTGTGCTAATTCTATAGTCTACGTTGGGGTTGCCAGGCGTTACGCTTATTTCGTAAAATTTCTGATTTATTAATTCAAATACGAATAAAAATCTCGAATAACGCTTTAAATACGTTAGTCAAAATTCAAAACAAATATTTAAATAAATGTTTTAGCTTTGTTGTAAAAATTATGATATTAAGAACTTTAAGAAGAAAAATTAAAATGTTGATAGTGTTTTTTGTCATTGTAATCGATTCTTAAATTAAACCATACAATCTAAATGAAATGTTGTTCGATTTATTTGTATAGCATTATAAGCTTAGCAAGTTTACGTTTGTAGCCTGACGGCCATGGTTTATTATAAAATTTGTATGGTATTACTGACATAAAGCAAAATAAGGTTTTTTTTAAAAGTGTGTGTGTAAATATGTACATGCGTTAGAAGTTATACTTCTTAGGCGTAACAATATAAAAATCATTTTAAAAATTTTATCTTTCGCCTTATACTACGTTTGTACTCTTAATAGAAAAAGTTGACTATAGCTAACTTCAGGGTGTCGTGACGGTGTGCGCGCGCATCGTAAAACTTACTCTCATCATTTTTCCGTAACGCGCCAAAAGAAGTATAACTTAAAAAAAAATAGCCATAGAACCTTTCATGAACTTGTGATTAAATAAGTGATTAGATAAATCACGAATCACGACAGTAACATGTACCGAAAACACTGGATATATATCACGAGAGCGTAATTTAAATTCAAGCCGATCATTCTATCTTTTAATTCGAAAAATTCCAAGGTCTGATGGCAAAACTATATCTGGGAAGAAGATAAAACAATAATATTACATTAGTACGCTACTAGTTAGTTGAACTTACTTTGAAATTATTTTATCATAGTTTATTATTAGCAGGCACGGCGGACGTTGCGGCTTGATAATCAAAAAAACCTTGACAAATTATATACCAAAACCTTCCTTGCGAATCACTTTATCTCCTAGTAAAAATCGTATGAAAATCCGTTCAGTAGTTTTTGAGTTTACCGCGAACAGACAGACAGACACACGTGGCAGAGGACTGTTTTGTAATATGTAGTGATATTTTCATTATAATGTTAATCGACTTTTTAACATTAAAGCCTAGTAAATGCTATTTATATAGCACACAATATATTAATAGGTATTCGGTAGTAAACTGTATGGCAAAATAAAATTTCACCTTTAAAAAACTACATTTCAACACAAATACGTAGGGTACAGTCCAAAAACAATTATTACTGACGTGTTGAGAGTTCATCAGTCTATATTCAGAATCGTACCGTTTTACAAATAAAATTAAAGTGTTATTTTCTTTGTGCTTATTTATTACTAGCTTTTCCTCAGGGCTTCGTTCGCGTTAATGTGGATTTTATGTATCCCTCGAGAATAGTACATTTTTCCTAGGTTAAAGGTATAATTTGTCCTTTGCTTTACCCCTAACAAGGTATGTACAACTTTATGATCATCGGTTGAGTCATTAAGGCGTGAAAACCTAACAGACTCACATTCATATTAATCCTGACTAATATTATAAATGCGAAAGTAGCTCTGTCTGTCTGTTGCGCTTTCACGCCAAAACTGCTGAACCGATTTAAACGAAATTTGGTACACAGATAGTCTAGCGCCTGAGAAAGGACATAGGCTACTTTTTGATACGAAAAAGGGTTGAAATGGGGGATTAGAAGTTGTATGGAAGTATCGTTATTTTTAGATCTAAAAACTTATTTTTTAAACTCTTGATTCGATATAAATAAATATGACATTCAAAGTTTGTAAAAGTTTTACCCTCAAGGGTTTTTTTTCTTCTTTTCTGCAGACTCTTGGTCCGCACCTTTTTGTGCTATCGTTTTATTTAATGTGTAAGTTAAAAATCGTATCTGTGAGCAACTATTGGGTGTTTTTTTTTATTATTTATTTATTATTATTATTTTATATATTTATTTTTATGATTTCATTTAACTATTAACTATTTTATGACAGATTTTTTAAAGACGTTATTGCATTTATGGCGGTTTTCTTTTGATCCTCAAGGGTTTAAAACAACAATAAGAAATAGGGGATGAAAGTTTGTATGGAAATATATAAGGTTTCGCTCCGATTTGAAAAATTCTTAGTGTTAGATAGCTCATTTATCGAGAAAGGTTATATAACATAGGAGAGGAAAATAATGAGCATAAAAAAGTAAAGATATTATTATTTTCAAAAGCAGCGATATTAAAAATATCATACGAAACATGGCTCGTGGAAAATCACCTGATCATGATGGACTGAGTATTGAGCACCTTCAATATGCAGGGTTTCAGTTGGATCGAGTACTTTGTATGTTTTACAATTTATGTATAATTGGCATTCTTACCTTCCGCGTGATCTAATGAAAACTGTAGTAGTACCTATTATTGAAAATAAAACAGGTGATGTTTCTGATATAAATAATTATAGACCGTGATTGCTAAAGTATTTGATGGTATCCTGGATACACAGATAAATAAATACATTATACATGCTCAATTCGGTTTTCAACACAGACTATCAACAGAGAATGCCATTTTAGCTTTTAAGCAGAAAGTCAGGTATTATACCAGTCGAAGAACACCCATTTATTCCTGTTTTCTTGATCTAACCAAAGCTTTCGATCTAGTTTCTTATAATTAATTATGGAGTAAGTTAAGGAATACCGGTTTACCCAACCAACTTACTTACATTTTTCGACTATTGGTACGGACATCAAGAACATTATGTTAGATGGGCAGGAGAAACCTCTGATATATACAGGTTGGATTGTAGGGTGAGACAGGGGGGTATAAGTTCCTCGAAACTTTTTAACTTGTATATTAATGACCTTATCCTTGAGTTATACGCAATTCATGCAGGATGCACGATTGATAATCAGATGATGAATAACATAAGTTATGCGGGTGACATGGTACTCCTCAGTCCCTCAGTTGGTGCTCTGAGAAAACTTTTGCTTGTCTGTGAGACCTATGCTAGTACACATGGCTTAAAGTACAATATAAAAAAAAAGTGAATATATGGTATTCATTGCTGGTAAAGGCTTCTCAGAAAATGTACCCCCTATAAATCTTTATGGTATGCCCTTGAATAGACTATATGAATTTAAATATCTTGGACACATTATCACGGCGGAAATGAAAGATGATAATGATATTGAAAGAGAACGTAGAGTGCTCGCAGTTAGAGGGAAAACGTTGATTCGTAGGTTTGCTCGTTCTAGTGACGAAGTTAAAATCCAGCTGTTCAGAGCATTTTGTCAATGTTTTTATACGAGCAGCCTATAGATCAGCTTCAGTAAATGGACTATGAACGTATTGCGTGTCCAATACAATAATATTTTTAGAATGTTAATGGTATTACCACGATTTTGTAGCGCTTTTGGGATGTTTGCGAATGCCAGGGTTGATGATTTTTATGCTATCACCCGTAAGAGAATCGCATCCATCCTGGGTAGACTTCGCGATAGTCCCAATAGGATAATGAGAACAATGGTAGAAATATACGATAGTACTTTCATGAAACACTGGATATCGGTTGTTATATAATAGTGTGATTTTCATCTTTTCATCCTCTTTCATATTTATATAACTTTGTATATGAGGACATATTAATATAATTATTTAATTTCAATTTAATTTTTGAACTTATTACTTAGTTATGTATTACTATATAATTTGTTTTTGTTTTTGTGGGCCCTTGTTGTCTGATAAATAAATAAATATTATTTTTATTATATATCATTACGCTAAGACCAATAGGAGCGCAGCACTAATGAAGAATGTTTCAAAATCCTTTTGAGAGCTTCCGGTGCGTGATAGTTAGCCCAAAGTCATTATTCCACGCGGACGAAGTCGCGAGCAGAAGCTAGTAATATATATTAGTAAGGACTTGTATGGATTTTATTGTGCTTATTTGAATGAGACTGAAATGTTTATTGGTTGTCTGTTCTAATCTCGGAAACGGCTAAACTGATTTTGATGAGACTATTTCTGGCAGATAGAGGACTTTTCGTCTTTGACTTATATCGTCATAAATTTCCGATACGTAAGCAGATATAATAAAATTTAACAGAGGTAACTTAAAATCGATAAAACGACTACATGGATTATCTATCTAGTTAGGACAGAATTACAATTAAAAATAAATGACAGCCCACAATTATGATAAATAGCCTAGTTTCTATAAAAAAAATATAAAAATCTATATAGATATACTAGTGGCGCCGGCAAACGTTGTCCTGCCTTGAAAATAATAAAAAATCCTGGAATCATATCGCAGCGCCACCTACCAGGTCCAATTATGAATTTAAACCATTCTTGAATCCACCTGAACACATACAAAAACTTTCGTCAAAATCGGCGGTCACAAACATAGACAGAATAATTATATATTAAAAGATATAATAAAAATACAGTTCCTTGGCTCAATTACGTCAAAATTATTGAACTTATTGACTAACACTATGACCATACGATGGGGAATTTTTCGTAGATGCTTCTAGGTTACTTATTTTTTTATTCCATAGACCGTTTGCCGTGTTTTTATTATTTTATTAGAGGTATATTAAAAGTACAGCGAAGCTAGATTTATTTATCATTACATTATATTATTATTATTTTTTAATATCAATTTAATCAGATAACCTATTTCAATAAATTGTACTCAACAGGCGAGTACATACATAACATGTTTTAAATATTGATGTGACCTTAAAAGGCTCTAGTAAGGTATGTATTCATTAGCCATCTTTTAGAAAGTATACGCTAACTCTTTCGCACTCATAGCAAAAATTATCTCGCATCTCACGTGCAGTTGTGAGTTCATTCATTCACATAGTACAAGCATCACATAGTGCTTGTAAGTTGCATATACGTTAGAGACGAATTTACGCGGTAAAATAAATAAAAGAGTTTAGTGTTTTAATACGGAGATGAGAGGCAATGGAAATGAGGTTAGTAATCTTAATAATCCAGTAACGTAATGTAAATATAATAACTCTTTATTTCAGATCTATTAAGATAAATGTTAAATTTAACTTTGTCAACAAAGTATCAAAGCTTCTAATAAATGTTTAAATCGAATTGTTACTCGTGTTTAAGTATTATATCTATACATATAATAAAAATGAAGTGTCTGTATGTAATATCAAAATATTCTTTTTTACTAATTGGGTATGAAAGTATACACGCTTCTGATAACAAAAATGCAATTTTTTTAAATTTTTGTCGGTCTGTCTGTTCCGGGTAATCTCCGAAACGGCTGGACCGATTTTAACGGGAATTTCACTGGGATACAGCTAAAATTACAGCGGGTTACTTAGGCTACTCTAATTTAGGCTAACTGCTAACCGCGGCTTCGTCTGCCGTGCTATCCCCAAAACGGTTTAATCGATGTCCACGGGACTTTCACTGGCAGATAGCTGATCTTATAAAATGTAATTAAGGTAATTTTAATTTATACTAACTGTTAACCGTGGCTTCGCCCGCAGTGCTATCTCCAAAACGGTTAGACTGATCTTCACGAAACTTTCACTCGCAGATAGGTGATCTTATAAGAAGTAATTCAAGCAATTTTAGTTTATACTAGCTATTAGCTGTGGCTTTGCCCGCAGTGCTATTTCCACTACGGTTTCACCGATCTTGACGAGACTTTCACTGGCATATAGCTGACCTTATAAAGAGTAATTTAGGTAATTTTAATTTATATTAACTATGGCTTTGCCCGCAATGCTATCTCCAAAACGGTTAGACTGATCTTCACGAAACTTTCACTGACAGATAGCTGATCTTACAAAAAGTAATTCAAGCAATTTTAGTTTATACTAGCTGTTAGCCGTGGCTTTGCCCGCAGTGCTATCTCCACTACGGTTTCACCGATCTTGACAAGACTTTGTATATTAGTATAGATTGAAGTGTCTGAACTCAGTGGTTGAAATGATGATGGATCAGTGGTTATCGTGTTTCAACACTGCATCAGTCGATTTGTAGATTCGAATCCTTGCTGATGAGCCGTAGTTTTCGGTGAACGAAAATATAGTGGTGAAACCATAGCAGAGTGGTAAGGCTTTTTCTAATCTTGCCTTGCCAACTAACACCCTCATGTTGAAAATCTGTCGCCAAACACCTGATGGTGTATTCTGGCAGCTGCACTTGAGCGCCAGTCCTCTAAGTGTAGCATGTTTACTATCTTTGATCACATCGTTATTTAATATCAGAGGAGATTATGTCCAAAAGTGATAAATTATAATATAATTGAAAAATATATTGCTCTGATCAATTACGATTTACTTCTGTAGAAATTAAAAAGAGTCTGTGTGTATTTATGTACACGCGTTAGAAGTTATACTTCTTCGGCGTAACAAGATTTTCAAAAATTTTATCTTTCGCCTTATTCCACGATTGTAGAAAAAACGACACTTACAATAGAAAATGTTGACTATAGCTAACTTCAGGGTGTCGGTTTTTCGTGACGGTGTGCGCGCGCATCGTAAAAATTTACTCTCATCATTTTTCCGTAACGCGCCAAAAGAATTCTAAGTAGATAATCACTACATATTATAAAACAAAGCACTCTGCTGCGTCTGTTCGTCTGTTTGCGATAAATTCAGAAACTACTGAACGGATTTCACCAGTAGATAAAGTGATTCACGAGGAAGCTTTAGGTATATAAATTGCCAAAGTTTTATTTTATTATCCGGGCGAGACAACTACTAGTTTAGTAGGAATAAAATAACAAAAGTTTTTAAAGAAAATAATTTATTTTTCAGGCCACAGATAAATCTGAAAATGAAAATAAACTTATCAATGGAATCATCGAAAAGGAAAATGATATTGATAGCAGAAATGCTCTAATAAATAAGTATAAATTTAGAAAAGATACGATTATCAGAAACGGATTCATTCTTGTATGCCTAATAGGGATATCTGTTGGGATATTATTAGAAACGATACATGTAAGAAAAAATAACGATACACCGAAAGATGTGAAGAGACGATACTGGGTTTATTCTGCCTACAGTGATGTGGAAAACAAAAACGGGCTATTAAAACATGTGCATTTGGTTTTAAATAGGTTAGGATACGAGAAAAACACTAATAAGAGTGACTGGTCTCTACTTTGGTCGCACGATTACCCGTTCCGTGTTTTATATCCGAATCTCCACAGATTAAAAATAAATCAACGTGTCAATCACTTCCCTGGTACAGGATATATAACAAATAAGGTGGATTTGGCGACAACAACATCAAAATACATACCTAGGGCGTTCAAACTACCTATAAATAAAGAGGAATTTTTAAAATACGCATCCGTGAATAAAAATGCATTGTTTTTGGAGAAACACAATCAGCACAGAGGTGTTTACTTGAAGAACGTGAGTGAAATAGATTTTTCGAGCGGCGAAAGTTTCGTACAGGAGTACGTACAAAAACCGTTCTTGGTGGACGGACATAAGTTCGATATTGGAGTGTACGTCGTGTTGACTTCTGTGGACCCCCTTAGAGTATATTGGTATAAAGGCGACGTATTGTTCAGGTATTTTGTATGTCTTAATTTTACATTATCATAAAACTGTTGGTATATTGTATACCATACCTCATCGAATGATAGCTTCTACCTTTAGCATCGAGAGACAGATTTTAACACTCACCTGTAATTTATTTTTGTGTGATTTGAATATTTCTATTAATTTTGTGTAGATCTTTAAGAACGTACAAAAATTGTACTAAAATGATATAGTGCCTTTGATATTGGAACCACTATTTAGGCTACGAAAATTAAATGTGGTATTAAACATTTGGGTATGAAAGGAAACCTACAAACAAAAATGTGTTAGTTACACGATATCGGAAACCATAAAAAATGGTACTACGTTTTCTATTTCTATGTAAGCTATCATCATCAAGTCGTCAAGTACTTCCAATTTTTATTTAGAACTGCACTCTTCAGATCTAATCCTTTTTTTTAACGTAATTTATATTTAGGCAACATCCTTATCTTTGTGCATATAATCGCTGTAGCTATTACTAATTTCAGCATAAATGGGTCGGCTCGTCCGGGGAGTACCACCCTCTGACAGAACACCGACGTGAAGTAACAGTGTTTGCATTGTTGCGTTTCGTTCGGTCAGTCAGAGCGCCGGAAGGCCCACCTCCCTTCCCCCTTGCTCATCCCTCTTTCCCTACAGCTCCCCCCCTCCCCCATACACAGGCTAGCAAAGCACTTGCGACTCCCGTGATGTTGCTAGTGTGTATGGAGGGTGGTGATCACTTAACATCAGGTGACACATCTGTTCGTTTGCCTCCTTTTGACATTAAAAAAAAATCATTAGCACATCTGTTCATGACCGTTTAACTTCTGAATAAGCCTGACCGATTAAGCTTACATTTATACACTAATTTCAATATTCCTTTGTCCAGAATATGGTTAATAACTAGGCCATCAGGAGATTTTGCCACTACATGGCACATTTTATTAATAATCTTGTATTATTTGACTCTATACTTTGCAATATTAGTGGCATTTTACGTAATATAGTTCGATCATTATGCATAAGTAAAGTAGATGGAAAATAACACCATGGGGCATGAGTTCTGAAATGCCCAAAAACTCCCTGGAAAGTTCTAAAAAGGGGTCACCATCTTGTCAGAACATTGACATTATCACAAGACACTTGTAATATTCTTAACTACTCGACAATGACAGTAATAACCTAGAAGATTGGTCGCCAAAAAAATAAAACTATGCCATGCCTCATATTCATAATAAATGTCGGTTTAGTATCAAAAAATGAAATGACAGAATCTGGACCTGTAGGTGGAACTTTTATCGAACTATCAATTGTCGGAAGAACGGGATCTGTACCATATCTTTTATCCCTAGAAAATAACCTAAGACTATTTTAAAACCCACACGTCGATATAATTTGAAAAGAAATATCATTTTGCAGATACTGTCCAGCGAAATACTACCCTTTTGATCCAAAAATTTTGGATAAGTATGTGATAGGAGACGACTATTTACCAACGTGGGAGGTACCGTCCTTGGCTCATCCCTACACCGCTTTAGGGCTCGGTATGAAAGACACTTTTGATGTCTACGCCAAATCTAAGGTATGATCTGCATATTTACCGGTCTCGTTAATAAAATTTCTTAACACGTTCATTCCAACACCACAAGTTAACTGCATAACACCTGATGGAAAATACGATGCAGTACAGAAATACTGACAATTGCTGGTGACAAAATCCTTCAGCAATCCTTTTGATTATATCAGCCTGCTGAAATGATTCATTTTATCTGATCTAAAGGACCTGATATGGTTAGAGATAGGGTATATGCCGGTCTAAAGCCGATTCCACATCTTTACAGTAGGATAGACATACAAATGTTTTAAGTTTCAAATGCTATCTTGTTTCTTTATCTATATTAGCTCACGTGGTTCTTTTTTTGAGACTGAAGGTTTACCCTTCAGCCTACTGGGTACCTCTATCACGGGTAGACAGAGACCTTTTATATCCTACGTATTGTATATCTAGTTTTTATTAAGTTATTTTCATATTTGATTCATACTATTTATTATCTTTGTTATGTTTTGTTGTTTAATGATCAGTGCACGTCTTTTTAATTTTTATCTATAATTTAGTGATTATCTTCATTTAATTGCTCTCTATGTCTCTTTTCGTATATCTTTTACTAATCTATTGTTCCTGTTATATTTATTATCTCTGATTGCCAATTTTATTGAAACTATTTTCTTTAACTACTATTAAATTTGGATCAATAACATTCAGCCCGGGTTTCCATCAATTTAGATTTGTAACTGGTAATCAGCACACTACCGTTTGTCATCCTCGACATCCGGGTGTGTCAATTCTTTCGCAATGCCATTCTCCTAGTTACTTTTTCCTTTTAACAATATCTTTTTACTCCTGGTTTTATTACTTGTTGTTTTGACCTTATCTTCTTTATTTATCAAGCCGATATGTCAACTTTTGTAATGGGTTCCAAGGTATTTTACTGTCTCTTTGCCTGGTAGTCGGCTCATTTGTTCCTGGTTTACCTGGATATTTTGGTCCAATGTAGTTTTAGTTTTATTTGGCAAATTTTTTTGTAACATAGTTTTCTGATGGATGATGCGTTGCAAGTCTCAACTTCTACTACGCCACTGATCATTTTTTCAATGCTGTTATTTATCTGTTTTGACAATAGTTCAACTATACGCAACACTCATCCTGGCTATCCAATCCCATTTCTTTTTCACTGGGCACTCGGTGTCGAAAGCATTATGGTTCGTTTTTTCTAGTTTAGTGACACAACAGTTTCTGCATTTTGGCGCCATTCCGTCCTTTTCTGCTGGGCAGTCCTTCCTTAGATATTGGTCGCCACAGTGACTGCAGACGACTTCCGGCTCGCGTGGTTCTGTATTAGGGAGATGGATTAAAATTAAATCATGCAACAGAACATTCGTAATGATACAGACAATAAAACACGCTCAGCGAAGCAATGTCCTTTTGAAACTAAGCGGTGACGATGGTTATTTATTTTATGTTCACAAATATATGACACAAGAATCTCTCATACTAATTATGTATGTAATAAAGTGTATGTATATAAAGTGTTAGGTATTTCAAATAACCGTTTTTCAGGGCAAGGACACGACAAGGATGTGGGAGGATATCCAAAACGCGATCGCTGATGTGTTTATTAAGAAAGAACATTATATTATCGAAGCGGTAAGTATTTATCCTTAAATTAGATAAGAAGATCTACAAAATATGTTTTAAATAAGAAATAATGCTATTGTACAATTAATGTACGTGGTTCACTGGTCATAAAAGAGCATATGGCAATAGGGCATTAGCTAATGCCCGTTTGGCTAGTTGCTACATGCAAATTTAACTTTTCTCGTCCTTATAGTTTTGTTTCAACTGCATTGTTTGAATATCAGTACTATTCTGAGGTTTCATTTGCAATTATCACTTTCATACCCTTGGTCTTCTAATATGAAATATGTGTTTAAAACTACATCACTTCTTAACTCAACCACAATCTTTAGCCATTGATTGTTTAAATAATGTATAGCTTTGCATTTTACATCTTACCAGATGGTAAGTGATGACGCAATTGGATGAGATACTGAAAATGGAATTGACATGTGTATACTCTAAAGCATAATTAGATGCTCTGATGACAGATTTTCAACACGACTGTGCCATGCTATGTTTTTATTACAATGTTTCTCCTTCATTGAACTCTCATTTATTGTAGGACTTGAATATATCTCTCGATAGACGTGGTAGTAAACTATTGCATACATATAGATAAGTGCAACAGAATATATGATATCTTAAATCAAGGGTTCCCAAACTTTTTTCAGTCCGCGACGAACTTACAAGTTTGGTATTTTGTCACGTCACAGCGCCCTAACCTAGCTATATCGAATATAGCTCGAAATAGATACAGTCGATAGAAAAACGTAGAATGATACTACATAGTTAGATAGGCACAAATATTAAATCATTCACAATATCCGTGCGTGCTGGGAATTTAATGGTTGACGTTGTACTTATGAATAACTAAGTTAAACTACCGGCGAAAAGTTTAGACTGTGCACTTTTTGGAAACTTCTGTCTTACATAATTTGTTACTTGTTTTCCAAGAATAAAGCATTGCAATATAAGTTATTGTAATATTTAACATTCTATTAACAATAGTTTTGGCCGCAAGCACAGTTACTTATACATATTTTGTAAATTCTTCCAGTTAAAAAGTTACCCATCATCAGACAATTTTTTCGAACTCATGCGGTTCGATCTGGTCGTGGACGAGGATCTCAAAGTGTACCTATTAGAGGCAAACATGTCGCCAAATTTATCCTCTGCGCATTACCCACCTAACCAGTTACTCTATGAACAGGTTTTATACAATTTATTCTCACTCACCGGTATAGCTAATCATGTGAGAACAGATAACGATGGAAATAACAGGTAAGCATATTTTTAGTTTAATCTGTAGCTTCAAGATCACAGGGTATATAAGTAAATAACGGTTTTTTTGGCGGGATCTTGGTCTGTCATGTAGTGGATTTTATTTTTTATTCATACTCTTGTGTTACTTGACTCTATATTGTGTAAAATTGATGGTGTTTTATGTGATATAGTTTGTTTATTGTGCATAAGTGAAGTGAATGGAAAATAATGCCGCGGAGCATGAATTCTGAGATGCCACAAAAATTCCATGGAAGGTTCTAACAAGATGGCCATCATCTTGTTAGTTCATTGAAATTATATCCAGAAACTTGTAATATTGATAATCACTTGACAATGGCAGTAATAGTCTACTAGAAGACTGGTTGCCAAAATGGAATAGAAGAAGAACTTGAAATACTATTAACTACTCGACAATGGCAGTAATAATCTAAAAGATTGGTTGCCAAAAATAAAAAAAAAAAATTAAATACCAAAAATTAGTCGTTACATTTCAAAATGATCTAAATCCAATTTTAGCCGTTCTTAATATTTTACGTTATTTTTCAAGATCATTAATAAAATTAAAAACCTTATGAACGGCAAAATTTGAACCTCGTTCTCGGTGTATATAAACTGAAAATATTAAAAAAATTAAACATGTTATATGCACGATTAAAATTGAATTTAGCTCATTTTTAAATGTAACGACACATATTAACTTACGTTACGTGGTTTTTATTAGATTTCTAAACAACAAATGATTCATATACAAAGAAAATCAGCAACAACACTTACATTGTTAAAAGTGTAGGTATTAAATTAAAACAAAATAAATACGTTAATTACTATGCAGTTATAAGTTACAAATATGTATAAACTATATTTGTTTAAAATAAAATTCCGGAATAAATCTGTGAGTAATTGAAATAATGATGTCATAAAGAAAAAATGGGATATCGCTATATTTTACCCTTATACTAACTTTTGCTCGCATTTTCGCTCGCTTTTTTTTTTTTCTTCGAACTGACTACGCTATTGACCAAGCAAGGTCTTAACAGCTTCACCGGACTACTAAGGCGAGCGCTTAAGGCACTCAGCCGATTTTATTTTGACAACTAGCTCAAGGGTGCGCGGCACACCTCGGCTTTGGCTGTTGCCTGATACATGCAGTTCGCGACCTATGTGAGCTAACCTAAGCTAAGCTAACTATTCATACATATATGAGTTGTTGAAACATATATGTGTACCAAGCATACATACCTCAACAACTCTTATATATATTTCGTATCGGGTAATTTTCTAAACTATTTCAGTTTGATAAGGGAAAAAAGATAAGACCCTTCCACTTGCATGTGTAAGCGTGTATGCGTGCACGTGCGTGGAGGTGATATGTGTAATGTTGTCGCAGTGATGTAAGATTTTGTGTCACTGTATCGCGCGAGCAGCGTACTCAAGGGCTCCACGCCGAGGGAACGGACCTAGGCTTGAGCAGCTGCCGAGGGGGGCCTGGTCTGGTGTGCGGGAGCGAAATTTATCCCTAGACCACGGCGGCGTGATCTGTGGTTACGCGGGCGTGGGCGTGAGCACGCTCTGTTTGGAGAGACAGGCTGGTACTGATCGTTCACTGCCGTTATTTCATCGGGAGGGTCGGTAAAAATATGTCGTGGTCGTCTTTTACAACGCGCAGCGTTTGGTACGGGTTTGTATTTTACGGCGGATACCACTAACGGACTGTTTTCGCTCGCGTTTACGTAGATTTGATCTATATCTTGGGAATATTGTTTTTTTTTTTCTGGATGGAGGTAACCTGTGTCCTTTTCTCTCCTGACAATGTGTATGCAAAATTTCTTGATGACCGCTTGATTAGTTAAGACGTGAAAGGTAACAAATAAATTCACATTCCAATTTATATTATTATAGTCTGAGTTCAACCGATGTACCGCGTCTTAGGTATGGGCGGGGAGGTGGGGACTGGGAAAGCAAGAGCATGAACTCACATGAGATTCGTAGTGTCAGACAGATCTTACGACATCAAAGCACAAGTTTTCTAAACTGTGTATATACGAGTAAAATTACATCCAATCCCTGTTTTTGTCCAACATGATATTTAGATAAGAACAAATATAAATTATATGAATTTTTATTCTTGGAAATATCTTAACACATCATGCACGACTACAGCCTACAGTCGATCTGACCCGCCGCTATAGATGTTTCACATCAAAAGCACATTAGCAACGATGCTAGTTCTCGTAGTATCTATAAATCCAATCAAATCAGTGGAAAACAAAGTTTCGATTGAACTATCGTCTCTCAGTAATGTTTAGGATACTTGAAACTATAACACAACGCCTACGATTTTGTTAACGTTATAGGCATTTAAGATCTGGGCTGATATCATGTGGTTTTAGGTACAACATTAGAGTTTCAGAGCCTTAAAGTAGTTCTGTTAATGGACTAGTATGGAACTGAAGAAATTGTATATATTACCACATTAATTAACTTAAAATCCAATCTAATATCTATACTAATATTATGAAGCTGGAGGGTTTGTTTGTTTGGTTGAACGCACTAATCTCAGGAACTACTGATTCTATTTGGAAAATCATTTCAGTGTTAGATAGCTCATTTATCGAGGAAGATTATAGGCTAATAGGAGCTAAGCTAAGCTAAGCTTATGTCATCACGCTAATAGGAGGGGAGCACTAATGAAGAATGTTTCATTTGTTTTTTTCCTTTCGAGAGATTCTGTTGCGTGTAAATGTTAGCACAAAGTAACTATTCCACGCGGACGAAGCCGCGGGCAGAAGCTAGTGATATTATAAATGCGAATGTGAGTTTGTTTGTTTGTTACACTTTTACGCGGCATCTACTCAACCGATCATTATGAAAGGCAATAAGGTGTTTTGCACTAGAAAGAAATAGGCGAAATCTGAATTGACACGAGTCAAGTCACGGGCAAAATTGAATGTTCTATAATCCTTTGTAATTAAAATATATTTATGTTTTGATGGTTTAGCATTCGTTTATCGTATTTTGTACAAACTTCGCATAATATTCATGTACGTATGATATACTGTCTGTCATCCGCGGCTTCGCTTGGATTATTGCAAATTTTGAAAATAGAGTGCAGCTCATATTATTTGTTGATAATATAGCTAGCTTTCTATATAAGAAAGAAGTTTTGCAATCGGTTATGTATGTTTTTGGTTTATCCATTACAAACAACAATTTAAATCTTTTCTGCTTATAATAGTGATATAGACTAAGTGGGTCATTTAATTATTTCATTGAGCCTAACCTCCAACATTTGTAAGATTTTTTTACAAAAAAGTAAGTTGCTTTTGTTAAAAATAAATGTTTACCGGACAATCAATACTGTAATAATGCGATAAGTGCAAAATTTTATAAAAACACCAGCGAGACCGGCGGACGTTGTTCTGCCTTGATAATAAAAAAATCCTAAAAGTCAACCGCAGCGCCACCTACCGGGTCAAATTGTGAATCTAAACCAATGTCGGATCCACTGGAACACGCACACAAAATTTCATCAAAATCGGTCCAGCCGTTTAGGAGGAGTTAAGTGACATACACACGTACAGAAGAAATTTATATATAAAGATAGTTTAATTTAACGTTAGTTGTGAAATGGGCGCAGATTATAACATTCCAGTAAAGAACAGTAGTTAAGATAAATCGACCCTAAGGAGGCACTTATAAACGTCAAAACTACTACCGGTTCAGACAACAACCTAGTCATCGTGAAGAACCGGCAAAAAACTCGGTATGGTATATCTTTATAACGTGCATATATTATAGTAGGTACATTAAAGTAGTAGGTAACGTAGGTTACGTTGTAAATGTTACATTCAAAGAAGGCTACATTTTATTATATACTTAATGTAAAGAAAGTATGACTGCCTCGTAAGGTGGTCAAACGACATGTTAAAAACTAACGGAACTAGATGACTTAATATAACGGATAATGATTTTTGTGATGTGCGGTATGTGATGTTTATTGATTACTAGCTGACCCGTGCCCACTTCGTTGGGCGGTAATAGGCATTATGAAGCTACAACTTTTCTCTAGAACTCAATCATATATCTCTCATCGTTAAGGCAGCGTTCGTAAGAAACGTTTTCGTTCGACCATTTTTTCTCCGACTTCCCAGATATTACCCCCTACAACCTCACAAACTTTGCCTCTTTATAATATTAGTATAGATAATATAATTAGTTAATAGCTTCGGCCCACGACTTCGTACGCGTGGAATAGTTATTTTGGGCTAAGACGCAGCGGAAGCTCTCAAAAGGAAAAAAAACACGATTTTAAAACATTCTTCATTGTTGCTCCGCTCCTATTGGTCTTAGCGTGATGATATAGAGCCTATGACACTCACAAATAACGTGGCTTTCTATTGGTAAAAGAATTTCGAAAAGAAAGAAAATCGGTTTAATAGTTCCTGAGATCACCCCCTACAACGTCACGTCACAAACTCAGAAACTTTACCTCTTTGTAATATTAGTATAGATATGTATACTTTGACCTATAATACATACAAACCCGTTTTTACTATTGAAGCTTCACAAATTAGTATACAAATTAAGGACGAAAAGCGCTACATTTTAATCATATTATAATACTGTATTTTTGCATTAAGAATATTATACGATAATTTACACTATTTCAGAGAACACTCAGCTGTTAAGAACATGGTGTCTTCGCAAAAAAACATAGCTGTATGGGGCGATAAATGTAGTACAGTTTGCAAAGAAAATTGTGCTTTGCACGATATATGCGGCTTATGTAAACCCTGCCTTAGTTACAAGTTAAAGAATAGTTTACTAAAGGCTCACGGAGAATTTATACATAGAGGCGATTTCAGAAGGCTTTATCCTCCTCCAACAGTAAGTTATATTCATTAATACATCAGCAGGCATAAATTTTAACTTACCGATTATTTCATACATCTCCAGCGAATGCTTCAGCTAGAAGTTTGCGGTTCTTTCGCTCTTTAATTGTTGCTCTTCCAAAAAGTGTTTAGTATAGATACTGAATATTATCCTTTAACTTGCCTTGTAAGAGACGAATTCATGAAACTCAAGCTTACAGACAAGAGGCACATTATTAGAAAGCATCAATAGGACGGTTAGTCTTTCGCAAAATATACATATTAAGCAAAGGCAAATTTGAGTGTACTTTTAATCGTAATTAATTTAATAAAAAATATATCTACTGAAGCAAAGTTTAAATGGCTCTTTTGGATGACTAGTTTGCCGACCACTGAGCTAGTAGGATGTCCGTCATCTCTCAATTTTTTGAGATGAACATGAGAAATAACTTTAAAAACCCTATCAGTTGTAACTACAAAATTCATCGTTAAATTCTCCCTGGCACAAACAGACAGATCTACAACTTCAGGGTGGTACTTATTTAGCCAGGCGAAAGATAAAAACTAAGGTAAGAGCTTGAAATTCTGCCAGTGGTATAATAATAGGTTGTCTGAACAGTCAAAGAACGGTCTGGTTGGAGGATCTCCCTGGCCTGAGAGAGCAACGAGTACAGGTTTCTAATATTTGGCGTTCCAAATGCAAAAAGTACGTATCACTGCACTGCATAGTTTTTTTATCCTGAAAGACCGCATAAGTTTTTCAGCTTTGGATATTTTTTTTAAATATATGCCTAGTAAATATATATAATAATATCAATCGCGATAAAAAAATGCGCCCTTTTTGTATTTCGGCCGCGATTTATTAATTTTATAAAGGCTTCAATGATAAAGGTACTTTACGCGACTTACCGATACACGTCCTTACATAGAACATTCCGTGCCCAAAATTTGAACTTCGGTGCTGTAATGAAACTTTTTACCGGAATAACAAATGTTATTAAGTTAAAGTAATATTGTTTTTTAATCTAATATACATGATTTCCAAATTAAAAATTATTCGAAAGTTATCGAAAAATGCACACAATAAATATCATAGAATGAAGGTACTTTACATAGCGATTTATTACAAAGTAACTATAAAGTTTGTTAAGGCGGTTAACCGGTCCGTATTCTCCGGGACCGTAAGGGTGTATGTAATTCCTCTTTACAGTAATTAGTAAAAAGGTTGCCTAAAGTCCCGCATGCCTATTTTCAATTCTACCACACGCATATACAAACAGCGCTGCAATCGCACACATGGATTAATGCATGGACATCCAAGAAAATCTCAGTGAAAGTCGAAACCCTATACTGACATATTAAGAGCCCTGGAGTACTTGACAAATGACATTCTACCGATAAAAATGATTTTAAAAATTAATAACTTCCGTAATTTACGTTTTTTTAAATATAAAATCTATTATTATTTGTCGACAAAACTTCATATTTCGCACACTAGTTATTCGCAATTTATTGTTGAAGCATGCCGGCGTTGTCTCTAAATATGACTACATGTATAATAAATTACAATAGTCCTACTTTTTATATATTTACTAGTGAATTGTGAAACACGTTGACGACCCTAAAATAAATAAATACTACCCTTCGCTCGCCCTCACCCTGCCGTCCCGTTTTCGGTCTCGCATTCAATTTTAAGATATTTTGGCCGCACTAATAGTCTGTGATTGGCCGCTTTTCAGTTGATTGTGCTCCCTAAGAACCATTGATTTACATGACAATGTTTTCCTTCTCGAAAGTTCAAGTTCATTGAAAGAATACATACATAATATAAAGTAGCAACATACTAAAACCCAATTACCGTACAGGCTAATTTAAAAAATAGTTTGTATTGATTTTCGATGCAATCAAATGTTTAATGGTTTATATGGAAGCTTATCTATAGATCGCACTGTCTTTAATTATAGCCTATTCCATTGACGCGTTTGACATAATTATCCTATGTACTTTATACATATGTCCGTCATATTTGTGACTCGTATGATTTATATACTACTGAGTTATACGTACATAATCTCCAGCAGAGACAAATAAAAATTAATTCCAGGATAGTTTGTCCGCTCATAAATTATAACTATAAGTATCCCGTCAATTGAATTCAAGATGCAGGCGAAATGCATGAGGCATAACTGACTTTTAATTCTCTGGAATAAGGAAATTTAAACTCAAATTTGTTAGTCTTATTTCTTTGATCGTTATTTTTATTTAATAACACACCTTATTACTTTCTAGTAGATATATCATATAATTTATCCGTACATATCCCAAACACATTCCTAATTAGCATAGGAGTAATAAGAATTCTTGTAATTCTAATCGCACTGAATTTTTTTCTGTCAAATAGTTAATCATTTTATTTTAGAAACTCATTATTAATACTTTCGATTTTACTACTGTAGGTTACCCAGTCATTTAATGTCTTATCTAAACTGATTTTTTTTTATCTCAAACAACGGTTTGATAATTCATGTTCCTACATATATGCTTCCTAGTAATGTTTACAGCGTTTTATTATTACTACCAACATAGCATTTCAATTGTAGAGGATATTTTTGGCATTTTTAGATTTTAAAGTGAGAAAATATTGTGCAACCTTTAGTAATTATAAAGGTGCACAAAGATATGAAGATGATTTAATAACTGTAACACGTAATATAAGGGCAATACATAACATAAAATTATAAATATCTAATAGGCAATATAAAGGCAAGATAACTTTCAATCATATATTTAATCGACATTAAGCACTTGCTCCATCATAAATATTGTTATGAATAGCCAAATAATAATATTTTTAAATAATGCACACATATATTCCTAACTCTTCCCCTACATGAGTACATTTTGCATATACAAGACTGTACCTCCCTGAAAAAAAATTGTTTTGGTTCTAACTATCTGATCCTAATCTAGATCTATCTTCCATAGATTTATTTATCTAATCATAATATTTTCAATATGATAGTGTTTATAACAATATTACCTTTTCCAGAAATCCGGAATTCTGAAGGCAGAAATTATAGAGAATTGGTCCAAATCCAACAAATTACAGTATTTATGGTATCAAGGAAAATGTGATACAGACATCACTTGGTGTATATAAACAAATATATTATTAAAATAACTAATTTATTAAAATATTACATAGAATTACTTATTTTCCTACACATTATATGTTATCACAATTATTATAGAATTCTCACTGTACCATAGATTGTAGTAAACCAAGTATATAACTTCCCAGATCCTCATCCTGGTTTGTCCATGAAACATAAATGTTTTTCGTGCTGTCATCATCCCCCTCTACTTTTATTAAAACAGATTCAATTGATATGTTCCCATCGGATATAGTTATAGTCCAGCCTTCTAATTTCTCTGCCAGGAGGGTTCTCAACTTCTCGGCAGTCTTCACAGCTGGCCCTGGATCTTCAAAACGTACAGTACTAGTGAAACGAATTATATGCCTGTTGATTCCAATTTCATCACACATCTCGTCTATATCTATTAGGGAAAGTCTGTTGTCTCTGACGCAGAGAATTCCATTCACAATTCTTCGCCTTTTCGGATCTGGGGGTTGAGCATTATATCTCACAGCTTCAGCCTTCAGTAGCCTCAGAGACACATCAATTGGAATCTTAGTAGGTGTGTTTATAGTGCAAGTTTCACCATTGGCAGGCATATAGCAGCTAATTTTGAATTCCTTTTCAATCTTATCTTTTAAAAATTCCATCTTCTGAGCTTCACCATGTACCAATAATACATTCTTCGGCTCACAATACTGTATTAACTGCATTATTCCTTTTGCATCAGCATGGGCAGAGAAGGACATGTACTCAACAGCCATTTTTACTTCAACTACCTGACGGTTTTCAAACTCAACTTTTTTTGCACCATTCAGAATTTTATGACCGACAGTGCCTTGTACACAAAACCCAGGCATAATAACCATATTTTGCTCATGAGGTGCCCACTTCTTAAATATATTTAAAGACAATCCTGCATGCAACATTCCTGGTGTAGCGAACACAACCATAGCACCAGGATTATCTATATAAGATTTATCAAATGGCTTAATATGTTTAAAGTCGAACATGTTCCGTTGGACAAAAGTTTTTCTTATCTTTTGATTAGTCCATGTTATAAACATTTTGTAGTAGTTGTTAGCTTTTTCTGTGAGACCAAGTGCAAAGTACACTGGGTACTTTAAGTTCATCCTTTCCCAGTATGTTTCAAGTAAAATACACAGTTCCTGAGCTCTACCCAAAGCAAATACAGGTATTAGTACTTTACCACCTTTTTCTACACATTCGTGAACCTTTTTGAGGAAATCTCTTTCCCTGCATCTCTTAGAATCCCTTATAGTTGTGGCATATGTAGATTCTGTTATAAGTAAATCTGGTCTGCATTTATCAATCCAGGCAGCTCCTAAATGCCTATCTGGTGTCATATTATAATCACCTGTGTATACAACTGATTGAGATCCAACTTTGATCCAAAACATAGCAGCACCTAGCACATGTCCTGCATAGTATGCTTTTATTTCAAGTTCATTATCAACCATAACTGATTGATGAAGAGTAACAGCAGTGACTTTTTTAATACAATCTTTAATCATTTGTGAAGTGAAGAAATTAGACTCACCTTTCCGCTCCACAGCGACTTTTCTCATGTCTTCCAGAAGGATAGGAGCTATAGCCTTTGTTGGATGAGTCATATATATTGGACCAGTGTAACCGATCATCTCCGACATGTAGGGCAAGGCACCACAGTGATCTAAATGGAAATGGGATATGATTACACAGTCTATCTGGCTAGTGATTGGCCCTTCAGGAACAATATATGAGAAATCCGGGAAACGTCTTTCATCATTGTAGCCCATGTGCATTCCACAATCTAACATGATGTTTTTACCACCCATTGATAAAAGAATGCAGCTCCTTCCTACATCCTGGCCTGCGCCTAAAGGGGTTATCTTAATATCTGGCATCGAACGTTTCTAACATGCGCAAAATTCACATACAAATAATTATATGCAGTACTGAACTAGACCATAACAGAAGTAAATTCAATCACACTATCATCAACGTTTTGTAATTTACGAACAGGTAACAAACGAAAATAAAAACCAAACAAAATGAATTGCTCGTTTGATAATACTTATCAATTAGGTTACACCACAGATCAAAAATTACTAATCCACAGATAACTCAGAATATAGGTCTCATATCCTACGATGCAGCGCGACTACACTACGCGACGCAACGGTATACTACCTAAATGAAATGAATTATATTTTTATTTTTTAAATGAACGTGGAGGATTTGATAGTTTCTTGAGTAATATTACGTGAACTGTGCGTTTACTGGGGATGTCCGACAGTGGTGGTGATGAAAATGTGTTACGGAGTACATATAAGTTTATTTCAACGTATAAATGAGGGTGAATAAAATTACCGAAGTGAATGGTAACAGAAACCAAGATTTTATCTTAAATAGCAATTCCACGACCAGAAGAAAAAATACGATATTATTTAACTATTAATTTAATAACATTATTTTAACTAAATAGCTACAACAATTTGCAAATGCAATTTGTCAGAGTTTCAAAGAATAATTTTTAGAAGTTAGTAGTCTTGAGGTATGAAATTGTGCTCCAGAAAATTCAATAAATATAATTTATTTTAAGTAAATGACTTATAAATTCTTGCCTACCGATAGTAACTCGTCATTAGAGTCAATGTCAACGCACAACTTGTAACAGATTCTCCGCTAGGAGTAATATTATTCTGTGCACAGCATAGTTGCCGTTTTAGCGACTTTGTCGCTAGATCTAGCGGATTCTAGCGATTATCTGAATATTGAAAATATATAGATATTTTGGTACTAATTTAAGTGTAATTACTGGTAAGCACATGGAGTGCTATTGTTATTTTTGGAATCTCCCTACCAAAATGACCTTCGATATTGGGGTTTAGTCGATTGGGTGCCCCTCTCTCTATTAAAGGATACATCAGATATCGTTTTGTCTTTCACTTCCATTTCACTACCACCGTCAAGAGAAATAAAAAATCAGTTACTGTGTTACGTTTTCACGAAACAAACCTGTCTTTCTTAGTTTCTTTAGTAAATTATAGACATTGATATCAGAATCTATTTGTGAGAATGAAAATCCCTTTAAAAAAGAAGACTTATGCTCAAAAGTAAAATATATACTAGAATGGAAACATCAAGAAGAGTATAATGTAGTTAAAACTCGTTACAACTGATCCAACTAAAGCTTTTTGCTCGTTTTATCACAGTGAAATACTGACAATATTGTATTTTCAGCATATTTTTTACCATGAAATATTTAGCGATTTCTGGCGGTTTTTTAATCATGTATTTTTCAAAATTTAGCTACTTTTGAATTGACGTCTGTAGACTTTTTTATTTCTTAAACGGCAACACTGGTGCACAGACTTCTCAGTTCTCATTCGGTGCTATCAGATGTTGTAGTTTTTGTTTTTTCTTATTTATTAAAAATAGGTACATACTTTAGAAAATAAATGGTTTTGCTATCGATAATATTTGCATCGTATTCGCAGTGTTACACAACATTATAAACTGTTATTTTATGTTTCTATAGTAATTACAGATAGCATTGTGTTGTTATGATAAGCTGTACTTGTGCTTATCGCTGAACGCCGGCTCATAGGGCGGACGTGTTTATCGCAATTAAATTTATAAAACTAAACTTTTAAGAAGAAATGTCAGGCGAAGGCTCCAATGGTAATGAGAACAGAAAAGTAGCACTAATAACCGGTATAACAGGGCAGGTATGTGCAAATAAATAATGTAAACAAAGTTTTAAAATTTCGTGACACGTACTATGAAATAATAATTAATGGCTAAATATCTGTAAAGTTATAATCTCAGTTATTCTTACTATGAGGGCCAGTCAGAACTTGAATTCACACTGCATGCATTTTATATTTTATACTGTAATAGATGAGCAATGTGAGGATATTCAATTGTTGTTGAAGTCATTTAAGCCTACATAGTTTTCAAGCACTTCAATTCCCCCTATATCTGTATACAAATGTTGAGCCATAATGATTGAATACTTAAGGCTGGTTAAATTTTCACCTCTGTCTGCATATTCAAACTTTACTTTGCTTCAATAAATATTTGTGATCTGAGTTTATTTAGTAATAGAAATATAATTAACTAGTGGGCCCAGCGGACATTGTCCCGACCCGATAATAAAAAACCTTGACAAATTATATACCTAAACAGTTCAGTGGTTTTTAGTTTATTGTGAACAGACAGATGTGGCAAAGGACCTTCTATTATGATAACATTACGTATTGATATGGACATAAATTACAGTGTAAGACAGTTAGACAATTAACATATCACAATATGATATTAATTAAAGCATGTCCTTTTTGCAAGCCACAATCATAAATTTGAAAAGCTATTGATTTATTTCATGATGCAAATAATCCAATGTTATCAATAGTTTTTTTCTCAGACTACACTATTGGCCTAGCAAGGCCTTAACATCTTCACCAGACTACAAAATATTATCAATAGAGAAATTTCTTCACATATTGGAATAAGATATAATATGATAGTGGATTGGCTATATAAATTGACTAGTATGCCAAAAGTCTTTGCATGTTGGTTATTTAGGCTTGCAACCATTGATATGGTAATAAATATCAGTGTTTAATGTTACTTGATACTTTTCGAGGTAACAAACCAAAAATGCTATTGTCTACTTTATAAAAATGTACTATTGATAATAGCAGACATTCAAAGCCAAATGTTATGATTAGTATTATCTGAGATGATTTCCCTGAATAGTATTTTAGTTTTATAAAACCAGTCAGTGATAATGTGTTAATTAAATATTAATAAAGTTTAAATTTTTTGGTTTTTCAAAGCATGGACAGTGATATCTTTGGTAAACCCATTATAATTGGAATATGAGATTTGATGTATATTGTTAAGGTTAATTAATTGTGAGATGACCATTGTTTTCATCATTATTAAAGAAATAATGCAGTGTTATTTAATTAAAAGATATATGTTAATAATCTATTAGAGTTATTAAGAGTCTATTCATAAATAACTAAGCCTGGTATTTAGCTTAGCCTGGTGTGTTGATTTCAGCATTATAAATAATAACCAATATGAAAAAATAACTAATGTGCCTAGATTACATGCAACTTGTCATAACCCTACAACATTAATAATTCTACAAAGGTTTCCTTTTTCAATCAAGGAAATGAAATTTCTGTATGTAATACTGTTATCTATTTTCTGATTATATCAAAATCATTTGTATTTATTATTATAAACAGGATGGTTCATATCTTGCCGAGTTCCTAATTGAAAAGGGCTATGAGGTACATGGTATTCTCCGACGGTCATCTTCATTTAACACTGGACGTATCCAGCATCTGTATGGTCAGCCTGCTTGCCATACGGGGGGCAGAATGCACCTGCACTATGGAGACCTCACTGACACATCATGTCTCATTAGTATAATTACTAAGGTAAGATAATGAAACATGTATACTCAAGCAAAAAGATTCAATTTTATAATTTGATAGTTTAATTCAATCAGCTATATAAAAGTAAGATTCGAAAATAATAATGCATAGAAAAGGCGCATGGAGAGCCATGAGAATATTTGTAAGAGAATGTCTCAAACAGCAATAATTAAATACTGATAAAAACAAATTCTTAACAGCTAGATATTGTAGTGATAATGAGCTAATAGTTTTTGTTAGTAAATGAACTATTTCGTTAAGTTTATGTCTTTCTTTAATTGGCAAATAATTGTTTTCTTGATAAATAACAAGTTACTAATTGGTGATACTATTAATTTTCAACATGAATCTTTGTTAAACTAGTATTTCTTTTATAGTGAAGGTTGTAGTAATTTAAAAAAAAATTAAGTTCAAGGGCAAGGTTTATCTATACTAATATTATAAAGAGGTAAAGTTTGTGAGTTTGTGACGTTGTGGCGTTGTAAGGGGTAATCTCAGGAACTACTGTTCCGATTTGAATAATTCTTTCAGTGTTATATAGCTCATTCATCGAGAATAGTTATAGGCTATATATCATCACACTAAGGGCAATAGGAGCGGAGCACAGATGAAAAATGTTTCAAAATCGAGATGTTTTTTTTCTTTTTGAGAGCTTCTGCTGTGTGTCAGCGTTAGCTCAGAATAATGACTATTACTACGCGGACAAAGTCGCGGGCAGGGGCTATAATCTATATACTAATATTATAAAGAAGTAAAGTTTGTGAGTTTGTGACGTTGTAGGGGGTAATCTCAGGAACTACTAAACCGATTTTGAAAATTCTTTTACCAATATAAAGCTTCGTTATTTATAAGTGTCATACTACATATCATCACGCTAAGACTAATAGGAGCGGAGCAACAATGAAAAATGTTTTAAAATCCGGGTATTTTTTCTTTTTGAGAGCTTCCACTGCGTCTTAGCCCAAAATAACTATTCCACACGTGCGAAGTCGCTGGCAGAAGCTATTAACTAATTATATTATCTATAATCTATACTAAAATTATAAAGAGGTAAAGTTTGTGAGGTTGTAGGGGGTAATATCTGGGGAGTCGGAGAAAAATGGTCGAACGAAAACGTTTCTTACGAACGCTGCCTTAATTATGAGATATATATGATTGAGTTCTAGAGAAAAGTTGTAGCTTGATAATGCCTATTACCGCCCAACGAAGTGGGCACGGGTCGGCTAGTTTATTAATATAAGCTAATGAATGTTGGCTTATGTAGTAACCAAAACAATCCTTCCTCGTAGCCTATACACCTGTTGGTGCTTATGTAAGCGTATTCGGTGAAATTAGTGTTATAGAAGCATACTGTTATAGTACATAGTGTTATAGAACATATACTGTTCCTTGTACTAACATAAATGTCATTTTAATCCAATTCAGTTTATCTTCCTGTTTTGTTTCAATTTACACTCTTTCTTGTGTTATAAATCAGATTATAATTGGTATTTCGATAGCAAGAGCATTGTTTCTCAACCTTTTCGCTACTAGAACAAACTAAATAGTTAGAAAATGTTATAAAAAATATAGATGTCTCGTTACTACGATAATAATATTACAAAGTTCATATGGCGAAGATTGGAAGGAGAATCTTTTTTTATATTTAAATGACATAAATTCTTACGAACTATACACATATTTATGTAATTGGCTTTGGCAATTACTTTATTGTATTGTGAACTATCTGATAGTATTTTTCTTGTGGCACATGTGTTTTAAATTAAAATTATGGGACTGAAAGTGTGATTGTATATTTTTTATACAAATAAAAACCTCCTTATTATTAAACACAATGTACTTTGGGGGTCGCGACCCCCAGGTTACGAAATGATGAGCTTCTATTAGGGTCTTATGTTCGACCAAATATTTGCAGATGGACAGTAGTTTATTTTCCTCATGTAATAACCAGATGTTTTTAGATTTGCAATAAGTTACAGTGTATTGAATTATTCAAAATATATTTTTTGTACATTTACCGCAGTTAGTACGCCCCAAATGCTTTTGAGTATGCGATATATTTATTTCAGCTGGTGATTTTATCATTTTTTATATGTTCCGACATATATAGGGCAAGTGGATACTGTTTCAATAATACAAATAGCGTGGCGTTATCTATGTTTTTGATTACACGAATATTCAATATAAGTTTTCGATTTTAGGCCGATATATTATCGCGGTTTCCGTGAAATTAACATTAGTTGTTTGCAGTTCTATTTTTATATTTATGTTGTTTACTTTTGCATGTTGACTTTTATTGGTTAGACTTATTAAAACGTAAGATATATATTATGCTAGCTAGCACTGCTCGGAACATCCTTCACATTATTTTTTTTAAATATAATACTCTACAGCACATTTAACATATAAGATATTGTGATATATGCAAACATGTTGTGCCTATTACAAAGTAATCAGCATTGTAGTAACTATATTTAATTAATAGTAATGTACATTCAACTTAGTGTATTCTAGGTTTGAATGACTGATGGTATGTATTCTTATGGATCTGTGAGTTAATGTGTAAGTGTATCTGATATGTTCCTGTTTGATACTTTATTCTACCAATATTATTTTATGTATATTACAAGATAAAAATGTAAGAACAATCCTAACTAATATTATAAATACGAGAGTGAGTTTGTTTGTTACTCTTTCACATCAATCACTATTCAACCGATCATCATTAAGTTCTGCATAGACTTTGTCAGGATTTCAGAAAAGGAAACGGGACACCTTTCATTCAGAAAAGTGTATTGGTCTCAATGGATTGGTCAAATATATACTAACGCGAGCAAAGCTGCAGACAGGAGCTAGCAAAACGTAATTTAGTCGCTCGTTATAGTGAAACGAACAGCATAAAATCTCTGTGCATGAAAAAACAATTAGATACGCCTAAACATTAAAAAAAAACTACAATTGTGATCACTGAAACGGTTTTGAAGTAATCGACTTCGGATATAAATTAAATTAAAGACATGACCTGTTTATTTTTGATGACATAATGGATCCCCATCTTGAGGTGTAGGTTTGATATGAGACGCATGCGGTCATCTACACTGGGCCACCATTGCACTAGTAGCAACCACTATAAGTTAATCCTTCTGTAGCAGGGTTGTAGCTAGAATTTGAGGTAAGACAGCATTGGTTACAGGTAGGGCGGAAGTAAAAAAAAATTATCATAATTTATCTGCCCTAGTATGTCACAAACTGTGGTATGTTCGGAAAAGTTTTGATACCTATCGCTATAATTGTATTTATCTCAAACTATGAAGGAACAAATTAATTACAATAAATTACCTTAGTTTTTGGTATTTTTAAGGTAAGGCATTGTGATTTCAAGGTAGGGCATTGCCCATTGCCCCACAATGCCCCCCTAGCTACGGCCCTGCTCTGTAGGCTATACACTTCTTATTTGTATGCTTGTTAACTGCAGCCCATGAATCAATAATACAAATGAAAATACTCTTATAAATATTTAGGTTTATTAGGTTAGGGTTGGTCGTAAACTTATACATACGTAGTAAATATATGTCATTTGCTCCGAGATATCACGTTAGATTATGTACTATAATTCATTCATAATCATACCTATTTGTACAGTAATTATGTCCAATACGGGTTAGCCTTCAGCTAATCGTTCACGGTAAAAGGCTTTGAAAATCATTCATTTATATGTTTGTACAGGTGATATGTAGATTAGTTATTATCGGTTACAAAGACGTTTCACGTTTTTTACGGTCTAAAAGTTATCTGGTAACATACATGACGTTTAGATTATTGGCTATTTTTTCGTTGCGTTTATTAATTTTAACAAAGTGGTTTTTGTGGTTTTTTATATGTTTGTGTTTTTAGTGAGTTAAACTTGTGTTAGGTGACGTATATTCCAAAACGATAAGACGTAAAAAAATGAGTCTCCTGGACGTGCCCCTAAATGGCGAACCTTACTGATTTCCATTGTGAGCATGAAAACCAATATGACTGGCGAAGCCAAATTTTGAAGATCTTTTAGCAGGACGCACGGTGCAATTGACCATCAGTACTTATTATATGTATTTATTGATGTAAGAAGACCTCGGACGGGTTTCAATTATAAAAAGTTTCGCAACTAGATCTTGTAATCGTTTTATACGTGGACTATAGAAAAGAATATAGAAATGGATTCGAATATGGTTTTGAGAACTCTCTGATATATGATTGATGGCAAATTGTTGACTTACAAATGGTATAACAGTCAATCTACTGATGTCAGATCAGAACTTTATTAAAATCCTTTTTGTTGTTTTATTAATTACTGAACTAACAAGAATAATGTTCGTGACACATTTTATTTTCTACCTAAAATTCTTTTAAACCAAGTCTACTTCTTGAGATGTTCCATAATTTCTGTCAAAATCATTTTTTTCATATCGTCTTAGTAATTCATTAAAATTTTTGGCTACAAAAAGTAATAGCGCCAATAGTCGTTTAAAAATAAGCACCCTAATTATAATTACGTGGAAAATAAAAAATCTCCTTTCCATAATCAAATTGTTTTAGATACGTCCCAAGGAAGTTTACAACCTTGGTGCACAATCCCACGTGAAGGTGTCGTTTGAACTGAGCGAGTACACAGCACAGGTCGATGCCCTCGGCACCCTACGACTACTCGAGGCTGTCAGAGCCGCCGGCTTGGAAAAGGATACCAAGATATACCAGGCCTCTACATCAGAACTATACGGGAAGGTGGTGGAAGTACCGCAGACTGAGAAAACACCATTTTACCCAAGATCTCCTTATGGTAAACTTTTTTCCATCTCCTCAATTTTTTTCGCCCATCTATCGGATGTCGCATTACAGTCGGCGCGCGGCCGCGGAGTAGAGGTAAAATGAAAGTTGCTCAGCAGAGCAGCCAACGCCAATATGGCGGCGCCCATAGTACAAAATGATTCAATGCTTTAAATAAATATTGTGCTCAGTTTTTAACATAACTCCTATCATCTAAATGATTGTATTTATTATATAAGTCCTACTCTAATACGCAGATTAAAATTAAAATTTATAGTTGAACATCTTGTCATCTATTGATTTCCCATTATCATTCCGATTTTCCAATTATTAAGTTAAGATTTAAACCCCAAATCGAATAATTTTCCGAAAATTTTCTGTTAAATGCCTACAATCCGAAAAAAGTTTCACCTGTATCGTGGTTTCATAAAACCACACATTTTTTTTATTGATGTCGTTTTCCATGAACCATAAAAAATGCTGGCGTGTATCCCGTATACTAAAAGACATGGTGATAAACTGTATACTTACCAGAACTTAGTTAAGATATGAAAATAGATCTGCCTAGATAATTAAAAATAAATAAAAGTTGATATATACATTATACGTTATAGTTAGTCTTTTAATCATTTTAATTGCTTGTACGTGTCTAGGATTATATACGTCAGAAACGTAAAACAGTCAAGATGATACTAGTAAATCTTGTTGTTGTCTTAAGTAATGGAATGTGAGGAATTTATCGGATAATCAATAACATATATTCAAAACGCTTAAATTTTTCTTTCTGTACTTTTTTCTGTGACGTCACAGATTAACCATTCGATACAAATATTACTTTGTGATAAAGAATGTTTCAATTCCCTTCCCCCATCGAGAATTACATGTTATTTGTTTATTTTTATGTTGACATTCTTAACTGAAAATTGGTAATACAAAAGCGCTATCGGTAGTGCTATCAATAAACAAACATACAACGTTGTATATATATTTTTCTGAAAGAATGAATGTTGTTATTATTTTGAGATGATTGTAAGTCGCTGTGATAGAAGTTGTCAAGAAGTATAACAATTATTTTATTATCAAGGGTATTTAATAATTTTCAAACATATATACACTAAATGTGGATTACAAATCACCGTTTATAGAGATAAAAGTGAGAGAAAACATACATGCCATGGTCATATTATACCCATGTACCTTTCGGCTCCTAATAATTTGCCCTCCGCCACGAGGTCTGCCCACGGTGTATTTTTGTTTCCGATTAATATACTTTCTGGTCTACATTTTGTATGGTACTTACTCTACTACTAAGAGTCATGGTGTGAGCCTACATTTTTGCTCATAAACTTCTTCAATAAATACGTTATAATATACAAAAGGATTGTTCAAAACTGACTGGTATTTTCAGAGGTTAACGCGTTCAAACAAATAAAAAGGGAGTCACCGTCTTGTTTGAACATTGAAATTATCGCAGGACTCTCGTTATAAAATTACCTATTCGATAATGTCAGTAATAATTTAGAAGATTTGTTGACAAAATTATATAAATAAATAAGCTATTTACTTTCTGGGAAGAATACTGATTGGGGACTTTATCACGTCTGAATGTTTTTTTTTCGAACTGACTATTGACTATTGGCCTGACAGGCCTTTACAGCATCACCGGACTGCAAAGGCGAACGCTTGAGGCAGTTGGCTGATTTTATTTAGCAAGCAACTCAAGGGTGCACGGCACACCATGGTTTGGGCTATTCCCTATATACAACATTGCGAATCCAACTAAGCTAAGCTATAGGTACATACGTGTATACGTTTGTCAATTATACAGTTTTAATTGTATGGTTCACCAACGTCTACGTGTATTTTGACTGTTGAGAAAACTAAACTAATTCAGTTCGAATAAGCAAAAAAAATAGATAACCCCTACCACTATATGTGTACCTACTACTGTGTACGTATATGGGTGATCTGTTGTGCGTCTAAATGTTGCTAAACGAATGTAATATTGTCACTTGCAGCTTGCGCAAAACTGTACGGGTATTGGATAGTGGTGAATTATAGAGAGGCTTATGGCATGTTCGCTTGTAATGGTCTCTTGTTCAATCATGAGAGCCCACGAAGAGGAGAGAACTTCGTGACGAGGAAGATCACGAGAGGCGTCGCGAAGATCACTCTCGGACTGATGCAATTCCTCGAGCTCGGGAACTTGGACAGCAAGAGGGATTGGGGACACGCGAAAGACTATGTCGAGGTTAGACTTTATTTAGTAACTAGCCTCTGCCCGTGATTTCGTTCGCGTGGAATAGTTATTTTGGGCTAACGCTAACACACAGCAGAAGCTCATGAGAGGAAAAAATCCCCAATTTTGAAATATTCTTAATTGGTGCTCCGCACCTATTGGCCTTAGCATGATTATTTATAGCCTATAACCTTCCTCGATAAATGAGCTATATAACACCGAAAGAATTTTTCAAATCGGACCAGTAGTTCGTGAGATTACCCCCTACAACGTCACAAACTCACAAACTTTACCTCTTTATAATCTTAATATATATATTTCTTGTGTGCGTGTGTATGTGACTGAACTCCTCCTAAACGACTGGACCGATTTTGATGAAATTTTTTGTGCGTGTTCGAGTGGATCCGAGAATGGTTTAGATTCACAATTGGACCCGGTAGGTGGCGCTGCGGTTGACTTTTGGGATTTCTATTTTTTATTATCAAGGCAGGACAACGTCCGCCAGGTCCGCTAGTATTAGTATAGATTAGGTGTTCCCTGTGATTTTTTAAATTTTGTTGTTTTCACAGAGATAATTTGGAATTAGTAAAAAGGGAGAGAGGGGTGATCGCTGTAATTAAGTGTTGCTTGCTCTTGATTTTTCGTTAAAATAGTTTTATTTCAGAGGACATTGTAGTTTTTTCTCATGGTGGTAGGGTTTTTTCTAAGCCCGCCTGGTTAGCTACCATCATCAAGTTGAAATATGTCGTCAAGCACCTGTTGGTGTCTTCCGGCAGCTGCACTTAAGAGTTAGTTCCCCTGTACGTCCAGCACGCTTAGCATTTTAGACCACATCGTTATTCGTTTCTATGGAGCGTAAACTATTATAGTTTTCGACAGTTCAGAGGTTGCAATGTTAAGTTTTTGCATTACTGCTTAGTAACTAGTTACTCTAAAGCGTAATAAAATAACAGATGATACTCAAAAAAGTCGTAAATAAAAAAGTTTCAACGAGATTTTTTTTTTTTCGAACTGACTACGCTATTGACCAAGCAAGGTCTTAACAGCTTCACCGGACTACTAAGGCGAGCGCTTAAGGCACTCAGCCGATTTTATTTTGACAACTAGCTCAAGGGTGCGTGGCACACCTCGGCTTTGGTTGTTGCCTGATACATGCAATTCGCGACCTATCTTTTTTTTTTTTTTTTTTTTAACGTGGGGAAATCCCTTATGGATACACCACCCTCTCGGGGGAGAGGGTGAGTTATGTCCGACTCGCACGGACTAAAACCCCACGGTGTACGTCTGCCGCTATAGTTGGGGCGGCACGAGATCTCTATAGACTTCATCGTGCCGCCCCAGCGGTTGGCCCAGCAGCGAAATCGCCGCCGCCAGGCCTCATCTTGTTAGGAGACAGCCGGGTACACACCGGCCGTCTCCTCCGTCCGCCGGACCTGTGCAATGGAAAGATGGGCCCCCCGACCCATCTTCCCCGGTCCGGCTACAGTGGGAGGAGGCGGTCAAACTGACGCCTCCTCCTGCCCGTCCTCCGTTGGCGGAGACGGCCACTTTGAGGGTCTTGCTCACGGACCCTCTCCGCCGCCTCCTTCTGCGAGACGACCTCCTCGCAGAAGGAGGCCATTGCATTCCAGTTATCCTCACTACCGAGCATGGCCGCAACCACGCTCGGCAGTGAGAGATCTTGCCCTACCGCCGCAGCCAGAGTGCGACGTTGCTCCTCCCACGCAGCACACTCAGACAGAGTGTGCTGCGCGGTGTCCGGTTCAACGCCGCACTGATGGCATACGGCGGTCGGCTCCCTGCGTGCTATCCGGTGCAGGTACCAACCGAAGCAACCGTGCCCGGTCAGGACCTGCACCAGACGGAACGTCAGGGAGCCCCATCCTCTATTATACCAATCCGGCAGGACCGGGCGGACGGCGTCGATCGTGTATCGACCGTACCGCGCGTCCGCCAGGTCCCGCCTCCACCTTTCCACTACTTTCTCCCTCGTCGCTTTTCTCTTTTCCTCTATTTCTCTGGGAGCTAGAGGCTCCCCCATCTGTTTCTTGACCGCCGTATATTGATATACGGCGGCAAGCACTTCCGCCTCTAGCTCCCAGGGAAGGGAGCCGGCCAGCACCATGGCCGCCGCTGAGGACACCGTGCGGTATCCTCGTATCACCCTCAACGCCACAGTACGCTGCGCAGCTCGCAGCGCACGGATGTTGGTAGCGCTGAGGGCGTCGACCCACAACGGTGCCCCGTAGGCGGCCATGGATCGGATGACCCCCATATAGAGGCGACGGCAGACGGCGATTCGCGACCTATCTGAGCTAACCTAAGCTAAGCTAACTATTCATACATAGCTCGTTTTAGCTTACGATACTTACTTACTTAGCATACGAGATCGTTTTAGCCTTTTCGGACACAAACAACAAACACTGTAAATTTATTTATATGTATAGTTTAATTACTCTGTATCGCACTTTTGCTAACAGTAATAACAATTGCTTCAAATAATCCGTGTTATACTCGGACACTACATAAGTCTAGAATTTAGTAGCTACAGATAGCACTAGAAACAACCCACTATCATGCTATGATTTAGTGTGGTGTTTTATAGAATGAATACGAAAAAAACTTAGTATGTTTTTACATCCTGTTTTGTGTTCAACAGCTTATACTTTCTTTTGGAATCAAATAGTTTTTTAATGGCTCATAACCAATTTGAGCCAAACTTGAGGTACACATTTCCAGGTTCGTATCTAAGGCATGGTTATTTGGGAAGTTGTTATAATTACAATATAGCGTACTCGTAGACCCGTAGTCTATGGGTCAAGTGTATGAACACCTTAATAATTTATCCAAAATTAAAAAACGGGTTTATGCTAACTTGAATTTGATAACAATAGTGTATTTGGGAGCTAGGATAGCTGGGAAGAAGGGGAGAGCTGGGATAAGGGTAAGAAGATGATGATGATATGTGTATGTTTTGCGTGGTAGTCAGAGCGGTTAGGAAGATTGACGAGGGTTGTATAAGAAGTATGTGTGTGTGTGGGTGGGGTAGGCGATGTGGCTGATGCTGCAGCAAGAGGAGCCGGAGGACTTCGTAGTGGCGACGGGCGAGGCGCACAGCGTTAGAGAGTTCGTGGAGCGCGCGTTCGCGTGCGTGGGGCGCGAGGTCGCGTGGCGCGGCGCCGGCGCCTCCGAGACCGGACACGACAACAAAACCGGCGAACTCCTCGTCAGGGTCAACCCCAAGTACTTCCGACCCACTGAAGTCGTGAGTATACAACTACTAACCTTTTTCTTTTTCTTATTTACGTGGGGAAATCCTTTATGGATACGCCACCCTCTCGGGGGAGAGAGTGGGTTATGCCCGACTCGCACAGACTAAAACCCCACGGTGTACCGTCCGCCGCATGGTAGGGACGGCCAGGGAAATACAACTACTAACCTACACTATGTATACGATATGCAACGATTATTTAATTTAAAAAATTGCGAGCCGTCCCCGTACGCCAGGCGTATGTGAAATATCGCAATAATTTTGTACAACTAATTTATATAAGGGGTGAAAGTTTAAAGAGTAGCAATATTCGCAGAGATTACTGCGTACTCGTTTCTAGTTTTAAATCAATTAAAAAAATAGGTGCTTAATATTTGACTTCATTATCTCGAGAAAAACAAAACCAGTATATACATACACTCCTAACGCTTGGTTTACGTAAAGACGAGCGGATGTAATGAATACCGACGCGGTGAGATCACGCGCCATGTGACCATGTACTATCATTTCCTTGAATATTGCTACTCTTTAAACTTTCACCCGGTATACACTAGCTTCTGCCCGCGACTTTGTCCGTGTGGAACAGTTACCGTTTACGCATCGCACGAAACGGAAGCTCTTAAAGGAAGAAATAAAATAAAGTCCCCTACCGCGTCTGTCTGTCTGTCTGTTCGCGAAAAACTCAAAAACTACTGAACTGATTTTCATGCGGTTTTCACCAGTGGATAAAGTGATTCATGAGGAACGTTTTGGTATATAATTTGTCAAGGATTTATTTATAATCAGGGTGGGACAACGTCTGCCGGGCCCGCTAGTAAAGTATAAAATCCACTACATACCATTCTAAGATTCCGCCAAAAACTCCCTAGTTGTAGTTACTTTGTATATTATTGTACTCTCCATAAAGTAGTAAAGGGGGAAAAAAATAATTTTACAGGATTTACTATTGGGCGATCCCACAAAAGCCAAGTCGAAATTGGGTTGGAGTCCGCGTGTTACCTTCGATCAACTGGTAAAGGACATGGTGGAAGCCGACCTCCAGCTGATGAAGAAAAACCCAGAAGCGTAGGTTTACAAGTAAGAATGGGAACTGATGTATGCATGATATCCTGCATGATATAATTAAACTTTTTGCAATTACATATCCCCTTCTGAATTTAAAATTAGTACTAGCGATACTGGCAGACGTTGTCCTGTCTTGATAATAAAAAAAATCCTAAAAATCAACCCCAGTGCCACCTACCGGGTCCATTTGTGAATCTAAACCATTCTTGAATCGAACTGAACACACACAAAAAACCACATCAAAATCTGTCCAACCGTTCAGGAGGAGTTCAGTAACATACACACGGTGTGAAGAATTATATATGTTAAGATGACAGTTATCATATAAAATGCACGCATATACCTAATTTTAGCTTTGAAAAACTAAATTGTTTCCAAAAGCTTCTTAAGGTCAGATATTATTTTAGAAATGCTTTTTATACCACTAAATGTAATAAGAGGCCTGAATTAGGCTCGCAATTGTACCTATATCGATGAAAACTTGAGGTATTTCTAGTTGTGCATATAGTTTAAAGTGATAGCTTTTTTAAAATTAATTCTCTATGGATTTTAGTTGTCTAAAGGTGACGTCAGTTTTCATAATGATCTCTCATTATTTTCTCGATATTAAGAGTATTAAGTGCATTGTATTATTACAGATTGACTTGTGGCGGCTACTCAGCGACACTGGACTTCGATAGTGTCGTCAAAAAATGTGTTTTGCACTGTACAGCGTGATAAATTGACATTTTTAATATAAGCACCACTTATAAGCTTTTATAGATGTATTATTTTGTATTATATGTTGATCGTTTCTTTAATTAAAAGAGAGAATTCGAATGAATACAAATATACGAGTCGATAAGTTATTTACCCAGTGATTTATTAAGATTAATTTCTACTAGGTACGGTAGACGTCTTTTCCAGCAGTTAACAGCTCATCTATAGCGCCATCTATGAGGTATCATAGTTTATGATTTTCCTTTTTCGACAGTAATCCAACGTATATTGTGAACGAGTTTTCCAGTCAATAAATATAATATTTCCTAATAACGTCTACAGCGTCATCTATCGGTTACTAATATATTTGTAATATATATGAACCATCAATTGGATAAAATAAACATTTGTGTAAATATGTGCTCAATAAATTTTGTTTTTTTTAAAGATTCATTTACATAATTATTGCTTTGTTGTTTTAAAAATAAAAAAGGAGACGAATCGTTAATTCTATCTTCTTAATTAAACAAAATTACTGCTCTGTTTTTTGTAAGAAAATATTTATGATTAATATATTTTCCTAGTTGTAAAGAAGTTTACTTTTATTATGATAAAATTGTAAAACCATTTACATTAACAAAAATACGGTTTTTTTTAAAATTCGAGACCAAAAATGTATAGCTATGATGATATGCTGACAAATTTAAGTATCAAGGCCTTTTAATAATATGTTTATACATATATATGAGAACTTAATTTCAGACAGCCACTAATATTAAAACCAAAAATAGCTTATATAGTAACTACAGCGTAACCTTAATATAAAGAGCTTCGATATAACAAATTCCTGGATTTAAAGAATTTTTGTAAATCCCCTAGCACCACCTGTAAGGGTTTATGCAAAATATACTTTTACAGTACAAACAAATTTATCAAAAATCACTATAAATTTTTTTTAATCATTGCAGAATATAAATAGAAATTATTATTATTCATTAAATAATAACCTTAGGTAACAAAGTTCGTCAGCTTATAACCTAACGTTACGTAAGTAACGTATTCTATCAATTATTCCCACATCATTCCACAATAATCCATGTTTCAACAGGTTCAGACCTATCTTAGTCCAACCCAACAGCTACATAACAAACCTCATTATAACGAATTACCCGGCATAATGAATATTTTCTAATTCCAGTCAGATTCGTTAAATCGAGGTTACACGGTATAAAGATGGAGTAAGGTGCCAATTACTAGTTCTTACACACATCACACACCCACACACAGCATATATACATTCATGCTTTTTATTTTATTCTCAATTTTTTTGATTTTTGATAGTTTTAACCAAACTCGAAAAACGTGTTAATGACATACACATGTCTCACAATGCATACGTGTATGATTAATTTAGCTAGCTTGGTTAACTTAGACTCGCCATGTTGACACTCGCCCAAAAAATCCGATGAAGCTATGAAGCCTCGTCAGCCCCAACAGCGTATAATGAACAAACTGTTGGTTCAATACGAGTGCTCACTTAACCACTCCACCAGTAGGTCTGTCATGTCTTGTATAGCCCCTATTTATTTTTTATATATATTTTGTTTTTGATCATTCTTATATTTATCATGTTTTCTTAGGGGTTACATTCCGAGATTGTTAAAAATTATCGAAACTATATTTTCTAATTGTTGACGAACTGTTCCAAATTATGGTATTGTAAATAATTCATTAAAACCCTAAATGAAAACTAGCTAATTGCAATAAAGGCAAGGATTTGCAATTGTATCTTAATATTCGTTTAATTCGTTTTAATGATATTCAGAAGAAATATATTCACCTTTACAGCATTAATTAATTTTGTGTAATACGGCACATATATAATTTTGATTTTAAGACAACTAAATGTAAGAGTTGATGCCAGTATTTCTGATATGTTGTATAAATAAATATATTGATATATTTGTTTGTTTTTTTTTTAATGATATTTTGTTGATGGTTGTGGTTGATTACGTGCATCTGGACCGTGACCATTTTACATAAGGTATTAAACTTACCAACCATAATCTATACATATAATAAAAATGAAGTGTCTGTATGTAATATCAAAATAAAAAATTTTGACTGATTGGGTATGAAAGTATACACGCTTCTGATAACAAAAATGCAATTTTTAAATTTTTTGTCGGTCCGTATGTCTGTCTGTCTGTTTGTTCCGGGTAATCTCCGAAACGGCTTGACCGATTTTGACGGGAATTTCACTGGGACGCAGCTAAAATTACAGCGGGTTACTTAGGCTACTCTAATTTAGACTAGCTGTTAACCGCGGCTTCGTCTGCAGTGCTATCTCTAAAACGGTTGAACCGTTTCAACGGGAATTTCACTGTCAGATTGCTAACCTTATAAAAAGGAATTAAGGCAATTTTAATTTACAATAGCTGTTAACCGTAGCTTCACCCGCAGTGCTATCTCTAAAACGGTTCGACTGATGTTTACGGGACTTTCAATGGCAGATAGCTGGCCTAATAGGAAGTAATTTAAGTTATTCTATTTTAGACTAGTTGTTACCCGCGACTTCATCCGCATGAAATGTAGCAAAAATATGTTATTCACTGTAAACATGTGCATTGTACTGGACTCCAAGAATAAATATAATTGAAATTCATATATCTGTATTTATGATGAAAGTTGAATTATATTGTACTTTTGGTCATTTCGGCAGCCATTTTTTTTTATTTACTGTGCTTTCGCCTACATAACTAAGTAACCATAGTAACATATAAGAATATTGTATCGAGTTCAATAAGCACTATTTAAATTATCGAATACTAAAAACTACTTACACAGATATAAAAATTTTTATAACTTGCTTTATATTTATGCAAGATTTCAAGGCATTCATTGTTTACAATTCAAGATAGAAGGGGTCTTTCCAATTACATATTAGACCATAAACGCATTACTTATTGGCAATATGGCGATATTATATCATTATAATAATCTTTAAGTCATTGTTTTATTAGTTCCTTTATACAGTGTAAATGAGCACTGAGGTAGTTATATGGTGACTTTACGTTCCAAATATGTTGCTGTTGGTAAACCACATTTGACACACTGTTAGTATTTATTATCGTACGTACAATTGTTTTTAAAGAGGATTTCTATAATTGTACATAGTCTCTCAATCTTATACTTCTTTAATATAATTGTAAAAAACGCGTGCGGAGCTGCGGGTACAACTAGTTTATAATAAACGTATCGGTCTTTATTTTTAACCGACTTCGAAAAAGGAGATTATTAACCGACTTCGAAAAAGGAGGAGGTTACTACGTTTGGTTGTATGTTTTTTATGTATGTTAATCTACACTCATCAAAAAAGTCTAAGCAACATGTACTAATTTAAATTTTAGGATGGTTCTTCACATTATAACGTTGTATTTTATTTTTAAAATAATATCTTTAGGGTTCTATGATGTAAAAATAACAGCTGTTGTCTTTATAAGTTCTTTTAATAACAGAAATGAACAATATTAGAATATACTGTAGAAACTAAGATACATAAGAAACTAAACTTTTTTCTTACAAAATGAAATTTCTAAAGAAAATGTATTTATTGTGAAAGAATAGAACAATTTAATAGAAAGTATTGCTATTCAGAACTTGTCGGCAACGATTATTCATTGAATTAATGAGACTGTTTATGTCATCTTGCGGTATTCGCTCCCAATGGAATTGTAGCAAATCCTTCAGCTGTTGGGTTGTTGTCGCTCCGTCCAAGTCCTTCAAAACACGTCTCTGGAGCATGTCCCATGCGTGCTCGATGGGGTTGAGATCTGGCGATTGTGCAGGCCAGGGCAATACCCGGATGTTCTCCGTTGGAAAGTATTCACTGGTTCGTCGAGCTGTATGTGAACGCGCATTGTCATGCATTAACCTAAAATCGGAGCCAAAGGTTTGTGCAAATGGGTAGACATAAGGTCTGAGAATAACCTCAATGTAATTTTCAGCATTCATGTTTCCATTTACAAAAAGGAGCTCAGTTCGCCTGTTCTTCATAATACCCGCCCATAACATAACTGTTGAGCCGCTGTGTGGATGAACTTCCTGAACGCACCTGAGCCTTTCAGTATTTCCGGGCCGACGATACACTCGCACCCTTCTTGTATCAGGCTTAAACCCGAATCGCGACTCATCGGAAAACATAATTTTATCCCATTGTTCCTGGGTCCATGTTATGCATTCTCTACACCATTCATATCGACGAGCGCGATTCCCGTGACGTATCGGTGGGCACCTGATTAGACGTCGAGCTCGTAGGCCGTACTCATGCAGTCGATTTCGCACAGTTTGAGGACTTACATCAACACCACTTGAAATTTGTAGCCTCAAACTTATCTCTCGAGCGGTTAACATCGGCTGGCGTCTTGCAGTCAGTTGTATGTACCGGTCTTGCCGAGTGGTTGTACTCCTTTTACGGCCTGGATGCTGTTCAGCGGGTTCTCCTGTATTATTGTAGCGCTGCCAAAGACGACAAATAACACTTCTATGAATGCCAAAATGTCGAGATACCTGAGATTGATTACTTCCCGGTTGCAACATCCCTACAGCTCTTTGCATTTCATCTACCATCAAATGACGTCGCTTCATGACGTAAAGAATATCTAACAATTCAATTTTGTTGCTAACTTTATTTAAATGGTTGGTAAAATTATAAAATCAAGACTAAACGTAGCAATTAAAATGCACTTAAATTCAAACAAATTCGCAGTCATTTGAATTTTATGAAAAAACAAAACATAATCAATTTTTTTTTTCAACCAGCTAGTATGTCATCAATAACAAAAAAGTTTACTTACCTACGCACTTTGTTTGAATAAATACTTAGAAATTAATTAATATAAATGGTAAAATTTGTAATATCACGCATGTTGCTTAGACTTTTTTGATGTGTGTATATCTCCGTTAATTATGAACCGATTTCAATGATTCTTTTTTTATTTGAATTGGTTGATAAATACAGTTTATACTTTTAAATAAAAATAAAATATATGATAACTAGCGGGCCCGGCAAACGTTGTCCCGCCCTGATTATAAAAAAAAATCCTAGGCAAATTATATACCAAAACGTTCCTCGTGAATCACTTTATCCACTGGTGAAAACCGCATAAAGATCCATTCAGTAGTTTTTGAGTTTATCGCGAACAGACAGACAGACAGACGCGGTAGGGGACTTTGTTTTATACTATGTAATATAGGATCTTTATACTAGACTTCAGTTTTTAATGAGTTTTTCGATTTATTTAAAACTAATTTTTGCTCACGGCATTTTGCATGTTAATGTAGATTCTGCAAATGAAATACAGTCTCTCTTGTTGACAATGTAAGCTACATCTTTACAATATTTATATATTTTTTTATCGGTTAAATAGTTTGAGTATGTTCATTACAGACAATAAAATAAATATATTTTATTTAAAATAGTAGTATCGAAAAAATTACATATTAATTTATTTAAATCTAATTTTTTCTAATATTATAAGAGTAGCTATGGACTTTTCACAGACAATTGACATCATTTTCTAAACGGAATGATATTTGATATAAACTTAAATATAAAGAATATTTTGTTGCAAGTATTGCCTATTTTCTTGTTTAACACGTTGACTGCCAATAACAAGATATCTCGTAGTTTGTGAACTTGCCCAGGAGGCCCACTACGAGTTATTTTGTCCATTCTTTAGTTCCCATATGTGTACAGCTACGACTATAGTTGTAATACATCACTGTAAATCTCTGTTGTACTCCGTGGTATAAATATAGGTCGCTGGCGTCAGAAAAGAGAAGAGAAAATCATGTTTCACTTACATGAATTTCTGTATTGCAGTGTCAAATATAATTACTAAGTTTCAAATATAACCACGAGATAATTCGTACCATTTTTTTATCACAGAAGGCAAACGAACAAGCTGGTCACCTGATGTTAAGTGATCACCACCGTCCATAGACACTTGCAACACCTGGGGAGTCGTTGAAGTTCTACAAGTTTCTTCCAAAAATAACAGTCTTTTAACTTCTTGATTATTATTATTTACTACAATTACCATCTATAGTAACATAATATCATTAAAATAAGTTGGCTTCCCACGTCAGATTCTTGAAAAGTCCTAGTGGCATTCAACGTTTTAGAAGATTAGATACCTTATTTTTGAATTTTTGATAGGATCTTACTCAGGTAGTTTTTTTTATATTTTCTTAGTAAGTCTTGTGTTATTTGACTCTATATTTTGTAATAGTGGTGGTATTTTACGTAATACAGTTGGGTTATTGTGCATAAGCGAAATGGGTGGGAAATAATATCACGGAGCGTGAATTCTGAGATGCCGCAAAAACTCCCTGGAAAGTTCTAACAAGGAGGCCACCATCTTGTTAGAACATTAAGACTATCTCAAGACACTTCTAATATTACCTCTACTGGGATGGCAGTAATGATCTAGAAGATTGGTTACCAATAAATATATACCTTTTTTTTTAATTGTAAAAGGTTGGTAACTAGTTGCGACACCTGTAATAGTATCATGTATTATAGGCGTGTCACGTTCCAAAATCTTCCGGTTTATACTGAGTAATCAAACCGGGATAGTATAATGTGGGAGCTTCGAGCTCACTACTATAATAGTTTAGACTGACACGGACAGCGTAATATATAATAATAATACTCCGAGTGCGGAAAATAGACTGTTTATTCCATAACACCATATATGGTATTTATAGAGACATGCGATTGTTCATTTGTTTGAACGACATTCTATTTACAATATATACAAAAGTTTCAGTCAGTCTGCCAAAAAGGATAACATAGTCGGTAGCTACATGTATCTGCCTAACTAGGTCGCGACTATCTTACACATGATGCTAATCCCGTCATAGTGGCTCTTTTAATATAACGATGGATTGTAGATTTCTCGGTGGTCATCGCTGTATTGAAAAGAATAATAAAGAATGACTTGTATTACAATAAAAAAATATTTACAAAAAATCATTTTTATTTATCATTCAACAATCACAATAATTATTATATTTCATTGTACCAAAATAATTTTAAACAGGTAATATTATTTATCAATTATATTTAATTTCTATAAAATAGCAGCATTTGGTTGATTAAAAACTAATTCAAACTTAAAAATATTCATTACTTTAGTCGGCTGCATGAAACCAAAATTACTTTCGTAACTATTTACGCTAAAAATAAAATTGGAATACTAAAAGCCTAGCTACTAGAATAGTAACTGTATGTATAAATTAGCGATACTTAACCAATAACAATTTTATAACTTAATCTCAGCATGCAGGGTGGAGGTAAGGGGAACTGTCTCATACGAGGGACATTTTGAAACTGTCCAGTTCTAAATTAGTTCCGAAACCCTCCAAAATGGCGTTAGCATAGGCAAAGTATATGGAACTTATAATACGTGCTGTCGGGAGTTCTCGGCGGAATCATGTAATGTAATGTAGTGGTTTTTATAATTTTATTCATAATCTTGTGTTACTTGGCTCTATATTTTGTAATATCGGTGGTGTTTTACGTAATACAGTTTGGTTATTGTGTACAAGTGAAGAGGATGGGAAATAATACCGTGGAGTATGGATTTTAACTTGACACAAAAACTCCCTGGAAAGTTCTAACAAGACTGCCACCATCTTGTTAGTTCATTCAAGTTATCGCAAAAAAACTTTTAATATCATTACTTACTCGACAATGACAGTAATAATCTACTAGAAAACTGGTTGCTAAAAATAAAATAAGTAACTGCTATGAGAAAATGTGGAGAGTGATAGAATTTTTGTAAACTTCGAAATAATACTTTAGTGATTCTTGAGTGTTTACTGTTACGAAACTATTTAAAGTAGTCCGGTGAAGTTGTTAAGACCTTGCTAGGTCAATTCAATCAATACGAGAAAAAACAACAAAAAAACTTTTTAAATAATTGAACAACAATGAACCCTGTTGCTCCTGTAGCGCTACCTTAATTTAGGACATATTTCCATAGACAGAGATGGTTCTCCTTACCTCACTACAACTCCATATATCTCAATCAATACAAGAGTTCATTTTGACATGTTGCATGTGTTAAATTTACATTCATACAATCATCGTTCGTTTGAATTCGGTATTTTAACTCTGCCCTCTCAATATATTCTTGAGAATTTGATGTACGTCCGGAAAAACTTAGATAATCTGGATTTAGTAAAATACCGACATAATGTAAATACCAGAAACCATAACAAACTGGTCACTCCATGTTTCAAGCTTACTAAGACCAGTAACAGATTTTTAGGTAATAGTGTTAGATTTTATAACAAAGTCCGAAAACACATTACCGATTTGCCGGATAGTAGGTTCAAGTGTTATGTCAAGCGGGTCTTAATACATAGAGGTTATTACAGGGTGGATCAGTATGTGAACGATAGCGACGTCTGGAAGTGACGCCTCTCTCTGTGCAACCATTAAAAACGAATGTAGCTTTATGTGTCTATTGTTGTAATAATAAAAAATATATGTTAGTTATTATGAAAAGATAAACCAGATCGAGTTTCTTGCCGGTTCTTCTCGATGACTGGGTTGTTTTCCGAACCGGTGGTAGTTTTGACGTTCATAAGTGCCTTCTCAGGGCCTAAATTGAATAAAGAGTATTTTGATTTGATTTTGGTTGTTCGGATGTGAAATGTCAAAAACGTCATGTATTAACCGTACCCATCATTTGATTTGGCACGGCAGGAAATACCCGCGATAAACATAGATAACGCTATACGATACTGAACTTGGCCGACTACATCGGTCTTCTGTCCAACATGCCAAATCACAATTCGGGTACTATACTGACTTTAATTCACAACACACATGCCATATACGACTATATCATAAGTATAAAGAAATTGGATCATGTTGTCTGCATGTGATGTTTAATTTAGATAATGTGTTTACTGGAAATATATCTGACCAAGGAAGCTGATATACAAATCTGCTCTGTAAAGGCAACACGTTTTTATGTATAAATACAACAACACCATTAAATTATTATTAATTTATTATCTACGCTATGTTAATATGGCAATTAATATGATTAATACCAGTATAATCATGTCGGTACAAATATGTAGGTATTTATATTGCTATACAAAAAAAAATGAAGTGAAAACTTCTTTAAGCCCCTTAAGCGGTATTTTTGGCAGGACATAAACTTATTATTTCAAATCATGACATGCTAGTACGCGTGACCAACCGTACTGCGCCTGCGCGGCTTGCGTCCTACTAGCGACATATGTAATATGGCATATGTTTCATGAAGAAATAAACTGCATAAAGATATATGTAATTATTTTTAGAAAACACCAGAGTAATCTAATTTTAAAATGTAGTAATTTTAATTTATAAATTGTATAATTTAAATAATTCACACAATAATTGATTTGAAAATTCAAAAGAGAACACAGTTACTTTCTGGTTTTGAGTTTTCACTTCTGTCGGCAGTCCTTATGACTGCCTCCACTTTTTTTTTACGAGACAGCTTCTGAAAGTTTTAATATGCAAGAAGTTTAATCGCTGTGAAACATTAACCTTTCCAATATCGATATAATTTTGAAACCTTACAAAATCTCCGCATTAACGCCTATATACAGGCTCTATTATATTTATGGGTTAAAACAATTACTATTTTTCATACAAATAATGCCAAAATTGTAGTGAATATTATTTAACGTATAAATTCTTTGAAAATCGCCCTCCAGGGGACTTTTAATACATACGAAACAAAACAAATATATTAAACAAAACACTCTGTAAAACAAAATTCACCTTTCTGAAATAAACATGTTACATTCATTAATACAAAAAACATAAACAATGCCTTAGTTACTACAGTACTGGGAAAAGGACACATGGGCGTTTCCAAATGTATTGGTAATTCATTGAAATCAAATGCAATTTTTTTTCTTATCTTATTAATCATCCAGTAGTGATTCTAATGAACCAAACTACTCAAAAGTACTCCATATGGTAATTTAGAAATTTACAACACTTCTTATAAACTACCTCTTAAATAAGTTTCATTTGAACTGGTTCGCTTCAATATCCACCTTCTGCTTCAGGACCCCGGCTAAAATGAACTCTGTGGTGACTATCGCGGCTCCCCTCCTCTTCAGCGATGGCCAAAGACCCTTGTCTGGTAATGAAGAAACGCAAATCCATCTAGGACTTTCGTCCTTCCATTTCCCACCGGAACATTCCACAATTACTACAAAAAATAGGTCACTATCATGAGCCTGTAAGAGACTTACTTCAGGGCCATAGGCCTCTTCTCGAAGGAAGGTATGGCCATAATCAGCACGCCAGTTAACGAGTATTGGCGATTTCAAATTCTGAGAAATTCACAGTTCTATGTTTTCCCATATATAGTTGTACTACAAGAACATCGCAGGTTCAGTTTTTCTCACGATGTTTTCTTACTCCGTCAGCCGATAGTGTTTCTAATTTACATTAGTAAATGTACGCGAATTTTGAAAAATTTGTTTGGGGGAGGGGGAGGCGGGGAGGAGGAGGAGGAGGATAGGAGGGGAGGTGGGTATCCAGCGCTCTCATTGACCGAACGAAACGCAACAATGCAAGCACTGTTACTACTTCATGTCGGTTTTCTGTGAGAGGGTGGTACTACCCCGAGCCAGCCGACCTATTCATGCTACTAATAGCTTCAGCGTGGCTCTACCACCTACAAATATCAGTACTACAAGAACATCTCTCATGTTCAGGTTTCTTCACGATGTTATCTTTCATCGTCAACCGATAGTGTTACCAATTTTGAAAAATTCGTTGGTACATGCCTGTGTTCGAACCTGCAGACATCGAAATGATATTCCACCATTCAAACCACTAGACTAACACGTCTTAAAAACCGATGCTTGCCTTCAGCGTCAGACGATAGTGTTATCAATTTAGATTAGTAGATGTAAACGAATTCCGAAAAATTTGGTAGTACATACAGGGGTCAGAACCTACGGACATCGGGTTGATATTCTACCGCACAAACTACTAGACCCCCACGACTGTTAATAAATAAACTAAATGCAAAATTAGTCTCAAATGAATACGCTATCTGGAAAAATGTTGAAAAATCCTTATTCTCCCACCCTCCCTGAATAGAAGATAGGTAATAGTAAGCAAGAGTTGATACTAATAAATTTTCATATAACACTAGCTTCTACCCGCGATTTCGTTCGCGTGGAATAGTTACTTTGGGCTAACGCTAACACACAGCGGAAGCTCTCAAAAGGAAAAAAAACGACTTCGACACATTTTTCATTGGTGGAGCACCAGCTTCTATTAGTCTTAACATGATTATATATAGCCTTCCTAGATAAATGAGCTATCTAACACTGAAAGAAATATTCAAATTGGACCAGTAGTTACTGAGATTAGCGCGTTCGACCAATCAAACAAACCCTCCAGCTTTATAATATTAGTATAGATCTACCATAGACCGGGAACAAGCTCCTAACTAATATTATAAATGCGAAAGTGAGTCTGTTTGGTACGCTTTCCCGCTTTAATTATCCAAATGATCTTCATTAAATTTTGCATGCAGTGTCAAAAGTACAGAAAAAAAGTGCTCATGAAGGATATTTTAAATCACTGTTGGGGACAAATGAGTCTTATATGTCATATCTTTATTTTTTAATAATTTGTATGAATTTTCTATTTCGTAATAGTTCGCTAATGTTCGTAAATCATGTATGTTTGGGTGATAATTATTATTTTAATGTAGATGTAATTATTGTTATTACTACGTCATTATGAAGCCCTAACAAAATCGTCAAATGTATGGTCAAGTGGTGACGCATCTAAAGGGCGGACCACGTACGAGTTGTGAGTATGAAAAATGTGTGAGGGTCGGGATGGAACGTGTAACGCCATTGGCTCGTAAAATACGAATTTTGTAAAACTTTGTACAAATACAGCCTAGTATGTCTATGGTGTGTTCTGTTTTCAAAGAAACCTGAAAGATTCACTAATATCTACATTGACCCAGCGAAGCCTCAAGCAAAAACTAGTTGATTATATACCAGAAAAATGTCTCATCTCAGTCACAACTATATAATACAACTTACGTTTCATCTCTGCTGCGTTTGGCAACACATTGGGTGTTGATGAGACATTGTACCCCTCCAGAAAGTTCCGGTTGCCTCTGAGTGTTCTTTCCAAGTTAAAAGCAAATCTTTTCTCTGCTACCTCATCCTTTATTATGTAAAGCCACGGATCTAAAATAATCAATAATTAAATTTATTTACTGATATTTATATTCTTTATTTTTATTACACTGGCTATGCCCGTGACTCCACTCATCCGAGGCACAATGTTGGTGTTATTTTGAAAATGCTTTTAGCTTCAGAAAGCTACATTATCAGCGAGTATTCTATTTTCAAAATGTACATTAATAACAGAGACGGCGCAGGCAAAAGGTAGTGTAAAATTATAATATGTTTTTTTTATTATTATTAGATTTTATGTTATTAGATTTTTTACTGATTTCTATTATAAACAGTGCTCCATTGCCATGAATATTTAATGATTACCATAAATTATTGAAACATAATGTGTTGATAATATTATTTTTATTATTTAATTTTGCATCACCGCAATTTTTTTCCCATATATATCATCTCAATTAACAACGCATATACACATCTACAATTTTATTAGATGAGTTATATATATCGGTTAAGTGATTTTTAATGTATAAAACACTAACAGACAGACAAAGAATCTCAGCTATTCATATAAAGTATTGTTTACACAGAATTAGTAAAACGAGAGAAAATAATGGAACTGATTTCATTTTCGTACGAATTACTTTCAGGATATTGTAAATTTTAAAGAAAAGCTTTGGCAATTTAAGTGAATTTTTAAAGGTTACAAATTGAGATTAAGATATCAATTCTAAACAGTAAAAGAGTTACTTTTACATACCAACGATCATTTGAGTGTCGACACAAGCTTGAACCCAGTTGGGACCAACAATGGGCCGGCCCAATCCTACTGCACACAATAGTTTAAACGTGCGCTTTATTTGCATCGTTAACACCACATTACACTGCATTATATCTGTCACTATTACTGCACCTGAAAGTCAGTGACAATATTTTCATATAAAAAAATAACATAAGCATGACTATGAACTCTAATCAGTCAAAAAATATGAACTATCTTTGACCATCCCAAAGAAATAGCTGGAAAAACTAGAATTTTCTACGAATATTCACAAAATTCACGGAACAAAGACATATCGAAACCGTATGACTGCCGATATTGTCTACAAACAAGTTCAAAAACCTTATAACTGGCCAGTCATAGAACAATTTTACTGCAGAAATGATTGGATTGATTTCTTTGATTGAATGAATTCCTGCTTCTCGTTTTTATCAGATACTAAATGATACCCGCAACATCGCCTGCGTTTTTTGATATCCTAACAATGTATTTTATGTAAAAAGGAAAAACATAAGCACGACACCGCTTGCCCCACTTCTTCAATGCAAGAAAACACAACACTGAATGTGTAGTGCTTACAAAAATTATAGTGTTATTAAAACCGTAATAAGATTATGTTAAGTGAAACTACCGTGATTATACTTTTTTTAGATAAGGACCAAGGGTCTGATAAGTAAAACAAAAATAAATATCTATCATTATATAATTATATTTAGTCAAACTAATATTATAAATGCGAAGTTGAGTTTGTTTGCAACTATTTTAGGGGTACAGAAAAGGATATAAGTTACCTTCCTATAAAAATATACTGTTCCCAAGGTATAGGTAAAATGTATATTAACACAAACAAAGCCATGAGCAAAAGCTAGTATAGATATCAATGAGCAATAGCGCGACCGATGGCAGTTTTATCACAACCGTCAATGCCAATACAAAAAGTGACAATCGGAAGAGACCTACAACTGAGAATAGATCTAATTTCGTTCTAAGTTCATAAATAAATTCATTTACTTACGCTGGCACTGACGAGTTACAATAAAAAAATCCTTCAAAAAAACAATCTAAACAGTTGCATGAAATAAATCTTTGGCAACACAATAATCCTATCAGACTAAATATAAATGATAAATTCAAAAATTCCATTCAAGAATCTCTACAGCAATATCAAAGCAGAATAATTTTCTCAAATTTAATTTTTATTACTTTTATATTTGCAATTTAATAACGATAGTCAATATACTCATAAAAAAATGTCATATAATAAAGCTTTCTTATAAAAACTATTTTTATGTCTTACCCAATTTTTCCAACCGGAGCTTAACCTCATCTGCCGGAAAAGCTGTAAATAGAACACGTGGGACCTCGAAAGCTCTAGTAGGTCTAGACTTCAATGTACTAATACTTGTATTCGCAGAAGACCTAGTTCTTTTTGGACTTGGAGCGTCATTATCATCTATGGCAGATCTTTTCAAGCTTCTAGAGGTACTTGGATCAAATTCTGATGAAATATCATATACAGTGCTTTCATTGATTTTAGGCTTTTTTAAAATTGATTTTATTACTGGTTTATGTGATTCATTTACTTTTTTATCTTTCACAATCTTTTGCCTCGTACTGCGGCGTACTTCAACAACTTTATCTTGAGTATTGTCTTTTTCTTTTTTCTTTTGCGACGGTTTTCTTGAAGACTTTTCCTCATCTAGAATAGATCTTTTGTCACTTTTACCTTTACTTCTAGAACCTCGTGTAGGTCTACTGCTTGAAGCAGACAATGCTTCTTCGATTGTTGTATTCTTTTCATTTGAGATTATTTGTGACTTATTTTGGTTATCAGTTTTCACTTCTGTCTTATTTTCATTACTGTCTCTAGATTTATGTAAAGATTCTGGTTTATGTCTAGTTTTGGAACTTCTCACACTTCTGGTAGTCTTTGTTTTTTTCGTGGGATTTTCGTCTTCTAAGTCTTTTTTCTTATTTGTATCTTGCAAATTATACGACTTGTTTTCTTTTTTATTTTTATCATTTAAATCTTTGGTTTTAACTTTGTTTAAAGTTTTCAAGGGATTCTCATTTTTATTATTAATAGATTTTTTATCTGAATCTGAAACTCGATTAGATTTATTTTTTTCCAATTTAGATTTAAGTCTTGATATATTCTCTGTAATTATCTCCTTATCGATATCATCATCTTGATCTGTTAAAAAATTGGGTCGTAAAATGTTTCTATTTAATGTTTCAGCTTTTTTACTTCCATCGTCAAAGTTCGCGGCCGGTTTGCGAACACGAGTAATAATTCTCGTTGGAAGTGCCTCCAAGTTTAACTTACTTTTTAGATGTGTGTTTGAGTTAGTCTTCGATTTCCCCCTTTTACGGTGTAGAATGGGTGTATATTGTTCTTCAGAATTATTTTCTGATTCAGAATCGCTAGACAATTCAGGGAATAAACTTTTAGTAACTGTGTGCACACTGGCTTTTATTTCTTGACTGTTAGGTAAATCAATGTCCATTAGTCTTGAAGGTTTTATTTTTTTTGGAGTGCTCTCATCTGGTGAATCAATGGGAAGTCGGTTTAATTTAGAACTGGAGGCTGAATTAACTCCTATGACATCTTTTATTTGTTGTTTAGATAGACTTGATACAAATTTCTTAACTTTTTCATCTTCTTCCTTGCTACAATTACCCACTATTTTCGAAAGTTTCAATATTTTGTTTTCTATGTGTTCAAATGTGATTCCAGCGTTTTCACTTTGAAAAGAATGCATTATTGCTACACCATCAATATGTAAAGGCTTCTTAAAGAGATTATCATTATTCTCTTCTTTTTCTGAAATCATTTTTTGTGAACACAAATCTTCATATATATCCTGAGTAGCTTGATAATAATTATCACATTCTGTGTCAATTATTTCTGGTTTAGCTTTAGATGGCGGAGTCGACACACGTTTTAAGGGGTTCTTTTTTTTAATTTTATCTTTGAATTGTAAAGGTATTTTAAAGGGACTAATCATTTCTTCTGAAAACTGTTGCGTATATTCAATGCGCTCTGGATTATTTGGTATGACTTCATCAATTACTTGTGTAGGTAAATCTTCGAAAGCAACATCATCCCCTAAACTGTTATTGTTATTACCTTCTACTTCAATAACCTGTGTAAGCATATCTTCAAAAGGAACTTCATTTTGGTTACATGTTTTAATACTATTTCTTTTGGTGACTATTTTTCCAGGACTTACTTTAATTCTAATGCCATGAGCCAGACTTTCAGTTTTTAATTTAATTAAAGTATTTTCATTTAAAATGTCTTCACAATCTGTCGCATCGCCGTCATCGATCTGAATCTCTGTTATCTTCTGTGTAGGTAAAATCTCTAAATCTTCACAATCTGTAGAACTATCTGATTCTATTTGAGCAATCCTTTCCTTTGATGTGCTTATAACTTTTTCAATATTACATTCGGAATTCATCTTATCAGGTACTTCTTTATTAACTTTGGGGGAGAGGTTTACTTTCGGTAGTAAGCATTGTGATTCAAAATCATCTTGAAAAGATTCATTGATATCATCAAACAATAATTGTTCATTGGAGATATTCACTTCTTGTTTGGTTTCATTGGCACTAGAGTCTGTTGAGAGATTTTCTTTGATGGATTCATGGTAATCTTTTCCGCATGGTAGTATGTTTTGTGTTTCTGCTTCATGAATGTCTAAAAGAGTTTCCTTAGTACTGGCATATAAATTTAGCTTCAAGTCACATTGTTCAGGAATTTTACATACTTCAGGTAAATATTCTGTAGATGGGATTTGAGTTTCAGCATGATGAATAGATTCTGATGTACGTATTTCTCTAGGTATTTGTGTTTGGGCTTCAAAAATTGAGTCCAAATTATCAATAGGATTACAATATGGTACTTGTGTTTCCATTTCATGGATATAATTCTTTTCTTTATTGTTTATATATGTGTCAGAATTGTTTAAACTATTTCTTGAGTTATCTATAGAAAAATTAAAAGAGCTAGACTTTTTGGAGGAATTCCAAAAAATATTATCTATTTTGTTTGATCCCACTGGCTGTATAGATATTGTTTTGCTTGAGGATTTTATAAAATGTTCATTTGAAGATTTGAATTGTGGACCTCCTTTAAATTGTGTTGAAATTATTAATGAATCATCCTAGAAAAAAAAATATTGACATTACAATCAATATTTGTAACAAACATAATCTAAAATTATTAAGCTAATACTGTTTCTGGAATATAGTCATTGTATAATTTAGGTTATGCAATTGTAATTAATAATAGTTCAAAGTTAAAAAGTTAAAAGTTATTAAATTTCCCAAGGAAGGTTGATGTCAGGCGCCTGCCGCCTGGCCGATCTTAAAAATGAAGCCAAATCATACACCACAATATGACAAACATGTTGTACCGACCCTACTTAGGTGGGATAAGGGTAAGAAGAAGAAGAATTGTAATTAATAAAAGTATAGAAAACTTATAAATCATTATATTATAACTTACTCTATCACTAACATCAGGAGATTCTGGAATTGTAGTGGCAGCGTTTATTTTGGATAGTTGTCTTGTGGGAACTGGTGTATCAGGAATGTCAATAGCTTGTGTCATTGGTAAATCATCATCCTCTTCTAGTAATCGGAATATTCCAAAAACATCACCAAATTGAACGGTATCGCCATTTTTAAGAGGATGTGGTATATAGGGTTTTAGAGTTTTCTAGAAAATACAATTATTTATTTAATATTAGAATAAACAGTTGATTTATAGTTAATAATGCACATAAGAACAAAGTCTAACACTTAATCATAATTCATTTTATTAATTAAGCTCCATAACATTACTTAAGTACTTCCATACATTAATTTCATGTTCCAGCAATTTATAAAACATAGCATAAGTAATTCAATTTACTAGTTATTTAACATGTTATAACTTACATCCAACAATTTAGTTTTATTAGCTGAATCCAAATCCATAAGCATAAATTCTTTGTTATTTAATATATTCACCACAGCATGTTGTCTTGATATAGACTGAAATCAATTAATATTCTATATACATGATCATGATTCATTATTTCATTAATTAAATATACATAATTATTTTTACAATAAAAGCAAAACTATTCAGACATACAAAGATTGTAATAATGATATTAAATGTATCTCTCTTTATTAGGCAAATATGTGTGTCCAAAGAAGATTTAAAACCTTTGGGGATCACCACTCCAATCACAAAAGTATTTAAGCAATAAATTCTGAATTCAACTATACTAGTATTTATAAAGTTGAAGAGTTTGTTTGCTTGAATACTTCAATCTCAGGGACTACTGGTCCAATTTGAAAAATTATTCGAGTGTTAGATAGCTCATTTATCGAGGAAGGCTATAGGCTATATATCATCACCCTAAAACTTACCCAAAATATTAAAGGTACAGTGAATACTAATCACAATTGAACATTTCTTAATTTTGAGAAATGAATTTCGAAACATTTCTATTATTAAGACAACACTATATGGTCACAATATGTTTTTATCATTTTGAAAAACTTACTTTTAAGTCCAATACAATATTACACATTTGGGGATCTCGTCCAACCTTATTGGGTCCTTTGACAATTGGATACTTTGTACCACAAATTCCTAGAAAACCAATCTGAAAGCAGTCCTCATTTTAAAAATATACTCATCACCAATATACCACTAGAAATTCTTTGTTAGCTCTTTTGATCACACTAATCTTATAGAGTCAAAAGAGAATGGAGAACAGAGAGGAGAGGAGAGGAGAGGAGAGCATGAATTGTTGTGTGATCTTAAAAGTAAGGAATTTCTGTTTGTTTATTTATTTTAAATCTTATAGATTCTTTTAGAACCCATCGTAGTTATGATAATTAAAATATAGAGATTTTTAGAAGTTACATTTACTTATTCCTTTTCCGCCTTTACGCAGTTACCGGGAAAATGTTTGAAACGTAATTGTTAAAATAAGACTTCACATGCATTACGCCGAATAGAGATTTTTATAAAATTTTGTTTTGTTTTATATGAAATTTACGTAATGTAAGGCCTGATAAGGCACTCAAAAACGAAATAAAGATAACGTGAAAAATATTCATATCGTCAAGAAGATACGTTTCTATTAGTATTTTTATAGATTATAAAATGATTTACAATTATTATATGCTGCACTTATTAGCTAGTTCATGTTTACAAACCTGTTCCGGACAAATCTTTTCATGTTTATTTTCATAATATATTTCCTGCGTACATTCAAGCCTCTGTGTACATTCCATCGTTTTAGAGTTTTACTTGTACATAGGATATAGGTATATTATAAAAATTTAATAAAATTCTTCGATATCTAATTCTCCACTGTGTAACTTTACTTTTGTGTGTGCTTACACATATTCAAACAAAAACATAAAGATATGTATACCTACAACACAATATGGTAAATTTGTATTTTACAACAGTATTGCAAATATCAATAGTTCAAATTCCTTAAAAATCTGGGTTAGATACCATATTCTAAGAAAAAAATACGAATTCCCATTTTAATTATGTAAAAGGAAACGTACAACGATAAAAAATAAATATTTATTTATTTATACAACAATATTTTTTATAAAATATTTATTTATTGACTGTAACTCAAAGCAGTGACGATAACGAAATATATTATTTCCTTTCATGAAATATTGAGTTACTCTGTTATTCTTGTGTCTGATATAGACATATACAAGGTACATTTTGTATGCCGGTGATTGTAATATTCTATCTTTAAGATTTCTAACTTTAGCTTTTAGCCAGTCCCTGCCGATGTTAAATGACAATGGTGCCTCAGATGCTAACACGCTAAGCGTAATAAGGTTGGTTCTCGACTACATCTATTACAATATATGTATAAATGCTTGATTTCTAACTTAAGTGAGCACAAATACTAAAAATATGCCTTACCATTGTGCTTTGGATTCTTCATTATGTTTTCATGCACCGAAACCTGAGGTTCATTATTGTAGTATTCCTTAAGTAGATCTCTTAACGATCGCATGTTTCAAAAATCCGCATCTTGTTAACCCATGCAAATTTCTTGATAGAGTAAAATTGCTGGTAGTTTGGGGAATTCTCTAGATATCGGCAACCCTAGTTGTATTTTGAGCACAGAATACTAATACCTGCAGCGGAGGTTTGTAATACTTATTATACTTTATTACTCTTTGGTTTGTAGGTTCTGAGGTAAGATAAAATGTTATGGGTGGTTATACATAAAAAAAAAAAACAAATATACGCGTCGACTTGAGAACCTCCTAGTCAGTTCGGTGAATCTGTAAAGGCCGTAAGGCTAATAGCATAGTCAGTTCGAAAAAAAAACCTCCGTTTTTTTGTGGGTTTTAGAAAAGTAGTTTAGGACTGCCAGATCATATAATAGATACGAAAAGTGTATAAATATAGTTATATTATGTATGTACCGGTCATAATAAATTGTAATTACAAAAATCTCGTGTCACGGTGTTAGTTTTCCAATTCGTCCGAAACGGCTTGACCGATTTTTATGAAATTTTAAATATATATTTGGTAGGTACGAGAATAAGTCGTAAAGTATTTTTTATATCTGTAGGTGATTAGGGTGTCTGTATCCAGATATTCTTTTTTTCTATTTTATTATTTTTTATATTTTTTTATTCGCCATTAAAAGATACCTATAATCCCAAATTTTCAAACTCCTAACCCCTAACCCTTCAAGTTTTTATTCGCAATTTTAGTTTTTTGTATGAACAATATCCAATTGATTCAATGGTCGTTCGTATTTCAAGCAAAACGAAATTATGCTGCTGATTGACAGATTGCGCTATGGCCTCCACATCGAAGTTTCTTTCCCTAATGCGTAAATGATTCAATATACCAACTAGGTATGTGTTTGAGTGAGTCCCTGAATTGTTTGGTTTCACAATTGGAAACGATGCGAATCACTGTAATTGGGTTCTAGGTTATTAAAAAAATTTCGAGTTTGGAAATAAAATTGGAAACGCTAGGTAACCGACTTCACACAGACGAAGTTGCGCGGTTCAGCCAGTTATCTTATATGATTGGCTTCTATTTAAGTAAAGTGACATCTTCTGTAATCGGTTTTATATTAAATTTCCTTAGTAAGTTCGCTAATGTTAAAAAAGAGATAGAACTTCTTTAATTATTGTTAACTAAATTTGCTGCGTTTTGATTTTGTATAATCATAGAAACCCAATCCGACAATGGTATAAAACAAGGTATGTCTGCTGCCAGTAAACTAACAATTTATTTAATACTAGCCGACCCGTGCCCACTTCGTTGGGCGGTAATAGGCATTATCAAGCTACAACTTTTCTCTAGAACTCAATCATATAAATCTCATAATTAAGGCAGCGTTCGTAAGAAACGTTTTCGTTCGACCATTTTTCTCCGACTCCCCAGATATTACCCCCTACAACCTCACAAACTTTACCTCTTTATAATATTAGTATAGATTATAGATAATATAATTAGTTAATAGCTTCTGCCCGCGACTTTGCACGCGTGGAATAGTTATTTTGGGCTAAGACGCAGCGGAAACTTTCAAAAGGAAAAAATACCCCGATTTTAAAACATTTTTCATTGTTGCTCCGCTCCTATTGGTCTTAGCGTGATGATATATAGCGTATGACACTCACAAATAACGTGGCTTTCTATTGGTAAAAGAATTTTCAAAATCGGTTTAGTAGTTCCTGAGATTACCCAGTACAATTCCACAAACTTTACTTCTTTATAATATTAGTATATAGATTATAGCCCCTGCCCGCGACTTCGTCCGCGTAGAAACTCTCAAAAAGAAAAAAACATCTCGATTTTGAAACATTTTTCATCTGTGCTCCGCTCCTATTGGCCTTAGCGTGATGATATATAACCTATAACCATTTTCGACGAATGAGCTATATAACACTGAAAGAATTATTCAAATCGGACAAGTAGTTCCTGAGATTACCCCTTACAACGCCACAACGTCACAAACTTTACCTCTTTATAATATTAGTATAGATAGGGCTGTTGATATTTAAAAAAAATATCGGATTTTCGATATATTGATTTCTAAAAAAATATCAATATCGGGTTACGATATATAGTTAAAAATACCAATATTTCAATATATATTGGCTTTATTAAAAAAAAAAAAACAATTGTATTTCAGCTTAACAATGATTTACAGTTTTTAATCCAGTATATTGCTTAGACAGTTTATACCATAAATGTTTTAAAATATTACATTATAGTTCTAAGGGCCACTTGCACAAACGTTATTCAATAATATTGGTATTATTATAATTGTCATCATTATTGTTGTCACGAAATAAAATAATTGTTTACCAATATTTATCAGTCCACCAGTTGCTATGTTTTTTTTAAGTCATGTTGGCTTAGTGGCTTGACGGGAAAATATCATTTCGATGTCTGCAGGTTCGAACTCCGGCATGTACTAACGAATTTTTCAAAATTCGCGTGCGTTTACTAATTTAAATTGGTAACACTATCGGCTGACGGTGAAAGAAAACATCGTGAGGAAACCTGAACCTGAGAAATGTTCTTATAGTACAGATATTTGTAGGTGGTGGAGCCACGCTGAAGCTATTACTAGTTTCATCATGAATGGGTCAGCTCGCTCGGGGTAGTAACACCCTCTCACAAAATACCTACGTGAAGTAATAGTATTCGCATTGTTGCATTTCGTTCGGTCAGTGAGAGCGCCGGATACCCACCTCTCCTCCCCTCCCCCTCCCCCTAATACAGGCTGGCAACGCGCTTGCGACTCCTCTGGTGTTACAAGTGTCTATGGACGGTGGTGATCACTTAACATCAGGTGAGCCACGTGTTCGTTTGCCTCCTATAATTTAAAAAAAATTTGAGAAAAAATACAACTGAGGATTTCTCAGAGTTTGAAATCGCCAATACGTCGTGGGCTGGCGTGGTGATTATGCCCATACTTTCCTTCGGGAAGAGGCCTACGGCCCTGCAGGTATGATGATGATAGTGAATATTTTTTAGTAAGAGTTTTTTTAAATACTCGTCAATTATATGTTCAGCTGTTTCACTACTAAGATTATTACCAGCCTGCTCCAAATTCCGGTACCTAGAATCGATAGAATAAAAATGAATGTATCAGATGAAGTTTGAAAATATTTCCAGTGACAAAGAAGTTCAGGAGTAATAGGTTAGCATAATACGGGCATGTCATAAAAAGAGATGAAAGACATGTAACTAGAATAGTAAAACTATTCTCTACTATGAATGTACTATACTCAGTAGTATGAAGGTGGACAGATATAAGAGTAGAGAAGACCGAAAAATGTATGGATAAAGTGAGTGAAAAATGACATGTGAGTAAAAAATATGAATTCTGAATTGATATCTGACAGTGGGAAAGGAAAGCATGTTGTATCAACTCAACCTAGGTGAGATGAAGGTAGGCAAGATGCCTACTTACCGGGTAAATAGGCAAGACCACGGGTTTTTTTTTTTACAATCCCTCAGACGTAATCCGAGACCTTTTTATTACAAGTTTCTAATTTGCCAAAATATTGTTTGCTATCTATTATTCTATCTTATTATTAGTTTTTATGTTCCTATATCATTACTAATTTGCTATTTATCTATTACATTACATGTTGGTCATTACTCTTGTTATCTTTTATTTTTCTTATATTACATCTGAGTCACTATTTTTCTATTACATTGCAATTTCCATATTTGTTTTATTACATTTCATGCTATTTTATTCTATACATTTACATTACATAATATACGCTCACAAACACATACAAATAAAATAATGCATCATCCCTTTTCAACATTTATACACTACAATAATTTGTTATATATACCCTATAATACTATTTAGCTATTTACCATGATTTAACAGTTTTTCCACTTTTCAACTTTCTTTTGTTTTATATTACAGAATTTGTGTAGGGTTTGTTTAAATTTAATTTACCTTACAATTTTAAATTTTTCAGTCCAATTTCGAGCACTAAAATACCAAGATACTAAAATCATAAATTAATAAAATCATATCATATACCATCCCTTAATATTCCCTTTTATTTCTTTTTCTTGTCTATTTTCGCGTTTCTTATCCTGTCTGTGTTTGTCTTTGTGTTCTGTGTGATCTTCTCACTTATTTCTAGCCCTCGCGATTTTCGCTACCTCGTCTATGAAGGCTAGTATTGCCTCCCGGGAATCTTTTTCGTTCAATAGAATGGGGAGATTTGGGATGGTAAGTCTCAACCCGGTCCTTTGTTCGAGGTCACTACGGGACGAGCCGAACCTGGGACAGTCTATGAGTAGGTGGAAGACTGTCTCGGCGGTATCCGAGTCGCAAGCGCACGCAGGGCTGTCCTTCAGCTTGAACCTGTGCAGGTACGCCGCGAAGCCCCCATGGCCGGTCATCACCTGCACGTGGGAGGGCGCAAGGCGGGTTTTCCCTAGGATGCTGTGGGCTTCCTCGATCCTCGGGAAGAATGCCCGCGTCACCTCCCCCGTGGTGGAGTCCTCGTAGCGCTCCTGCCAGGCCCTAACTGAGGCCCCGCGTATTTGGCGCTTTGCGTAAGATATCGGATACCGATCATAGTCGGCCGCGGCTTTTTTTTGAGCGGCCTTTTTCGCGAGTTCATCGACTCGTTCATTGCCCGCGGTCCCTACGTGGGCCCGCACCCAATGCAGGCGGACGGAGCCCCCATCCGCACGGATCTCCCTTAGCGTCCGCTGCGCCGCGAGGGCCAGGCGGTGGGGCGGAGCCGGGTTCGCCAGCATCTCCAGCGACGACCTTGAGTCGCTGTATATGCTAACGTCCCGGGCTCTCGCCTATTGGACCGCCTGGATCGCCCTCAGCAGCGCTAGCATCTCCGCCTGGAAGACCGTGCAGAAGCGCTCTAGGCGAAACGTGGAGTGCCTGTACTCTCTCCCCTCCTTGTACCAGGTCAGGGCGGCTCCCACACCGCCGGAGATCTTCGACCCGTCGATGTAGATCTGGGAGCCGCCCGGCTCTGGTGGGGCTTCCAGGCACTCAAAGGTTTCACCGTCGCACTGCGCCGGGTGCGGGAACTCGCAGTCGCGGACAGGCCGCTCTAGCCGCCGGTCGATCACGATCTCGTCCCGTAACTCCCCCCTCTTTGCACGGTACAGCCTGTGCACCTCTGCAGCCCGGAGGTCCAGCGGAAGCAAGTCTGCCAGGACCAGCGCGGCAGTCAGAGAGACCGTGCGGTACGCCCGGCAAATCTTCTGGGCGAAGCCCCGTTGTAAGCCGTCCAGCTTCTTTCGCATGGACAGTTTACTCGCTGCGGGGCCCCACACATTTGCGGCGTACAGCACGATCGGCTCGATGACTGCTGCGTAGATCGTCCTGACTACCTCCGGGTTCAGACCCCAGCTCACCTTCGCTGCACACGCCAGCTGCTTATAGATGTTTGCCGCCTTGGCACAGGCGGCAGTCGCGTGCTCCTGGAAGGTGAGCTTCCGGTCTATGGTCAGGCCCAGCAGGCGGATGGATTCTTCCATGGGCAGCCGGACTCCGTCCATGGTAATGACAGGGGCGTCAAACTTAAGCCGTCGCGTCAGCACCATCGCTTTTGACTTGCGAGGCGCGAGCGACAGCTTATTTCGGACGCCCCAGTCGACCACGGTCTGCAGAGTCCGGCTGGCTTCCTCCTGCACAGGCCCGACCTTTAACCCGGAGAACACCAGGACGACGTCGTCCGCGAAGGCCTGGCAGTACACTCCCGCGGACACGAGCTCCACCAGCAGCGAGTCGAGGATTATGTTCCAAAAGGTTGGGCCCGCAATGGAACCCTGGACGCAACCTTTGGAAGTGCCCCGACTCAACCGTGCACCGGCGTAGCTGAGCTCGATTCTCCGGTCCGCCAGGTACGACAAGACCATACCGTACAAATTTTGAGGGCACCCTAGGGCCACGAGCTGGGACTTCAGAGTCGGCCACCACGCATTATCGAAGGCACCCTCTATATCCAGCGACACCAGGACGACGATCTCCTTCGCCGCCATCCTCGTCCTGATGTGCGTCACCAGATCATAGAGGGTATCCTCCGTCCCGCGCTGCGGTACGAACCCATATTGCCGCACGCTGAGTTTGGGCAGCAGATGCCACCGAAGACGTCGGACCAGGAGCTTTTCCAGGAATTTGTCTAGCACCGGGAGTAGGCCTATTGGGCGATATGACCGGGGGTTTGTGTAGTCGTCCCTGCCCGGCTTCCGGAGTATGCACACGCACGCGGTCTTCCAGGCTTTGGGGAAGTGTTGGTGCTCCAGGTACTTGTTTGCAAGTGCCCGGAACACCTCCTCTCCCCCGACCAGAACCGCGTGCGTGCAGATGTCGGCGGTCAACCCGTCGCTCCCAGGAGCTTTCCGCGGGTTGGATTCTTTAAGAACCCGCAGGATCTCCTCCCGGGTAAAAGGTGGGTCGCCAGCCGACAAACCCCGGAGTTCGGCAGGGGGGATCCCCTCTGTCTCCGCCCTCGTGGCCCTCTGGTCATCTGTTTCGGCATCCATAGTGTCCGGGGGGAAGAGCGTTGAGGCGAGAAGCTCAGCGGACTCTTGTGGGCCTAAGGTCCGCCCACTTGGGTCCGCGAGCAGCGTCTCATCTCGCCTTCGCTCCGTCCGCCTCAAGACTCTGTAGATGCCGTCCCAGAGACTCTCCCGATCCTGTGCCGAGCAAAACTCCTTCCAGCTCCTGGTCTGTGCCTCCGCTCCCCTACTCTTGTACTCCTCGAGACCCTGGAGGTAATCGGCGACGACGTACGGCCTGCGTCCAGGGACCGCGCAGCGTATCCTTCTCTTCCTACGCGCGGCCTCCCGTTTGAGGCGGTCCAGCTCCGGCGACCACCAAGGGGGCGCTTCACTCCCATTCCCCCGCCCGCCTTCGGGACAACCTGCTCACAGGTGTCCCTAGTGCAGGCTGGGTACTCGGACACTGCAGCCTCGATCCCCTCAACGTCTCGGACCCCCCCAACCCTACCGGTAGTCATACCCCTCTCGGACATTTTCTCCTGTAGAGTTGACGTGAAGTCTGACCACACTACCTTCTTTGTGTTATAGATCCGGGTGGTCGATGGCCCCTGGGCAACCAGAGGTTCGTCCACCCGTATCGAGAAGGTGATAGCGTTGTGGTCGGAAGATGTATTCTCGTCAACTTTCCAGTCATCGATCCTGCTGAGAAGAGCGGGGCTGCATGCAGTGACGTCAACACTGCTCGTGCACATGCGGCCCCCTCTGCAGACCTGAAAGGTGGGTTTGTTCCCGACGTTGAGTATCTCGAGGCCTGCAGCGTCTAGGAAGGAAGCATATGCCTCCCCTTTGTGGTCGCAAGTGCGACCGCCCCACCACAGGCTCTTCCCGTTGACGTCGCCACCGATTACCAAGGTCTGCGCGGCTAGGCCAGCGCAGACGCTCTCGAGTCGTACAATGTACGGTTCTATGGGTTCATCCGGCTCGAAGTAGACTGAGATCACCCCCAGCGACATGGTGCCGGCCTGCAGCACTGCGGCGGCGATGTTATCATCGACAAGCTGGGGATCTACGGTCACCCTCACCAGCCCGCCATAGACAATAATCGCCGCCTTTACCGGCCCGGCTCCGGCTGCAGCGTTTTGGACCACTCTCGTGCCCGGGGCCTGCGACACCGCCCCCGTCCTGCCCGTATAAGGCTCCTGGACAAGGGCGATGGAGGCTCCCCTACGAGAGGCCCAACACTGCAGCTCCGCCTGGGCTAGTTTTGAGCGCTGCAGATTGGCCTGCACCATCGCTAATCGGGGGATCCCAGTAACCCGCTCTGTACTAGACGTTGCCTGAGCTTCGGGGTGACCTCTAGCAGTGTCCTCGGCTAGAGTGGAAAGGGAGAGCGGCGCGAGCGTGGGAACAGCCATATCGTGGACCTCCAGGAGCACTGTGTCTAGTTTTGAAGTTACTGGCCCCAGGAGGTCCTGCAATAACCCAGCTCCAGCGCACTCCCTCTTCTCCCCCTGTCGTGCTACGGCCTCAAGGAGTGTGTTATTGAGGTCGTATATGGTCCCTTCGAGCTTTTCGATTCTGGGGGCGAGATCTGGGCAGGGCAAGGATGGTAGTGACGGTGATTGAGACCCATCAAGTCTCGACGTGACCGACATCTGTTCTCCGACGCGCCGAGGGAGTTCCTCCAGTTCGACCTCTAGGCGCGTCAGTGTGCTTTGGAGGCGGCCCGCGTCGCCGACTATTTTTTCCAGGTCATTTGGGTGTAGGCGGCATCTCTCTAACGACTGGGAGACAGGGTCAGGAGCAGGCTTTCGACGGAGCTCCTCCACACCTTCGCGTATCCCCCGCACCGCCTTCAGAGGCTCGGACACCTCGAAGTCGAGCCACGAGCGCAGCGTCTCCACCTCGCTGACCAGCTTTTCAATCTGCGCGGTCAGCGCCGAGACACTACGCTCGTGGCCCTCCACGAGGGTCGCGAGCTGGCGGGAGTGGGCGCGCTCAGCGAGGGCCAGGGCCCGAGCGCCCTGCGAGTGCGCCCTCTCGTCCGCAATCTTGTGGAGGGCGCGGGAGTCCACCAGCTCCAGTATGGTGTCATACATTGCCTGTAGCGCCGCAGACACCTCCTTCCTGATCTCCTTCCTTATGTTACCGGAGGCCTCCAGTGCAGTCTTTCCTATCTGGAAGAACTGAGTGGCACGTTTCTTCGCCATATCCATTGCTATGCCGGAACGGTCCATGATAGACGGGAGCATACTTATCCTGCCCTCAGTGCCCGACTCAGCCCCCGATGATATGTCTCCGAGGTTGACATCGGATGCCTCAGAGTGCGCTAGGACCGGGGAGTAAATGTTTAGTGGACTCTCTGTTTGTTTTAGGGGCTCAGCCATGTGTAACGGGCTTAGACCTAGCACCCCAGCCGACGTCACCGATATCACGGTGTCCTCATCTCTTGATTGAGTGGTCGTTGGCATCGGCTTTTTGGGTGTCGAGCCTAGTGGTGTGTTGCCTACTTCGAGTGCCGCTGCTGCGTTTCTATGTAAGGCCTCCTTACGGAGCCTTCCCTCTACTTCGCCTCGGCGACGGGAAGTGGTCTCCGGCTTTTTGGGTTTCGTTTGCTTGGCCTTTGGGTTGCCCCCCCTTTCTCCCCCATTTACCCCTTTTGTGGATGGTATCTTTTAAGGCGGCATTTTGTATAGTGGCTGATCTAGTGTATCTGTAATATATTATTTTTAGTGTAGTGTAGTAGTTAGTGTACAGTTGAAGGTTGTCTGTGTTTGTTCTTGTGTAAAGGGGCTTTGTCACTATATATATTATCCAGTCAATTCTATGGGTTTTTATGTGTTATATTATATATTTTTATCTATTTTAATATTATTTAGTATATTTAGAATAATTGAGCAGTGTTAGTTTGTTATGTGTTACAATAATAAGATTTTAAATTTTATTGAAGTAAAGTCGAGTGAAGTAGAGAGAATCGAATATATAAATTATGTTTTGCTCAATTATACTGTTTATATCTTAATTCTTTAATGTGTTGACTAGAGGTTTTGTTTGTTTATATTTATTACTTGACAGTAAGTAGTCCTGTCTGCTCCGTTGTGCGGTCTCTGTTCCAAGCTTGATGATCTGGGAGGTTGCCGGTGTCCACCGACTACCTCCGGCGAGCTCCGTAGTGCAGACCTGCGGCTCAGTAGTCCGGGGAGGCACCGGTAGTCCGCCGGCTGTGTGTGGTGATTTTTCGGATCATCCGCTCCAGAGTACCTTCCAATAATTTCTAGATTTTACAGGGGGTCGGGTGGCTTCACGGGTTCGCCAATTGCGGGCGCCTGTACGCTCCTGCGCACCGGCTGGTCACCGCGGCGGTGGACTCCGTCACGCGAAACCAGTCTCGTCCTTGTCTTCCTAACGCGCTCGTGGTCGCGCGGCAAGAGTCCACCGCCGTCTCGCCTCACGTTGCTCGACTCCGTGAAGCCGTCGTGCTCCTGGTGAATGGCCAGAGGGTGCGAGCGGGCGGTTGCCCAGCCGCTCGGACAAGTATGTATGCTGGAATTAGTTATGTTAATGTGGCTTAGCCGGGCGGCTGTGAAACCAGCCCGCACGCCTAAGTCTGTGCTCAGATATTGATATTGATAATTTTTATGTTGCAGGCACTGCTGAGCGGTTAGTGTGTTCTCCGCCAAGATAAGTTATTTAATGTCATTTATTAATTTGATTTTATTATGTTTGTTTCAGGTCCCGGGTGGTGCGTTACCAGTGGGGTGGTTTTCTTCTTAACTTAGTCTTCGGCCGGTCCTTCCAGGTGAGTATTTTTATTTATTTATAAATTTTTTCCTTTTTCTAATATTTTCCTGATAATTCAAGTTCTGTGTGATACTTGTATGTCACCGAATTGAGTATGTTATTCTTATAATTAGCTTAGGTGTACTTGTTCTGGGTCGGGGAACAGTTTAAGCCTAATTTTTGGGAAAAAAATTTTTCCCAATGTATGGGGTCCACCTTAGCGGTAAGAACCCCGGGAGGGTGGGCGGTAAGAACCCCTAATTTCGCGCGCGGTTTTCCTTGAATATCTCCCGAACCCGCGGCCCGATCCTGGCGAGTGAGGTGTCCTAGGACGCGTCTCGGCGTTCCGCTCCTTTCGATGCCGCCTCCTTTGCCGGTATGTCGCTGGTGTTCGCGAAAATGCCGGTAATTTGTGGTTTTTATAAAATCGGCTCTCCCTCTTCCAGATGACGACGGAATCGGGCCACGCACGGTTTAACAGAGACGGAGGGCACCCGCCGAGGAATCCGGATCGGATACAGGTGATTATTCAGTTTATTTATCTGAAAAAATTTTTTATTTAACGTCAAAAATATGTCGGTAGTGCAATACCGATTTTATAATATTTCGATCGAAGATTTAACTGTTTATTTGTTTAAAATGTCTTTATTTATTTATTATTATTTTATATTTATTTGTTTATTTATTTAATACGCGCACATAAAGTCCAGGATTTTCATAAAAGTTCAATTTATTGTATTTAAAAATTTATGTCAATTTATTTATTTCACTTTTCACTTTTTTATTGAGTTCGTTTTAATTATAATCAAAAAAAATTTTATTTTTCAGGACACTAGATGAATAATTTTGAAAATATTTAATTGCGCCGGCGTCGTCCACCAGCGCCCGGGACTCACTTCAAGACCAGGGGTTAGGCGGGCGTAGGGTTTGTGTAGGTAGGTAGGATTGGTAGGGTTAGGGTGTAGGTAGGGTGGGGGGAATGGGGGGTGCGGGTTAGGTAACCTCTGGCCTGCCTACCTACTTGGTGGGTAGGCAAGTCTAGGGGATTAGAGGGCGTAGGGCTTGAGTGAGGTAGGGTAGGGTTAGGAACGAGGGTTTGGGGGGGGGGGGTAGGATAGCGTAGGCCGGAGGGGACCTCAGGTTGGCTGAGGCGGTTGAGGAGTAAACCTCGGTAAAAAATCAACGGTGGGACGGCGGCGGAGCGGCTTAGCCTCTTCGCTGCCGGCCAGACCCAGGGGGGAAGGGGCGGGGGTCCTGACTTCTCATTACACGGGTTCGGTGGGCTGGGAGGCAGTCTCACAACTGGGCTGCCTCAGCGGGCGCGGCGTGGGAAACGCCTGCCGCCGGGGGCGTGTCGGAGCTTGCTCACGCTACCCCGAGGCACTCCCATAGTGCGGCGTAGGTTGTCGTGGAGTTTTTAGCCGGTTAAAGTCGCCGTATGGCACCACCCCTGCGTGGCAGCACAAAGGCTGGTGGTCGGTTCAGGTCGGGCTCTCCCCCGGGGGCCTGACAGTCCATGACGGATTTTTCTCTCCACGTAAAAAAAAAAAAAAAGGTGAGATGAAGGTAAGAAGATGATGATGTATATAATAAAAAATATCGACCTCCGATATCCAACTGATAATATCGAACTATCGATATATCGTCCAAAACATTTTAGTAATTAAAATCGATGTTTAAAAATACCAATATCGATATTTTACAACAGTCTTAATCTGATAGTCTGTGCTCTTGTTAGCGAAGATGGAGGTTGTTTGGAATTGAGGTTTTTAAAAGTAAATATTTATTATTTTTTGTGCCTGCTTATTTTACTATTATTCGTGACGAGCATTTATTTTAATTCATATAACTTAATCCATTTCTTTGGTTTTCCTTTTTAATTATGGACGACCATGACAAAACATTGGACTCAGCCGATGGTGAAGACATTCCAAGTGATTTTTTTGATGACTTTAGTAAGGATGAGTTTGTGGAAGGTCTTAGTATAGTTGATAGTTGGGAAGACTGTGACAAGGATAAAAACCCCAAACGACGTTACGATTCAGAAGAACCGAGTATTGAGAAAGAACATCGCCATTCGACGAAGGACTCACGATACTATGATAGCAAACGAGAAGAAAAATATTCTGAAAGAGAAGCTAGATATTTACGAGAAGGTCACGGATCAGGCCATCGTCGTTCTGGTAGTAACATTAAGTTGGACGATTACATCAAGCCTGGTAGTCGTCGCGATCCCAACAAGACAAATGAAGCCATTCGTCGGGATAAAGAGGTTAAAGTCAAGGAACATCTTGCTAAGCACTTAGAGTCAACCGATGATATTCGGCCTCCAGGCACTGAACTGGATGATTTCTTTAATTTTCAAAAGGTAGTGAAGAAAACGAAATCTACATTGCATGAAGAACCTCATAAGAAAAGTGTTCGTTCAAGATCAAAGGAATATAGAGAAAGGGATCGCAGAACCCCACCGAAGAAATCAAATTATAAACATGAAGAACACCAAAAGAACACCTATCGAAGTTCATACCGCAGCCCTCGTCAAAGTCCAAGACCTTATCGGAGCCGGAATTGGCGGCCAAGTCCAAGCAGGAGTTATAGAAGATACAGCCCTCATCACACTGTTCGTCGCTATAGCCCTAGAAAGTCAAGACACTCCAGATCTCCTGCTCGTGATCACACCTTGAAATCTCGAAGATCATCTTCTTCTGGTTATAAAGACAGTTTTCTGTACCCTAATGTATCTAAAACTCCAGCATATACTCCCCAAAACTCATATGAAATAGATCCTGGTCCATCATATGTTAGTGCACCAATATCTTCGTATACTGGTGCACCAATAAATGAGTTCTCCATACCAGGGTCTTCATATATTCAAGATCAAGTCTATGCTGGTAGTTTTAGTGGTTACAATGGGTACATGGGACAACCAGTGCAGTCTGCCGTACCAGAGCCACAGCCAGTGTCTACGACAGTAATGGATCAAGCTTCTGGACCAATAATGAGTCTTACCCACCCTCCATCAATGGTTCCTGCTCCGATAGTTGTACCTTCTGCAAATACAACAATGCAACAATATCAGATGGATCAACAATCTCCCTATGATGCTTTGGCACAAGTAATAAAGATTCATTCTATTTCAATATTAATAAAATAAATAGGAAAGTCTTGTATTATACAATTAATGTTTCAGCTAGTTGCAGATGGGAAACTATCGCAAGAGGATTACTTAAAGCTGGCTCCAAACAAAGGTATATACTATAGAAATCACATATACACACTTATCTTTAGAAATAATAAAACATACTATATATTTTGATAATTATGATAAATGTTATAATTCCAGGTGGGACTATGTTAATGAATGACAAGGCTCGAGTTATGGGTGGGTATTTTATGTATTATCTGTTTAGATTTGTTTAATTGCTTTATATGCTACTTTAAAACATACTTTATTTAAAGATTTGCTATTTATGTTCATTCTGTAAATTACTGTTCTTGTTGCTGATGTTTTCAGGTTAATGGCTATATAACATTAATTTTTATATAATTTGATGAGATTATGCAAGAGTTAGGTATACAGAAAGGTGTTATTTTCCTTTGTAATTGTATTAGATAAGTTCTATTTCTTTTTAATTGCAATCTCCAATAGTTATTATTTACTACCTATGTTGTTTGGGTGAGATCCTCAATGATTAAGCAAATTAAATCATATTGTTAAATATACAAATAACAAAGTAAACTAAAACATACATTTGTTTTAGTCCATTGTACATTCACTAAATCTATACTTTCTTAACATGTAGGTGGAGTGTTTCCAAGAAGCACAGAGGATATATATGTGGATTTTTTTATTATACATTTTTTTACAAGTCAATGAAGTGAAATTTTGTGATTGCAGTGTTAAGTCGATGTGATGAAGCTATCAGCAAGTTGTCCACTTTGATTCTTCCCAATCATTTGCTGATTAATAACAACTTGCTTGCCCCAGAGCTTAAAAGTATAACTCCTAAGTATTGTTCACCATTAAAAAGGCATCAGACAGTGGAATTTCACTTCACAAAGGCACAGAATTCATTAACACCACGACAGAACAGACAGCTCTTAGACAGCATCATCGCCTGTATTGGATTTGAGCAAGTAGTTCCCAAGTCAAAGAAGAAAAATAAAGATATGAAAGATGTTGCGGTCCAGACCATGAAACCCTATTGTGATGTTTGTGAAATTCGTGGATCTACTAATTTCAATGAAGCCGGAACATCTATAGATCCTGATTATTTTTGTTCTACAGTTCATACACAAGTTTTGGAACAAGATTTAATTAATTCTAAATCAATTTTCAATCCTAGTGGTAGTGTTGGTGTTAGTGAACCCATTTCGATCGCGCATTTGACTCCAGCTCAATTGGTGTCACAGCTTGCAGCTCGAGCGAAGACCCTGAAGCAAACTGAAACTAGGCAGCCTTCCAATCAGTTTGGTCGACGAAATCAACCCAATAATTTTGATGGAAGAGGAGGTGGCCAGCAATATCATTATGATAATTATCGCTATTAAAACCTGTATAATTAATTTACTTGTCAGCAAACTGGTAATAGTTTTTATTCCAATGTATAAAGTCTCTTGATGTAACCTTTATCTTAAACACTCATATTGAATTTGGTTGTATCTACTATTCGATTTGAATAAATGTTTACTGTAAGGAACACAAATTAAATTGTAAGAGTTGTAGTTATATTAATAAGAGGTGAATTAAGTTTCCTTATTGCGCTGTATTCATGGTCAATAAATTTATTTCTAGTATGTTTGGATATCCTTCAAATATGTACTCAATATTCATCTTTTTATAATGCCAGATTTCTCTGCTTTGCCACCTGATGCTGGTTAAATATGTGTAAAGAAAACAATCAAAACTGGTGATAAAGGCGTAGAACAATTTACTTGAAGAGGATTCTGGGGAATTAAGAAGATTGGCGCTCAGCTGATACGATTGCATCGATCTGTGTAGAAAACGTTTATTTTTAACTTTTGTTTGTTAAATATAGATTATTATATTTAAAAGTAAACCATTTATGTAAATCATTTATTAAATGTGGAGTTCATTGGAAGGGTTCTTCTTTGGCGCTCAAGTCAATATTTTAGTCTATTGCTAAAGAATTATAAGGCATCTTTATCCGCGCACGAATATTATATACTAAAAATATTCATTTATGATGTTGTATGTACTATTTGTGAAGTGTATGGTTTTTAGTCAATAAATCATATGAGTATCTCATGATTCATTTATTTCTTGTATTTCTTCAGCAAACTCTTTTATTCGCTTCGCTTCTCTCGCAGATATCTCAAATGTTATATATTTAAGATATCGTGCACATTCTTTATGCAGGTGTTGTTTTTATATACGTGAATGTTTAAGTATTTATTGAATTACGTGTTTATTCAATTCATATATGTTATAAAAGTTTGTGACTCGGACACCTCACCAACGGTCACGGTTCGAAAAATAAACTCATAAAGGACTCTATTAATGATTACTCAGTGGCTTGTGAACATTTTTTTATTACTATAACTTTAAACGACGTAACCCAATGTGAAATCTTATATTCTACCAGTTATCGAAAAATAATATCTGGTAATAACTGGCGGAACCGGTTTAGTCTATTAACCTCTATATATAGCCGACTCTTTACGCATTGGTCAGCGCTATGAAGTTTGTATTATAATGCTACTCCATATCTGTGTGTATTATCGCCATGACGTTTTGTCTATGGTGGTATAAATATAGGTGTTGGAACACGTTATCGTTATAAGTTACGAACTATCGGATTGCGTGACGGTGGACGCGTCACGATAAGGGAGTCTGCGCTTTCTGAAATAAAACTTCTTTACGCACGCTTGACTTGGGGAGTTAGCTGGTGAATGCGTGACGAGAGTGGTACGAAAAGTGTGATCGGGCGAGGCGAACGGAAGTTGAGAGGGAAATATAATTTAGTGAAGATAGAAAATGAGACTTACGTTTCGTATTATCAATGAAAACTCATAATAAATTTAAATACTTTAGAAATTTAATATATGTTTATACATTTATATATATGGGCTGAATGTTTAGACTGTAGCAATATTTATGGAGGATACTCTGCACTCGATTCTCGTTTAATATTTGACCTCTTTATTATCTTTATTATTATATATCTAGAAAAATACAAAAATTATACACAATCCTCTACGCGTCTATGTCCGTCGGGTGATTTCACTTTCACTTGTTCCATGTTTTCGCTTGTCCCATCAGGAACAAAATAAAAGAGCTTATTTGCCCATTGTAGCTTTCAGCACCGGCTATTCCACCTAGTTTTAGAACAATTGTGTTTATCCTTTTGAAAGTCTTAGAACAAATTTTAACTTAGGTTTTCTTGGTTGTTTATTAGGATTTGTTTTGATATTGTTATTTTATATGTTAAATGTAACCATGAAGTATCATATCGTAGAATACTGCGAGTATTTAATCTTTCACCTGGTATATATATATATATATATATATACATACATATAGATGGAGCTAAAGAAGTTTTTCTTCAGTCATGTAGTTTAAATAAAGCACACTTGTTTTTTTTACACACATCAAAGCAACTTGGGAATTTCGAGATATCGTAATGATAAATGTGTGCAAATGTTTTTCTGTGCCTTTGTCGGAATCGATTTTGAGGTTAGTTTTTAGAGCGACATGTAACTGAAGCTTTGGCACGCAGGTATGTCAGTAGTATGTATACCTTTACCTACGTGTAACACCACGAAGTTTTGTCTATTACTACACCAAAATGCAGATGTGAGAAGACATTATCAAGACAAGACACAGCACGAAAGTAGGCTACGGTTTTTGTCGCACATCAAAGGAGTTTAGCGGACACTAATTTCCAGTTATTGTAAAGACAGGTGTGACAACGTGTAATATTCGCCTTTATCAGAATGTTTGTTTACGTTAATTCTAACACGACAAATATTCGAAGGTATGGGAGTAGCATGACAATAACACATGTAGCAACTGCGTACTCACGGTTCTCTCGGCACATATGTTTACTCATTCATTCATTTCTGCAATTAAGTTACTTCTGTCATGCAGTCTTCCGTGCTATGCTTTTGTAGAAGTCTTCAATGAAGTTGCGTGGACCTCAACCCATTTAAGAAAACGAAGATATACGTATTGCTAGGCATTGTGTCAAGACACACGCGACCCTACGTTATCTTCGGCCATTTCATACATTAGGTATTTTTGAATAATGCGAGTGTATTTTCCAAATAAAAAGGTTGCCACTGTCTTATGGAATTGTTCATTGATTGTTTTGGCTAAGTAACAAAAACCTTTAGTTTGATAATAATTTAGTTACGAATTATAGATTATGCAAAAATAGTGTATTATAGATAAACATGCTGTCTTGTATATTCGTGAGCTCAAATTCAACCTTATATATGTGTAAAGGACTTTGCTTCATAAGTTTAAAAAAATCAGGTTTTTGGTAATATGAAATGTTTAACAGAAAATACATTTTTAATTATAACGTACCATATATTGTAATATTAATAACATTTAAGAACAATTTCAGATTACTAGATTTTAGGCACAAGATGTATCTAGATGTATATAGATGTCAATGGCAGATCAACCGTCCAAGAAATCGTCGAGCCACTTTTCAAGATCCTCAGGTGATTCTATTACTGGTTTCTTTGTCTCGTTCTGTGAGCTCTGTGTAACTGAAATGATTAAATATAAAACCATTATTGGTACCAAAGCTGTTTCATTTTATGATATAACTATGAACTATGAACATTCTATGAAAAAATGCCATAAATATAAATACCAGAAGGATAAAATAGAGAATGCAATCACTTTTTAGTAAATACACTCATCAAAAAAGTCTAAGCAACATGTACTAATTTAAATTTTGGGATGGTTCTTCACATTATAACGTTGTATTTTATTTTTAAAATAATATCTTTAGGGTTCTATGATGTAAAAATAACAGCTGTTGTCTTTATAAGTTCTTTTAATAACAGAAATTAACAATATTATAATATACTGTAGAAACTAAGATACATAAGAAACTAAACTTTTTTCTTACAAAATGAAATTTCTAAAGAAAATTTATTTATTGTGAAAGAATAGAACAATTTAATACAAAGTATGGGCTCCTCTGCTATTCAGAACTTGTCGGCAACGATTATTCATTGAATTAATGAGACTGTTTATGTCATCTTGCGGTATTCGCTCCCAATGGAATTGTAGCAAATCCTTCAGCTGTTGGGTTGTTGTCGCTCCGTCCAAGTACTTCAAAACACGTCTCTGGAGCATGTCCCATGCGTGCTCAATGGGGTTGAGATCTAGCGATTGTGCAGGCCAGGGCAATACCCGGATGTTCTCCGTTGCAAAGTATTCACTGGTTCGCCGAGCTGTATGTGAACGCGCATTGTCATGCATTAACCTAAAATCGGAGCCAAAGGTTTGTGCAAATGGGTAGACATAAGGTCTGAGAATATCCTCAATGTAATTTTCAGCATTCATGTTTCCATTTACAAAAACGAGCTCAGTTCGCCTGTTTTTCATAATACCCGCCCATAACATAACTGTTGAGCCGCTGTATGGATGAACTTCCTGAACGCACCTGAGCCTTTCAGTATTTCCGGGCCGACGATACACTCGCACCCTTCTTGTATCAGGCTTAAACCCGAATCGCGACTCATCGGAAAACATAATTTTATCCCATTGTTCCTGGGTCCACGTTATACGTTCTCTACACCATTCGTATCGACGAGCGCGATTCCCGTGACGTATCGGTGGGCACCTGATTGGGCGTCGAGCTCGTAGGCCGTACTCATGCAGTCGATTTCGCACAGTTTGAGGACTTACATCAACACCACTTGAAATTTGTAGCCTCAAACTTATCTCTCGAGCGGTTAACATCGGCTGGCGTCTTGCAGTCAGTTGTATGTACCGGTCTTGCCGAGTGGTTGTACTCCTTTTACGGCCTGGATGCTGTTCAGCGGGTTCTCCTGTATTATTGTAGCGCTGCCAAAGACGACAAATAACACTTCTATGAATGCCAAAATGTCGAGATACCTGAGATTGATTACTTTCCGCTTGCAACATCCCTACAGCTCTTTGCATTTCATCTGCCATCAAATGTCGTCGCTTCATGACGTAAAGAATATCTAACAATTCAATTTTGTCGCTAACTTTATTTAAATGGTTGGTAAAATTATAAAATCAAGACTAAACGTAGCAATTAAAACGCACTTAAATTCAAACAAATTCGCAGTCATTTGAATTTTATGAAAAAACAAAACATAATCAAATTTTTTTTTTACAACCAGCCAGTATGTCATCAATAACAAAAAAGTTTACTTACCTACGCACTTTGAGTAAATACTTAGAAATTAATTAATATAAATGGTACAATTTGTAATATCACGCATGTTGCTTAGACTTTTTTGATGTGTGTATATATAAAGTCCACTTAAAATTAAAGGGTTACTGTAAGTAACATTTATAACTAATCAAAGTCAGTTATTTCTAGGGATTGAGTTGGTATGTCTATTGAGACAACACATGATGCTAACTACCCTTTGGGCCAGAACAGGACAAGCACTTGCGTTGAGGTTTAAATACATGGCCGTATGTGCTACCATAGTCAAACTTAGCACTGTTAAATCTATTTAAAATACAGTTTAACCTGTATACCATTGTAGTTTCACAAAAAAATTACAGTATTTCGTAAGCACAAATGTCACTAACATGACCACTAATTAATTTTTTTAGATCAATTCAAATTATTCTCAAAAAAAAAACTTGACAAAAAGATTACCATGCTTTGTAATAAGATTACGTAAACACAACTATAGTAAGGGCGTGCTATGATGGCCCTTTTGACGTTTTGTATAATGACATGAAGTTTTGTATAAATTATTACAGACCTACATTTAGAAAACTTTGGTGTACTTTAATGTCAATAGTGACTTGCATTTAGTCCTATAATTAAACCAATGTATAATTTTAAAATACAAAATTAAATTAGTACACTGATTTATAAATTATATGTACACTACCTTCATTTTCATTACATAGTATAAAGCAAAGTCCCCTACCGCGTCTGTCTGTCTGTTCGCGATAAACTCAGAAACTACTGAACGGATCTTTATGCGGTTTTCACCAGTGGATAAAGTGATTCATGAGGAACGTTTTGGTATATAATTTGTCCAGGATTTTTTATAATCAGGGCGGGACAACGTCTGCGGGGCCCGCTAGTTATATATAAATTTCTTCTGTATGTGTGTATGTCACTGCAGTCTTCCTAAACGGTTGGTCCGATTTTGATGAAATTTTGTGTGCGTCTTCCATTGGATCCTAGAATAGTTTAGATTCAAAATTGGACCTGGTAGGTGGCGCTGCGGTTAAATTTTAGATTATTTTTTTATTATAAAGGCAGGACAACATTCTCCCGGCCCGCTAGTTTACTATATATCTATTTAACGGCTACTATTTCTCACTATATAATGTGGTCACATGGACAAATATTTCTACGTTTTTGGTGTTAAAAAAACCGCGCTGTTTGACAAAATCCTTAATGAATTATACTTATTAGTAACTTCTTTACAACACTATCGGTATTTATATTTCTTAAAATTAGAAATTATATATTTACTTACAAATATAGGTATATATTTGTATCTTATATATAGCATCGCTAACCAGCATAACTACCATCTCCGGCAAATTCGCGTTTAATGTTGGATGCAAAGTAAAGCATTATTTGATTATATTTTTTCGAAAATACATCGACATTTCACGTTAATATTGTAATGTGTCAAAACGGCCATCATGTCGTGTTGCTATAGTTAATTGTATGATTTCAACTTACCTTTGACAGTGTTCTCTTTGGGAGTAGGTTTGATTTCAGCAATTTTTTTAGGTTCATTTTTTATTTCTGTTTTAACGAGTTTAGTGTCAGCTTTTTCAAAAATGAAGTCTTGATTATTGTCAAATTCAATACACGATATATTAACATCATTTGATTTATTTTCATTGCTTAGGTTTGCTTTGGCTTCTTCTTGACTAGGATTTTTTTCAGTCTTGTCAACTTTTTGAATATTTAATTCAATACTACTAGGTATATCTTCTTTCATGTACTGATTGTCATCTTTACTATCCAAAATAATACTTGCTTCTTCTTTGCTATCTAAAATAATATCCGCTTCTTCTTTATCAACATCAATTTTATCAAAATTCTCCTTCAAGTTGTGAAGAATACTTTCTTGTATTTCTATTTCTGAAGTATTATCAGTTCTATTGTCTCTTAAATTCTTCAGTATCTTTTCTTGGGCTTCAATTTCAGGTGTTGTGTATGACTTATCATTGAAATATTTCTGCTTATATCTAGTAGCTCTATTGATCATACTAAGTTTATCACTTTCGTTAAAAAAGTCCATATCTATAGAATTTCTTTCGTAAAATGGAATAGTCGATACAGCTAAACATAGGTTTTCCATGTTTATTTCGAAATATTTGTCATAAAGCGATGGGCCCGAACTGACATCCCATGATTTCTCATGCTTAAATTGGAAATGGCCACCCACTGACAATGGAGCTTCGATGAGTTTCTGAATTCAAATTTAAAACATATTACTATGAACAGTATACAACTTTGTGCTTCAGTAAGATGCAGTTATGATTTTGGCTCAGCCTAGGGTGGTCTAATTTTCTGCAAGTATAACTCACCTTGTCATTGTTGGTGACAGACATAATAAAATTGTTAAAAATGTTATTGTTTAAACATTATTTATGGCTTTTCTGCACCTTGATAACACACATATATATACATATAGTTTCATGATGATTGATGAGCAGTTAATGTGATAAAACGTAAAAAAATAAACTTTCGTATTTATGATATTAAGTAAGCATTTATTCATACCCCCTGGTTCTGTATCCTTTTAACTATATATCTGCATAAATTTAAATCTCTCAATTCTACACAGGCTAGTTTAGAACTTGTTTGTCATTCTTGGGAAATATTATAACAGCCCTATCTGTTATGACATGTCAAGAACATTTCTGAAAAATATATGCATTGTACAAGTTGAGAATGAGATTAGATTACTCAATCTATAAAATAAGATTATATTAGAAAGTACAATTTTTTAATGAACAGATTTTAAGTATAAAATTATTTTAAATTATGTTAGTATTTATAGGTAACTAGGTAGGTATTAGCTAATTCTTCCATAAGTTAGTAAATACTAACCTCATAATCTGCTCCTAAGTTCTCCTGTTCTTCAATTTCTTCATAAGTTTCTATTGGCATTTCATACTTTGACCAATTGCTTTGAATCTCCTTTTTTTTGTATTTAGTATTCTCTTCTTCTGTAATCTTGATTATTTCATCTGTTTCTCTCTTCAGACTCTTATAAAATTCAGGTCCTGGATCTTCATACACTGGTGGCTTCTGAGGTACAGTTACTGAAATTAATTTCATTATTCAGAGTTATAGATCAGTTACATACTTAAATATTCAGAAATGTATTAGCTTAAAAATGTCTTGGAATCTATATAGTCATGGTAGTGTATTTTCAGTGCAATAAGGATAAGGAGTTGATCAGTTTATTTTCAGATACAGCAACAAACAAAGAGGGTCTATAATGAGGCCTGAGTTTCCAGTAAAGAAATGTAATGTTAAAATAATGATACGAGGGTAAAGTATTTCTTAAAATTGCCTGTATAGGCACCATTAGTTACTAAAGCATTAGGCTAACCAAGGGGAGACTAGGAGCAGAATATATTATTGGGTGTTAAATATTCCTTAGCCATACATTGACACAATAATAATTTGATATAGATAGCTATTGCACTGTCTTCATGTAACCATAGCATGTGTAATTAGTAAATGATTATTTATTTGTGAAAACTTAATGTTTTCAATAAAATTTAATACATTTATTGATATTCTTTTTTAGTTTGAGTTATATCAAAGTACTACACATGCAATTATAATGAATCGTGTTTACCAAATACTAAATAACACTATTAAATAGTAGGTTTTAAGGAATAATTGGGAGTTGTTTAAGATATGAATGATCTTAAATTAATAGATATTGAGTGTAGTCATATGATTTTTTTATGCTATTATGCTACACCTTCAAACCACTGTTGATTTATGCCCTATCACAACACTGTAATCACTGAGCCATTGTGTTTCTATTACAGTATAAACTCCTTATAATGAATTTCAAGAGACCAAGTATTATTTTTTGTTATTGAGAGTTAACATTATACTGAAGGAAGAAAACAAATGAATGGTGTTATGGTAAACCAACCAAATTCAACTAATTTCTATGTTATTACATTAATACATGCATAAGTTTACACTGTATTAAAAAAATAGTTCATATCTGGTGATCTTAAGAATTAATATTTTTTTTTTTTTTTCGAACTGACTTCGCTATTGGCCTAACAAGGTCATAACAGCTTCGCCGGATTACTTTAATATTTTACATTAGACTTATCATATTAGTTTTTAAAAACCGCCAAAGTTAGTTATTTAAATGTAGGATGGAGAGATTTATGCTATAGTATAACATCAATGACTCTAAGCCTGTATAAAAATAGCTCTCACATATTCACTGATATTTTCTTATACAGAGAATTCTCTTTACCTTGTTCATACATAGAACAAAGTATAAAAGTATGTAAGGTACTTATACTGATGGTATATTATGAACATCATACAAACCCTTAGGTAATTCTTTTGTCTCATTAGTTTTTTCTACTTTTTTAGGCGCTGGTGCCTCATGTTGCCTTCCACGTCTAGGTTTCCTCTGCTCTTTTGCATCAACTCTCTTTCTGGAAATCAATTTAAACAACACCATATAATGTAGTCTTTTAAAATTCAGTATTAAAACAGTGTCAAGTATCTAGTAGTATAAAATGGATTGTCAGTACAAAGTAGCAGATATCATATATCTATGTCATGTTAATAATTGTCTGTACATATATACTGTAAACATCTGTATTAAATCTTATTATCAGCCTGGAAGAATGCAGGTTCAATTAGCGTACTTAGTAAATTGTATAATAAAAATAATTATCAGTTTTCTGTTAGGATTAAAATTTATGTACATTCAGATACTTAATCAAGAATATATTTAGCTTGGAATCGAATTACCATACGTGAGGTTGACTTAAAACATATCGTTTAAAAGAATATAATGTAGTACTCTATAAAAAATCGATATTACATGAGACTCATGTAATTAGTTATCATAGTTTTGGTTGATTGATTTGTGTATAGTTATCAAAATTCTTTCCGTAAAACATGTAATACAAAAATTACTTACTGATTTTTCTTATCTTCCGGCATTTTTTGTTTTAAAATTACAGTCTATAAACAGCTGTACGACAGTTTTTCTGTCAATGTCAATACTTTCCATAGAGCAAACGGTATCTGTCAAAGGAAATTGTTATAGGACAAGGGACAAGGAAGGATATTTTAGGCTTCACTTTGTACTAATTTCTATTAATGCTTCAACAAAATGATCAATAGTAAATGCGTTCAAGAGTGTACTTAATATTATATTTCAGAATTCATATTCCATATGTTAATTATTTTAATTAACTACATTCGTGCACTGCGTAAAATACCGAAAGTGGTAATGCATAGGTTTTTTTAAAATTGTAACACACGATATATTTCGGTCTTTGAGTTGGCATCTATTCACATCAATTTGTTACAAATAATTTTTATCATTTTCGAATATAGTCCTAGGGTGTTAAGTCTTAGGGTAGACGTTACTTTGCATTTCCCCATGGAACTGAATGACCGTCATTTTGTTTTACTGTAATAGAATAGTTTATGAAATAACAAAAAGTAATTAAAATGCCTCGTTGTTCGACGACTGAATCCGATGTAGGCTGATAGTTAAACCTTTCGTCGATAAAAATACTAAAAATATAAAATGATAAAAAAGGGAATATGAAAAATAAATATAATTAATTAAAATACACGGAATAAAGTTAAAATATGTTGCAGATTGCTGTGTAAGTGCAATAGTTCCAATATAATTGTAGCGTCGATTATAATCGTTTAATCTAAGTAACAGCTTTATTACGTTATATTTTATTAAAATTTAATGTTATTAGTGCTTTTATTATGTACATTCTACTAGTATTCAACAAAGAAAGTAAATATTCGTGTTTAAAGCAATTTGGCTACAATAAATTATAAGTATTTGAAAAATGTAAAGCATGTGGAGAGGTGGTAGAGCCACGCTGAAGCTATTACTGGTTTCCGCATGAATGGGCCGGTTCGCTCGGGGTAGTACCACCCTCTCACAGAAAACCGAAGTGAAGTAACAGTGCTAGCATTGTTGCGTTTTGTTCGGTCAGTGAGAGCGCCGGAGGCCCACCTACCCTCCCCTCTAAACCTTCTCCTAGTCCCGTCCCCAAAACACAGGCTGGAAACGCATTAGCGACTCCCTTGGTGTTGTTAGAGTCTATGGACGGCGGTGATCACCTAACACCATGTGATCCGGCTGTTCGTTTGCCTCCTATGATATAAAAAAAACTGTACAATAATTAATTGCGGAAGCAATGCCGATGCATCTATTTCTGCTGGAAACCAGCAGTGGTAGTTTATGTCTTCCAGTTAGATCTGGTTTGGTTAGCAATACATACTGGTATACACAGGGTACTTTATATTTGTATAATATTTTTTTTTGGCAAACGAATCGTTCAACTCAATGTTTTAGAGTAGCGATCTATTATGCGTTACCTCAGGATTGTGTACTTATTGACATTAACCATACGTAGATATAGTTTACAATGACTACTTATCATCAGGTGGACTGCACGCCTATGTTTTTACATCTGAAAATATATTTATGCCATCTGTCAGGTCTGCAACGACCAGCGTTTAATTAATTGTTATCTTGGTTGCCGCCGTTATTTATACCTATATTGCATTTTGTTTAACGTCAGGCAAAATTAGTGATTTTGGAGATCATTATTTAAAAAAAAAGTCGACGCAGTCATAAGGACTGCCGATAGAAGTGAAAACTCAAAACAATGAAATAACATTGTTCTCTTTTCAATTTTTAAATTAATTATAGGGTGAATAGCAATATTTAAATTTTAGAATTTGTTTATAGCAATTATTAACATTAGTGTGGTTTCCATATCTATAGGCGCTCGGAGCAATAATTATATACATTTTTATAAAGACTATTAATCAATCAAACGTATGATGAACTATAAAATATCAATATTACATGTACACAGGCTCCTATAGTACGCGTCGCTAGTCTTAGGCATGCCCCGCAAGCATGGCGCAATACCGCCTGTCACGCTTACCACCATGTCATGCCGCGAAATTATAAATTTATCTCGTGCCAAAAATACCGTTCAACGTGCCTAAATAAGTTTTCAATTCAAAAACATAGCATGTATTATTTTATCATCTGATCTTATTAATTTAATAAACTATTGATAACTGAATGACTGACGTTGAATGTTGTAACTTCTAATTAAATCGTTTCTTCAGATTTAAGATATTCACGATTATTTTGAAAATGAATAAGAGTAAAAAAAGGAGACAACATTATGGTAATCTTTTCGCCGTAATTATTGATATACATATATGTGTGAGCTTAGTATCCAAAACACTATAATAATGTATATGATCAAACATCAGTGAAATCATTGAAGACTGAGAAATGAGTCGTTTCTACACACCTGTTAACATAGGAATATTTTTCTCTACTCTGTTAACAAAGAAATATGGGAATTTGAAGAACGCGTGTAGGCGTTTTGTGGGCGAGTCGTAAGTATTAAGTTATATCTAGCAGTACATGATTATTTCAATGCGGCATACGGCTTTTGTGTATACCGCCTTTGCTCATCTTTCGTACAGACAACAATGCAGCAAGATTTTATTTTGTTTTTGAATTTGCTTAAGATTGAATTATTATTCATCACTAGCTGTACCCGCAGCTCCGCACGCGTTTTCTTTATACCGTATTAAAGAATTATAAAATTGTGAGAAGTACGATGCGCACGCCACTAAAAGTAACATGTAACGTGTACATCTTTAATATATATATTTCTTGTGTGCGTGTGTATGTGACTGAACTCCTCCTAAACGACTGGACCGATTTTGATGAAATTTTTTGTGCGTGTTCCAGTGGATCCGAGAATGGTTTAGATTCACAATTGGACCCGGTAGGTGGCGCTGCGGTTGACTTTTGGGATTTATATTTTTTATTATCAAGGCAGGACAACGTCCGCCAGGTCCGCTAGTATAATATAAATATTAACAGCGTGCCAAATGAGATTTGTCATCAGCAACATATTTGGAACCTTAACCCACCATATAACTACCCCAGTTCTCACTTACACTGTATAGGGAACTAATGAAACAATAACTTAAAATATTTTTATAAAGATTTACATTTGATTTAATATACATTGCCATTATTATAATAAAGATTTTGTGACTATACAAAAAATAAACGCTTGTCTGTTCCGTAAGAAATTGTATTATGGAACTCTTTACGTAATACGTTTATAAATTATAATGTCGAATTGTGAACAATAAGCTAATAATTATTTATCTTATTAAAAATAAAGAATGAGTTGAAATATTGCTAAATTTCATGCAGATAAAGTCGCGGATAACAGCTAGTCTAAAATAGAATAACCTCTATTACTTTTTATAAAGTTTGCTATCTACCAGTGAAAGTCCCGTGAAAATCGGTCTAACCGTTTTGGTGATAGAAGTGCGGGCGAAGCCACGGTTAACAGCTAGTAATATAAAAATTGCCTAAATTACTTTTTGTAAGATCAGCTATCTGCCAGTGAAAGTCTTGTGTAGATCGGTCAACCCGTTTTGGAGATAACACTACGGGCGAAGCCACAGTTAACAGCTAGTATAAACTAAAATTGCTTGAATTACTTTTTATAAAGTTAGATATTTGTTAATGAAAGTTTCATGAAGATCGGTCAAATCGTTTTAAAGATAGTATTGCGGACAAAGCCACGGTTAACAGCTAGTCTAAATAAAAATAAACGAAATTACTTTCTATAAGGTCAGCTATCTGCTGGTGAAAGTCCCATGAATATCGGTCTAACCGTTTTGGGGATAGCATTGCAGACAAAGCCGCGGTTAATAGCTAGTTTGATTTAGAGTAGCCTAAGTAATCCGTTGTAATTTCAGCTATCTGTGAGTGAAATTCCCGTCAAAATCGGTCCAGCCGTTTCGGAGATTAGCCGTAACAAACAGACAGACAGACAGACCGACAAAAATTTTAAAAATTGCATTTTTGATATCAGTAGCGTGTATACTTTCGTACCCAATCGGTAAAAATATTTTATTTTGATATTACATACAGACACTTCATTTTTATTTTATGTATAGAATAGATTATAGATCAAATAATCTAATTATAGAATAATTATAGAAGAATAATATAGTACATCAAATAAAAAGATGCATACATTTTTTAATGTGATCTCAAATGTATGCATAAACTAATATGTTTGACGCTATAGAACACTTTTGCTACAAATATAATGTAGGCACTATGCAGATATAATAATTTTAAAGATATAACCCGAACCATTATAGTAAGTTCTTAAATTAATTTGCTAACACAGTGATAATTATCCTTGTATAAGTATAACAGGCAAATCGATACGATATATAGTTTATAATTAATTAAATGTTACTAGCAAAAGAAAAGATGTACGTAAGAATGAAAAAATAATTTGTGAAGAAAAGATAAACATTTTCTTTTTTTTCGAACTGGCTACGCTATCGGCCTAGCAAGGCCTTAACAGCTTCACCGGACTACTTACTTTTATGTTTGTTTCATTACATAATAGAAAACAAAGTCCTATGCCTCGTCTGTCTGTCTGTTCGCAATAAACTCAAAAACTACTGAACGGATTTTCATACGGCTTTCACCAGCAGATAAAGTGATTCATGAAGACGGTTTAGGTATTTAATTTGTCAAGGTTTTTTTATTATCAGAGCAGGATCACGTCTGCCGGACCCGCTAGTGAGTTTGGAAAAGGTAACAAACAATTAGTTAGTACAAAACTTTAGTACATACTTCAGTTATATTGATATTACTGTTAATACAAAAAGCTAAGCAAACATCTACACAAAACCTGCTTGTTAACTTTTTTTATGTTTGGGGATCGATGTTTACGATAACCCGTTATTAGGCCAATTCTTGCGGATCAAACGACCAGATATAAGTTATTATTAGGTATATTATTTTATAATTTTGTTTTGTATACACGTGTTACGTCTTTCTAGCTTGGAGAATACAGGCTGTTTGGGATTTTTTTTTCGTCAACCAACCCTCTAGTAGATTATTGCTACCATTGTCGAGTAGGTAATGGTAATACAAGTTTCTTGCGATCATCTCAATATTCTAACAACATTGTGGCCCGCTTGTTAGAACTTTCCAGAGAGTTTACGTAAAACATTACCAATATTACAAAATATAAAATCAAATTACACAAGATTGTGGATAAAATATAATATCCACTACACAACAATTCAAGAGCACGCTAAGAACTCTCGACTATGTGGTATTTACGATAATGACTTTCGATATATTAGTGTGATGAACAAATTCTATAATTTGATCGACCATAATTTGATATATTCCTTTTTTAAGCTATTGTATAGCTTCTATCGCGGGCCTTGAGCGTGGGGACCGAATCCAGAAATTCCGTAACGAAAAAAACCTAACACACCCCACTCCGACCGGCACAGCGGTGATACTTTTTAGTTTTTCCATCTATCGATAAATACCAGAACTTTTAATGACTTTTTGAAATATCACGCTTGTCTCTTTAGTTCAGCAACCCGCCTTTAGGTGGCATTGGTTGTATTGGAAAACTACCGTAATCAGCTGTTTGTGAGAAAGTATATAGGTGTATAGGTATTTATCATCTATGTACAACAGTGAATATCTGTACTCGTATAATTTGTGTACAAAGTGTTTTAAATATGAATAAACAAAGTGCATTTATTAATGAAGAAAGTCACGAAAAAATAGTGAAAGAAAATGAGTTAGTACTCTATATACATTCATTTTATTATTATTATCACAAATGCAGTATTATTTTTTTGAAATATCATTAATAAAATAAATAAATAATTATAATTGCATAAGTTGATAAAAAATGCTATGCAATAGCTTTACCGCGGCAGTCTCCGAGTGCCACACGTCTTTTTTTCGTTATGGCCTAATATACTTCTTTCTTAAAGGCCGTGCATAAATAGTGACGACATTTAAGGCGTCACACATACGTTACACTGTATGTTTACTATTTTAGTATTAAAGCGTGACATATAGTACCTATAATAAGTAGTATAGTATCGAGAATTACTCGATGTTAACGAAAAACTGTCTGAAATACTAATAATTGCGCAATATCATCTCAGAAATGTACTAGGAAATACGAAACGAATTATGAAAAAGACGAACTCGGTGACAAATTTTAGTTCACGATATCTCTGAAACTAATTATTTTATATTTTTCGAAAATTTCTTATGCATTGCGTTTTAAATATTTTATTTTTACTAAAATTAACATAATGTATTTTAATTATACCGATTTATTTTTACATAAATAGGTATATTTGATCATAGCCTTTTTAAATACAAAGAGTGTTTTATTTTATAAAATATTTCTATGCATAGAAATAGCAGAAATATGATTACTTAAGTTTTTATTGTTTAATTCTTACTCATAATTTTGATTTATAACTCACCTGCTTACTAACTATAGTATAATTTTGAAGTTTTTATCATACAATAGAAGTAGGGTTTTCGACGTTCTTATGTTAACACGTGATTGAAAATAAGTTCATTATAATTTTATCCCCTTCCATACTGTCCGTTTTTTATTGTTGTCTATTGTTTTTCCATATGCACATATATTTGTATAAATCAATAAATTAGTTATAAGCTTCAGAAGAGATTGTACCCAATTCTTTCATTCGACAAAACGTATCATTTCTCATAAAATATTTGCAGGATTTATTAATTTTATCCTACATTTTAACGTAATAGAGTTATAATAGTATTTCTGCCTACATACGTAAAATATGCTCATAAAACTTGCCTCCGTTCATATACTAATTATACATATGTAGGTATACTAAAGTATATTAAATTCCTAATTTAGCGGTTATTCAATACTTATGACTAGTAAATATGGTATTTGAATATGGAGTAATAAATATCCTTAAAACGTTTTGTATTAATTTATGTAAATTATAAAATTAGTTATTATATAGGTATAGTAGTAAAAATATACTGTATATAGGTACTTATGTAGGTAATGGTTATATTTAACTTTGTGTTCTACATTTATTTGGATTTTAATAAATTACGCTCATGATTCGGAGAAACAGATCGCATCCACACGACTATGTTTTTTATTAGGAGTAACTGTGAAGGGACTAAAAACAGAGATCGAGGAAGCAAAACAGGGCGCGGGCGGGATGTCGAACTGGGGTGACGCATTACGCGTGCGCGTACTAGGGGCGGCTGCGCGCAGTCGCCACGCGCCTGTCCTCAAAACAACATGGCGCTCAGCGTCCCCCAAGGACGCATCTGACATCCCCGCGGTAAAATTCACCAGCTGTTTTTACGTTTTAATAAAAATATCAGTGAAACTTTGTAGTGTATTATTCGAATTAGTGTTGTGTTTGTGATAGTGCGTGTGTGCTTTTGGAATACCGGTAGCCTGTACGCATTAGTTGTTTCCTAAGGTAAGTACAAAACAATAATAACATGTTTGATTGAGTTTTCTCATTGAGGGTCCATTGGGACGCTGACTTTCTACGTGCAAAATATTTAATTGAATAAAATGATATATGTTTCCATTAAATTTCCAATTAGAATTTTTATCGTGTTCATTTATTTATTCAGTATTCTGAATAATTTTTCTATAATTTTACATTTAATAATATGTGTATATGAAGCTTTCAAAGAAAGATAAGAGTATTGAGGTTTTATATTATAACTAGCTGACCCGTGCAACTTCGTCTGCACCAAATCGGTTATTACCGGTTTCGATTGTATTTTTAAACGCAAATAATCTTAAAAAACCTAAAACCCTATTGCAGCGTTATCCAGCACTTCCAATCGTGAATCCAAACTATCCAGGGACTCACTCAAACATATACCCAGTTGGTATGTGAGAAATCTTTTAAAATAAGCCTAGAATCTGTTCGCAGCATTACCTAAAGTAGTGTCATCAAAGTGAAGATCAAAACTAACTTACATATATTGCCCATAAATGTCTTCCCAGTACCCCTTGTAACTTCATCACGTAACATACTGTAAAAGTTGAACTTTATCTACATTAAATTTCCATTTTGTTTTAGTTGTTTGTTTTATAAGAATTTGTAAAGTATACGTGAAATCTGCATTCAATTTTAATTTGTCACATTTATTTTACTTTTACATACAACCCACCTTTTTTACTAGAACTGAACTTGAAATATACCTTTCTAACAGTGAAAGAATTTTTAAATCGACCAGTAGTAGGTACCAAGCATTCCTCAAAACAAAACTTTACCACTCATTATAATATTAGTATAAATACAACATAGTAACTGCAAACAGTAGTCCGGTGAAGCTGTTAAGACCTTGCTAGGTCAATAGCGTGGTCAGTTCGAGAAAAAAAAACTGCATACACCTCAACTATTTATTTTAATTTTAATTCACAAACCTAACCCAACTACTTCAAACTCAATAACATTTAAAAACTAATTTTACCAAATATCAACAACACACTACTTAAACTCTAGTTAGATTCATCTTCTACAATCAATTAACTATTATCTAGTTATGTTTTAAAAAACGTCACCTTTGTTTACAAACATTTTTTATACAATAAAATAAGAACACAATAATAACATTTCGTTTATACGTATTTTTTTCATATGGTCTAATTACAATAAAATGGCATATAGCCGTAGCTCAGTATAACGTACTGACATTATATGGCCCGCCAGCCACGGTCGAATCCTGAATTTTTTTTTTGGTATTTTTTTTTAAAGTAGCTTAGGAAATAGCTTATCTTTTTAGCTTATCTTCTCTATATATACACAATAAAATTTACCAAAATCCGTCAAAAATTTCATTAACTACAAATTTTTACTTTCGTCCTTATCCTGAACCCTTCTTATAAAAAATTCTATGTAACCTTGAATATTAGTTATCACTGTCCAAATTTCGCAAAATTGTTCAGACTTTCAGAGTGGACGTGTTCAAAGGGCAACAACAGGCAGATCCTGAGAATCCCTTGCGTTTTATAGAAAAAGTATCCTAATGTAATCTCGTAATATTAGTTATCACTGTGCCAAGTTTCGTCAAAATCGTTCAGTACTTTCAGAGTTGCGTGTCACAACAACAACAACAACACACACACACACACACAAAAATAAAATATTTTTGCTTCTATAGCAAACAAAGCACCCCAAAAAATTTCAAAAAATTAATCATTACCTTCACATTTATTATAGTATAATAATATTAGGCTACGATCGATTTATAACATCATCATCTGTTTGTAACTAAAAGTAGACCGGTTACATATATGTATATTGTAGTACCCATTATATTTACAATATATTCATTACTTTATTGAGTTTCTATGTTTTACAAAATATTAATTACTTTATCTTGCCAATTATAAATGCATGCCGGAATTCGTGGATAGTGGGTTCATTAAAAGTGTTAATAAATAAACATAATTCATATTTTTTCCCATTACAAATATTTTGGGAATATCGGTATAAAATAAAATATTGACTTTAAACTCTTATTATTTCACGTTCGTCTGGTCCCGGTAGAATTACATTGCAATATGAACCTACCTCGCAATGTTCATATTATGGATCTTGAAATGTCGATATAGTTATAATACTACGTGTGTAGTTGTTGCTAAAATGAAATAGAACGACACCTGTGATATAGCGATGTTCATGATTTTGTAAACTGTGCACATTTAGGTCCGTTGTGCTGATCAAGCAAAATAAAGTATGTCTTTTACTGTATCATATAAGAGACCATTAAAAATGAAATACGTAAGAAATGATAGAATTTGCTCTCACTCGTTTTAGTTCCTGATATTTGTAATTATTTTAATTACGCAGTCGGCATCTTCACGTTTTTAATAATTGTAAAGTCACCTTTACTTCTTAATACTAACGACAGTCTGTAAGGATCCCACTACTAGGCTAAAGATTCTCTCCCAAATGGAATGTACGGTTATAATCATCACGCCAATCCAAAATGTATTGATGATTGTAAACTCTGGCTATTGTTCACACATAAAGTGATGGAACTACAGAAATATTCTTTTATTTTAGTTTTATGTTTCCTCATGATGATCCCCTTCATCATCAGGTGGTAGTGGTTACAAATTTAAATTAGCAAATTTATGTGATTTACGAAAAATTCAAAGGAATACATCGGGGTTCGAAACTGCGGGCATCGAAAATAAATTTTTAATTGATTAAAAAATTCAACCACTACGACTTTCTTAATTGTTAATTCGTGCTACGTGTGCCACCGGCGTTACACGTTAACCTTGATTTTTAGGCCCCGTGGACCAACGATGGTACACTATTAGATAACTATTGAAAACGAAAAAATTTCTTATGTCATGTTATGTGTGATGTTGTAACGTAATTTTGTATAATAATACGTGATGTAGCCCGTTAAAGCTCTGTAGACTCTTCAGGCCAATAGAGTAGACAGTTTTAAAAAAATATTTTTTGTCAAAATATTTTTGGCCTGAAGGACATGTCAGACAAAAGTGTCTTGGTATGGAACGTGTAAAATCAAGATTGGTAATTAGCAACTGAATGTAGGTATGTTTTTGTCGTTAAGTACCATTTATAAATATACTAACTAATATTATAAACTCGAATGTGGGTTTGTTACGCTTTCTTGCCTTACTTAGTACTTAACTGATTGTGATGAAATTTTGCATACACGAATACCAGGGGAAAAGAAAAGGACATAGGATAGGTGAAGCCGCTAACAAAAGCTAGTTCATAATAATTCAATTTGTGTAAGAGCGAAATACACTAAGTAAACTTCGATTAGACATTCTTTATTAAAATTAATTGGATTTACATAAACTATATTGTTATAATTTTAAACATTAAGGAATTCTATTTGTGGTTTCGCAACGCACATATCCCCTTATATATTTCCTTCCTCATCAATTTATTTTCTTGCATACATATGAAATGTATTATGTTCAACACATATCAAATGACTAAACAGTGTATTTTCGTCGTAAATTCCTTATTCATCATACATTGTGATTAACACATACCTTGTATTTTATGATATTTGTAGAATGATTCAGTAAATATACATATTTGTATGGTCTAGTTGTAAATACATGTCAACATCTTTATACCCTTATTCCAACTATGTATAGTCGCCACAACACGTTTTATTTTTCCACTCTCTTTTATCAGATATTACATTACTTTTGTCACCTTTTGTACGCATACCATTATGTACACACTCCATCGACGCATTCTTTGTTACTCCTCTACTCCTATAATCATCCACTTTCGTACTTAACACTCTTATAGTTGTATAACTTTCATCTCATCTCGTAACATGCCTATATCACGCTAACTTATGACTTCTCTGTCACTGGTGCTATTTTTATAATTCAGGGCCCCCGCCGGGTCCTCCCTAATAAAAAAAAATAAAATTTTACCCCCCCCTCCTCCCCGTCCATATTGTATTTTTAAATTCTCATCCACTGAACACGCACACAAAATTTCATCAAAATCGGTCGAACCGTTTAGGAGGAGTTCAGTGACATACACACGTTCAGAAGAAATTTATATATAAAGATTTGATATAACTCCTTTTTAATCTTATCCATTCTAGTAACACCACAGATGTTTCTTAACTTGGGTTATTTTAAATTCATTTATGGAATGATTTTAATCTGTTGGGTAGTATTGATGTAATTGAGTTGGTACTATTGGATATTTTTCACTATGAATATTATGAAAGTAATTCAACAATGTGCTACCTATTAACTATGTACTTATACAGGTTATACTAGTACATGGTCATCTATACCAGATTTGTGAATTTCTAACTAAGTCATTCAAACTGCAGTACAGCAGTGAGTATTACTAGTGAGAATATAGCTGCAGGATTAGCAAAAAGTTCAGTTATAACAAAAATTCCAATATCCAACGAACGCGGCTTGTGATGATACATGGGCTCCTATTCTTATCAGTGTGGGAAGAAGTGTCATTCCCAGGAATGGGAATTGAAAAGGGAATCAAACGGATGATACTTTATAATAAATAATTTTATAAGCAAATAAAATTAGATTCTTCCTCTGATTGTTTAATCAACGCATCCTGACCCGTTCTCGCTTGTTTCGCTATCAGTACTAAATTTTATTTGGTATAACTATACGTATGTTCCAAGTGAGTATATTATAAATTAATCTATTGACTTAAAAACGTATTTAAAATTACTATAATTTTAAGATAAGGGCCAAATATAGTATAGTATACAGTACGTAGTCTATGAACTAAAAAAAAAACGAAATCTATGTGGTAGTTTTTATGATGAGCACACAACAGTAGATCTTTATAATTTTATTTATCTACTAGCTGTGCCCGCCACTTCGTCCACGTGGAACCCGTTATACAAAATAATGACTAATAAAGTCATGTGAACGTATTTAGTCCATTTACTTATCCACTTTTCTCTCATACTTAAGTCGCGGCGCCATTAAAATTACAATAACTTTTGATAGAGTGGACCGATTTTAATGAGGCAAAAACTAAGTTACTCCCTAGGATATGCTTTATGATTTTCTAATATGAGGTTTTATTGTGAACCCAGTACTTTAGCAGTGATGCGTGTTCATACAAACAGAGAGACAGACAGATAGACAGACAGGCAGACATACATTTCTGAGAATGATTGAAATGTATTTTATTACTTATTCCCAGACACCTGCAACAATTTTTTTTACGAAAATCGAAAAAGTACATACACGTTAGATTTACATAATATATGTAGAGATATAGAAAATATTTGTGTGAACGTTAGATTTACATAATATATGTATAGATATAGAAAATATTTGTGTGATTGGTTTTCCTTTTGAAATTACAGCTCATCTTAAACCGACTTTATGAATTGTGATTATGTTAGAATTTCTAGGATACAAGAAAAGAATAGTTTCTATACTGACGAGTAAATGGCAATACAAAATAAAATATTGTATACTGCATTCTAACGGAATTCGTAGCTTAGCAGCATCGTAGTTTACGCCTAGCAACCGGTTTAATGAAATACGCTTTTTGTGCGTGAAATTTAAAATAATGTGAGAAACTTCCACAGCAATCCAAAAGACAAAATGGTACTTATTAAGAATTCAGCAACAGCGATCGTTCGCTTAATCGCAATGCTGCAGTGAATATAGATGGATTCATATATTATATTAGCCTTGAACTCTGTAATACCAAGATCATATTAAAGAGGTGTTCTCACGGAAAATAATTGCGAATGTATTCCTTTGCCCAATATACAGGTATCGGCTCAATATGAACTCCGTAGACCTTGAGATAACCTTGAAACCGTGAGCAAGTTTTTACAAGCAACCAGATTCCACTTGCAGTTCGTACAAAAATGTCGACTGGTTAATTCCTTGAACACATTGCGTTTTTGATTTGTCTGTGGAAGACATATTTTATAAACTTAGATATTATAGCATTTTCTTTAGATTAGTTTCCTTTAAAAATTAACATTTTCTCGTAATCGACTGCTGTGTTATTGGGATACAATATATAATTTTCTTACTGGAATGTAATCTTCTATAAGTTACACAAATTTCTGATGTTAACAAACAGTCCATTTAACATAACGTGCTCACCATAACTTATAAATCAAATCAAAAATACTTTATATAATTTAGGCCCTAAGAAGGCGCTTATGAGCGTCAAAACTACCACCGGTTCGGACAAACAACCCAGTCACCGAGATGAACAGTCAAGAAACTCCATCTAGATTATCTTTTCATCGTACATATTCGTATAAATACATAATATATTTTTTTTTCGAACTGACTACGCTATTGTCCTGGCAAGGTCTTAACAGCTTTGCCGGACTACCATGATAATTTGTTTTTGGCGGTTGCACAGAGTGGAGTGCTAATTCCAGACATCACCATCGTTCACATATTGATGCACCCTTTAAATAGCTTTTACACATTTAATTCTGCTTGACATGATTCTTCGACGTACTATTAGCGAAATAGGTAATGTGCTTTAGGACTTTGCAATAAAACCACTTATTACCTAAAATGATGTTATTGGTCTCACTGAACCTAAAACATAAGACTGAGTCATGCGGAATACTTTCCTAATATAATTGCGTACTCAATGAATATGTGAAAAATAAAATACTTTTATAGGTACAATATATTATAAACAATGCCGGTGAATTCAAAGGAGACTTTCATATATAGTTTCTACGAATGATTACATCTAAAAGAATAGCCTGGAATCGTTTGTTGATTCCTTAGATTTTGGGTGTTAATTTGAGCTTATATTACATAACTAGCGACCTGTTCCTGCTTCGCATGGGTACAATGTACTGGTGTCATAAATGTCTAAAGAATTTAGGTCCATTATTTGCCGCTTTGATATTAACAAACAGTTCATCAAAGTCTTAGAAGCTATGTGACTATTTTTTCCAATAATATACTCGGAATGTTATTGTAAGACTATAAAATTAAATAATTTGTGTGGAAACTCTAAGCAACTTGGTGCCGAATTTTGTATTCAGTCTCGTAGTAAGTTTCTTGGTTGATATATTCATGACCACAGACTAAATATTCTATTACTATATCAGAATAGCCAAGCTTCTAATTCAGTCTCATTCTGAAAACTTTTGTAACGTTGAACGGTTGGTTGCGATCGTTTAGCGGCTCCGTGTTTAGAGAAACTGTTGTTACCACTTCACGTCCAGCGATAATATTTATTTTACTACAAATATAACTAGTTCCTGCAGTGTGTTTCATTCAAGTGTTATGTTCGTTATATTGAGAGACGCAATGTGTGGTCTTTGAACCATTGTTTAACGAGTTCATGTTATTATTACTTAAATACTTATGTCTCACCGTCTCTCGTATTGTCAATTGTTTTAAATCCCTTATTCAGATTAACATACCGTTTCTTGTTTAATATACAGTTCGATGAACTGATTAATTTATAGATATAAGTAAAATAATATCCGTTCAGAGAATTTACATAAAGAGACGTTATAGTTAATTTTTGTTTGTCCCCTTATGATTCAGTATTTGATTATTGATTACAAATATGAAAGTCGTGGCTTACGTTTTGTGGACGATATTGACATTATTCGTGATTTGTATAGTTTCCAAAAAAAAAATTAAAAGAAACATTTCTAGTATGCAATAAATATGCAAAAAATATATTAGTTTAAGTATATAAAATCTTAATATACGTTACATATGTTCGTAATAGTGTAAAGCTTTTGCATAGTTTATTAGCCAATAAAATAAAACTTTGTATGTAGGTGTTTACTTTTCGCAAGGCAAAATTTGTAAATTCTAATAAAAATCCGTTTAAAAATATATATAAAACTGTATATTATAATTTTCACACTTTTTACGATCGAATTCCTAATTGACGATAATATTCTTTCTTTTTATTTGAGGCATCAACAGTCCATTTTACCACAATTACTAATTAGGTTGATGCCTTTATACAAACTTCTTCTTTCTATCTTACATATTTTTCACAGTATGTTCCAATGTTCACATAGTTTTACAATTTCTGTATTCGCAATTATTTTTACTTTAGTCATTGATATGGGTTTTTATATATCAATGACTTTAGTCCGTATAATTTTGGGATAAAACCAAAGTAAAATCAAGTGTTAGAGCGTATGATTAGTCGTTAAACATTACTGAATAAGGAAGCTGCATCTAGGGTTTCTTCCAGGACACTTATAGGCTTGGACGATTGCCAAACAACACTAGAAGCAAGTATCAGAGAATTCTATTATAATGCGGCCTTTGTGTGTGCATACATATGGGATATTATCTAAGTAAACACGTAGCCGTTTAGAAGAAGATATATCGGCACATGCTTATATTGACTTTAAAATTACTGAGTGTTATTATTTTATTCTTAATTTACATAATTCCTGGGGCATAAGAGATCGAAGTTATGAAAAATCTATGCATATAGAAGAATTTCCTAAAGAGCAAGAAGAGTTCCTTGATTTGTGGTTTTTTTAACTTTATACATTAAGATTTTAAACCTAAGTTATTTGTACTTAATACTTTAATATATGAAATAGACATTGGATAAGATAAATCCAATCAAATTTGAATGGATTATGATTTATGATGATTTATCAACCACTTTTTGCTCTCACTATAAATTAATTAGTGTTAGATCACGATCTCACCCGATGTTAAGTGACGATGTTTTTGAAGATAAAGAAAGTTAGTTCTCAAATTAGAATGTCGAAATACACAGATATAATATAGTTCCAATTTCAGGATATTTATTGTCTAGCCAGTTGAGCATAAGAACTCTCTACCTCTCATAAGTTCTTATGAAATTATAAACTATACTAAACTAGAGAGGCCCGGAGGACGTTGTCCCACCCTGATAATAAAAAAAAACTTGATAAATTATATATCTAAACTTTTCTCATGAATCACTTTATGTAGGTATTGGCGAAAACCGCATGAAAATCCGTTCAGTAATTTTTGAGTTTATCGCGAACAGACAGACGTGGCAGAGGATTTGGTTGCTAATATTTAGTGATTAATAGCTTTTTTAACGGCTGTCTAATTTCAAATAAATTTTATCATATCTCAAATATGTTTTGCATCATATTCATTTTAAACGAGAGACGAGGGAAAACGAATTATGAACAAAATTACGTGAATAATTGTTGATATTTTTTTAAATAATTAATTCATAATAAACAAAAGACAATGAAATATAAAAATACAATAATTTCCTTTTCAACGACATGACAATTGTAAGTTCTTACATCGTTCAATAAGCTCGTGAACTTCGTCTCGTGTCGTATTCCCTCATAAAAATGGAATATTTTATAGCGTGATGGGCCGGTTCGCGCGGTCTTTGAACTCCCGAATTCTTCCCCGCTCGGTTAAAAGTCACGGCTAAATTTAGTACTTGCACATTTTGGCTGAACGGAGACATATGCTATCCAAGTTTTAGACATTGCTCTAGTTTACTAAGCTTTAATAGTGTTTGAGACTTCATCTGTATTTGTGAGTTACCAAGTGTCACGATTTCCCATGAAACAATTTCTTTTTTTTTCGTTGCTTTTCTAAGTGAAGCAAGGCCAGTTCTAATCGTTCAAATAAATATTTTTAAGTTTTTCAGTCTTTGTACACTGTGAACGGACTCCAAATTTTGCTGTTTTGTTTTTTTGTTCAGTTTGTTTCTTTCTAATCTTCAAATTTTACATGTATACAATTTGATGAATGGTTAATATTGAACTTGGCTCACTTTTAAATGTAGCAACTCAATTATAACAGTACAATAATGACAGTTTATAGTAATTAGTAATATGAATACTTGTATGTGTAACGTAGAAGTTTTTTGGCTTACTTTAAAGATACAGTAAGGCACACATATACTCAGCTTCCACAGACTCTAGAAAAATGAAAAAACTTCCGGTGCTTTTGTGGTTGAATAGCACTTTGTTTCTTTGTATGTAGCATCCATTATCGCGTTCTCCATTTGGTCGAGACGACTTTTTATTCCAGGATCGTTCTTGTTCCATCGCATCGAAGTCTCTCGTTCGTGATTCAATTCAGATTTTTTAATGTGAGCGTTCAGATTTTTTCCTTTATTTTGTTTGTGTCGAATACGGATAAGGAATACCGGAATATTACTTATTTAAAGGAGATACCGAATTATTCTTTAAATAATATCGGTGTTATTACAAAAAAGTTAAATACGTATTGAATACTTGCTTTACAAAAGTTTGAGTACTTACGTATTAAATGCACCTCGCTTATTACATTGTCGAGTCCATAGGATAAATCAAAGTATGTAGCCTATTCTAAACTATTGTATTTCGCACCATAGTGTAATTTTTTTTTTCTGCTTTAATATGCGTTAATATATACTATTTTAGTATGACGTTTATTTGATGTTATTTAATTGTAAATCCTTAAGTGTATTGCATACTACTTATAGTTTTACTAGCGGACCGGGCGGACGTTGTCCTGCCTTGATAATAAAAAAAATCCTAAAAGTCAACTGCAGCGCCACCTACCGAGTCCAATTGTCAATCTAAACCATTCTCGAATCTCCATGAACACACACAAAAAATTTCATCAAAATCGGTCCAGTCGTTTAGGAGGAGTTCAGTCACATACACACGCACACAAGAAATATATATATTAAGATAAGTACATTGTTATGTACGCACAGATTTAAAATTAAACGTATGTATTTGTTATATATAAACGCAACGTCGTAAGTAGCACGTTACTTAATGATTAGTTATAGAAAAATATATTGCTCAATAAGTGTTGGTCTTGAATATAATCATACAATATAAAGGGTCTGTGAATAGTGTCAGGACAAATAATGGTATTCGATTCGTCGACAAATAGTTCGTTTGTTCTGATATTCACACTGCTATACTAAAATATTGTTAACTAAAGTAAGTCACATTGAAGTCGATTGCTGGGTGAAACCGAATTCTTAGGGGAGAATATTCTCCTGTCAGTTCAAGATTTTTATAGACCTTTGACTTTTGAGTCAATACTGTAAGAAATGTACGCAGTCGTAAGATGATAAATGTATAGATTCACACGGTGTGCAAATGTCTTTTGTAATCCGAATGAGTAACGCTTGCTCAGAGCTAATTGATATAATAGGCACGTGGATCATTAGGTGTCAACGTATGTCAACTACTATTAGCTGAACACGCTGTGTCCAAGTAATGATCGTAAATTGATTTAATTATCATTTTAAACAATGACGATAATCGATTTGCATAGCAGGGATTAATTTAAATTTTTATGCAATATATTTAAGATTCTATTACGCAAGCTATGCTGTTAAATCCATTTTATCGTATAGTATTACATATGTTACATTATAGCATTACTTTAATGAATCCGATGTGTGTAGGGGCGAATATGAACTAGTGATTGGTACAGGAGCTTTGCCCCCAGGAATAGCTATCTATCAATGAATGCCCTCTTATAAGGGTGCAGTTTATTCGATATACATTCGAACAAAATTCGAAGTTACCGATAGTATTCGATATTTGCAAAGGAAGTAAAGGATATATCCAATGTATTTTCGTCCTTTATATTGAACTAGCTGACCCGGTCACACGTTGCTGTGGCTCAGTTATTATATCATTACAATTACATATTGATAAGAATTCATAATTGTTGTTGATAATATGACCAATAAACATCACTTAATGATTTAAATAAATTTTTAATACAAAAAACTACTTTTTGTGACTTAAATATAAAAGTTAGATATATGCTGTCGCTGACTTTACAACTTTTCTCTAGAACTCAATCATAAATCTCTCATCGTTAATGCAGTGCCCGTAAGAAACCTTTTCGTTCGACCGTTTTTCTCTGACTTACTTTGCCAATCCGCTTAACACAAAAAGTTTTTTCATTTTTCAACATACAGCCTATGACACTCACATATAACATGGCTTTCTAGTAAAATAATTTTCATAATCGGTTTAGTAGTTCCTGAGAATACCCCCACAAACTCACATACTTTACCTCTTTATAATATTAGTATAGATAAACCGATTGAGATAATTTTGATTTATTTATGTAATCGTAGATGGCTATTTCCTATTTCGGGAGGGCTACAATATCAAACACTGAATACGGTAAAACATAATTTCATTAGTTATAAGTATTAAAAAAGAACATTTTCTATGGAAAAGTCTACAGTACAAAGGTTATATTATATTATACATGCAACTATTACAAAACTATTTAACTGCGGATACGAATCATGTCATAAACTCGGATAAATACTTAAGACCTCTATCACTTTAAAATAATGTTAGTTATAAATATTCGGTGTTGAAATAAAGCCGCTGCTTATAAATCGATGTATCAAATAACATTGGTTTACAGTTTCGAATTATCGATTCGAATTCAAACATCGATACATTTTCAGTTTTATATGTCGTATCTGAGGATAGTCTTTAGTTATATGTTAAGATTAGTGTAATATATGCCTCTTAACAGATTCTCTCGCATAAATAAGTAGATATTACTTGTAATTTGAAGAGTGAAGTGTTAATACTCGTAATCTCATAATATGTGGACACAATATCTTAAAGATCAAGTTCCGTAGATCGAGTAGTTACATGACTTTAGTTATACACTAGCTGTGCCCGCGAATTTGTCTGAGTGGAACCTTATTAAAAAAAAACAGTTATCAATAAAATCATCTCAATGTATTAAAGTCTTTTTTTCTCGAACAGACTGCGCTTTTGGCCTAACAAGGCCTTGACAGTTTCACCGGACTACTAATATAATAAGTCCGTTTACTTTTCTCTGGTACTTAATTCGCGTCGTCATTAAATTTACAATAACTTTTGACACAGTGAACCGATTTTAATGAAACTAAGACTAAATGTTACTCGAAGATATGCTTTATGATTCTCTTCGTGCGCTTATTTCGTGGACGCGGTACTTTAATAGTGATGCGCGATCAAATAAACAGACTGACAGATAGAAATTTCAAAAAATGACTGAAATATATTTTATTATGTATTCTTAGACAATTTTTTTCACAAAAATCTAAAAAGTACAGACATTGTTTTACATTCTTGTTATATGTATGGTACATGTATAGTGTTTATGTAAGTAATAATACAAACAATTTCGAAAGCGTTATACATCGGCACGCGTTAGCAATTAATGTGGAATAATAAAGTGCAGGTTGCAATGTGTAAAAGGCGACAATGTTCACCGTAAAAGTCGGAGAGATTTTTAGAAACCCTACAGGAATCTGGATGTGGCGTATTGTTACTACCCATAAGGCCGCGTAATTGGAGCCTAGACGCTAGTGAGTGACGTGACGTGCATTTTTATTGCCGGGATTGTTGTTGTAAAACAATTTTAACACGGCATTATTTCGGTTTATTTTTACATTTTTATTTGATTGTTTTGAAAATTATAATTTATACGTAATTAGCTTATGCTGGCGTCTTCGCTCCTGCTAATGATGTAGATGTTGGTCTATCGTTTGAGAACAGTAATTTTTTTCTGGATGAGAGCTGGTAGGTACCCTGTGCCCTGTTTCTAAACCTAGCAACGTGTATGTAAAAGTGCATGCGTGAAATCGTAAGCAAACAAAGTAAACAAACAAAACAAACGTCTCACATTCGTATTTATTATATTAGCTAGATCAGGAATAGATTAAATTATGTGTGTAAAATCTCATGCAGAGTATAATATAATGGACTCAGTTAGTCAATCTATATTATAATAAAAATATGTTATATACCCAAACTAAATGTGATTACTACGTTTTAACTCATACTTTTTTCGTTTTCTTTTCAGCAATTATGACGGTAAACATATGTTAGTTCCTTATAACAGTTATGTTCTAAATATTGGTAAAAATTATCGGTATTAATAATGTATATCATAAAATACTAACTGTTCCCGCGACTCCGTCCGCGTGGAACCTAATGTAAAAAAACAGTTACCAGTAAAATCATCTGAATGTGTTAAGTCCATTTACTTATCTACTTTTCTCTCGTACTTAAGTCGCGTCGTCATTAAATTCATAATAACTTTTGATAGAGTGAACCGATTTTAATGAAAGCAAGACTAAATGTTACTCGAGGATATGCTTTATGATTTTCTGAGGTTTTATCGTGAACGCAGTACTTGAGCAGTAATCGTGTTCAATCAAACAGACAGACATACATTTCTAAAAATGTATTTTATTACTTATTTCGAGACCTCTGCAACAATTTTTTTCACAAATATCTCAAAGTGTCTGTACGTTAGATTTACATTCTTAGTATATGAATAGATTGTATTTTGTTTCCGTTCTTCATATTCTAATATTCCGGGATTTCAATAGCACCGTTTGCAAGCCCTAGTATAAAACTTGTGGCAGTATCGTCTTTCAACATTGACAGTAGTATCAATTTACCCATCGTATGCGTTATTTCGCTCACTCGTACCTCAAATGACGAGAACAGCGATACACGAACGGAACGTTTTTTTTCTCTGTAAAATTTTAAAGGAAGATAATTTAGTGTTCGTTTAAACTGTTCACGTCTGTTTTATATCCGCCAATATATCCGCCGTTTTTGATAATGTTCGTATATATATAAATTTGACTCATCGATATCGTTCATGCATGCGATTTGGGCAGTGGAGAGCGACGCGACGTGATCTTTTTTAAATATACTACTATAGTACACATACATTGTATTTAGGTATAGTTTTGTTTTAGTATTCGAACTTATAAACACGTAGCCTTTATCCGCGGTTTCGCTCGCTTTTATTTCAGCTATTCCATGGAGGAAGTGATTTTTTATCAAAAGTACCCTATAAATACACTTTTCTGTACCTGTGTCAATGTGTATGTAAAATTTCACGATAATCGGTCGAGTATTTAAGGCGTGAAAGCATATTAAACGAACTCATATTCGTATGTACAGTATTATTTAGGATTAGCTGCGCTTGCGACTCGGCACGTGCACGCGTCTTTTCTGTAGTAATTATGATTACTTAATTTGTAACACTCTTTAATTGTTTGTAGCTTATCAATTTCTGGATGACATTTTGTGTATGCAAAAGTAGTTTAATTTTTTTTAAATTTAATATGTTCTCGATACTTATAAGTATTCAATTTGTCCATTGTTATGATCTATTACTTAATTTCTGAATGCCATATATTTCTCTTTTTAATGTTTTATAATAGATATCTATCACAAAATCTGGGAAAAATATGAATAAATCTAGGGACATAGTTTATTGGATACACATACTCACGAATAGTAAAAAGTAGGTTCCGAAATTGGAGTGAAAGGGCTTATAATGTCAATTCTTATATCGTACGGTAGTCTGTGAATTGTTGATAAATTAACTCTATTCAATATTGGGACATAAAGTAAGAAAAAATGTAATATTTAAAAAGCTTAATTCAAAGAAACATCAATGAATTTAAGTACGTGCAAGCACAGCCGCGGCCGAAATATAGAAATTAATATTATTGTCTCTTATTTCTATACCACCAGTTTGATTGCTGTAAAACTATGCACATACCCTCATAGGTTTCAACGAATACGTGGATGCTAATAAAAAGCTAACATACTATAATTAAAGAGAGTAATGACGATTTCCGAAATATTTCTCTTTCAACCATTACGTAAGAATTATTATGTCAATGTAATTAGAAAAGTAAATTTGTCTAGTACAAAACTAATTCCTAACTAACCCATGGCTCATGTGGAGGCTATAAACAAGTTATTCAGACTGTAAAACAACGGTTTCTGATTTCTGTTCAAGGTAAAATTAAGTGTGCGTACAATTGGTCGTGTGTTATTGTTATCGATCCATTGTGTGGACTTAGCAGAAAATGAGGTATAAGGGTATGCGAGGTGGTGTTAATCACAGCTGTTCCCGATCGATACGCGATATAAAAGCGTTAACCCGGCCAGCTGTTAACTACAAACAAGCGCAAAAGGAAATGAATCCATCCTAATTGCTCTTATTGGATACAGATGAAAATAAAACCGCTTCCGTAGCTACGTGATCGGAGAGTTAAAGCCCTGTATCACGAGCATTAGTTTTTGTATCAACTGAGGTAGTGAAATCTCGAAATAAGGGGTGATTTTAATTATTAATTGTAAGTTGATCTGTATTATAATTAAGTAACCCCGGTATAATTTTATCATCGCCTCTTGGTTATTATGGAGAAGCGTCGTATATCTGCAAATAAAAGTGCTATCAAAATCACTACATCTGTTTAGGAGATGAATCTGGATAATTTGATTTTATTTATGACTTACTATCGGGACCGGCAGAGGTTGTCCCGCCCTGTTTATAAAAAAATCCTTGACAAATTATATACCAAAACGTTCCTCATGAATCACTTTATCCACTGCTGAAAACCGCATGAAGTAGTTTCAGTTTCAAGTTTCAGTAGTTTTTGAGTTTAACGCGAACAGACAGACATACAGACGCGGTAGGGGACTTTGTTTTATACAATGTAATTATGTGATTCTATGTATTTATGATGAGTATATGCAGTTTTTATTTATAAAGTAATTTTTTCTTTAAAAAAATGTCAACATATATTTTCCTAACATTTAGAAAAGCTATATTATTTCATTACTAGTTTTAAGTTAACAAGCTTTTTCTTTTAATGTAAGCAAATAAAATAACTAAGAATTTATTCAAATCGCATTCATTATCAACGAATTGGGTCATATAAGGTATTATAGCTATTTCTAGAGTCACACCGTTCTCACAAATTCCCTGCTGCATTTGGACTATGATTCGAAATAAAATATTAACAAGCCGGCTCTTATGTAAACTGATGATTAAAATAAACTAGCTGACCGCCCCGCCTTTGCCCACGTGTACTCAGGAATAAAATTAGATCAAATCTTTACAGTAAGACCATGCAACGAAATATAATGGCAAATAAGCAACTAAACGTCAATGTGTCGATTGTAGTACAGTAGTCCGGTGAAGCTGTTAAGACCTTGATTGGTCAATAGCGTAGTCAGTTCGAAAAAAAAAATCAATGTGTCGATTCTATTATTAATTTTTAATATCCCCTTTTGGCTTATGTCTTACCCATTTTTTATATGGATATGTAATTATCACTTTTGAAACATTTTCTATCTTATAAATTTTGTCCTCACAATTATGAGCACAGTAAAAATATAACTAACTAGGTGCAGTCGTTCTGAAACAACGCGGACACATATATTCGGAAATTCATTTATATTTATGCGAATAGATAGGTCTTTAGACTTGCTAATCATTCATCGCTGGCTGTATTATTATAACGGGACTTGATTCAAATCCGTCAGTATTACTCATAGTGTATTCAGTGGTGTAGATGCTATGTTATCTGTTCTCTTTTACTTATTATTCTCATAGCGGCTAACTAATATACCCGACCACGCAACGTTCAAAGAATGCACCAGATGATTTCACTACGATTCATCGCCTTAGCCGGCCTGTTTATATTTCTCCACACGGGGCAGTGTTTCTTAAACTTTTTCGATTAATATTTTATCTTTAAATATTAAAAAAAAATCTATACAGGCGTTTGACCACAGTCTCACGTAATGTTAAATGACGATGTAGCCTAAAGTGTTAAAATGCTAATACTAGAGGGGGATTGTGTAACAAAGGCAGCTGTCCCAATACACCTACAAATGCTTGATATCTGATTTTGTACTTGAGGGTGATAGCTAGAAAGGAAAGTACTACAAAAAGTCCTATCATCATGCAAATCAATATATGATTATTAACATACAATCATACCATCATATGGTTGGTATACCATACCAGGATCATTTTTGAATATGTTTTGTATACCAATGAATTCGTTTTTAGAGTGTAGGAGTTAGAAGATATCAATAATTAATGTGTATAAATCAATAAATATTTTCCCGGACGTAGTTTTCAATAGAACATATAATAATACCTTAATTGGTGGGCCTAATGAAGAATTTAGTCATCAGAGTCTTGGATTATTTTCTTTTTTTCTCTTTACTTTTGTCGAGAGTTTGTTCAAAGAGAACACGCCATCCTCATCCATAAACAAACAATAATCTAACAAACATTTTATAAAAGAAAAGATCAATAAAAAACTAAATTAAAAACAGAACTTTAAATTCACTTTCTTTGCCTTATAACCGACGTCCACTATACTATGTATTTGGCTTCTTCCGATGCTGGGCGTGGCAATATTTGATTACGAATGCCTATATTCTAATTATCCATAGATAACTGTCTTCTTTGAGAATCGTTACGGACGCATCCATTATAATAATATGATAAACATCTTCTTGATGACAAACTTCGCATTTACTATTTTCTTTTCTTTTCGGTATTATAATTTTGTAATATTTTTTGCGTTTGAGAACCGATCGTAATAATAAATCTATTGGACAGTTCCGAGAACACGTGAGGCTGAGGTAATTGCGTTACGTACGTGCTACATCTGAGGGAACTTTGCAGGAAACAGTTACTCCCATAAGGCAATTTAACGCACGTGCTGGGATATATCGTACACTGAAGTCATCCTTCCGCTCTATATTTTAAAGAGTATTTTTGATTGAATAGTATTTTTTATTAATCTTATTGAACTTGTTGAGAGAAAAATTTTAACGAATTACTTAAGCAGTTATTTAGGAATGATTATTTTTAGATTTCAATCGACTCGCACCACTGTATTCTTGAGAAATCTGAGGTAACCTATAAATAAATATTTAGTAGTTTATGACTGCGACCTCGTACTCGTGAAATTAGTTCTGTTGTTTCACGGGAACTTCCGTCTTATATCCGGACTAATTATTTTATTTAATTGTAATTTTCTGATTATATCTTAATCATTTCACCGGTTTTAAGTTACCACTGTTTAATTTAATCATTACTGAATCATACATAATACTCATAAAAGTCCTGTATGAGCCTATAAGGCTTAGTTAAATCGGTCTAGACCTTTCGGAAATTAGCTCGGACAGACAACGTACACATAAATTCAACGTAAGTACTTATAACTATATTGTATAAACTAATGAGATTTGTTGTTTAATGTTATGTTTGTTTCAAATAATGTGTCTTATAATAAAATAGGACAATAACTAAGATAATTAATCGTCAGTATAATTGTTTGTAACGCGTTGTATAAAAAATATATTTATATGGGCGACAGATGTCCTCAGAAAAGAATAAACTGCGCCTACGCATGTTGCACGTGCCGCCGCGCCGCATCGGTCGATGTGCGCGCGCACGCTCCTCATATTTTTTTCTCGTTGCGCCAGGAAGTACTGATTCATCCGTTCGACGGATGTCCGACTATCTCGTCCCAGACTTGTAGATTATAAGTGTTGCCACCTGATAAAAATGGTTAATATTAAATATTATCAATAAAATGTTATGTATATGTAATTAATTTAAAAATAAAGTTGTTTTTTTATTTTAACGTTTCTAATATTGTGCCTTTAGTAATTGTTATAAGTTTTTTCCATATAACTTACGTGGGTAGTTTGTGCGTCAGGATTAATCTTGCAATAGTATACGGAGCACAAAACCCTCCAGTATTGTCTTTATTTCGTTTAATAATTAGTTGTTAAAAATATTTTTATTTTTATTTAAAAACATTACATAAAAAAGGAGTGGTAATTGTAAAACGATCGAAAATGTTGTGAATAAACTATATTATGAGACTTTCCTAAAATGTAATAAATTACCTACTGAATGCACAGAACATAAAGCAATAAAAAAAGACTATTCAATTTCTACTTTATTTCATTAGTATATTATTCATCCAGATTGTACAATGAGGTTCCAAAATCGTTAAGAATTTCTAAACTATAAATGTATTAATCATATTGAGAAATGAAATAGATCTCGAGTTGTAGAAAATCGTTAGTGCAAAATCTATGTGTCGATAAGGTAAACTAGATTCAATGGTTGTTGCGTATAAGGTGTGTGACTCTGATCGTAGTTTCTACTTTCACTACTAGATGGCAGTAAAAGTACATGCTTGAGATAGTAAAAGATTTTTTCAACAACTTTGACAAACTATGTATATTTAAATTGGCGAAGATAAAACAGATTAATACTTCAGTACCTTTTCTCTTCTATTTGTTAATCGATTTTCATATTTGTATAGTATCAACTGATTATATTTAGTGCTATAAATTACAAAAATTTAAATTGTATTGGATTTTTCATAGGTGTGTATGCGCGCGGGAGTTGTTGAAGGGGGGAAGGGGGGGGGGGTTGAGAAGGATATCAAAAGGGCCGGTAATATGCTGTTAATTCAATTAAAATGGCAATCTATGAAACTCATACGCTCGCCTTTCTTTAGACGCACATCTTTACTTAACACGAGGGATAGGACATATCTACATTAATCGCAACACGAGTGAAGCCGGGGCAAAAACCAGTATAGATAGATATATTATTGAGCGATTTAAAGTGTACTTTGTCTAATCATTGCACTCAAATACATCGTAAAAAGGGCTAGGGTTATTTTTACTCGTAAAGTTGGTTTGCAGGAAGGTATCTCTGGAACTACATTATCTTGTATACATATAATAACAATGTTAATCTAACGTGTCTGTACTTTTTCGATTTTCGTGAAAATAATTTACTCTCGAGGAAATTGGGCCACTCTATCAAAAGTTATTGTAATTTTAATGACCTCGCGACTTAAGTACGAGAGAAAAGTAGATAAGTAAATGGACATTCAGAAGATTTTATTAGTCACTGTTTTTTTTACATTACGTTCCACGCAGACGGAGTCGCAGGCACAGCTAGTGTATAATACGACGGTAATGAAGACAATTCACGGAATACACGAAAGGTCACGATATAATATAATGCGGCAATGATTCTATTTGCATCTAACATTTATCATTAAATATCACTTTTAAATGTTATTTATCATATTGCTGTTGTGGATATTACAAAATTCATCATATGACCTTTTCGGTTTTAGATTGTAATTATACTAAACTGTTTATGTTACATTATTTTCTTGATGACAGTTTGATTTAGTGAGGGACATATTGCATCATAACAATGTATCGATTTGATAATTGATAATAATTTATTGTATAACCATTCGATATAGATTTATGTTTTAAGACTTGATTCATTTAACGATATCTTGGATTTTGAATTGATTTGCCAAAAAAAAAGGATTTCCATAACTCTTTATTTTGTGGGTAGTAATTTTTTTATAGCTACCGTATCAATATAAAAAACGGGATGTGTCGTAAAGACACAAGATAGAAGTGAAATGTTTGTGTTATGGGGAAACATTTAAATATAATTCAAACAAAATATAACAATAACCCAACGTCACGCGGTGTTCTTAGACGATCACCCATCGAAGTACTGATTGCGCCCGAAGTTGTTTAACTTTGGTGACCGGACGAGAACCAGTGTTTTCAACACTTTACTCGACACAGTGTTTACCCTCACCGCTTTTTCACTAATATTGTAAGAGTTATGAATCCGTGTTATTCTTCCACTTAAATATCATCGATCGAAAACTCGAAAGTACCTTGTCCAATGGAAGATTTGTTATTGATACACACAGTACTTCACTATGTCAATGGCTAGTTTATTGTAAGGCACGATTTTGTCAGACTTTATGACGGCTGTACCTTATGCCACCTATAAACGTAACGAAGCGAGTAGAACAATTACGAACCTTAATTCGATGAGGACAAAATTCAAAAGCGTTAAAACTCTCTGACCGTGTGTTATTTTAAGTACCTACCTTTAATCACCGGATCGCGCATCCGCATCGTCTGTGACCCCTATTCCATGTGCACGTAGCAGTTACGCGGCCTTCGGACCCGTTTTGCATTTTGTGCGTGCGGTGCTACCAAACATTAATAAGTAGTGATGGGAACTTGTCGATATTTTACTGCTAAATATTAATTATCTTTATAATCATAATTATTAATTATATAATTGCTAAATATTGTTATTACAAAAACAGCAAAAAGAGGTTTCCATTATATTTTGCTTTAGTAACTCGGGGTACTATTAGAATGTGTTGTAAATTGTAGGTCGTTGTCTAAACTTTCCACGTTATAGAACACTCAACAAATATATTTTCTATTAAAGATATTATATTATAGTTTAGAAAATACAGAGAAAAATGCCTGTATAGCGTGAACACAGTTTCAGTCATCTCTTTTATTTTTGAGTGAGATCTCGTGTCCCGACAATATTATTACAGAATTGGAAAACATTTTTTTTTATTGTCTCCAGTTTTCGTGCTTTTTTTTATTTTGCTGCATATATGAATTGTTACTTTACACTTTAAACGCCAAGAAAAAAAATGCATCTTTCCGTTTAGGCCGCGTCGGTCAGTGATGGTCGACAACTAGAGTTTCCGTTCGGGCCGCGTTGGTCAGTGCTAACCGCGTTTTACGAGTATTTTCGATCCATTCTGACAGGCCGTAGTGCAGTGCCATCAAACTAAGTCCCATAATCAATGACCCGCGTGGCCTTCTAGTTACTACGAATTAAGATGGTTTTTGAAAAGCGTAAAAGACTTGGAAAAAACAACAATTACCAAAGTGTGAAAATTTGTGTGGCGCAAAGGTGTTCATAATCTTATCCTTGGAGCAAAGAACAGCAAGTTTTGGAAGCTTCACCAAACCCATGTAGTAAATCAACCAGAAAAAATGTTTCCGACTATGACACGACACAGCAATATGCGCGGCCCGCTTCAACGGAAAGTCGGTTTTTCGTCTCTATGAGCCGCGTCGGTCAATGCTGTCCGACTTTAAATATCTTCATAAATAATGACTAAAGTTGACTTTTATTAATAAGAACATACATTTGGGCATTAGATATAAGTATCTAATTAAAAAAAACATTTGGTCAAAATTTGTGATTTTTGCTTAGCCTGAACGGAAAGTTCACTGTCGGTCAGCACTGACCGCGTTGTCGTTTAAGGGCGATTCTCTGTAACCTCGTAATCGGCTGTCCCGACTGCTTTTTTTCAAAAAGCAATTTAATTATTTAAAAAAATAACACTCCTAATGAAACTTTAACCCCGAAACTTTACGGGCCCATTGTTTTTAGAACCATAACTATTTTAATTTTTTTTCTAGACATGATAGAAGCTCTAAAAATACAGTCCCCTGGCTGTCCCCATCACTGTAATTCCTGTCTAGGAACGAGATTTACGAAGAAGTAACTGAAATTACATACATTTGGTAGTTAATATAATAAGAAAATAATAAAATTAATACTATTTTCCTAAAACAACATCTCATTACGAATATTATTGTATTAGTAAACACTTGTAAACTTTGTCCCCAGAATTTTCATACAGTCCCCTGCCAAAAATTTAAATTCATAATAAGAAAAACTGTAATATTTACAAACGTTCTTTTAGAAAGAAACGAAACGCAATTATTGTGATGTTGGCAACCTTGTCGAATGCGGCGACGATACGCCATTTTGTTTAGTTTCAGAGCGTCATTTGTGAGGTGAACACGCCTTTGGTACGCCACCACACACAGTCCTCTGGTAAGTAATAATATTTATATGTTAATTGCTTTAATTATCGCTATATAGTTTATTGTTTTATTAATTATGTCTAAAATGATCGGTAAGTTCTTAAAAAAATATTTTACATTAGTTTTGTAAATATTGTTAAATGTAACCTAAATACACAGTCCCCTGGGAACAGTCCTCTGCCTGAAAATGCAGCAGGGGACTGTTTTACACAACAGGGGACTGTGTATTTTGCGTATTGGTTATTGTTTTTATGTATTGTTTGTATAAATTTATCCGCTACTATGTTTTATTAATGTAAAAATCATCAAAGTATCATTGCTTCGCATTATTTTCCTTTATAAACTTAACTATATTATTTTTCACAGGCCGATCGAACACACATGATATGGCTCCTAAAAAGAAAAAATTATCCCGAGAGGAATTACTACAGAAAAAGAGAGAAGCAGAACGAGTACGATACGAAAGAAGAAAAAATGATCCTGAAAAGAAAGAACAAATGCGAGAAAAGGAGAAGTTGAAGTACCAAAAAAAGAAAGAAAAAGGTTTGCGAAAATTAGTAAAGGATATGACACCTCGTGAGCACAGAGCTGCCTTAAAGAAGTGGAAAGAACATTGCACTGTATACCGAGCCAAAAGACTAAGGCTGAAAAGCGTCACTAATACTTTTGTACGAGAAAATACGCCGTTATCAGATCCACAAGTAGATACTCCGCCTACACTACCTGCCACTCCAGTTCCAGTTCAAATATCTTCAGCTCCAAGCCCAACAGTCTCCAGTACTAATCTACAGCAAAGAAAAAAAGAAGCCAAAAAGCGACGTAAGAAGTTTAACAAAGAAAGAAATGAAAAGTACAAAAAAAGATTAGCGAGACTTAATAGTAAAAACAAAAAGATCGTTGAAGATACACCTAAGACAAAGATTTTGAAAATGTTAGAGGAGCCTGTTCAAAGAAAAGAAGTAGTCAAGAAAGCGTTGTTTGGCGACGTCATGAGTAAGCAGTTGAAAGAAAATTATTTCTCATTGAAACGTACCAAAGAGAGACAAATCTTTAAAAAAGTTGTTAGTGGCAGTATTGTACAAAAGTACAGGCACTGGATACCTAAAGAAATGATATTGATGTCTAGACCTGGAAAAAAATCTAATCTCAATGGCTTAGATGTACCTGTAGCTAAACGATGTATAATACCTGATAGTTATAAAAGAGCTGTTCAGAATTTCTTCGAAGATGATAGTAATAGCCGTACGGGAGCCGGTAAAAAAGAATTTATAACTAGAAAAACTGTGAAGAAACAGAAGAGATATCTTCTTGACACGGTTTTTAATCTTTATAAAAGGTTTATTACTGGGCACCTAAAGATTAGCTACCAAACATTTTGCAGACTCCGTCCATTTTGGGTTTTGAAACCAAACGCACAAAACCGCGATACGTGTCTTTGCGTTGTTCACAGCAACATAGACATGAAGCTCAGCGCACTTCATACTGCTAACATATTAACTTGCAACAACCACCAGAAGTTGCTGGAAGATCTATGTTGCGACCGGTATAATGTGAATTGTTTGGAGAGATCATGTCATACTTGCCTTGATAAAAACCCGAAATATAAAGAATTTGATAACAGAAATGTCATAAAATATAAAATGTGGATTTCCGAAAGGCAACAAATCCAAGATTTTAAGACTAAAAAGTCCCGACTGGTGACTAAATATTTGAAAAAAACATTTGAAGTACATCCAAGAGAGCTCATAACATATTTACAGAAAGACTTACACAAATTTTTGAATCACCAGCGAAATATTTTTCACCAATATAAAGCCATGAATGATTTGAAGTCAAACCTACAAGATGATGAAGTCCTGATCCACGTAGATTTTAGCGAGAATTATTTCACTAAATACGCAGAAGAAATACAGGCCTTTCATTTTGGTGGATCTCGAGCACAAATGAGCCTGCATACCTTAGTAGTTTACCTACGAAATTCCATCCTTTCTTTTTGCACAGTCTCCGAGAACATAGCCCATTCACCTGCTGCCATTTGGACACATCTACGACCAATTTTCAAGACTCTTTCACGTGGCATCAAACGAGTGCATTTCTTGAGCGATGGCCCTGTAACGCAATATCGCAATAAAACTATGTTTTTTATAATAGCAACCAAACTCTCTGAAGAAATTCCAGATATTGAAAACTTTATATGGAACTACACTGAAAGTGGCCATGGAAAGGGTGCACCGGATGGTATCGGAGCAATGTGCAAAAGAACAGCTGATTTTGTTGTTAATTCTGGAGGCGATATCAACAACATTGATCAGTTTGTTAATGTAATCCAAGAGCGATGTCTTAGCATCACATGTATTGCAATTGACGGTAAAGACATCCAGGCAATGATCGATCAAGTTGAAGTGGAAGCGGCCGATCAAAAGGGTTTTAAAGGCACTTTAAGTGTGCATCAGGTCGCAGGTGTTTATTCCAGCTCCATCCTCGGCCTTCCAAGTAAATGCAAAACACTTATAATGAAAAGCATCAGCTGCTTTTGCAACAGCAGCGAATCTTGTGAGCATTATAAAATAGGCAGTATCAATTTTCCTGTAAAACCTAGATGGACAGTAGAAGAAGTGTTTACAGAGTCTGAACCGGAAGATCTTGAATCTGCTAAGCCTGAATTGATACCTACACTAAAGAAGTCTCCTCAAAGATTGGATGATGTTATAGCAGGAATGAGTGGCATTCGGAATTCATGTTATAATACTGGAGATTACTCCTTTTAAAATATCCAGCTAAAAATGTAAAAATTGTTACGATGCCGTAATTAACGAGATTGATGACGATGAAAACGACGTACATGTTACTTTCCTCAAGATTTCTAAACAGAAAATGCAGATCTTTAGAATGGATAATAATGACATTTCGGACGTGTCATTTGATCAACTGGTCCAAAAGTTGGATAATCCTAACTTTATTTTGAAGGGAAATGGAATATTTTATTCGTTTTCTACTCAAGTAAACGTTTTCCAACGTTAACTTATGCGCCTTATTTGATTTAGAAAAATCCTTAGGATTTCATTGGAGATCTCAGTTGAAATATCATATATTTGAGAGAAAAGATTTTACTGATCATTATTTTAATAATAGTAAGCATTTTAATGAATACTGCATAAAACATTTAATGATTGATATTATTAATAAGACTATGTTTATCTCAGTGAGTACAAAATGTTTCTAGCACTTAAGGTTAAGTTTTTGTTATGAATGCTTAAATTCTATTAATGATATTAACAATAGTACGTGTTTCATTTAATGATTAATATTATAAACTATAAGACTTTATGTTGTTCTCAGTGAGTACAAAATGTTTCTAGCACTAAGGGTTAAATTTTTGATATGAATGTATAAAGATAGTTACATTTTGTATTCATTTTTTATAAAGAAACTTTGTTGATTATTGATGCGAAAATATGTCTAAAAACAATAAATGTTTGATTAACGTTAAATGATTTTTCTTAAGTACAACAATCCTCTGTCTCTCTTACCAGCCACCTGTCACGTTCAAAACAGTCCTCTGATGCCTCAAACAGTCCCCTATCATGATTTTTTGGAAAATCGCTAATAACTCAGAAAATACGTATAAATTCAGTGGGCCTCCTAATGTAATTAAAATAATAGTTAATTTTCTTCGAAATAGGGCACGGTTTTTTAGCAAATGGCAAAAAAAATCGCCAAGACAGCATTTGTATGGGACCTGTACGAGCTTACAGAGAAATACCCTTAACGTGGTAACATAAAAAATGTTTAGATGAGATATAGATAAGTAATCGATATAGTTTATATGCACAAGCACAACACTGCCCTTTTCTATCACGTAGTTACGAAGACTTTTTGTACGAGGATATAAAATCGATTGTAATTCTTTGGATGTACACGAACGGTCTCCTTTCTCTATATAAACGTTGGTGATTCCTTATATCTTATAAGAATTCGTCGGTGAGATTATAAAAGTAATTTCTCTTTTATATCGCGTATATTCGGTTGATTATTTGTGTTCGAGTTGTTCCCAGTTCCGAATCAATTGGTTTATCTTTTCGATTACTTGCCTACTTTAATGATCGAAGGGTCACATCGTTTTTGTTCAGCTGATGTACATAATTAATATTCTCCACCATCGGTATTTGGTGGTTAATTGGCTATAAATACATGTTACTTTTTTTACTTACTACAACACTAATCTGCAAGTCTCTATTCTGCTGGTGTTTATACAATGCCCCTTATTATTTATTATCGTCGATGCCTGTGCTTGGCCAGTGTTATTGCAACGTATAAACAAGCAAGCATTATGCAACAATTAGTAAGTGTTCAAGGAAGAGCAAATTACTTTGTTCGCACTCAAAAGCACGATACGAATAAAGAATGTTCATTTAATTATCATATCAGTGTTAAAAAATTGCCGTACGATACAAAACAGCAAATCATCCACCATAACATTTACAACAGCTTATAACAACATCTGTTGTAAAATAATACAAAAATCTAATTGATTATCAACATAATCTTTATAGCTGTATGAAAGGGCGTAATCATTACATAGTATAAAACAAAGTCCCCTACCGCGTCTGTCTGTCTGTCTGTTCGCGATAAACTCAAAAACTACTGAACGGATCTTTATGCGGTTTTCACCAGTGGATAAAGTGATTCACGAGGAACGTTTTGGTATATAATTTGTCCAGGATTTTTTTATAATCAGGGCGGGACAACGTCTGCCGGGCCCGCTAGTTTATAATAAACTGATGCTAATATACACTCGTATTCTCTTGGATACATAATTTGTAACAACTTTATACAACCAAAAAACCAAAAGGAAGAGACAAAATAAAACAATAATTATTAAAACAATTTATTTAGACCATAGATTATGCTAATCTTAATAGTAAAATTTTATAATTTTGAAAATTACCACTATCCGAAGAATGTAAATTAATATCGCATGTAATACACATATATAAGACCTAACTATATATATAACTCTTATAAGACCAGTCATGTTGTACGCATCTGAGTGCTGGGCGACGAAAGAGACGGATGAGAGAAAACTACATATGACAGAGTTGTAAATGTTAAGGTGGATGTGTGGTGTAACTAGAATGAATAAGATTAGGAATGAATATATCAGAGGAAGATAAATAGCACCAGTGACAGAGAAGTTGAGGAGTAATAGGTTAGCATAGTATGGGCATGTCATGAGAAGAGATGAAGACCATGTAACTAGAAAAGCTTTGAGTATGATGGTCGATGGATATAAGAGCAGAGGAAGGCCCAAAAAGGTACGGATGGATTGTGTAAAAAATGATATGTGTGTAAAAGGTGTAGAAACTGAGATGGCATCTTATAGGTGAGAGTGGAAAAGGAAAGCATGTTGTGCTGACCCTACTTAGGTGGTATAAGGGTAAGAAGATGATGATGATGTAATACGCATATATGAAATTGCGAGAGGTTTAAATATCAACTAAACATTTTTATTTTCCTTTGTGCTTAAAATAAGCTCAAGTTCTTTATTGCAAACAAAAAAAACCTGAGCATTGTTTTCACAACCAACCGACCCAAAGTCACAGCGACTCGGTAAATGCAAATTTATAATGGAGTGGCCAGGGACGGATTCAGAAAGAGCAAGAATATATGGAACGAGATGATGTTATAGAATGCGCGACGTGGTGTGTCTCTAATTTAAATTTGCTGATGTATAAAATCTTATATATGTATATAAACCCCTGGATATATGACCTTTTTTGTGCATTCTGGGTAACTGTCAGAGGGAGGTAAATCTTTCAGTTCTACACTTGTGTAATGAGTGACAGTGGTAACACTATTATAAAAATATGCTATTGGCATGCCTTTGCTGTTTTTACTTCAATTATAAAAATAGGATGTTAAATTACTGTACATAGTTTAATCCAACGTTTTATTTCAATGTTATTTTGACATAGTATTTAATAATTTGATTTTTGAATATATTATCGCGAATAAGCAAATTCCTGATTGGCCGTTGAGCAATAAGCAACATTTACATTAAAAGGGATAATAAAAATAGTTGGATGTGCTCAAACAATTTCTTTAATAAGTGTTAATTGCTTAGCTAATGTTATATTATTTGAGAAAAAGTCTATTAAAGTACTAATTACTTAATTCTACTAAAGAAATTAGTAATAATAAAATAATAGTATAAAATGTTATTTGAAGACCTTAGATAAACTTTGAAGTAAGTTCGCTCTGGGTTTTGTTTTGGGTTGTTTGGATGTTGGGTGTATTTAAAAATTCGAAGTTTACAATTTTTGTACAATAGTCCCCTTCAGAATCCTAAGTTCGTACACTGCTTTGGAACAATAGCCGATTGCGAACAATGTTCGGTATCGATTCGTTTGTCCAAGGTCATAGCAACACACCTACGCTGGCTGTATATCGAGTATTTTTCCAATAATAAGTTTAGTCGTCTTTAAGCTTATGATTTTGGATAACCTAGTTTGGGCCGATAAATAATCAGTGCGTATATATTAGGGTGGAGTGAAAAAAACAAATTTTTTTTTTCTTAGCCTGGGGGTCAAATTTGTAGCTTATAAAAAACAAAAATTTTTGAAAAAAAAAAAAAAAAATTTACTCAACATCTTGAGCCAGCCCACTCATTTTTAAAACTAATTACGAGTAAAAATATTTGGTTGCAAAAAAAAATTTTTGAAGGCGTTCTAGAAACTTCAGAGTATCCTCTTTTATGCCAATTAAAAATCACAAGTTAAAAAAAAAATTTTGTGACTATTGTTTTAATTTAAAAAAAAAATCCCAAAAAGTACCATTCCTCTTTAGGGCACTAGAATAAAATTTGAGTTGGAAATGATCATAATTGCCAGTTCTTAGATGTTTTAAGAGATTCAAAGACAAAAAAAAATTTTTTTTTTGCAACCAAATATTATATATATATATATATATATATTATATATACTATATATATAAAAAGTCGGTATTTATTTGTTTACAATAATATGAAACTGATAGTTTTACTCATAATGTAATTAAATTTAATATTGGTTTTACATTGTTTTACTAACTTAATATATACCGAATTGTAGCTAGATATTGTTTTTATTTAATAACTCGAGTCTTATTAGGAACTTACTTAATTCTAGAGTTTTTAATTATTTTACCGAGAGTTATTATCACAATAATACTAGCTCTATTCTCTGGTAATTTAAAATACTGTATTTTAAATATTTTGCCTGAAACATTTTTCATCTCAGCAAATTATGGAACGAGAAGAAAATGGTTTCATACATAATCACAACAGTAAACACAAGTTTGAAATATAATTATATTTGTGTCAAATTAAGTGTACTGGAAATCTACAATTAAGGATTTTTACATTTGAATCATTTAAATGTAATGCACCCTTGAATTGGTTCAGTATTACTTGTATCACTTTGTCTGTTAAAAATTCAAGAAAATCATGTCGGCAGTTCGAATCCCTTTGTCAACATGATCTTTGCTCCTATGCCGAGCTAAGCTCTTAGAATCTCCACGGATTTATCTAACGGGCAATAGTTATAAATAATTTTCGTGGAGAGTTCATTAAAATATATTTACTTGTGTCTATCTAAGTCGCACGATCGATGTCTTCACATCATATACATTTCTCGATACGGTCCGCCTCCTGCCTGTTGCGAGTGGCAAGTACGAATGTGACGAAACTCGGGTATGATATGTCTTGAATATGAAACGTTAGTGCAACGTACATTGCAATGTCATGCTGGATTGTCATAATATGTAACGAACATACACAGGAATGCGTATGAAATTATAGGAAGATTTATCTAGTTTTTTTTTTCGATCCAAAGTCAATTTTAGGAACATACATGGTACATGCACATAGTTTTCTATAGAACAGTTAAGGCTGGCCATGCAGTGTTAAAATGCGGTCACTTATTCTCTTCTGTCCGCCTGGCTAGCTACCACCCTTAAGTAGAATTTCTATCACCAAGCATAGTTATGTTTCGGCAGTTGCATTTGACAACCAGACCCATCTAGGCTTAACGTGGTACTATTTACATTCGTTGCGCCATGTAATATCAAGCAAGTTTGTATTCACAGGCTACGTGGTATGTTAGAAAAGTACAGAATGAGTAAATTTCATCTAAGAATGGATAGTCCGTACCGTCAGCTATCTAGGTAAGCTAGGTTTTATGTTTCTAGATGTCATACTCCTTACTCTTGGCTTGTGACTTATGTTTCTATTTCAAAACAAAATATCTATTAATCTTGTTTTTTTTTAAAATGGACAACTTAATTTTTATTGACTTTTAAATAAATTGTTGTTAATATTAAGTCTTTCATTTTATAATATTTTGTTATTTGTTATAAGATTTTCCTTGGGGTGAATTTTAATATCGCCATTCTGGTTTACATTATAGGGCGTAGGCAAAGATTAACGACTGGTGTATTAAGGAAACCCCCGTTCCCTATCGGCCGTCGTTCGTGGTGTGTTTAGGGAAACTAAATATGTTTAACGGGTATTGTGTTTACAATAGAAATGCGTCTACCGTTCTTTTTATAGGTCCATTTGTTAGATAAACATGAATTATCATACATATACACATATACATACACATTATATATATATACATACATATACATACGGTTGATTCAGCAGATTTATTGAAGTCGAAATTCTTAGGACACGGTGGGGAAAAAAGTGCGTTACGTGTTAAACGTAAGGTAGGTATGTATTTGTGTAAGTATATATAAGTGTCTGCCTGGGTCTAGTAGTATACTAAAAAGAACAATTAAGTATTTATACTACAGGACTTCGTATAGTATATAGTTAATGAGCATTCTCATATATATGTATCATTAAGTCTCACTCGCTAATGGTATACACACTTTTTTATAACATAAGTATGTTGCGCGACGCTTGACCTGAGACACTAGCACAGACACAAGGCGAGAATTAGGTTTAAGATGTAAAACGAATTCGGCGGTAAACTTTCATAGGTGCCTAAGCTACTACTTTGACCCCTACAACCCGAGATCGGCAAGCAGAACACTCAGCTTCGATTGTGCTAGCATCCACAACGTGATGCCCGGCGTACAGAGCTTTGAATATTGAAACCGATTGACCAACAGTGAAATTTATTTTTTAAATAATTTTCAAATAAAGATTTTTTTTTATATCGTAGGAGGCATACAAGTATCTCCTGATGTTAAGTGATCACCACCGTCCATAGACACTTGCAACATCAGGGGAGTCACAAGTGCGTTGCCATCCTGTGCTTCGGGGAGGGGAGGAAGGGAAGGGGGAAGAGAGGAGAGGTGGTCCTCCGGCGCTCTCACTGGCCGATCGAAACGCAGCAATGCAAGCACTGTTACTTCACGTCGGTTTTCTGTGAGAGGGTGGTACTACCCCGGGCGAGCCGATTGATTCATCCTGAAACCAGTAATAGATGCAGCGTGGCTCTACCACCTATAAAATAAATTGGATTAGTTTCGAAGGAGGAAATAGGGTAATACAAAACCATGAATTCTATTATTTACGTATATATACGTAAAATCATTTCAAATTGTAGCTATCTCTCGCGTTCGAGTTGATTATTCGGGTAAAGTACTATAGCAATAAATTCCTGTGCTTTTGTTGTTTGTCCCACTAGTTATCATATAATTTCTCAATACTTTACGTGTTCGTTTGTAATTATTTTGTTTCATATCTTAATTTGAAACATCTTAATTATTTAAATTATATTATGCTGTAATAATATTTGATATACATGCCGATTTGCCTGTAAATAGTGTCATATGTCTAGTAAAAACTTTGAACTGTACACTTTATTGTAATAAAAATGTATCGATGTTGACTCTGTTGGTAACCTAAATAAATATATAATGTTTAAGTATGAGGACTGTATTTTCCATATTAACAATTCCGGTTGTTTCTATACAAAATGTGTGGGCATCTTCAATCGCATTATAAGATTAAATATAAAAAATTAGGACGTTACTATTTGTATAAACATGACGTGGAAGAACACAGTGTAGTGATGATAAATGATAATCGTTCCGAATCAATGGCTTGTACGAAATCACTTTCACTGGGCATACGGGGCCAGTCCGGGCAGGTGATAACTCGTGTCGATTTGGAAATACCTACTACTGTACTCACGTTAGTCTATTGTATAATGTTATACAATTCAATGTGCTAATTTTGATAATTGGAAGAGAACACGTTTGCTGATTTTGTTGCAGTTATTCATAAAGTTTAATAACGGACGCTGAAGCATGTAGTGTTTTTTTTTTTTGCGACGGGCTTATGACCGAAACGGCTAAACTGTTTTTAACTAAACTTTTACTAGTATATAGAGGACTTCTCAGAGTATTATCTAAGCTAAATAACGTTAAGCTTTCTTTTAAGGAGCAAGCATAAATTTAACAGTTAAAAGAGTCGTTTTTTGTAGTTAAACTTCTTATACGAGGGCATTGAAATTCCGATCGGCAAACTTATTGTGTGAAGATAAGTGATGGGGGTAAACACTGTGTCGGCTAGAGTGTTCAAAACACCTGCTCTGGTTCGATTATCAAGTTAAGCAACGTCGGACGCGGTCAGTATTTGGATGGGTGACCGCTTGAGAACACCGCGTCACGTTATCTTTGTGTTGTATTTTTTTTTAAATTAAACATTTTAATATAAAAGTTTAATTTATATCGTGTGTCTTTATGACACGCCCTGTTTTTGAAGTGAAAATTTCTTTATGCGCGTTGAGTGGTACTTTTGACAGGCGATAAATTTATATTTTTTTTATAAATTATATATCCTTGGTGACAGTTTTTCAACTTGATGGCGGTAGCTAGCCAAGCGGGCTTACAAAAAACCCTGCCACCAAAGTGGTAGCGTAGTAATTAACAAAATTAGAGTAAAAGCAATAAGAGAGAGTCCACAATTAATTAATGACCTACGCAGTTTTCATGTAACAACAAAACAATTGAAGCTAATATCAAATAACAGTGACAAATAAATGGGTGATGAAAATTTTATTGTTACGTATTTAGACGAATTTTTATCGACTACTTTAATTTTACTATAACAGGTATGTCAAGTAACATTAGGGATTTACCTTCTTGTTTGTTATCAAATTTACGCCAATCCCACCTAGGCTTTGATCGCATCATATGTTTGTATTTTTTTAATTAACTAACTTCTAAAAGAAGATTCTCAACCATTAGAGTTACAAAACTTAGAGATTTATTGTACCGATTTGGATTTTTTTTATTGGAAAGGGGATATTGTCAAAGTTGTCTTATTTTATTTTAATTAGTCCCTAAGACCTTTGATTACAAAGATACACCAGAGAACTCCTCAAAATCGAAAATTATTTGTACAGTGTTGATAATTCGTTAGGTTCATGATAATCTAATCTTAGAGTCGTATTGGTCTAGTGGTCTGACCGGTGGAATATCATTCCGAAGTCCGCAGGTGAATGAATGAATTTTTAGGAATTCGGGTACATTTACTAATTTAAATTCGTAACACTATCGGCTGACGATGAAGGAAAACATCGTGAGGAAACCTGAACCTGAGAAACGTTCTTATAGTACTACTGTATATGGAAAAACATAGAATTGTGGATTTCTCAGAGTTTGAAATCACCATTACTTTGTGGGTTGTTGTGGTGATTATGCCCATACTTTCCTTACAGGCCGATAATGATGATAATGACAATCTAAGAGGTAAGAGGTAAGTTAGTAGGTACTTGACTATAGTCAAATAAGACATTCTGGTTCATTTTTCTAGAGTAGTTATTTTTGAAGCAAATTTTATTCTTCTTTAAAATTTAAAATTATTTTATAACACATTTATCTATTCTATATATCACATCCATTCATTCATCGTTCAAAAAGTATGGATATACACGGATATGTAGATATTATAGTTCGATAATGTTAGTTTTTTCCAGAGCAGTCGTTCGCCTTGTACCGTGTGCCTCCGCTTGAATGGAATCTGGACGACACGCCCGCTTGTAAATGAATGCTCTTAGCTCATAAGTTGTTTTTTTTTTGTAACAAATCATTTTATAATATAATATAACGCTAGAATTACCATTTAAGGAGGTCGGTTTTTTACCGTGAAATTATATAAATGTTAAATATAATGCATTGATTTTGATTTCTGAATGATAAAATTATAGAGGTATGAGACGTTGTCCGCGCATAATTCAAAAAGTACTCGATAGTTTTCAATCAATATTTTTTGAAGTGAAACTTCTTTAGGAGCGACTAGGAGGTAACTGGACGATAATGCAACGAAAGTCCGTTACGGCAATATGGCGTCACGTTTCTGTACCATCCCGTTTTTAAATATTTTTGATTTTGTCAACAAATCTACAAAATTTTTTTTTAATAAAAATATATTAAATTGAATAATCATAAAAATCATACAATTGAACTAATTATGTATATATGGGCGTGCGACCGTGCTGCCATCTGGTTTCAATGTAAGTAAGTAACAAGTTAAATCAAAGCTTCATTATCTGTAGTGCCATCTATTTATTGTGGCTACGTGATTTATAATTTGTTTCATATGCCTATTATCTAGAACAACAAAACATTTTGTATACTAAAATTTGACTAGTCATTTGAGTCTGTCCTGTATTTTTTTATTACTAGCGGGCCCGGCAGACGTTGTCCCGCCCTGATTATAGAAAAATCCTTGACAAATTATATACCAAAACTTTCCTCATGAATCACTTTATCCACTGGTGAAAACCGCTTGAAAATCCGTTCAGTAGTTTTTGAGTTTATCGCGAACAGACAGACAGACAGACGCGGTAGGGGACTTTGTTTTATACTATGTAATGATTTATATACAAACATGCAGATGGGGAGACGTTGCCTTTTACAATATTTAAGGATTTATTTTTACTTGGTTATCTCTAATTTTACTGATTGAATTTTATTTAGGAAATGAATATTAAATGGTTACTTTATTCTGTCATATTTTAAACAAGTTACTCTATGGCTTATATTCTTGTACAAGTCAGTTAACTTTTAGCTACTTAAATTGTTGTAGTCAACAGAATTTTGTCCAACAAAACATTTGAATCGGTAATTGAGACTTCACATCGTCGTAACAAATTATTCAAAACCATATTTTGGTCTGTAAGTGACAATTATTCGCAATAAAATATTGAAGTTTAGCATTTAATGTTGTATTTAAATTTAGCATTAAATATTCAGATATAATGTTCTTCACCTAGATACAGTCCTTGACAAGTTACTTTGTTTTAAATACTTATTTAGTGGTAATGTTGCGGTACTTAATAATATTGCTGAATAATTGGTAAATAACTATTTCCTCAACTTCGTCTGTCTGAATATTGGTATAGTCCCGATGAAACTAGCCTATATTCTTCATCAGATTTCCAGCTATTTCTATATCAAATTTCATTTCGTTTGGTTAATTCACACCTTGCGTCCCATATCTCCCGGCGTTCCTACAATCGGCTATCCTATATAGTTCTTACCTCGGATCAACTGTTTAATCGGAACTATCAAAATGAATGAAAATGTCATTGCTTCAGTAATTATCATATCCATATTAATATTTCATATAATACCATCAACCTGTCCCATACTTGCATCGGTACAATGTACTAATATGGCTTCATAAGTGTCTAAAGGATCTAGACACATTTTTTGCTGCTTTGATATTTACAGTTCATCAAAGTCTTAGAATCTACGTATAAACAACTTTTTCTTGTTGAGCGCAATTTTATATCTGTGACAACTTCTAAAATATTTATTAAAATTATATGCTGTAAAAGGCAGTTTTGATTTACATTTAATGCCTCAAATAACTATATGTAAATTATAGAGAAATGAAAAATTAATATCAATAAATATTCGTGAAACTTTATTTTGTAAATTTTCATTCACAAATTGTTATCCACTTACCTATTTTAAAGTGCCAACTTAAACAAAAATAATAATAGTGCCGTTAATCATAATGTTAGTGGTTACGTTCGTGACATGAAAAAAAATTTAATATCATTGGAGAAAGTGAACGGCTGCCATCTTCACGCAAGAACAGAAGCTGGGTAATTAAGCTATTATTGTAATCGGTTTCCGAGTATTGTCATGTTTTGACAACGGTACATTATATTTATATCTCTCTAAATCTCAAGAGAGATTATATATATATATATCTTATATCAGCGCTTTCGTAGTTTACAATTATTGATTGACTAGTGAAATTTTTTTATAACGTTTTCTGACGCCGCTTTTAGGAATATGATACGCTGAATTTTTAAGTTCCTCTATCAGTTTTTCCAACTATCGTAATGTAGTATTTTACATATTATAAAACGAATTCCTCTGCCACGTATGCCCGTCTGTCTGTTGGCGATAAACTAAAAAACTAATCAACGGATTTTCAAGTGATTTTCAATAGTAGATAAAGTTATTCATGAGGACATTCGACTCGATAGTTGGCACTGCCGTCTGATTTCAGATTTCTTATTATTATCTGGGCGATACCACGTCTGCCGGACCTGCTAGTATGTAATAAAAATGGATGGGGGTTACATTTGAGAATTTTCAACACCATACACGCGTTTTTTCATAAAGAAGGTTTGCTATACGTTTTATTATAACTCGTCATTAGATAACGCTGCAGCGGTACATTTTGTGATTGACTTTTGATTTTTTGATTGATTATTGACTGATTGCTTTATATCGTCACGCTTGAACATGGAGAATATTAATACAGCAGGTATATATTCATACAATACTTACAATACAATAAGGAATATTAATACATGTAGGTGGTAGAGCCACGCCGAAGTTATTATTGGTTTCAGCATGAATGGGTCGGCTCGCCCGGGGTAGTACCACCCTCTCATAGAAAACCGACGTGAAGTAACAGTGCTTGCATTGTTGCGTTTTGTTCGGTCAGTGAGAGCGCCGAAGGCTCACCTCTCCTCCCCTACCCCTCCCTCCCTCCCCAAACTTTCCCCCAAACACAGGCTGGCAACTCACTATCGACTCTCCTGGTGTTGTTAGTGTCTATGGACGGTGGTGATCACTTAACATCAGGTGACACACCTGTTCGTTTGTCTGCTATGACATATAAAAAAAAGCATTAATTTTGTGATATTTATACATAATAAATAACGAATAATAACACACGTGTCAGGAACCATAAACACAGTTTGTTAAAATATATGCCTATAAGAATCTTTCATAAACAGTGGCGTGATTACGGAGTTAGCATCATTGTTATTCATCCGAGTGAAGTTATTTTATATCCCGATGGGTGCCTGAAATTATACAAGGTCAAACCCTATTATAAAAACCGATAAAGTTTATCAAATATTAAGAAACGTTCGTAACCTAAATATTTTTGTAAAAAATAACGATTTGCTGATTATCAACCTGATATTAATTAGCTTGTTAATATAATCTATGGTTATTAAAAACATCTGTGATTGTAAACGTCCGTCGTGTCTTATCGAAATACAACGCAATACTTTGTTAAATATGTATGATATAGAGCAAATTGCAAGTGCAACGTGTAAATAATTCACAAGCTTTGTTAAAAAATATATCATAATGTATCGAGTATGGCTAACTTCAACTTACTTCTTGCCTTTAACTATGCTTGAGTTAAAATTAATGGTTGTTACTTAATAAGGAAATATTCTGATTAATTTATAAAATAACACAAATGAACCTTTTATAAAGTTATTTGTATTGAAGTATTAAAACAATATATCAAATATACGTAGTTGTCATAGGAAAATTTTGTCAATTAATTGGTGCGTCCTGGTAAACAATAATTATTGAATTGTTTTCCGTTTTCTTCAGTGACTACTACACTAGAATATCTATATCTTCTATACATATAATAAGAATGTAAATCTAACGTCTCTGTACCTTTTGATTTTCCTAAAAGAAATTGTTGCAGGTGTCTAGGAATAAGTAGTAGAATACATTTCAAACATTTTTGAAAATGTCTGTCTGTCTGTTTGTATGAACATGCATCACTGCTAAAGTACAGGGTTTACAATAGAACCTCAAATTATAAAGCATATCTTCGGGAGTAACTTAGTCTTTTTTTCATTAAAATCGGTCCACTCTATCAAAAGTTATTGTAATTTAATGACGGCTCGAGGTAAGTACGAGAGAAGAGTAGTAATCTATACTAATATTATTAAGCTTATTTGATTGGTTGAACGCGCTAATCTTAAGAACTACTGGTTCGATTTGAAAATTCTTTCAGTGTTAGATAGATCATTTATCGAGAAAGGCTATAGGCTATATATCATTACGCTAAGACCAATAGAAGTGGAGCACCAATGAAGAATGTTTCAAAATCGGGGTTTTTCCTTTTGAGAGCTTTCGCTTTGTGTTAGCGTTAGCCCAAAGTAACTATTCCACGCGGATGAAGTCGCGGGCAGAAGCTAGTAAATAATAATAACGTTTAAGGATACTGCAGAAACTATATTAAATTGTATTTACATGAAATATATATATAAACGGAAGTTATTATTAGTTTTATTTTGGCAACCCTTCTTCTAGATTATTACTGTCATTGTCGAGTAAGTAATTATATTACCAGTGTCTTGTGATAATTTCAATGTTCTAACAAGACGGTGGCTCCTTGTTAGAACTTTCCAGGGTTTTTTTTAAGGCATGCCAGAATTCATCCTCCGCAGTATTAATTCCCATCCACTTCACACAATAATCGAATTATATGACGTAACTAGCTTCTGGAATAGTTACTTTGGGTCACCGTTAGTGCTAACACGCAGTGGAAGTTCTCAAAAGGCAAAAAACGATTTTGAAACATTCATTGGTGTTCCGCTCCTATTGATCTTAGCGTGAACTAATAATATAAGACTTAAAGAATTTTTCAAATCGGACCAGTTCCTGAGATTTGCGCGTTCTACCAAATAAACAAACAGACCCTCCCGCTTTATAATATTCCACTTTTCTCTCGTACTTAGCTCGAGCTGTCATTCAAATTACAATAACCTTTGATAGAGTGGACCGATTTTAATGAAACAAAGACTAAGTTACTCTCGAGGATATGCTTTATGAATTTCTTGGTGAGGTATTTATTGTGATCCCATTACTTTAGCAGTGATGCGTGTTCATACAAACAGAGAGACAGATGGACATTTCTAAAAATGATTCTATTAGTTATACCTGCAATTTTTTTTTTTGAAAATCAAAAATGTAAAGCCACGTTGCATTTACATTCTTAATATACGTATAGATAGATACAGAAATGCCACCAATATTACAAAATATATAATCAAACTAGCGGACCTGGCGGACGTTGTCCTGCCTTGATAATAAAAAATATAAATCCCAAAAGTCAACCGCAGCGCCACCTACCGGGTCCAATTGTGAATCTAAACCATTCTCGGATCCACTCGAACACGCACAAAAAATTTCATCAAAATCGGTCCAGTCGTTTAGGAGGAGTTCAGTCACATACACACGCACACAAGAAATATATATATTAAGATAACACAAGATTGTGAATGAAAAATAAAAATCACTACGTGATGGACTGATGATGATCCCGCCGAAAACTCGTCATAAACTGATGTTAGTATATATGAATAAATTCCAATACAGTTTGACTGAACACCATGAAGGTTGGATTGAACGTCTCAAATAAATATTTTTTCAAAAAAGAGGTCTATGCTCTCCGTTTTACTGTAACTCGCCAGTGTAACTTATGTATCGTTGAACCGTTTGTGAAGTGCTGCTATAAAACAAATTTAATTTGAAACCGCCAATATACATATAGTCTACTTACAGCTATTTATTACTGTAATTACAACTTCCGATGATATTATTAATTTATTGGGGCACGCGTACAACCTGTCTTTATTCAGAAACTGGTCTTGTACCGGCAGGCGATTGAAAGCCGTTTTAAGCATTAACTTTCAATTAATAGACGTAATTTGTTTAAATATTTATTCAATGTTTTAAAAAGATTTTAGTGATATCGACAATTCATAAAAGGGATATCGATCAACAATTGCCACGTAAATCTATATCCTTACTATCCTTATAAATGCGAATGTGAGCTCGTCTGTTTGTCTGTCACGGTTTCACGCGTTAACTACTTTACTGATCATAATGTGGTTTTGCATATATTTTGTCTGGGGTATAAAAATGACATATGCAAGTAAGTACCTATTATCCAGAAAAATGTATTGTTCCCGAGGGGCAAATAAAATCAACTTTAACGTGAGCGAAGCCGCGAACATAAGCTAGTAACAAGAAGGGTATGTCATCGTGAGGTAATTTGTAAAATATAGGTTATTTATATGCTGATATTCTTTGTCTTTTTTTGTAGTAGTAGTTAATATTAGCACGACAAGGTTACTACTACGCTGTATTTAATAGTAAGCAGAGGGCAATCAAAAGATAACGGCGACCATCATGAGGTCTACAACCCGTCGTCAGTCGTCGCTGTTATGCCCGCCTGCAAGCCTCTCGGCAGATGGGCATATATTGTCTAATAAGAAAATGGAAGAAACCTAAAAAAGTCACTGTGACGGATTTAAAATTGTGGTTATATGCTGATCCGTACTACCCTGCTTGATAATATACATTATACCAGCTGATCCCGGAAAACAACACGCTTGAACATGTCACTATAGTCGGTGTTAGGCTGGTAGTAGTCCATTTGGACGCAATTTTAGTGTACACTTACCAAATATCTTTGCTAACTGACATAGGCGCCGCTAAATTGCTTTCAGGGAGACGCATCTGCATCTACGCGTTGTACGTACGTATATAGAGAGGTGGAATCGTTGGAACTATGGGAGACGCGAGGTTAAGCGGCTTGTATACAAGAATATTAATCGAAGTAATCACCCTTGCAATCAATGCATCTTTGCCAACGCAGTGGCAGTTTATTGATGCCCTTCTTAAATAAATCAGCTGGATGGGAGGCAACAAATTCTTCAAAGGCATTTTGTACTGCCTCTCGGGTATTGAATTTTTTCCCCGTCAAGGAGTTATCCAAATTCTGGAAAAAGTAGTAGTCTGTAGGCGCAAGGCCTGGTGAGTAGGGCGGATGACGGAGAACTTCCAACCCCAGTTCTTGCAACTTGGAGACCGTCTGCTGTGCAGTATGAGGTCGCGCGTTGTCGTGCAGGAGCAGCCGAGACGAGCGATTGACCAATGCTGGTTGGAGATGTGCCAGCTTCTCCATCATTGTATTCAGTTCTTCACAGTACACATCTGCAGTAATGCTCACCCCGTTTGGTAAGAAGCTGTGATGAATCACACCGGCGCTAGACCACCAAACAGTGACCATCACTTTTCTAGGAGTAAGTTTTCGTTTAGGGCATTGTTTAGGTGCTGAACCAGGATCCAACCAACTTACTCAGCGCTTGCGGTTATCAAACAGAATCCATTTTTCATCGTAGGTAACAATGCGGTTCAAAATTCCTTAATTTGTGTGTCTGTTGAGCAGTGCAAGGCACGTCTCGACGCGTACTTCGCGCTGGCGATCATTGAGTTCGTGGGGCACCCATTTGTCAAGCTTTTTTACCTTGCCAATTTGACGCAAATGGACCAATATTGTTTTGACGCTAACATTGAAAGCTGCTACTAATTCAGCCGTAGATTGTGTATCATCAGTTTCCACAATCGCCTTTAATTCGTCATTGTCGACCAAAGTCTTCCGACGACCGCGAGGTTCATTTTTCAGGTCGAAATTCCCAGAACGGAAGCGAGCAAACCAATAACAGGTGGTGCGTTGGTTTGTAGTGTTAGCTCCGTAAACGTCGTTGATGTTGCGTGCCGCTTGTGCCGCGTTGCTGCCACGACGGTACTCATATTCCATAATTACTCAAATTTTTAACGTATCCATGATGACAAAAAAGATTGAAATGCGATGAAAATGTAACACTAATCAATAAACAAATGACTACTTTTGGAAAAAGAATTCCATGTTTTTAAAATAAAATTAATTTGAAATTAGAATTCTTAGCTAAACAAAAATTGTTTTGATTTGAAATGGCCAGTACTGCAGAACGGCAATTTCATAGGTAAAGACCTATTATATACAAACAAATACCTATGTTCGTGGATATAACGTAAATTGGTGTTTGGAATACTTAATGTTTATGGTGCTTATGTTTGCGTACCACTTTTGTATGAAGTCAGGAATAATAACAACATACACATATATATACAGTATATAGATACGATTTACAAATGTTAAGTGTGAGGAATATAGTCGTATATCATTTAAATTGTTTTTCAAGTATTTCATAATGCTGTGTGAATTAATTATGATTGGAGTTTGACTTCAAATGTGACAGTTAACCTACAAACACGAAAGTTCGAATCTTTGACACCAATAATTGTATCAGATTAGCATAATTCCAAGTTGCCAAATTAGAATTATATAATTAATAATCGTTATTTATTGCAAATTACTATGAATTTAATTTATTTTGCTAAAATTATAGTTTTTAAATTGCAGACGCTTTCTGAACTCATGATCCTTTTTGTTTATGGTTAGTATTACATAATTCTGACCGGTGATCAAATGTACGACATCTGTTTTGTGTCGTTAGCCATAAGTCCAATTATAATGATTAACACATAATCAATCAACTTTAAATATGACTTGTAATTATGATATATTAAAGCGTTGGCCTTGCAATAGATATCAATCTTTATCTTTCCGTCGAATCTGTTATAGAAATTTCCTCATTCACTGATTTATGAAGAAAAAATACGCAGTGAGTATTTTGATATATTTACTTATAGATAATTGTTTAGATGAAGGGTTGTTTGAAGACAAAATCAATAGTAATTGTATTAGAACCAAGTGCAGTAATAACTTATGTAATTTATTTTAACAAACGGAACAATTAGTAGACTGCTCGCGCCCGCACACGATAATGCTTCTAATAATAATAATCTCCGTAAGGTAATGGCAAATAGCCGATCGTTATAGGCACTTGATAGAACGGTTATGTGAAACTGCATTCTACTTGTCATGGTTGCCTTTGCATTGAGACATGAGGTATCTGTGTCTCTACTAAACATTACTTAACTCAATTGCTTTACCTATTCTACTTGTGAGAGTTAAAGAAATATTATATTTTTTCGTTTTATTATTTGTCTGTCAAGGGTATTCGTTTGATACCTACCTAATATGGATTGAAATTCGAATTTCCGACTGCTAATTCGCTTAACTATATTCTCCCATATTTTTATTAATATTATTGTTGTTTGGATATCTGGAAACTGTTCCAAAACTACTCAAGGTAATGCTTTTAATCGTCTATGAATTTGTCTCATCATTATGCATGTTTATAACTGAAGAAACAAAACATTACAACTGCAATAATCAACGGAACTACTGTACTGTTGTAGGATGTTAGCGGTTTGTAGGAATTTATACGTTAAATGATTATAACACTTTAGTTACAGTTTGTACGATTGATCGGTAGCAAACTGGAAGGCTTATTTACGACTTCATTATCTTGCGGTTTGTCATCGACGTTGGAATATTGAGGAAGTGTTTAGATACCTTTTATAGAAACATCTCTATGGTACAACAGCTACATGTTTCTATTTAGTATTCGGTTTATTATTATGATGTAAGAGTTTATTATTAAAATATCTTCGTTGAATAATCAATCTTTGTTAGGAATTTAGAAATTGCCGTCTATGTTTTTACATTTGAAATAATATCCAATTGTGACGTATCACATAAAGAAACATCGAATAAATTAAGTTAGTGTAGTTATGATCCACAACAAAACACTAAATAGAATGGATAAAACGTTTCTGCCAAATTACCTGTTCGTCTCATATGTTGAAGTTCGTACAATAAGATATAATCAATTACAATTGTCTAAAATCATTTCTATAAGTTGTTTATAGTGAAAGAAAAATTATAAGAATATGTGTTAATGCGATTCTGATTTATTACGTAACACATTCCGATGATTAAAACTTCTTGTTGCCGTATCTTGATGAAAATGAGTCCATAATTATTTATTATCTTGCCGGAGCAGGTGATAGAAACATCTGTCTTCCGTGTCGAAGTCCTTGACTTTATATTCTGGGAGGAATTACAAGTTCTGCACATAACTTTTGGCTTTTATATTCACGATATTTATGTCTGATGTACATCGCTAGTATGTATGCTTTTTTTCATCATAGGAAATTTCTGACTCAATTGTTTTGGTAATGGCTAAGACATGTCTTTCAGTTCATCTTTCAGTTTCATGTCTTTAATCGTTCCATTTTAATGGTATTTTATATTGTAATAATTAAGTTTGATTCAAATAGTAGTTAATAAAATTGTAAATTCACCAGTTTGCAACGAGTTACAAGGTTGACGACATCCATCATTTTTTGATAGAGTGCACAAAAAAAACAAATTCAGAGGACGCGTTTTGTAAAAGAATGTGTTATTATTTCATTATTATATCATTATCGGGAATGTGGGTGTTTATCACAGCATTTTAAGTTTAGTAGTTAGTCAATTTATGTTTTTAGATTCAAGGGTTTTAGTTGTATCATGATATAAGGTACGATGGGACGGACATATCACAGATGATAAAAGTCCTTGAATAAAATAAAGAGAAAAAAAACAAGTTAATAAAACTGTGAACAACTAACTATCTGAAACTTGCTCACTTAACTATATGGAAATTCGTTACTATTATATTAATTTATGCGAATCTATTGACGTCAATTTGTTGATAAAATTAATTTGATAATTTAAATAGATCTAAATCAAATGTCAAATCAATTACTTCCATGTGATTAATCTTTCTTATGTGTTTACTTGAAGTACTCGCGTTGGGCATGTGTCCTATATTCCGTCAATTAATTTTACATGATTAATTTTGTACCAAGTCGTTATGAGTAGTTCAATATTGTCTTAATTTGTTTCGATCAGCATTGGTATTGTAACAAGTTTATTTATATTTACTCTTATAGAAATAGAACCAAGCATATGATATTAGTTTATTGTCTTTGAAAAGTATTTCTTATTCTTCTTTTATTAATTATTCATCAGTAGTTTCCGGTTTCACAATCGGTTATATATTTATTTATTTTTACTTTACATTATATGTACATATTTGCAGCGTCAATACAGAAACTACGTAATTTTTTTGTCTCAGTACGGTCCATATTTAATTTCGAAAATGAATTTATATTATGATGAAACTTTTAAACATGTTTAATTAGAAATTCTTAATTACATATATTACTAGTATATCATTACATAGTATAAAACAAAGTCCCCTACCGCGTCTGTCTGTCTGTCTGTTCGCGATAAACTCAAAAACTACTGAACGGATCTTCATGCGGTTTTCAGCAGCGGATAAAGTAATTTATGAAGAACGTTTTAGTATATAATTTGTCAAGGTTTTTTTATTATCAGGGCGGGATATCGTCCGCTGGGCCCGCTAGTTTAAAATATATATGACGAATTACTGCTGGGTACTAAATTATTATGTGGTTGACAGTAATTATATAAATTAAATTGTTAAATAGTAGCTTCTTATGAATTTTTGCATTTTTAGGAGAAATATATTAATTACGTTAAGATATATGTGTATATTTCTTTGGCTTGAAATATCTTCACAGATTCTAGAGCGTTATCTCTTTTCAGCCCATTTAATTAAATTGCAAATCTATTTCCGAATTTCTTTTCAGGTCAGTTTCCGCATTCGTCCTCACCCTTCAAATGTGTTCGGCATCCTGATCATCATTAATTTGTTGCTATAGAAATGAATCTTGTCATACCTTTTTTCTTACAAGTTAATAAACTGTTGAATGTTTTAATAAATTTTCTCACTTTCATTATCATTTTATGTTTTTAACCTTTAAATTACTCAATGAGTGTCGACGCTATGTAGATATCCTCTAATCGTTAATAATAATATACTACTAATAATACATTGAACACCATTTTTTGGTTTCAATTCTAAAGGCTATGGTCAATATTAAACGTTTCTTAGTATACTTGCGTTACAACGTGTTTCGCGTTCCTTAATTAATAAGAAATTAGCACCTATTACGGCGTATACTGCAATAATATACATTAAATAAATGTAAAACATAGTGATGTCGTGGTGATCTAGTGGTTTGACCGGTGCAACATCAATGCGATGTCTGTAGGTTTTGAACCACGGCATGTACATATATCAACGAATTTTTCGGAATTCGCGTACATTTACTAATTTAAATTGATAACAATATCGACTGACGGTGAAGGAAAACATCGTGAGGAAACCTGAACCTGAGAAATGTTCCTGTGGTACTACTGTATGCGAGAAATTATAGAACTGTGTATTTATCAGTTTGTAATCGCCGATACATTGCGGGCTGATGGCCTATGATGATAATAATAGTTATATCCGCTTTATATGTTGGTGTTATATATATTACGAATATATCTGTAATTTTAAAACTTTAAATAAGTCTCGATTTAAAATTACAATCATGGACAATCGTGTCGTTGCTTATAAAAATGTTGCTATGTAAGTGCGTTGAACGGTTCAGGAAAAAATAGTGTACGGTTATTATTTTGAAATATCCTGAGTTATGTGAATTATCAGTTATTATTTAAAACGGGTTTTTTGGCTAAACATGATACTCTTTTAAACGTGCAAATATTATGGTAAATATTATGCCTATAAATTAGAATTAAAATTAGCTACTTCAGAATTAAACTCTTGTGTGGTATTGAAGTACTTCCTATTAGATCAGCTGTTAGTTCATTATGCTGTCAATAAATAAAGCCATTAACGCGATCCAATGTAGTTTATAATGTTTTTTATGGACTGTCATAAATATTTAAAAAATCTATTGGAAGCCTTACTTGAGTTTGCAGACTAGAGAATAAAAAATTAAAAAGAAATTCATTATTTAAATGTAGAATGCAGGTTTATTTAAACAAGTTAAAATATTCTGATTTAAAACGCGGCCCTTTGACATCTCTCAGATGATTGTTATTAAACACTCTCAAAATGCTGATACGATTTCTTTAGTGTGTATATACCATAAAATATTGTATTCATTAGCCAATCAAAGAGTTCTCAAAATAATGATAGATATTTTGTGACTCTTAAGCAAAAAGTATGAATAAAATTTAATATGACTGATGGCGATAGATGCCTTATTTGAAATGTTGAGATCAAGAAATATAGAAAACATTATTTTTTGTTTAAGCTATCGTTGACGTAAGTGTAGAGGGAGTGGCTCGCCTCGGGTGGCATTTCTTGAGGGTCGGCAAAATTTCGCAATAAATAATAATATTATCTTGCAATATAAATAAAACAACCATTTTATTTCCTCTTTTTTCGATCTCGCGTTTGACGTCATAGCCCCTCCGGAACCCACTCATTATCAGGACAACTGTCGCCCGACAGTGTTAGATATAGCCATTTTAAAGAATGTCACGCTTCGGTTGCAACTCATACGAGTCGTACACGAACTTGACTCCGACCATCGCCCGGTAATAATGCAGTTAGGTAGCCCGGATGACGCCACCCCTCAGTCGGTGAGGGTGGCCGATTACGCGAAACTCGAACGGTATCTCCGAGATAACCCGTCAACAGATATTTTAGACAGAATTCCGGATGTGTTGGTATCTAAAGCCGACGCGGATCTGGCTATCGATTCCCTGGTCGACTACCTTCAGACCGCCGTCAGGGAGACCTCGAGAGAGGTGCAAGCGGCGAACGATCGCCGTTTTATACTCCCGGACGACGTGAAGGCGTTGATCACGGAAAAGAACGCCGCGACTCGGGCTCACGACACTTACCCGTCCGTAGAGAACCGCGATCGCCTTACGTAAACAAGTAAAGGCCCGTATCTCAGAAATCCGGTACGACAGATGGGGCAGGTTTCTGGAGAATATCCGGCCGTCCCACCTGGCGTACTGGAAGCTAGCTAGAGGAATGAAGTCAGACGTGACCATTCCGATGCCCCCTCTCGATAGAGGCGCCGGTATGCCTCCCGCGTTCGATAGTTCAGACAAGGCGGAGTCTCTCGCCGCGAGCCTCGAAAAACAGTGTTCACCGAACACAGCTAATACTGACCCTACGCATATTGGATCGATCGAGTCCTCGGTAGAGCAAGCACTCGCGTCTTCACCGGCGGATACCCTAACCCCAGTCACGTTTAGTGAATGCCATCAAGCGGTTAAAGCTTAGGAAGTCCCCAGGTCCCGATGGGATCAGGAACGAGGTACTCAAGCTCCTTCCTGATCGTATCATAGCTCTATTGGTCTGCATCTTCAATGCGGCCATGTCCCAGGGTCATTTTCCAGCCGTTTGGAAGAAGGCCGTAGTGATAGGTATTCACAAGTCCGGCAAAAAAGCAACGCTTCCCGTTAGCTATCGCCCTATCAGTCTGCTAGATACGCTAGGTAAACTGTACGAGCGGCTCCTTCTGAACCGCCTACAGACTTGCATATCAGAATTAGATCTGTTGCCACCTGAGCAGTTCGGATTTCGAGCTGAACACTCTTGTACAAATCAAGTGCACCGCCTCACGGAGTACCTTTTTTCTAAGTTTAATGAGGATCCGGATCCTAACGCGTATCCGACCAATCCTAACCCGAAACGCACAATAGCAGTCTTCTTCGATGTCGCGAAGGCCTTCGACAAGGTCTGGCATGCAGGGCTCGTTCACAAATTAATTCAATTTCGTGTTTCAGATAGGTTAGTTCGCATAATTCGCGACTATCTCACCGATAGGTCCTTCCGCTATAGAGTGGAAGGTGAAATGTCCTCGTCTCACCCGATACGCTCAGGTGTGCCCCAAGGGTCCATTCTGGCACCCACGCTCTTCAATCTGTTCGTCAGTGACCTACCTCGGCTCCCGGGGGTGGAGGTGGGTTGCTATGCTGACGATACATTTCTCTACGCCTCTGGATGGCATCTGGTCGGTCTCAGGACACGCGTCGAAAAAGCCGTCGGCACACTCGGTGCCTGGTTTATTCGATGGCGTATAGAAGTTAATCCCGACAAAAGCGCCGCGTTATTTTTCGACCCGATCTCTAAGAAACACGAACGCAGGCTCGCGCCTATTAAACTATACGGGTCAGTGATTCCCTGGGCCAAACAGGTTAAATACCTAGGAGTCACGTTGGATAAACGCCTCACGTTTACTCAACACACGAATAGAGTCAGAAATAGGGCCGCTATGGTCATGGGTCGGTTACACCCGCTAGTCTGTCACAAGAGCAAAATGTCCTTAAGACATAAGCTCACACTTTACAAAACTTGCGTTCGTCCGATTATGACATATAGCTCACCCGTTTTTGCGCATATGTCCAAAACTAACTTTTTAACACTACAGCGTATTCAAAACCGCTTTTTACGTAAAGCCACCGGGGCTCCGCGATACGTCCGGAATAAGGATCTCCATAGGGACCTGGAGATGCCTTCTATCTGGGCGTATGTAAAATCACTCACCACCAGATACTTTGAAAAAGCCGCGAACCATCCTAGCCCGTTAGTGGTATCCGCCACAAACTACGAAACCGTACCGGACGTACCGCGTTATAAAAGACGACCGCGTCACATTTTTACCGATCCTCCCGATAAGAATATAACGTCAGCGAACGATCAGTACCAGCCTGTCTCTCAAAACAGAGCGTGTTCACGCCCACGCCCGCGTAACCACAGATCACGCCGCCGTGGTCTGGGGGTAAATTTCGCTCTCGCACACCAGAGTAGGCCCCCCTCGGCAGCGGCTCAAGCCTAGGTCCGTTCCCTCGGCGTGGAGCCCTTGAGTCCGCTGCTCGCGCGATACAGTGACACAAATTTACATCACTGCAACAACACTACACATATCACCTCCACACACGTGCACGCATACACGCTTACACAAAAAAGTGGAAGGGTTTACTTTTTTTTTTCACTTTTCGAACTGAAATAGTTTAGAAATTTTCCGATACAAAATACACATAAGAGTTGTTGAGATATGTATGCTTGGTACACATATATGTTTCAACAACTCATATATGTATGCATAGTGTAGCTTAACTAAGGTTAGCTCAGTTAGGTCGCGTATTGCAACGAACAGGCAACAGCCAAGCCGAGGTGTGCCGTGCACCCTTGAGCTGGTTGCCCAAACAAAAATCGGCTGAGTGCCTTAAGCGCTCGCCTTAGTAGTTCGGTGATTTGCTTGACCTTGCTAGATCAATAGCGTAGTCAGTTCGAAAAAAAAAAAAAATTTCCTCTTTTAATATATGTTATATCAAATTTCTTTATTTTTATGAAACACAATGACAATTTATTTCATACTGAATTTTTTTTTCTGTTAATATGTGTTTTGCAAAACCTTTTTGTATATATAACTAAGAGAATTAGTGAATTACGTCTACACCCTGAGAGTCACATATCAAATCTAGGTACTTTGAATTACACGTGAATTAAAGTTACTAAAGATACTAATGGAGATACTAATTCGGTGATATGATCGAGTTGGAAAGATATGGTATGTTGTATTCAAACTGTTTATTGTTAGAAGTTTCTTTTGCAGATTTAAGGGCCATGTAAATACAAGGGCGATATATATTTAACGTATGCAAACATACTGCAGTATAAGCAATTTAAATTACGTGTGAATTCAAGCTGCAATATATACTTGTGGAGACAATATTTCGCAGATATGATTGAATTGGAAGGACATGGTAAGTTGTATTCGAACTATTTATTGCTAGGATTTTCTTTTGCACTTTTAAGGGGTATACAAATATAAGGGCAATATATGTTTAACGTATGCAAACATACTGCAGTATAGGCACTTTCAAATACGTGTGAATTAAAGTTGCACAAGATATTTGTGGAGATAATACTTCGGTGATATGATCAAGTTGGAAAGTCACGGTATGTTGTGTTTGAACTATTTAGTTTTAGAAGTTTATTTATTAATTTTATGCGGCATATAAATATAAGGGCGATGTTCAACGTATGCAAACAAATTGCAGTACTATTAATAAATTAATGAATATAAAAAACATACACACATTTAAAAGTTAACCACGAAAAGCGCGTTTAGTGAAAGCGACACCAAAACAATTCTATTATCAGTTTCACCAATAACAACATAATATTGATAGTCGTTTAAATAAAGCAGTTGCGAATGCGTGATGTACCGGCTTTCACGTACAACATTCCGACCGGCGCGGCCTGCCCTCTAAGCTTTCAAGTTTTAATATACCCACCGAACTGATTATCATAAAATAATGACCGTCGCCGTTTTTTATTTGTTAATTTATTTGTTTTTATAATATTAATATAAACAGTGTTATTATCACGCTCGAAGAAAGCTGCGATATATCAACGAGTTTAAAGAATATATTTTAATATTTGACACGGCGAAATAAGACGGTTCGAATGTACAGTAGAAACTCGATTATCCGGCCCTCAGTTATACGGATTCGCGATTATCCGGACTACCAACCGTGACCTATGTATTGTGCAAATTACCAAATACATACTGTAAACAAATTATTCCCATATACGTACCAAAATATTTTATATCATGATTAAGGCTGCAATATTTTAGTATTACATGATGTAATCTAAGAAAATTTGTATGTACTTACATAAATAAGTGCATACATCCTATGTTGGAAATGTATCTCTTTATAATTTCTTAATAAACATTGATTTGCATTGATATGTGTACGTATTTTAATAAACGCATAAAATTATGTACATATTATGTACTACATATGCACAAACCAAAGAAGGTTTGTCTTCTTCTTTTTCTTGTTTTGCCTCCGCAGTAGCATTTGCCAGTGTCAATGTTTTGTTTCAATGGACAGTACAACATATTTTACACAATAAGTGTCGTGTGATTATTTCAATTTTCGAACAAGATGGTGGCTCTCTTGTTAGAACTTTTCAAGGGGTTTTTGTGGCATCTCAGAATTCATTGTCTGTGGTATTATTTTCTATTCACTTCACTTATGCACAATAACCGAACTGTATTACGTAAAAAACCCTCAATTTTACAAATATAGAGTCAAATAACACAAGATTATGAATAAAATACAAAAATCCACTACATGACAGACCAAAATCCCGCCAAAAACTCAAGGAGGTCTGTCATACATGCGATTATCCGGACTTTCGATTATCCGAATGCCTAACGACAACAATTAGTCCGGTTAACCGAGTTTCTACTGTAATTTGAATGTGTTAATTATAAAGATCTTTTTAATTAGAGGAAGGCGTTAAATTTGCAACTCTACATTTTTTATACGTTTTATCTGTGATTTTTAGCTATACATATATTAACATATCAATACGACATACATTAACATGTCAATACGAGTACGTTTCGGATTATATGTATAATTACCTTACCTTACTTTAATCTCAAACCCTTACAAATAATTGATATAGACTAGTGTAGATTATAACAGAAAGATATTAATGTGACAATAATACTGTTTAAATTATTCAGAGTTAAATAAAAATTACTTGTAATGAAATGTATAGGAAGCGTTCACGCCTGACTTTAGCCAAAAATGCGTGAACTCATATAAATTCGATGTTTTCTCTTCCGCGTACCAATTTAGTGTGCTATAAATAAATATTTGGCCCTTACGATTCTAGGCCAGCTGCTGTGTATAGGGAAACCGAGACCAAGGGGAACAACAGGCGTGTCGAGTGATGCCATGAACATTTGTTCGAGATTTAGAAGAAGCTATTTAGCTTCAGTGATTTACAATGTAGAAGTGGTGTCATATTACTTTACAAAATATCGATAGGTAACATACACCGATGTCAACTGTTTTTATTACTATTTCGTGACGTGTTTGATATTCTAATATCTAACGTATTAGAAATGATCATATACACGGTGGAAAGGCTAATTAATTAATATGCATTTGAGAATATTAATTAATTACTAGGTACGTACGTTACTTAATTAGCCTTTCTACCATCGATATAATAATGTTTAATATGTTTACATATAATTATATCGGCAGAGGAAATGCTATTAGTGCAAAAAAACTTGAAACATGAAGTTAAATTGCTGTTAAATCGTCGATATGTCATTATTACAGTTTTGTGTTTTATATAATGTAGAGAATTTTTGGAACGAAGTTTCGAAACGTAGTCTATAGAAAGGTTACGCAAGGAACTTATTTAAATGTATTTTACAACAAATGCTTTAGATAACAACTGAGGACCATAAAATATAATAATAGATTGTTTATACATTTTATCGGGACTGTTACGATCTAGATATATGTATTTTTTAATTAACAAATTGTGTAAATAATATTAATTTAAGATCAAGATAGATACTATGAGAATATTAAACAACACTAGTCCATTTTAATTACTTATAGGGGTTTGAGCTTGGAACTCACACGCACATATAATCAGAAACGTATTGACATATTAATGTGTTCCTAAGGAATTCTAATTCAAAAGCTTATAAACGAACACATTTATTAGATTCATGTACTATCTCGTCACGGGTTTTGGGAACTATTAAAACTTATATTAGTAATAAAGGAAATTACTACTTACATTAGAAACTGCATAAAATTCATTTTGAATTGGTTAATTTAGTTTATATTGTATCCGAATATCAAGAAATAACAATAATTACGAAATGAAAGTTTATAAAAAGTTCATTGTCGATTGAAAATTTAATTTTATTTCACTTTCATTAATCGATATCTGTGAATTCGGAGATGAATTAATGTACTCATTAAAATCTAATGTAATCAAAGAGGCGTGTTTCTGATTATCTATTATACATATGGACCGTTTATTTTGAAAGTGGTGTAAGTCCATTTTTGAGAAAAATGAGCTATCACGTAATTCATGCTTAATTTAATGTAATTTTTTTATATATAACTAGTCCATGTTTAATTTCTCAAAAAAATCCCATGTTTTGTACAACTTAAAATCGGTCGGTAAATGAAATTGCATAATCATCGATTATGAAAGTGGTGTAAGTCCAATTGACAGAGGTAGGTGGCATAGCAGATGGATACCGATCAGTGTTTTGTTATTTTTCATTTATTTTATACTAGCTGTGTCCCGCGGTTTCACCCGCGGACGATTTGCATTGTTTTCCCTCCGTGTTTCCACTACTCGTAAGTTAAAAGATAGATATTAAAAAATTAGAGAAATGTATTAGAAAATGTACAGGGCATAACCTGTGAGAAGAAAATAAATACGACAAGGCTGTATGACTCCGTATCTTTGCCCGTATTTTGACGAATTAAAAAAACAACAAAAACAACAGTAGTAAAATTATCAATTTATTACCTCTACGTCCTGGAAGACCGTTAAAATTTGAAAAAATCGCCCTGGAGCCTTTGTACCAAAATGCCAGACCTATTACGTACGAAAAATATAAAGACATGAAGCAGCTACTACCCTATATACCTCCGGTGCATCATGCATATTTTGAAACACTACCACATGCAGAGAATAAGTAAATTCTTGTAATCAGTATCTTGTAATGACAATATAATTGGCGTCTAAAATAAAATTTTATGTGTTGTTATGCGTATTTGTAAACAAAATTATATTAAAATGAAGTATATTTTAAGCGATATTTGATTTTTCAAAATTGAAATTAAACGATTTTTACAATTGTCTAATTTTGAAAGTGGTGTAAGTCCATTTACAGCACATAAATATGTGTTATCGAAGTCTAATTAGCCAAAAACAAATTTATATAAACAAATTAAATGTTGATAAAACAATAGAAACAATGCCAGACCTCATATGATTTGCCTGTATTTTTAAATCAACAAATATAGTAACCTTTAATTTTCTCGAAACAAAAGAAAATGGACTTACACCACTTTCAAAATAAACGGTCCATATATCTTGTGGTTTTAGTATAGTTTATAGCTTATTCATTTTATACTATTGAGCTACGCGTTTGAGATAATTCAGCTAATTAAGCATCTAATACTATCACCTTTCTTCAACTTACAATATCGATTAATATTTTTATATCTTCTACTATGATATTATTTTTCAATTTCATAATAAAGGGCGCTTTTTTTATACATGGGGAGATCTCTAACAGATACCCAACCCGTCGGGCAGCTGAGAATGAGTTAAGTCCGATTTGCACGGACTAAAACCCCATGGTGCCTTCATATACCTTATAGGCGGGGGAGCAGGGACTGCCGGCTGGCACTGCGTCTGCTCCCCCCACAGGTGTAAGCCCTCCAAGAGGCCCTGACTGCGGTCTGAGGGGTCAAAGATGGTATACCCCTCAAAGGGAGTGTGGGTGTTAGACCCCCCTGACGAACTGTGGGGGTCGCATCGGCGCAATGCGCCTCCACCACATGGGCCTGTGCAGTGCCGTGATGAAGGGGCTTAGGAAATTGTATTTGCTCATAGCATTCAGAGTTTGTGACGTACTTGAGTATATTAACCTTCAAACACACATTGTATTATGTGTTGTTTTTTTTTTATAATGTTGATGGTATAATGGGTCAGAACAACGTGTTCGGACACAGCGTCGATCGACGTAAGTTTAAATCCTTGAGAATAAGCCAGAGATTCCAGTGAAGGAAAACACCGTGGTGAACTATAATAGCACGGCGGTAAGGTTTCTTCCAAGTCCGCCTGGCGACTAGCTACCACTCTTAAGTTGAAAATCTGTCGCCAAACACTTATAGGTGTGTTTCAGCAGCTGCACTTGAGAGCCAGTCCCATTAAGTTTAGCGTGTTTACCATCTTGGACCTCATTGTCGTGTAATATCAGGCGAGATTGTGATCAACTGCCATTACCTATAAAAAAAAGTTGAACAAGCTTACAATTTATCTGATCTTAGATCGTCAAACCTTAAAAAGATAGGAGTCTTAACTGAGGCTAGTCGTTAATGGATATCCATTGCAGAGTTGAAAGTGAACTATAAATTTCGAGAGCACTCTTGCGCTTAAACATTTGAATGTTTCAATTAGGGAAATCTTTTTTACGACGCATTTCTAGTATAAAACGGGCAGAATAATTTGTATTTGAGGCAGTAAAACTCAATAAAACATTCTCAGAATGCGATCGCTTGACAGAATATCTGCGTTGCTGTCACGAGTTTCAATAGTCAATTCTGTTTTTATTATATACTTGCTAAAGTATCACTTATTTTGAGAAATCGCGAGAAGTGTATTGATGTTTTATTATTAGTAACATTGGTGTTCAATATACGTAACTTTATTTCTTATTATGCTGCATAAAAGTTCCTAAAATATCCTTTAGTTTCGTTAGTGAAGCAGGTAATGGCTGAGGATACTGATCCTACTGTTAGTAATTTTTCTTCATTGACGTCGAGATTCCACTATACGGAAGGCAGCGGTTATGGACATATTTTGTTATTCGGTAACTTGATTCAATAACTTTCCGATAAGAAGATATTTCTCTCGGCCGTTTTCCTAGAAAACTCAATTTATGTTGATGTTAATTTAGAAATTCGATTTGTTATTTATACTTTTTTGTTATTGGCGAAAAATAAAACCAAATGACATTCGAAATGTTAATTTTACAAGAATAAAACTATTGCACGCCGAAAAAATAATTGTTATGTATCTCGAATTTAAAGTAATAAAGTGTAATATCCGTCGGTAAGGCGTTATGTAAAAACCAGTATATGCGACTCTAAAGAAAGCGCTCAGAAATACTTTTGACTTGGTATGTGAGATTAGACAGCACTTATTTTAGAAATCGAACTTACGTGTTGCTACCGTGCTGGCTGTTCTCCTTGCTATATGTACATAGGTAAAGTGCATTAGCCTCCCTCTTTTAGTATATCTATAGAACTTGACAAGGCAAGATGTTTTTTTACGGAACTTGATTTGTCATATAACGCGTTTTTCATCCAAAGGGTTTATTTGATACGGAATTCAGAATTTATTTAACTGATCAGTATAAAATACTAAGTCTTTAGAAATTGAATGATTCACTTGTTTGTTTTATGCGCCAAAATGTAAATGTCATACATAGAATAAATATGGAATTTTTAAATAATGTTATGTATGTTCTCCATGAAAATCGTAATGGGCAATTCGTCTATAGGTTCCAACCCCGGCATATAGCAATGTGTCTTTTCAAATCCGCGAACATTTACTAATTTAAATTGGTAACACTATCGGCTGACGGTGAAGGAAAACATCGTGAGGAAACCTAAACCTGGGTAATGTTCTGTTAGTACATATATATTGTAAGTATGTGGGAAAATGTAAAACGGGTGTGGTGAATATGGCCATGCCTTCCTTTGAAAAGAGGCCTAAGGTTCTTTTATATACTGATGTGTTGATACTGATGACGACATTCTAATATAAGTGACATATATTGGCTGTTCTATTGTTAATTTTCATATTAAAAATAATAAACGCAAAGTTGTCATTATCTCGTCTTCCTATCATTAACAAGTATTTTCCCTGAGTTTTCACTATGCAGCGGATTCGGCTGGCAGAAGTTTTCCTGCCACAGACCTTTGTAAGTGATAAGTATAAAAAATATGGAGACGTGTTGCGAAGCTGAAATTTGGCCCTAAAATACGTTCGTCTATGTGAGAAAACAAAAAAAAAAAAAGTTGAAAGATTAAAAAACCGTTCAGGAGTTTACTGTTTACATTACATTAGAGTTTATTACATTATAGTAGTTAATTACATTGCCTTTTGAAATAAATTATCAATATGTACTGGAGTCAATTAGGCGCTTTCACATGAAACCTGGTAAACAGTAAAAGAGACATTCAAATATTAGTACATCTTGAACAGGTGTGGAGGAATAATTAATTAAGGGTTTATACCTTTGATATGTAAACAATATCAGTTCCTTATCTATGCAGTTCTGAGCGTAGATCTCTGTTAAGGATTGCCATTGTGTCAGATTTTGAAAGAATAGTTATCAAGGTTACTTTGTGCATCGTCTTGCATCTGAAATAAGGTTAGGAGTCGACAAGTTTCACACTGCCCACTGTCGATGCACCATTAATGTAATTCCGTAGATATACATACAATAGATGCGGCTTTCTCTGTTAACGTGCGCAGTTAAATACGACTTGTGTGTTAATAGACATAGCCATGGTTCAGTAACTGATTCCAATTGAAATGCCCCATTATAACGAAAGATAATTAAAGTTAATTAAATTTTCACGTTAGTATGTTTTCAAATGTGGAGAGTGAGCGTTCGACAATGTTATTATTACAATTTAGGTATAGAGAAAGTTTAACTATACTGAAAGACGTATTATTTATTGTTTTACAAAGGTAACATGTAAAAAGAAGAGTCTTAAACTGAAAATTTCCGTAGGTTCGTTGAACGATAAAAAAAATAGTGTGGGGAGTCCCTCCGCGCGGAATAAGTGAAATTCCGTAATGTGGAAATGAAAATAGGAAGGGGTAGAAATTGATTTTTAGTGAAATCATATTGTTTCTTTAAGACAAACTTTATTAATATTGCTTACAATTCACAGTTGATCGCATCTTTTAATTATCATTTTCGAGTGGAGAAATATCCAAATCTATAACATTTACAATGGGATTATGATAACTAAAGTAAGATACGCAATGTTTGATTATTTTTCTCGTTCTGTCTCTTTGTATTCCCCCTCCCCAGAAGCGTTGAACGTTTAACGCAACCGTGTTGAAAGTCGCATTAGAAGCTTCACTTCAAAAAAATATTGGTAGGGAAAAACTTATGGGTTTGCGTCACCGTTGACCTCGATCTGTTCGTGATGCGTCACGGATGACCTCGACATGCTGGAATCTTGAGTTTGCATGAGTTTTCACTTATGTCGGCAGTCCTTGAGACTCTTTTTGTTTTGAAAATATATCAGAAAGATAAGGTTTCGATTTAAAAAAAAAAATTAATCCTTTTTTCTTGCGACTTCGTCTGAGTGTTTTGCGTGAATCGCTCTTGTCCTTCAAGTCTCAGGTTTTCTCTATGTCACATTTTATTGCAATTCTTTCAGAGTTTGTCGTGAGTGAGTCGTGAAAAGCTAACAAACATACAGAATCATAGAAATTTTTGAAAAGAATCCTTGTTTATTCATAATATTAATATAGATAAATTTCTTTACACACGATAAAAATTATTCATCTACTTTATTAGCCTCATTCAGTCGTATTTAGTAATACGAAGTTCTTTGTAAATGACAATCTATTATAATGAGGATGGTGTGGCGTGTCGAAATCACGGCCACGCCTTATGGGGCTGGAACGGCCTATGAAGTAGGGTTCAAATCGTCACCTCCATAAACTATGGTTGCGATATACATTATTATACGTTTGCATACCTAAACAATACACTAGACGTCCATGCATTTGAGTAATTGGTGTCGCATGTCTATGATATTTGTTATTGTTTGTTTGTTTTCTATTACGGATTTAGAAGTTATCATATATTTTATTACTTGTGACATATTGCGTAAATTATTAATAAATTCACGGGCCCAACGGACGTTATTCGGCCCTGATAATTAAAAAAAAACCTTTACATATTATATCGTTTATCGTGAACAGACAGACAAGCAGACGTGGCAGAGGACTTTTTCTTATAATTTGCAGTGACATATGCTTGTGTGAGGTTTAATATTTTCTATTTATAAGTCTATGTATAAATAACAATGAGTTATTGAATTTATGTAAGTGTGCATCACTTCAGAATGGTTGCAACTATTTGTTTTGTGTTTGTAATTGACAAGACATGGTTTGTATGAAATAAAATGCTTGAAGAATGGCAGAAGAAGGTGGAAAATTTGGTTTTAAAAATTTCCATATGCAAAAGTGAGTGAGCGAACGAGACAGAAAACTGCAGAGAGATCTTCAAAAATATTGATATAATTGACAGATTGACGTTAATTCATCATCATTAAGTATTAACACTTTATTTTACTATGCAGTAAGTTATATTGATATAATCTAACTTTTGAATTGGCAGTAAAGGGTCAGTGTCTATGTGCGTGTTACATAAAGTCTTTATCGTATGTTTTTGTGTAAAGAAAGTATGAAACAGTACTGAGTTGGAAGCTTCGTGTGCTACTACACACTTCGAACCAGAATATAGAAGCGCTAAAGCTACTGTGTACATTGCATCAGAAATATTATTGATCAATCAATAATAATTTAAAAGGTGAGTAATCTTACAAAAACTGGTGAACATCTAGTTCGAACGTAATTCATAATTTTTTGAAGTTAATATTAATACTAAGAAAATAAAACATTTTTTTTGATAACCTCTAAAGGTCGTGAATATATATTAAAAAATCAGTTGAGACACAGAAGCGACAGATGTATTTAATTGTTTCATTTCTGCCTATTTATCTATAAATGTAATGTGATTTAATAAGAGTTAAGATTTTTTTAAACCAATTTTATGTGAACTTGGATCTTGGTAAATTAATTACAAAAAAAAACGCAAGGAAAGAACGAATCAAATATGCACTGCGTATTATCTCCTTCCCCACTATTTTCGTTATTTTCGCTCGAATATGTCAACGAAAATGAGAATTTAGCTTATTAAAAAAAAAGTGTTGTCATGTGTTTGCATGGCTTGCTACGCATCCATGTGTCTAGCGGTAAAATTCGATAGAACGTTTTCCGTGTGCCCCCGGGCCAAAAGATTACAATTGCAGCTTCTGCATCACATTGTTTATTGTCTTTAATCAACGGAGCGTAATGTGGCGAGTGATCGTGTAAATACTATGTGAAACAATATGTTTTAGGAAGGATCGTGAACCGTGACACGATCGCTTATGATTGGTATAAATGAGGTTGATTGTGTTTATTGGCGGGATGTATTCATTGTAATTTGTTTGTCATAATAACAATCAGTGTTTATTTTTATTAATCAAGGAGTATATTTTTTTATATTAGAACTAACGACTCGTCCCGGTTACGCCGGGTGTTATATATATTAATGTGGATTCATTAGTATCCAAACTATGTAGTGACATAAATTTTTTGGTACTTCGCCCTTTACAGTTTGTTAAAGTTCAGGGAGCTCCGTAAGTCTTGTCACACGAACAATATCTATTTTGATGGGCGTCGTTGTAAATTTGCGATACTTTATTTAGGTGTTCATGGAAATTATGTGTTCTAAAATATAATTTGGACCTAATTTGGTGTATGCCCAATGTAAATAATATGTTTAATTGTAGAATTCCTTCTTTTTGTTTAATTATATACGGACATACACAATTCTCTACAATATTATATTATGTTTCTCATAATATTTAGCAGAGTAACACTTGAAATTACCGTTTTCATAATTTATTACAATACATCAACTTTTCTCTACTTTTTATTAATATAACTAGCGGGCCCGGCGGTTGTTATTTCGCCCTGATAATTAAAAAAAACCTTGAAAAATTATATACCTAAACCTCCCTCATGAATCACTTTCATTTATATCACATATCTATTGGTGAAAATCGCATGCAAATCCGTTCAGTCGTTTTTGAGTTTATCGCGAACAGACAGTCAGACGTGGTAGATTACTACTTGGGATATTCGATACTTAAACAGGACGTCATAATTTTTGCCATCGCTGACTAGAATTTGTAAATTATTTATTCTAAATACTGAGATGACATCTGACAGGGCATAATGGAAAAGGAAAACATGTTTTGTCGACCCTACTTAGATGGGATAAGGGTAAAAAGACGATAATGATTATTCTAAATAGGGAAACAAACTTATATTCACGGTTATAATATTAGTTAGACTTGTGGTCAATAATTGATTAATCAAGAAATCGATAAGAATGAAGTTAAATAATTATAAAAAAAGACGTGAATAAATGAAACTATATAATGCAAAATCCGATAAAACTTTATTCACGAGGAAATTGTTTGTCTTGCATATCTAATCTATTCTACAGATTTTTGTTTCAACTTGGTGTAGGTATGATTCAATATTTTCCTAATCGTCTCCAACCATACGATATGACCGTGAGCGTTATCAGCTGCGAGAGTTGCCTTATCAGCCGTTATCTTGATTGAAAGTCCATCTCTAACGCGTTATCATTACAACCAGTGTTTTCTGATATATATTTTTGGAAAGTATAACGTAATATGAAGTGTACATTTTCCTTTTTAGCGTGGAAATATTTACGACTAGCTTCGCCTGCGTCGTATATTATTACCTTAGTAATATATTTTATGTACCGAGGATAATATATAAGACCTACATTGTTGTCCGACTTCTACGCGACGAGAAAACAGACAGTTTCTTAAAACTTTTATAACTTTATATTAAACTAGCTTCTGCTCGCTACTTCGTACGCATGGTTTAGCTACTTTGAGCTAATGATAAAACGCAGCGGAAGCTCTCAAAATGAGGAAAAAAACGATTTTAAAACATTCTTCATTGGTGCTCTGCTCTTATTGGCATTAGCGTGATGTATAGCCTTCTCCGATAAATGAGCTATCTAACACTGGAAGAATTTTTCAGATCGGACAAGTAGTTCCTGAGATTAGCGCGTTCAAACAAACAAACAAACCTTCAAGCTTTATAATATTAGTATAGATAAATATAAATAAAATTAAACAAATAAATCATAGAAATCTGTCCAGTACTTTTTAAATGATGCGCGCACAACGGTACACCTATAATTTTAATTATGTAAAAGATACTTATCATTTGATTTAAATCTTATGAGTTTGTCTCATTCAGTAATTATACCAGTCTCCTTTGACAATTCGGTGTATTAGAAATTAGCCAATAGCATAGTCAGTTCAAAAAAAAAAGAAGAAATATAACCCCGCTTTGAATTGTTTCAGTAGATTGAAAAATAATTAATTCATTAATATTTTTTTTGTGATTTTAATAATTCAGTGAACTAAGAAAACTTTCTCTTAACTTAAAACGTAATTAACTGAACAAATATGTCAGTATATATAGTGGTCTTACGTCGTTAATTGTTGAACGTTTAATACGTTGTTGAATAGTGAATCTCTAATTCGAATAGACATCGCATGTCAGAAATGTGTATAAATTTGTATTGACCGATTTTTCTTTCATTGCAGGTAAGCGATGTGACGTGCGGTGGCCTAAAGCGACTACCTCATGTCAATTTACTACGTAACGTTGCTTCTTTTCTGTCATTTTCACTGGCGCATCGTGACATACCTACCTACTTCAAGGCGTACGTTTGGATTTGGGACAGATGTTGCGTTGTACATTGTTTATGCATTTTGTTTTGGAAACATAAAAATAACGTAGACATTACATGGTTTTTTTTTATTGAAATAGAGTGCTCAAGTGATTTGGCGTGTAATACAAGTCTTACTAATTAATGTCTTGGGAAGTAGATGTGTAAGTAAGAGCTAGAAATTTGTAGAATCATTGTTACTGCGCACTATGAAAAAGTAGGACACGAGTTGACTAACAAAGTCATTGACAGTTTGCTTCAGTATTTAAATAACTAACTAACTATTTATTGCTAATTTTAAATGTAGTGTGTTAAATATTCCTCTTTAATTACTTTGATATCTGCTAAACGAAGTGGTTACTTTTCAGAGACACAAATGTCGTGATTTACGATATCTGTATTCAAACTTTCTCTTATAGTATTTTTTTATAGGATAAACGAAACGAATCTGAATATCAGATGACAATTATTTACATATTTTTAACCTTTTTACAAATATAAACTCAAATTCTCGATTAGAAATTTATCATAGTTTAGTATATTCTAAGATATTTTATTAATTTTAAACACTGATTTGTCCTTATGAACATGTTATATAGCACAATCAAATCCAATTTATTTCACGAAATATTACGATGTATGCACATGATCAACATCGTACAGAAACTGTTGTACTATATTTTTGTCTATACTATTTATATATTTGTTTAATATAGCAAATTTTAGAGCGTATTCTACTTTATATCATACGGGAATAGTATCGTAATTATGTTTGAATTAATTATGTAACCCATAAAAAGATCGATAATACTCTGAAAAGTCGTTTTTTTGGTAATAACTGTACAGTCACAATCGGCTTAGTCGCTTTAGAAATTAGTACGTACAAACAAAAAATAAATCAATTATTATATTTATACCTGACCCGTTCAACTTCGTCTGCGTGAAATCGGTTACCTATCGGTTCCAATTCTATTTCCAAACTCGAAAAATCTTAAAAAGGCTAGAACTCGATTAAATCGACTCCCACCGTTTCCAATTATGAAACCATAAAATTCAGGGACTCACTCAAACACATACCTAGTTAGCTTAGTGAATGACTTACGCCTGTGTGGAATAAATTTCGATGAGGCGGACGTAGCGCCATCTGTTATTCAGCAACATCAATAATTTCGTTTTGTTTGAAATACGAACGACCATTGAATCATTTGAATATTGTTCATAAAATACTAATGTCGCGAATAAAAAATCGGAGGGTAGGGTTAAGAGGATGAAAATTTGGAATTATAGGTATATTTTGATAAAAATACATTTAAAAAAATCTGTACAGGGACAACCTAATCACCTAGGGGCATAAAATATACTTTACGACCTATTCTCATACCTCCCAAATATACATTAAAAATTTCATAAAAATCGGTCGAGCTGTTTTGTTGAAGTGGAGTTCGAACACAAACACCGTGACAAGAGATTTTTATATATTAGATGTATGGATTGTGGTTTGATGTTCATACACAATGAATATTATTAGTCTGAGAATTAACATGGATGAATTTGCAAGTCAATGATTATCCATTGGGGTTTATTAAAGTTAAGAAATCCAGTGTTGTAGATATAGGCTCATTAATAATTGAACGACGCGTATTATATAACGCTTAATTTGTTCGAATTGTATTATCATAAATTATACGATTGAAAGTAAAGTGTCACAAATATTCGGAAGTGAACGGTTGCACAGGGGAATTGGGTCATACTTAGAAAACATAATATACGTCCAATAATTGTAGACCGTTTATATGAATAAAAAACATAATCGGCTGAAACTTTTAATTGAATATTTATTTTCGTGTGCGGTTTTAATTAGTAAATGTTGGATCATTTAAAAAAATGATGTCATTTTATTGCATTATTTTACTTTATTACAGGCGATTTTGTTCTGGTGAAAATGATTTTGTTGCTTTGTTATTAATTATGGGCGGTATTTAATTTTTTAATTATTATAAGTACCTACTTCAACACTGTAATCTTTTTGCAAATTTCAATGACCTCTATAAATTTTATTATGATTGCCTGATGTTGAAAAAGCATAATGATATGTATCCTAGATATTACTTAATATATAGTGTGCTATCTATTATTAGGAGTCTTACCAAAATATGCAATATCTAATGGCTGTTTCGGAGATTGGGTTATGATAAACAGTAAACACTTAATTTTCATATATGTAGAGATGAATTACCCTCGTAATGAACTATATCTACAAAGTGTTATAATACATTGAGGACATTAATAAACAAATTTTAGATTAAGTCTGAACTAATGCAATATATCAATAATTTCATCATACTTGTGGAATTAAGGACGCCGAGCTAAATATTTTCGACATCAAACTATTAGAATGTATTATAAAAATGCTAATTTGTGATGTTTCGTATTACTGATAAGGTCGCTAATCTGTTCAAATGAATTGTATCTTATTTTTAACGGCTGTGACGGGTCTCACTGCTCACATACGCGAATTGCATAAAAGAAGATATGTAAGAATGAAATAAATAGTTGTGCATCTCTCTGCCTACACTGATTGATATTGGATAGCGTGCTGTTTTGTTCGGCGCATATCATACCTACGCGGCTACACGGTGTGGTGGGTTGCGATCGTGCTTGCATCGTCAGCGCGTCACATACACGAATTGCAGAAAGGAAATTTGTAAGAATTTTAAAAAAAGTTGTGCATCTCTCTGCCTACACTGACTGATAGCGTGCGATTTTTGTTCGGCGCATATTATACCTACGCGACTACGACAGTTCGGTAGGTTGCAGTCGCGTTCGTACCGGTGCGCTGCGGTTTGCGTACATTGTACAGTCACCTGCCGCGTGTCTTGACCGTAACACGCGCCTGCTGCTTACGTACGACGCGAGATGCCGCCGCGCGCGCCCAATCGATCGATTCGAAAGAATTAACTCATTTTGGGCGCTCACTCTTTCGCGGACCTCTCCGAAATAATTATATATGTATTTGTTTTTCAATCAGTGGGAAAAGAAAACTCTGTGACTGGTGTTTTATGTGTTTTGATTTATTTTCGAGGCGATTTTTCTTATTTTAATTACGGAATGTACTCTTGTTATGTACGGTATGTTATTTGTATTTATATGTTACTAGCAACATCTGTATTTGTCTATACTACTATTACGAGGAGACTTCTTTTTTTAACTTTTATTTACAATGGGTAAATAAAAAAATGCTTAATCGATTTTGAAAATTCTTTCGCTTATATAAATTATCAGTGCGTAACATGGGCTGTATTTTATTTTCAAAGTATACATTAATGCGAACGAAGCCGCGAGCAAAATTAAATTATTACACTATACATTATCTTCTTGTAACTATTAACGGTTTATCTAATTAATGCGCTCCAAGATTTTCCCTCAGATGGTAGGATCTTTTCAGATTATATCTTTATAAATAGCTTATCCGTTATTCTGATCTATAGACTATAAAAAACTATAAAGTTTCATCAAAATCCGTTTAGTAATTTTTGCGAGAAAAACGTTGGCATCTACAATATAAATGGAGATTATAGTATGAAAAATTTTACCGAACGATACGGTAGCATTTGCGCGTCCTCGATAACTTTTTCTTCTACCTCCTATTGCACGTTATGAAATGGTTTATCTAATAAGTTCACGCTACAATAAACCACACGAGTAAAATTGCATTCAAACACGAACATTTACTTATTCGCATCATTTTTTTTTATAACGTGATTAGCTATTTAAAGCTCACTTCCAAATAAACACGTAACTGATGTAGGAAATATCAAATTAATAATTTTATTCTGCTTCACGTAAAGCTGACGAGGCGGGTGGTGTCATGAATAATTTAAAACGTTTCCGCGGGCTGTCTTGTTTTGCAAGTTTTTTTTATGACTTAATGAATGCGATATCTTAGCGTGTGCATTTTTAAAATCAAAATAGCTGGGTTTATATATTTTTATAATTCGACTGTTCAAAAAGATCGATTCAACAGTGGATTTAGAGTTCGTGACGTTAGAGATCGATTTTAATTGTATATATTTTTTACTTTACTAGTTTACTAGCTGTGCCCGCGACTTCATCCGCGTGTAACCTTATATAAAAAACAGCGATTAATAAAGTCATCTGAATGTATTAAGTCGATTCATTTATCTACTTTTCTCTCGTACTTAAGTCGCATCGTCATTAAAACTACAATAACTTTTGATAGACTGAACCGATTTTAATGAAACAAAGACTAAATATGCTTTATGATTTTCTCCTGAGAGGTTTTATCATGAACATGGTATTTTAGCAGTGATGCGTGTTCAAACAAACAAACAGACAGACAGACTATTCTAAAATTGATTGAAATGTTTTTTTTTAACTGCAACACTTTTTTTACCAAAGTGTAATAGAATGTATATACATGTTAGATTTATATTCTTATCATATGTATAGAAGAAGATAGATAGATTGATTTCATGATATTTACGTTGACCTTGCCTTTAGTAGACGTCTCGCATTCTAGACTTACACATATTAATGATATTTTAAAGAAACATCTGGAATAGTCGTACTGTGTAACATTATGTTTGTATTCAAGGTTCTAAAATGCTTATTTAAAACGATTTTTGTGTAACTACTTTATATATATATAGGTATTATGTAGAAATAAATGATTCGTTCTTAGTATATTTATTTTACTGGGACATGTGTAAGTGAATGTTGTTTTACATTCTGAACGCTTGTCTGAATTCTAGCTCGATATGACTCTTATCAGTTACTTGTTTTGTAGACGAGTTTACGTTTACTTTTATTGTGTTTTTCCATACCGGATTCACGTACGATTCCAAGGTGCGATAATTTAATTGTCAATAATGTATATTTTCAAGTAAATAGCTAATATTGTTGTAGAATTGTTTTTGAAAACTATACGGATGAATATAGGAGGCTATTTACCGTTGACGCGGATCACGTGTTAGTTTATATTTGTTTATATTGACTTTCCAAAGTTAATTAATTGATTTTTAGTTGTTTTAATATGCATAAAATGTATAAAGAAACTTCTACACAACTTAACACGTGTAATACCTACTGAGTGGTAGGACAGCATAATTTAGGCCGACTCGATTCACGACCACCAAAAATACCACCCATATAGTAATGTTGACTTGTGTGCCGCTTTGCAGTCTGCGTATTTTTTATACTTCTTCTTCTTATGTTAGATGACGATATAGTCTAAGACGGTAAACACGCTAAACCTGAAGGAAGACTTCAGTGCTGCTAATACATTATTCGAAACTAAGAAAGACATCTATACCCGAAACGGAAATCTTGAAAATTATCCGAGAAATGGAATCAGTTAACTATTCCCATATATGTTAAGGAGAATTCGAAAGAGGCGTTGATACGACTAAATTTCTAAATATAAATAAGTGAAACGAAAATTTATTTCGGGGTATGGCACGCCATTCTTTCTATTATTAAATCCCTTTTAAGTCCCTGTCGTGGTAGTAAACAGCGTTTGAATATGTTTTATAAAACCCAATGTAATCTTATAAAAAAAAACTAACGGGCCTGGCGGACGTTATCCCGCCCTAGTAGTAAAAACACCTTGACATATTATATACCTAAATCTTTTTCATGAATCACCTTATCTACTGATGCAAACCGCGTGAAAATCAGTTCAGTAGTTTTTGAGTTTATCGCGAACAGACGTGGCGGAGGACTTTGTTTTATGATATGTAGTGATATTATCAAACAAAACGATTAAAACGAATATCTGTTTTGGTGGGTTTGTCGATATGGTCCCTTTTGGGTCAGTCAGATTTAGGAAATTCAGCGGTGGCAATATTCTACACCGAAATCCATTTTGTAGCACTCGGAGGGTCTGTGTAAAAAATTACGGCAAGAAGAAAGCCTGTAAGGAATGAACTTGACGAGTATCATACCATTAAGTTTAGGAAAATAATGACAGTAGTAACCTTTTGTGTTCTAATTTCTTTTATAAGATTCTATATAATACCATATGTTGAATTTGTTATTAGGCCATCCATTATCGATATTATACAATGAACATTTCAGAAACTGAATCGGTCTGCGTTGCTTTCTCAATTGTGGTAAGTTTCTGGTTTGAAATATGTAATGAATTAACTATTATTTTATATTGATTAACTACATCTTGGTGAAGTTTCTCACTATATGTATAAATCAGGCAGAGGTGTACGCGACATTTATTTAGTTCCGTCCACATATACAACACTATATAACGATATTAGTACGTAGTACAATATATACTATATCAGTATATATTGCATGCTTTTTGCTTGATATAGTTTTTCTTTATATAATAAAAATTTGCCCTAAGGTACGGTTGTGGTATAATTTGCAGTGCTGAATTCCAATCTGAAAGGTGTCGTTGAAAATATTCACTTGTGCACGAGCTCTTTTATCTCTCTCCTCTGAGGAAACAATCAATCAGTAACACAAATCGAGGTAGATTACGCGTCTGTCCTGTTCATAGATTACATGCTTCTATAATATAGTTTTTAAACAATTGGTTCTCATTTACAGATTGACGGTCAGCTTTATTTTTTCAATTTCTTTCCGTTTGTGTAGTATGTAATAATTAGAACTGGCCAGTTGTAGGATGATTTCCATTGATCGTTTCTGGTTAATTTGCACTGTTAGGATTTTTAGAATTCCTTACATCACGGTTTACTAAAACTCTGCCAGTTCTTAAATAATATTCCATATAAAGGTAGTTTCTATATTTTACAATATTCGGAGCATTTACAATTGTTGTGGAAATCTTTTATATATTTTAACATGAATTGTTTACAGTTTTATGTATTTCCCAAGTCTCATGATTTACATAAGATATTCGGGATATGATAAAAACTGTTTCACTACTCAGTTTTAGCTATAGGTAATTAATGTTCGACTTTTGTTTCGATTGGTGACAGTTGGTTATACTATTGTTCTTCGTTATTATTATTTTCAGTAAGATAGGTATTAATCATCTGTTTCACATTATAATGTATTATTACAAGTGTTTTATCTGTCGGGTTTATAAGAGAATGGTAACTTCTATTCTTAACGATGATATACAATTGTTGATTCTATGATAATTTTAATAGACAACATGTAAGTTCGTTCAAAAAAATTCTATCACGTCATCAGCTTCATTAGCTTTACGACATTCAAGAAGAAAGACAATCATAGTTATTTTTGTGGAGACAAATAAATGCCAGTCATTTAAAATTGCATAGCTTCTTCAGCTGACAGCGCCTCATTTTTTTAAATAGCTACAACATGTTCTTCAATCTGTTTCTCTTCAGAGTTGTAACACTGGCAAGTCTGAATTTATTTCAAACATCTCAATGTCGAAGTGGTCTTTAATTCGTCAAAGATATAGATCACTAGTCTAACATGGCTCAATAGTTTGTATATTAAAATGGATTAACATTCACCTGTTTTCCGTTTCCCAATGCGTTTACAATTGTAAGTGGAATAATGGATGCATCGTGGAACCGTTCACCATAACCTATGGAGAGTGGTTGGTGATCGTTGCGACACGCCACAACTAGCAGCACTAATGCGAGTCGTTCGCTCGGGTAATTTTACATGTTTCTTCACTTACAGATGAACCTTCGTTCATAATTTAGGCCACCTGTGTCCGGTTTATGTGAACTGAGTAATTTGTTTTTGTTTTTATTAGATACATGTTTATGAATTTTTATACTACCTTAGAGCTGTCGTTATGGGAGTCACTGATAGTTGCATTGATGATATATAATATACTTTACGTATAGTGGGAAATTGTAGTTTCTTAAAATTCTAATAACTTCGTTATTAATGTGATATTTTTTATAAGGGCCTAGGGCCAAGGAAGTAGAACTAAATAAATATCTATATAGTAATACAAGAAGCGAAAACTTTGTTCCCCTTTTTAAGCGAATTGCGAGAACGGATGAATGTGAAATTTGCCATAGTTAAAGTTTATATGGAGGAGAAGTGCACAAAGCTATTTTTTTAAAATATAAAATGCATTAAAACACATTAAATTAATAAAAATGTACATTGCTTGAATGACATACAACATGTAAATGAAAATGACGTTTCGCCATCCTTCATTTTACTCTTACGTTCCAATTTCCTTTTTTCATCCTACATTCAGTATTTTAAACATGACTTACGTTCCACACCTTACATGCCCTTTGAATTTAATTGGTCAAATTGTAGGTTAATTTTATAATAATATAATATGTAAATTCATAATATATATTAATTATTAATTGATAAATAATTTATCTTTAGTAAATTTATGAAACCATTGAATTAACTATTATATTCTTTGGTCTTTTTGAATGTCAAAATGAATTATAGTCGAACCTCGACCACTAGTCTGAACGAAATATATCCAGTAGTTTTTACAACGATATACCACTATCATTTTATCTATGTATAATATACAAGATTTATACTTTGTGCAATGTGCAGCACACCTAATGTTAAGTGGTCAGTGTGCCGCCTACAGTTACTGTTTAATGTTAATAAATATCGAATTGGTACGCATGGGTGTTCTACAAAACCGTGTAACGCAGTTTCCGAAATTGCATGTCTATGTCGTAACAATTAGAACTCCAGTCTGACTAGGTCACGTGTTGTGAGCTAGAACTCTCAATTCTGTTACACGTAAACCTAAGTTTACATTTGTAATTTTCGATTTTGGCTAAGTTGCGAAGTATTTTTTTGTTTTTGACAAATTTCTTGAGTTGAAGAATAATTCGATGGAAATTATAGTGTAATTTTTTAATACTTTAGGAAAATGACGTCTGTGTGCAATTGTTATTTTATTATCATTACACTATTTCATACCTATTTTACAGCAACTGTATTTTACAACTGTGTTGTATGCAAATGATAATTACATAAGTACAATTAGAACCGTATATTTGTTCAGGTCTAGAATAGTAGTCTGCATTGGTTAAACAATGTGGAAACTCTTATATAATCTGGACTGAATTTGACTGAATGTTTGAATAGAGTAGGGCATCCATCTGGAGCTATAAGAAACTAGTTCTTGCACGCGGCTTCATTTGCTTTAGTTTTGTAGATTGGACGTATATTTTAGGGATAATCTTCGGAAATAGTAATTTTTCGAGATGAAAAGTACGTTATGTCATTTTCTGTACCTCTGACAGCGCGTGCGGATAATTACTTATAATATACTTACGAATCACTTTATCTACTGCTGAAAACCGCACGAAAATCCGTTCAGTAGTTTTTGTGTTTATCGCGAACAGACAGAGAGACGTGGCGGAGGACTTTGTTTTATAATATGTAGTGATATATGTATATCTCTATTTTGCGTAATATGTAAATACTACGTTAGTTTTTTTGTTTGTTTTAAACCCTAACACTCAACCGATCATCATTACATTTTGTATATACGTTTTATGGGGGTAAAGAGAAGGGTATAGAGTACTTTTTATCTGAAAAAAAAATGCACTATTCTTTTGGCATAAGTGAACCCTGTATGAATACGAGCCGTGCCGCTAGTTGAAACTAGTTCATAATAAAGTCGTGTGAAAATATTTATATCGAGGCTAAGTTTGTACAATACACGCAATTTTGGATTATAATGAAACATTTAGCGGATTTCTAATAAAGTGTAATGAATGAAACCCTGATGAGGAAACGGTTTTACGAAAACTTTGCAATTTGGAAATTACTGTGGTTGACTTTTCGTCACCCGACAGTCGTGTCTGTAGAATTCAATTAGAAATGTGGCTTTATAATACACTACTCAGTTCGAGGTTGTATTGTTTCATCGATCACTTGCAAGAATTTTATTATCCACTAGCTTCTGCCCGCGACTTCGTCCGCGTGGAATAGTTACGCTAACATGCACTGGAAGCTCTCAAAAGTGAAAAAAAACGATTTCGGAATATTCTTCATTGGTGCTCTGCTCCTATTGGTTTTAGCGCGATGATGTGTAGCGTTCCCGATAAATGAGCCACCTAACACTGAAATAATTTTTCAAACCGGTCCGATTTCCTGAGATTAGCTAAATAAGCTTTTTAATATTAGTATAGATTACTACTCTTTTCTCGTACTTACCTCGAGCCGTCATTCAAATTACAATAGCTAATGGTATAGTGGACCGATTTTAATAAAACAAAGACTAAGTTATGATTTACGAAGATATGATTTTCTTGAGTTACTTCACTCCCGGCGTCTGTCTTCCCGTCATCTTATAACTTGGGAGTCTTCAAGAGTAGAGTGAACAGGCATCTAGTGGGTAAGCGCAATACATCGTCGGCCTCATCGTCACTTACCATCAGGTGAGATTGTGGCCAAGCGCGTACCTGCTGAACATAAAAAAAGAAGTTATTATTATGAATCCAGTGCTTTAGCAGTGATGCGTGTTCATACAAACAGACAGACAGACATTTCTAAAAATGATTGAAATATATATATATGTTCAATTACTTATTCTTAGACAACTGCAACAAATTTTTTCACGAAAATCGAAAACGTACAGACACTTTACTTTTACATTCTTGTTATATGTATAGATAAAAAACACTGAATAAAAATCATACGATATAATATGGCTGTTACCACGGAGTTGATAATCAATGGAGTAGGTATACACATGTGTATAATTGTATGAGATATTATGATGCGCGGAATGCGAAGCCGCTTCGTGATTGGTTAATTCGAAATTGCGTGAGAAAATTAATTATAATTGAGGGTATTACCGCGAATTAAAGTTAAATTGGATTATTTATTATTGCGAAAATTGTTACTTGCTGATTACTACTAAGAACGAAAGTAATGCCACTTGAATTTATATACTATACTAGCTGATCCGCGCAACTTCGTCTGATGAAACCAAACAATTCAGGGCCTCATTTAAACAAATACCTAGTTGGTTTAGTGAATGACTTAAGCATAGGTGGAAGAAATTTCGATGAGGCGGACTTAGCGTCATCTGTCATTCAGCAACATCGATAGTTTCGTTTTGTTTGAAATACGAACGACCGTTAAATCATTTGGATATTGTTCATACAAAAATACTAAAATCGCGAATAAAAAATGGGAGGGTGTGGTTAGGAAGGTGAAAATTTGGGGTAGTAGGTATGTTTTGATGGCAAATAAAAAAAATACAAAAAAAGAAAATTGTCAAAAAAATTGAAAAAAAAATCTGGTTAGGTACCCTAATCACCTAGAGGTATAAAATATACTTTACGACCTATTTCTAATACCTATCAAATATATATTTAAAATTTCATAAAAAATCCGTCCAGCCGTTTCGGAGGAGTTCGACCACAAAAACCGTGACACGGGGTTTTTATATGTTAGAAGATTAAGAGTGTTACTAATTGACAAAGTTACTTATTATGAATGTTATTTGTTGTTAAATCTAGTTCGTATTCTTACTGATGAATGGTTAATTCGGTGTTTTTTTAAGTCAGAACTACTCAAGTTTTGTACATCAAGCGTACGTGTAATGTACGTGGCAGTCATTTGAAGTCTACCCGCGATCAGTTTAAAACAAAACGAGTCGTGAAAGCAGCCAAGGATGTTCTGGATGTAGATGTATTTGGCTTATATCTGTGTCTCTAGCTATATTTGCAACGTACTGCACTTACATAAAGAAACATACACGAGTAAGTTTTGTGGGTCAAGGTTTTTGAGGCTAAAATACTTTCCACAAACATAAAAGCAAACAATGAAAAGTTTTTGAAAAAAGTTTCATTCCATCGTATTAGAGACGACTGAGCGTTAAATTAACACTGTTTTTTGTTATTTGCCTAAAACCGCTTTGGAGATAATTGTGCCGCGAAATTTTTCAACCCGACAAGTGTGTCGCGGTGGAAAGTTTGAGAACCGCTGTTCTAAATTGTAAAATTCGACTTTTTATATCAATCCTGTTTATATCTAATAGGGAGCTCGGAATAGTTTGCTTTAGTACTTGTAAAAGTAAATTATGTTATAGTATTTACATATATATATTACTAGGGGGCTCGGCGCTCTTCGTTGTTCTGCCCTGATAATAAAAAAAAAAACCTTGACAAATTATATACTTAACTCATCCTTATGAATCACTTTATCTACTGGTGAAAACCGCATGAAAATCCGTTCAGTAGTGTTTGAGTTTATAGCGGACAGATAGTATAGTATATATGTATGTAGTGTTGTATATATATGTGTGATATAGTAGTATATTGATAGTAGTTATGGTATTATAGTTAAATGTTTGCGAATAATTACGATATAATGATGATAAATAATATTATATGTGATATATATATGACGTGTAAAATTATGAATCCGAAAGAGGATAAACAATAACATCTCGTGTATTCAAAGTTAGTTACATAATATTGAATTATTATCGTCATAGAAGCTCGGAATCTGTTACATTTCTCCCAATTTAGTTTACGATTTACGACGTTCCGATGCCAGTGAACTCTGTAAGTTAATATAGATTCAGATACGTGTTTATTGTGAACAGTTTCTGTTGAAGGCAGCGCCGTTATTAAGGTCGTTGGCGTCGTCACAAGGAAGTTACTTTGAGAAATGTTACATTAAAATATCTTCACAATTCTATGTAGATCCGTATTTTACTATGTTCTGTTTTCTTCTTACTGTTTATTTGTTTTGTAATATTTGGTTTTGTAGAGAATACTTATCGACGATGTATAAACTCGATTTAATCTGTATAAATAAGTAAAATTTTAGTCTTTCATCTTTGACCGAGTTGATCTCCGAAACGGATGAATATATTTGGACATACATTGTACTGGTAGATGGAGAATCTTATAGCCTATAAAACATTACATCTTTCGCAATGGGCTAAGCAGAAGTAACAGAGGTAACATAAAAATCATTAAATCGGTACAAGAGTTCTAGGGGTTAAATAATAGTGACAAAGAAAACAGTCAAAAAAGTCATATTCTAGAGAATAAAGTCGGCGGGCATCAGCTAGTATGAAAATAAAAAAGGAAATTCAAAAGTTATTGAAAATAACTTATTATAACAATAACCCACTTTTACCGTATTGTTTCTTGTATCCGATATTGTTGTATTTTTGTGTTATCATTCTAAGGGTAAAAGTAGGTAATACATACAAAAAATTCGGTACGTGTTCAAATTATCCGCGTTCCCAATTTGTGAGTTATCTTGTAAAAAGTGTATCATAATTTCGTTTTTCAATGTCATTCACTTGTTCGAAAGTCGTCAATTCCAAGAACATGGAGTCGGTGTCTTTCAGAATCCATTATCATTGGTGGATTACTCTCATTGAATCATTTTTATGTCGTCGAGAATTAATCATTTATATGGCACGTTCTTCAGCAGTACAATAAGAGACGTCCACATAGAACAGTAGAATTCATTCTGTTTGAGTGAAAGCGTGCTCGTATCGTATCGGCGACCAAAAGGCCATGAAATTGTGTTCTATTCGTATCAATTCAGTTCAGTTAAGAGAGCTCACTCTCGTTTTCTTTGGAATGTCGACAAAAAGCGAAAAAGACCCGCGCTGCCGTGTCTGGCCACTGGACCGGTCGCCGACGTAATGCCTACCGATATGGAAAAAAATATTTTTCATTCGTAAATTGTGCAACGTTGCTTGATTACTTGATTTATTCTTTAACATAAATGATTTCCGCTTCAGATGATGTGTTTATTAGAGTGCTAGAATAAAAACTCATCTTGGAAGTCTAGTTGAGTGTTATATAAATTTATTCTCAGAACTACTCTATTTTGTTCATCATGTGTGTGATGGATTTAATTGAATGAATGGATACTTTATTGTATTTTTGATTTTGTACACTGGCGAGCTAAATACCACAAGGCATTTTCTTCCAGATAACCAGCGGTATTGTTATTAAACATAAAAGTTTAGTAGGTAGTGCAAATATAGAAGAAGCAAAGGAAAATGGATAAATAAAGATATATACATGTATACATTGTATACATACATACATGTATATAATATTAATAAAATAGTTACATTAAGTAAGGTTGCCAGTATTTCGTTTTAAGAAAAAATATATGGTATAGTCCCCTCCAAATTTTTTGACCGCTCTGTGGTTGCGCGGAACAAAAATTTAGGTATAAAATACATATAATACGTAAAACATCGAGATAATATAAGGATCAATATAATACCTATGAATTTTAGATTCCTATAATAATATTTTAACTTTGTTTTGTATTAAAACCTTAAGAACAACGCACAAGCTCGAACTTACGGCTATGTTCAGAGCGGTCAAAATAATTGACGAGTACTGTATGTACGATAGATTGTTCTCTTTCTTAGAATTATTCGTGTTATGGATTCGTAATTGACAGTGCATCATGATAAGTCCCCACGGACGTCCTTTCTAAACGTGACCTTCGGAACGCCTTGACCTTTGCGAAGTCTGTTGGTGGTCAATTCTTATGGCTTTATTATCTATTTCAGTTTTACTCAATCGTCTTTCGCAATTGTATCCGCACTGCTGTTGTAGTGCACGATTTATTATAGTAACTATTCTGGTAATAATAATAATTATATTTTTAAAGTCAGAGAGGTCATTTCTTATGATCAAAAAGTGGTTAAAGACAGATATTTTTACATTATCCGAGAGTTGTTCTAATCTCTTAATATTGCTATTGTTATGGATAATGGATATTGTTATGTAATATGAATGATTTTAGCAAGGTAAATATTGTGTAGGCCCTTTTAAATAAAAACACAGCATAATAAACAAACTAACGCCATGATTACATATTTGGCAAGAGTAAAGCGATATCGACTTGAAAGTAGCAAATTCAGATTATATATACTATACATAACCGAGTTTTAGCAAACCAACGGCAGTGCTGCTTCTACATACGTAATACTAAAATAGCCTAACAAACCAAAACCAAAAGCGTATTATAGGCGCCAGATAACACCAAATTACGGATTCTTTAGAATATGTTGGTTTTTCTCTATATAAATAAATATAATTTACACTTATTATATATGGGGTATACACATGTCTTTATTTTATAATATTTACAGATGATCCACATTTTAGTTTATATTATGTACTAGTACGTGAACTCAATTCGCGACTTTAACCGTTTCTGCTATCGTATTTTAATTGGTATTGCTATCGTATTGGAATTTAAATTTATTTTCTTTAATTAATTGATAACGCTCTGTCATAAATATTAATGACATTCTTTATATAATTAAAGCGTAGTGTCTTTAATGAAATCGAAAAATATGCGACAATTCTGTGACATTGTTACGAACGACATGAAGAGAGAATAACTACAATTTCATTATAATGTTCGTTTTTATAGCTTATTAGCGACTGTCCGCAACTTTGTACGCGTTAATTACAATGCAAAACTGATCAACAATATGACAACAATATAACAATAATAAGAGTACTCAAGGATAATATTTTATAGCCAAAAATAACGTAACCTAGAAGATAGTACATGCACGCGACTGCACGTGAAAGTCCTTTCATATCTATTAGATTTATTCAACAGTTTTTTTTTTAACCTAGTTCAAAATTTTGACATTAGAATTTCGTAAACAATACAGTTGTATTCTCTGAAGGAAATTGTTAAACATCATATATGTATTCATAAATTTGTGTTCTCAAACCACATTAAAACACAGTCGAGTCCGGCTCCTATATCACATCTAAGACGTATAATCTGCACGTCATATATCAATTCATAAATATGTTATAGTAAATACAATAAGGCACTGTTCACTTTGCCGTTTGTATATTTAATTGTCGAAAATGAATAATTAATTGTTCATTTTCGATTGATCAACTTCCATTGCCTGCTGTCTACTCGTGTTTTGTAATCGTCTGTTTCGCAAAACTCATTATGCACGTAATTACAAACGTATCGGTTGACTTATTTGATAGTTATCGGTTTATTCACATGTTTGCGTTTTATAAGGCCTAGTTGAGCGTGTTAATTAATTTGTTCCTATTAATTAATAATTTGTGATTTACTTGTGTTGTAACTGTAGATTGGAATAACATGGCGTTTATGGACTGAACCAGTGTTAATTTATTTTGAGGGAAATTTGATATGTGCCTGGAATAGAAAAACGAAAGTTTGTATCTCTCTCTCTTTCTGTATGTATGAGTGAGAGTGCTTGTGCATAAAATAATAGAAGAAATATTGTATTGTCTTTGTTTCTTTAATACAACATTCTTTCTAAACCAAATCGCGTTCAAGAATAATAAAGTTGCAACAGGCAAGCAAATCAATATAAGGATAAGTGTATGCAAGACATTTTTTTTTACTACTTTGCCAATTTTGAGCTTATTGGTAAGCGGCTGAGCGCATTAAGCGCTCGTCCAATTAGTCCTGTGAAGCTGTAAAGCCCTATCAGGCCAATAGCATTTGTCAATTCGAAAAAAAATTATATTCAGTTTCAAAGCATGCATTGTTAAATATTGGCATAGTAATATAAAGTAAAAGTCAAAGTTAGACATGTGACCTTTTACGACACGTGATCGTGTGAAGATGCTTAAATGAATTTATATCTAAGCCATTTGAAAATAATAACGTTTCTTAGTAAATCACGATACTTAAAAAAAAGCGAATAAATTGTTGCTGTGTCGTGACCATTTAAACTTTAAGAAACATCAAATTAACATATTGTAGTTGTAACGTCTTTTACTTCATTTTCTCGTTCCGCCTTTAAAAGTGGTCATTAATTAATGAGGAATCAAACGCTTTGCCGTCAAATAATTGTCGACAAATACGCGGCTAGAAATATTCTATGTCAAAACAAGTCCGCACCACAATCGAAAATCTTTATACTCAGTTTGTTTAATATTATTTCTCAGTAATTTCTCCCTCGTACTTTGACCCTGTGGAATCGACTCCCAGCGGCGGTGTTTCCAAACCATTACGAGTAACAAACCTTCAAAAAATAAGTATACACTTCTTTAAAAGACCTGCAACCCACATGTGATTCCCCTGGTGTTGCTAGTGTATATGGACGGCGGTGGTCACTTGCCATCAGGTGACCCGCCTGTTCGTTTGCCCACTATAATATAAAAAATAATTATACAAACATTGCTGTAGGTATTGAAATAAATGCCTGCATTTGTATGACGTGAACTTTATTTAAGGAAATAACTTTCTAAAGTAGTGACATCTTAATATATTTACCTCGTTGACTCTTTAGTAAAGATAGCACCACGAATTAGTCAAGATTATGCCGCTATTCGTTTCGAATTTATGCGCGTTTCTGTCATATTAAATTCCGAAGTAATCACATACAAGGAAGATGTGAATAGAGTCGAAGGCCTTAGCTAAGGGTGGGTGCAATAAAATGTTATAAAACAGATGTATTGATTGCGTACAGTTGCAGAGCGCTCGCTGCGTACCAGTTCGCATTGCGTGTGACCCCGAGCCCGCATAGTTTTACAATACAATGTTGTTCAGATAATATATCATTATAATATAAGATCAGTTAGATTCTATGACTTCGTTCGCATTAATTCCAATAACAGTAAAATACAGCCTAATATTACTCATCGGAATATAGTTTCTGTCGGTGAAAAAGTTTTCAGAATCGAATCTATAGTCCCAGAGACCGCCTACAAACAAATAAATGATTCCTCTACACATTTATATGAATTACTCTGATTAATATAACAAACAAATTGTTGTTATAAATTGTTATTTTGTTGTTGGGTAGTTTGTTATTTTGTATCATATTACATTTTGTAGTAATGACAAGATAATTAAATGAAGATACGTTTTTTACCGCGTCGTGACTTTGAGTGTCATCATTTTGAAGTGCTTTCCCTTTCACACCTGTTAGGTGTTGCGTAATACTTGCTGTTCGCACGTTGCTATAACACCGGTCGACCATTGTCATCGTCAATAATAATAACGAGCAACTTATAATTAACTTATAAAAAAGAGTGATGATGTCTTTAATAATTCGTTTTCGACTGTGTAGTAATAATGAATCACATTATCCGTATAAATTTATATTGACAGTGTATAACTCTTATGAATATAACAAATTCATGATTATTAAAATATTTGTAAACTTCATGTTTTACTGCTGTTTTTGATTCATTTACCAATTTCGTATTCCAATTATTTTTATCAGTTTATAATATTTTACATATGTTTTATTTACTAAATATAAGAGTCAATGAAGAATTTCAGTGATTTTATCGTGACATGGAATAGCATTTTAAACAATAATATGCAGATATTAATTAGCCTGGTCGTGTTTAACTTAATAGAGTCAGAATTATATGATAATATTGTGTAGTTACAGTATATGAAATAAAATTTAATTATATCGTGTTAAGATTAAATAAGAAGCGTTTAGCTATACAATAAATATACATAAAGTTATTTAAATATGATATGAAACACAGAGGAGGCGAAAAAAGAATTTTGGATGTCTTCGGAAATAATCGAGTGTGACGGTTGAGACATTCCATAGCACGCTCCTAGCGCTATTTGCACTATAGTTTATGTTTGTAACAGCGGTTGTAAAGTTAGGGTATTAATAAATTTTATATAGTTACATAATTAGGCGTGTTAAATTCATATTATAGGTTATTGTTGCAAAGATGCGCATTTATCTCACGCTTGCCAGATTACTTAACTTTTATGGTTAATGCTTCTTCGCCTGTTAGGGACATAACGTGAATTTATACAACCTACAATCATCCTTGGTAAATAAGATATATAATTTTTGCAGTTGGTTTTGTTGTTTCTGAGATTAACACTGTCAGAAGGACAAACTTTCCTGCTTTATATATAGAATAAATTGTCTCGAAAATGAATTCGTTTTATAAATTTCAGTTTTGATTATAATTCTCATTTGACAAAATGACTTGTGTGATATTTAAAATGTGATTGTGTGTGAAAGAATTCTATTAGAAACTACATCAAAATGTGCACTAAAGAACAAATCAATCACATTCTGGGCAAGATCAATGTGGTAAGTGTTTTTCAAGATATCTGTTTTTATTTATCTAAATAATATTTATGTGTACTTATAACAAATAACTAAAAGAAATACAGACAAGTATACACAAAGTAATATTTCTTTTTTCATGAGATCTATATAGTATTCTACAAGTTTCCGATGTTGACTCTTAGTTCTTACTCAGAATTAGGTCCTATTCTTTTATTGGTGTTTATTATAATATAAATAGTTCTTGGTGGTCGTCGAGTGTTTATATCAGTGACCAGTGATTTATATCGGTTTGAAGTCTACGGTTTCGAAACCTGACGTGTATCTTCGAATTTTTCGGATTCCGCGTACATTTAGTTATTTAAATTGCAAAGACTGTTGGCTGACAGTCAAGGAGAATATCTTGAGGAGATATGAACAAGAGAAATGTTATTGCTGTAATACCGATAGTGGGAAAAATACAGAACCGTAGATTTCTTCGCTTTTGAAATTGCCAGTACGTTGCGTCGTGGACTGATACGATAATTATATTTGTACCTTCCCTCGGGAAGAGACTGTGGACTCCGCAGTGAAACCTTTATAGAGGGTGATGTTCTTATTAGTGTAATCATTTTTACTATTGGTTTTATGTAAATAAAAGGCAATGCATATATATCAAGTTTTTAATACTTAATTTTGAGCATTATGATTTTTGATCTCATGCGACATTATAGTGTGTACTGTAATTAAAATAATGATGTAAAAGACAATATATATTACACGAGCTTTTTGGTATCTGTGAATGTTTTATGCGTCGTCCGTCAAATGATATACCTATTTAATACAAATATTTCTGTTTTTGCCCTTAACAATAGGGTTGTTTTAATGAAATTCTATGTACATCGGTGAAAGTAGATGCGTGTGCGTAATTCGTGTTGAAAATATGATTTTAGTATACTAAAATAGTAACAAATATCAGATAAATTTTAAAAGACGTAAAACAACCTTTATGAAATCAGTAACAAATTTGGTTTAATGTTGATTTTATTAATGATAATGATTCATATGATTTCAAAAGATTCAAACCAGTAACAAATTTATTACTGATTTTATATCGCTTGTTTTATGTCTTTCGAAATATATACGATATTTGTTACTGTAGGGATTTCAAAACCTGAGAGTTATTATACAAATATATGTTATCTATATTCTTTCATAAGCGGTTTATAAAATTACTCGTTTCTGTGTCTTCAAATCATATGCATTATTTTCATTCAAAGATTGCATCTGTTTCTTTAATTCATTAATGAATTTATAATTAACGGTGAAATTATAAATATTTATTTAACCAACCGCGTATATATTTATTCTTATAAGTGTGCCCGAATACAAAACAGTATAATACAGTGATGCTAGAGATCTAATCTAGAAATCTAATAAATCTTACTGATTTCGCAATTGCTTGAGATATTTTATATCTCGTTTACGGTTTTCATACTGTACTGACATGTTTACTTGAATCGTTAATACTATATCTCGTAACAATTATACAAAAGAATAAAATTAAATTCATAGCATAATATAATAAGTACGTAGCAGATGCATAAAATAACACGTGTCCATTATTTGTACACTAACATAATTAGGATTTGATGTAATAAATAAAAGACCAACTACCTTGAGCGATGTTGTTGATTTGATTTTAATGAAAATCGTGATGGCCCACTGAGCCTTCAACCGTAAGGAGACGGTTCATTAAGATACGTCTATAAGATTTGGCGAAAGCGCAATCGGCATTGAATATTTTGATCGCTCACCGTGACTCCGGTGTAGTAGTAATAACATTTTATTTCACTTAAAATTCTTAACGCCGTAAATAATAATACCTCGTCGCGTGGACCACGCATTAGGAAAACCTTATGTTGTGTGTTACAACACCGCAAAAATTATATTTGAAGTTATACTTCTTTTGGAGCGTTAGGGAAAAATGATGAGAGTAAATTTTTGCGATGCGCGCGCACACCGTCACGAAAAACCGACACCCTGAAGTTAGCTATAGTCAACATTTTGTTTCTTTGTATTTGTTGTTTGTATTTCTTTGTATTAAAACTTTCAATGTATTAAATATCTTTTTTCTATTGTTAGTGTCGTTTTGTCTGCAAACGTAGAATAAGGCGAAAGATAAAATTTTTGAAAAGATTTTTATCTTGTTACGCCCAAGAAGTATAACTTCTAACGCGTGTACATAAGTACACACACACTTTTTTTATTTACGCGCCTGCGCACAAGGGCTATCTTGTGTCATGTTTTTCTAGTGTACGTATGGTTGTCTATTTCTCTGATAGATTTTATATATACCTATATAGGTTTATGAAGTATCGTTATTTGTGAAGAGTAAACTTCGTTAGGCCCATTGAGCGGTGTTTTTTGGCAGCACATAAATGTATGACTTCGCGTCATGACGTGCTAGTAAGCGTGACCGACCGTATTGCGTATATATTTATTGCTCGGAGTGCCAATAGATGTGAAAACTAGACTAATATTAATAATTTCAATGTACAAATCATTAAATTTAAATATTGTAATTCACACTACAGTTAATTTAAAATTTGAAAAGAGCACACAGTTATTTCATTGCTTTGAGTTTTCACTTCTGTCGACAGTTCTTATGACTATCTCGACTGTTTTTTTTTTTTTACTTTTGCTAACATTTGCAAATATAGAAAATAGGGAAAAGATAAAAATATGTATTATGTTTGACAATGTTCAATTGAACACCTCGTTCATCAGTATAACTAAAAAAAACTGTTTTCTGCAGTCGGATCTTTATTTTGTTCTATTAGAAACTTTGTTTTTTTTTTTTTACAATAAGTCTAATTTTGAGAGGTCGTTTATTTTAGAGAAATTAATGGTGCTATTTAAAAACGAAAATATTAGTTCCATAAAAAATTATACTAAGATCATCGACTTCTCGATTGTTTACGGAGTCCATTTGATGTCCGGATCGGAACGATTCGCTTTCGTTATACTTTTAAAGATAGCGGTAGTTTGAGATGAAAAGTTAATATCATATTCACACTAGCTGAATCCTGTCAGCTTCGTTGAGTATTAAAAATGGCAAAGGGTTAATCGAGTCCATGACTCTAGTCTGGATCAATTTACGAAATATTCCGCATCGAATTGTCACAGTCCTATGCCTATTGGTTTAACACTTTTGACGTCACTAAGCTAAAAAAAACTGTATTTTCATTATATACAATGGTGCTCATATAATTAGAAACACTTCATATGAATAAAGAAAGTATGACTTCAACGTACAAATGTTCGTAAAAAATATACACATTCAATAATTAATAATCATGCAATAATATAGCCGCCATTCAAATAAAAAAACTCATTAAATGCATAAAATATAAAACATATCTTACTGTTAATTACAAAATGAGTCTTACACATAGAGGCGTTTATTTTCTGTTACTGGCCGCTTGGACGCCTAAATAGAAACATTTTAAAAGAACATCCATAGCTCGTTCTTTTTTTGAAATTGGAGAATAACATTTCTTTCTTGGCTTTTTCTATTATTTTGGGGGCAATTCAAAATTTAATCTGATTTTTATTTTGTTCAAAACGAGTAAAAATAAAAGTTGTGACGCAACTAGGCAAATAATTGTTAATTTACATATAGACCATAAGTGGGCGTACAGAAGAATAGCTGAGCATTTAAATTGTTCTGTTAAGAAAGTTTTTAATGCAATTGATCATTATAAAACACATGGAACTGTTGAAAATATTCTTAGAAAGGCTCGACCAAAAAAAAACCTCTCCCAGAGAAGATACGCTAATCGTTCGTGTTGCTAAAGAAGACCCAATTAAAGGCTCCAACCAGATTAAAAATGAAGTTTCTTCGCCTGATGACCCGCGAAACATCTCGTCAAGACTGATACGCCGCAAATTAGTGGAAGCTAAATTGTTTGGAAGAATCTCTCGAAAGGTACCGTGTCTTACCAAGCAACACCGAGGGAAGCTATTATTATTCGCTAAAAAATATGTTAATTGGACGGAACGAGAATGGAAAAAAGTGTTATTTTCAGATGAAATAAAAATAAATATGGTAAATTCTGATGGAAAGCGCTATGTTAGACGTCCTGTGAACAATGCTTTTAATTATAAATACACAAGAAGTATAGTCAAACACGGTGGCGGTAACATTAACGTTTGGGGGTGTTTGCTGGACAAAAATATCTTAGAGAACACATTGATTCCCCCCTACTCGGACGATCATTTGCCTGTAACCTGGATCTTTCAGCATGACAATGACCCTAAACACACGGCCAATAGCGTCAAATGTTTCCTTAGCGAACAGCGTATATCCGTTATATACTGGCCAGCAAATAATCCGGATTTAAAGCCAATACAAAATCTCTGGTATATTGTTAAAAAAAAAGTCTCAAATAAACGTAACATCAGTCAAAACGAACTATATGAAGCATTTGTTGAAGCATGGAATTCATTCAGCCCTCTAGAAAAATGTATGAAATTAATTGGATCAATGCAACGTCGTTGCAGTGCTGTTATTGAAAATAAGGGATACGCCACTAAATATTAATTATAACAATTGGTAGGCTGAGGATAGTAGTAGCTATTTCGTAAATAACAATACTAATTACTAATATTTACAAAAATATTGTTTTTTATAGTTTTTTGTTGTTGTTTCTAATTAGTTGACCATTATTGTTCATTCCTTAAAACTGATTTAAATATTTGTCCGTAATGTAATATTGAAACTGCACTTGTGTAGTGGGATTTATATTATTTTTCTAATAAATGATAAATCATTGAACATATTGTTGTCCTATTTATTGTTTAATTTAAAAATAAAAACGATTGCGGTGAAATATCCTACATAATGTCAAGGACCGTTGATAGTGTTTCTAATTATACGACCACACTGTATATATAAATTATACAGGAAGATGAATTCTAATGTTTGGAAGCGTTTCTATTGTATCAAATATATACCACTCCTTAATTTTGAAACAATATATAATCTTACACCTTTAATCATACTAGGGCGGGTAAGTGTTACTCAATGTGTGTTTAGGGCAGCTATGAAACGATTATTCACACCTACGCTCGGTATTGGATCTGTACTGACAGGTACGTTTAGCTTAATCTATGTATACATTATTTAATGGTTATGTATTAGGCTTTGTTTATTGTAAACTAGGTGTTGTCCGCGACCTCGTTCTCGTGAAAATAATTGGGTTGTTTTCATAAGAACTATGTATTTATTTATCTGGATTCCTTGCAGGGTGTCTTTTTTTAAGTCTAATTTGTGTCTTGGCTATTTAACCTCTATAACTGTCTTACGTCTAGTCTCTGAGGAAGAGCGTATTGAAGTGTAGTTTACATAATAGGTACTATAAAAAAATCTCTATCTAGCAGTAAGAGTTTAATCAGAATGATCGGTCAAACGATATCAAAGGTTATATTAATCTTAGATATACCCTACATCGATTTTGTTTTATATAATTAACATAATATTTCAATGCAGTAAATGTGTGTTATAAGCCCCTAAGTTTAATTCGATTTCTTTACTGACATGTAATAAGTGACTGCTACTAGAGTCTATTATTCTTAAAACTTATAATCGTTTTCCATGCGTTGTGAAGTATGAATGGCGAATTGTTGCACCTGATTGAAGTTGATACATTTTTTACTAATTTACGTAGGCCGAAGTAGGTCTCGTGACGTGTGATTGATGTGTCGGGTAACATAAATACGTTTTGTTCCGCTTGAGAGTCACGTATGGCCTTTGTGTATACTTTTGCCGCATACCGCGTTACAGTAATAAGTATATATAAACAACATGCGCCTGTTTGTGTTAAAATAGTTTCAACGGTTACTCCTTGATACAATAAAAACAGTAAACTGCCTGTTAGACGAATTATGATAGATGTGTATAGCCAAATAAGCTTATTTTTGTATTTTTTGTATCCAGTACTCGATTTGGGGTACTAGATAAAATACCCTGCTCTCCCAATACATTCTTGATTATTTAATGTACATCCGTATAAACTTAGAAAATATGTTCTACATCTATTGATTGGTTTAAATACATATTGACAAAAATCAATTTTACTTACGTCATTGTGCATGAAAATGTTGGCAGGTCCAACTACAATACTAATTCCATAATTATTACTAAATACAAATTAACACATACAGTTCATACTGAACAACTTATTGTAATCCACATGTTTCTCCTTCTAAGGTAGACTTAAATGGACAGTGTATCAAATAAGTTGCGGGTTACTTTTTATCCAACTGCAGTGAAGTTCCAAAAGAGGGTGATGGTTTTCTTCTTCTAAAATAAAAACGCTTGCCTTATTGAAAAAATATATCTCAAAGTACTTCTTTAAATAATTATTTTCATCTTTTATTGATTGATTGATATTCTATTTGTAATACTCTACTTGACAAATAGAGTAATCTAAAAGTACTTGTAATGTCATATGCTGCTGATATATATAACTATAGGTTCCATGACCACTTCACTATAGATGAACTACAGACCTGTGCTCTTACCTAAAATTATTTATTTAATCGTATGGCTAAATAGAGTATTCCGCTTTTATTATTGTCGATTTATTCATTATTCGATTTGTAATAATCTATTTAATTAATAGAGTAATCTAAAACTACTTATCACTACATATTATAAAACATGGTCCCCTGCCACGTCTGTCTGTCTGTTCGCGATAAACTCAAATACTATTGAATGAATTTTCATGCGGCTTTCATGAGTAGATAAAGTTATTCATGAGGAAGTCGTGGTGGTCTGATCGGTTTGTGTCGGTGTCTAGTGGTTTGATCGGTGCAATATCATTTCGATGTCAGCAGGTTCAAACCCCGGCATGTACCAACGTATTTTTCGGAATTCGCGTACATTTACTAATTTAAATTGGTAACACTAGCGGCTGACGGTGAAGGAACACATCGTGAGGAAACCTGAACCTGAGAAATGTTCTCGTAGTACTACTGTATGTGGGAAAACATAGAACTGTGGACTTCTCAGAGTTTGAAATCGCCAATACGTCGTGGGCTGGCGTGGTGATTATGCCCATACCTTCCTACGGGAAGAGGCCTATGGCCCTGCAGTGGGTCTCTTACAGGCTGATGATGATGATGAGGAATTATCAGGACGGGATAAAGTCCGCCGGGCCACCTAGTAATTATATATGCTGCTGATATACATAAATATAGGTTCCATGACCATTTAACTACGGGTGAATTGCAGACCTGTGTGCTATTTCCCAAAAAAAATAGAAAGTTTAGTCCAGAAGGTAGATAATGAGATATTACAAAAAAATAACCTTTAATTCCATCGTCCCGGACACGTCAACCAATAGCTATAATAATTTGTCGTCTCCGTGTTATTAATTTTTAATGGAATCTCGGTACCGCCATGCAGTACATTAAACACGATACAGTTCAATAACTTGAATTCTCATTACGATACCATCACGAGTAAATTTTTTATGACGTCTGTGCAACGAAAGGTATGACTTTATTGTCGTTTTTCGATCAACGTTCCCTATAATTTTCTATCTATTCTATTTGAAATTATATTTAATTTCAAATTAACGGGATTCAAACCAAAGTGAAGATGAATTGTGTCATGGTAGAAATAAACAAAAAACAACATCAATTGTTGGAGTTTCTATAAAATATTATAATTATTTCGAAGTAAATTATTTAAAAGGTTGTTGTAAATATAATTCTATTCATAAGTTTTTTAACATCACTTTTGAGTGTTGTACTTACTCACTACCTACTCACTACACTACTCACTACTATCAACTTTGATATTTATTGTTCATACAGTGATTAGAGATTGTCTATTATTCTTTTTGCGCCTGTACCATTTTTCGTAGGCATGCGAAAGAGGAAGATTGACAAGTTGTAATAAAAGATTTTATAAGTTCTTTTAGTCTTCAACGATCAAAATCACAGTACAAAATGTGAGGAATACAAAACAATCTTCAGAGTTTGAGACATGTAGTTCCGGATATTATATACAAAGGTACTGAGACACTCTGTTACGTCTTTATAATATTTACATATAAAATTACAGTGTGCGTGTGTTGGTAATTGTTCTCTTTCTTCAGGGCTTCAGAGATTTGGGCATTCGGTAGGTACCGCTGTTGTCAGTAACTACACTTTTTTCTGTCAATTTTTTTTTAAACTTCTCATCTAATAAAAACATATGCTCCCAAAGTTTCAAAATCTCAGCACCTCTCAGTATTTTTTAAATATTTATTACTTATAAAGGTTTGTGGCAGGGGACATCTGACTACCGGGTCCGATAGTAATAGTAGAGAAGTAGAAGATTATTCAGTTGTTAATAATGTAGCAGTCGAATCGATTTATTAAATCATAAATCACAAAATACATATCTGTGTATTAATTGCCTAAGTAATAAATACTTTTTCTTATTTCTTTAATTCGTATGAAGCATGTAAATTATTCAGTTTTTGTAGTATTAAAGATTAATTTGGCTATCAAATACTGGTCGAATCTAGTTTTTAAGATAGGTCAAAGTTTAGGATTAGATATTTGTATTTTAGTATACTGCTATTTTAAAATGTCGTAATCGTCGCACTTTATCAGTATTAATTTCAAAGAGTTATGTTTCTTATTGAAACTTATAAGGCCATGACATTTTGGTCTCTGTTCGTGTGGAATAGTATTCCGGCATTTCCCCGGCCGTGACGATCGAAAAGCCATCGAACAGCTGCGTGCGCTTGCGCATTCTTGCGTGACGCCGCGCGACGCGTAATACAAAATTGTCTTGTCGCGTAACTATCGCAGGTCGTTGCGCTCTGGAGCAATGGCATGATTGGGCCTTAATAGATTTTCCATCATTTCTTCTCTACGCATGTCATATGACTATACAGAATAATCTCTTTTTGAAATCTACAAAATAAATGAAACGTTGTGAATACACATTACGCACTTAAAAAAAAATGATAAAGTCGAATTTAATTCTAATGACATAAAAGTACTACTGAAGTGTTTAGAAGTCGAACTTGTTATAACACGGTAAGGAAAAGGTTAATACAGCGTTACTCGTTAAACGTAAGATAGGTATGTATTTGTGTAAGTATGTATAAGTGTCTGCCTGGGTCTAGTACTATACTAAGATGAGTAAATGTATAGATAAGTATCTATACTACGGGACTTATTTAATACATATACGCCGAAGACGTTTCACTTCCTCCGCGTGTTAACGCTGATACACGCAATGCTTCTTTTAAAACTTAATCTAGCTATTTTAAATTATTTTAATTTTCTAGATAGGTTTGTGTTTTTATAACAATCGTTTTCTGTTATTAATAGTATTTTCAGTCTTAATACTGTTTATTAATAAATTAAAGTAAACAAAAAACGTTTATTTATTATGAATGTATTAGTGAAATAACCCAATCATGTTCCAGCTATGTACATCGTGAAAGATATTTCGAAATCCGTACAAAATATACTTTTATATAATTTTAATGAATTTCCTAAAAAAGTTTATGGGAAAATAATAAGATACATATGTACAGTCGTATCGATTTTTACAATAGCTTATTACATACCCATCTTTGTCGTTTATCTTGAAAGCTCGACCACTTAATAGCATACTCCGCGAGGGCAAAACGAGAACAGAAATGAATAAATATCGGCTTCAAAATTGTAAACTCATACCTGTTATGAGAGAGTCCTCAGAACGCAACACCAGTGCTACACCCCTGTATATGTAATACTATCATCTTTTTATAACATCTATAAATCATCGCTTTCCATCACAAATCTTAATAAACCACATGTGCGTATATAGCTGCAAAGCAAACAAGAAAGGAAAAACATTATTCAGACACATTTACAGACGACAAACAGCAGCCCAACCAGCCTTGAACCAATACAGCACCACAAACATACTACACTTTTCCACCAATCTTCTCTTAACAACCAGCCAAAGACTACACCTAATAGTATAATAGTAGTTCGTTTCCTATATTGTTGCTACTTATTCGATATTCATAATGCTTCATATAACGACCAAGGTACAATCGGTGACAGAAGTAATCTCTTTGTTCAATACTTTAATTTGATTGCTATCTTCAATAATTTTTGGATATTTATTATCAGATAAAATATTTTAATTTGAAAATAAAGCAGAGTTTTGGATACATTAATCTCTACTAATGTTATAGAATCTATAGAACAGGTGGGTCACCTGATGTTAAGTGATCACCACCGTCCATAAACACTAACAACACCAAGGGAATCGAAAGTGCGTTGCCAGCCTGTGTTAGGGGAAAAGAGAGGGAGGAGGAAGAGGAAAGGAGAGGTGGGCCCTCGGCGCTCTCACTTACCTAACGAAACGCAACAATGCAAGCACTGTTACTTCACCTCGGTTTTCTATGAGAGGGCGGTAGTACCCCGGCGAGCCGACCCATTCATACTGTAACTAATAATAGCTTCAGCCTGGCTCTACCACCTATGTATAAACGTATAATTTTTTGTCTTAAACTGTTTGACATTACGTTACGACCCTTAGGTGTAGAGCAATTACAATACCAAATGTACGCCAGAAGTTATAGAAGCGATAACAAAATAATTTTGCAGGCAAACAGTGCTACGTGGCGTGGTTTACCGGGGACTAAAGGCAGGCTGGCCGACCTATGAGAATTTTGCGAAAAACTCTGAACTGTAAATGCCTATGTCAGTGGCGTGTATAACACTGCGCGGCTGAGTGGCGAAGTCGGCCTTCTACATAACATTTTTGATTTATAAGGATCTTGTCTAAGCGAACCTTACTGGACTGACAGTAAATCGAAGTTTGCAAAATTAAAACTACTGTATATAAATATTACAGGGGACGTTACTTTGCATTTCCGCCTGGAATAAATTGGCCACTACCGCCTTACTGCAACAAAGATATTATTTATATATACATACTTTATATACTGACTACAGATACTCTCCTAGTAATATTGTATTTTATAGTTGACGTATCAAGAAATATTTACAATGTACACCATAATTATGAGATTTAAGAGTTTTAGATTAAAAAAAAATGTTGAACACTGCAAATTTTATATACTATTGTAGATGTAGATGCATGAAAGATAAGGAAACGGTTTCTTTATTCTTCTTACTATAGGTAAGTGTTGTTCAAGTTTTATTTCTACTTATATAAAATAACTCTCCTCTTTTAATAGAATACGATCATGAGTTTGGAATATTTGAAAATAACTCAATTATCAATTTGTATAGCTTTTGTAGTTGAGTGTACTCATAATCCTCATTACAATTTCATCGTACGTATAAGTAATCAAATCACTTTCTACCGACCTGTTCCGCTGCGATTGCTGTTGAACAAATCAAACGATTTGTCGATAATGATCGAACAATACGGACGTTGTTTCAAACAATGAATTCTAGTGATGTAAGTGCTTGTTCGGTTTAATGTTTGACCGGTTTTTTAAATGGTTCAGCTGCGGAACGATTTAATTCATCGGAGCGTCCAAAAATTCCTGCATAAGCAAATTTGCGGAATATTTTAGTTCTTTAATGTGTATAATAAATATCATTTAATTTAGCCACCTATATGATACTAGGTTACTTCATTTAAATTAGCAATTTCTACATTAAATGTAATAGTTAATTATAATAAAAATGAAAGGTATTAACTAATAATTACGCAATGTATTAAATTTAGGAAACGAGTATGCAATGTGAAATAGGATGTATTTAATTTATGTACCTATTTAATTTTTAGTTACATTTATCCATCATTTTAATTTATACATTTATTTGGTAGCCGATTTAGTATTTTTTACGTAAAGGCGATCGCGTAGTCTGTACAAAAGGACTTAGATGAGCCGGTTCGCGCAATACTTACAGTTAACGAAATTGGCATACTTGGCATAGCGCCCTACAGCTTGAGTTTTATGTGAAATTTATTGCCCAATAAAATTTTATGGAACGACGATTTTTTTGCGTTAGTTTTACGTGGATAAATTTAAATTGCAAACAATAATATTTGAAATTGCTTTATGAAGTGCCGTTGTTAATTCTAAGTGCTATGAGGAAATACGTGTTCTTTTCGCTTGGTTTAGCATACTGTTACTAGAATAGCAACATGGGATAAATTTACAAGTAAAAAAATAGCTCTTATATGTCTTTAAAATTTAATGAAGGTGGTCACGTGTATCCGTAGTTTAAAAAAAATCGAGTGTGAGTTTATACATGGTAGAAGTGACACTTAGTATTCTGATTATTTTTTAATGACATGAATACACAATGGGTGTGGTAAACATTACTTTTCGGCATTATTTTGTAATCTTTTAATATATTAGGTCTTTACCTATGAAATTGCCGTTTTGTATGAAAAAATTTAAACGAATTTTTTTCATTTATTTTTTATATGTATTAATCGAAGTAATCACCCATGCAATCAATGCATCTTTGCCAACGCAGTGGCAGTTTATTGATGTCCTTCTTAAATAAATCAGCTGGACGGGAGGCAACAAATTCTTCAAAGGCATTTTGTACTGCCTCTCGGGTATTGAATTTTTTTCCCGCCAAGGAGTTATCCAAATTCTGGAAAAAGTAGTAGTCTGTAGGCGCAAGGTCTGGTGAGTAGGGCGGATGACGGAGAACTTGCAACCCCAGTTCTTGCAACTTGGAGACCGTCTGCTGTGCAGTATGAGGTCGCGCGTTGTCATGCAGGAGCAGCGGAGACGAGCGATTGACCAATGCTGGTTGGAGATGTGCCAGCTTCTACATCATTGTGTTCAGTTCTTCACAGTACACATCTGCAGTAATGCTCAACCCGTTTGGTAAGAAGCTGTGCTGAAACACACCGGCGCTAGACCACCAAACAATGACCATCACTTTTCTAGGGGTAAGTTTTCGTTTAGGGCATTGTTTAGGTGCTGAACCAGGATCCAACCAACTTGCTGAGCGCTTGCGGTTATCAAAGAGAATCCATTTTTCATCGCATGTAATAATGCGGTTCAAAATTCCTTCATTTGTGTGTCTGTTGAGCAGTGCAAGGCACGTCTCGACGCGTACTTCGCGCTGGCGATCATTGAGTTCGTGGGGCACCCATTTGTCAAGCTTTTTTACCTTGCCAATTTGACGCAAATGGACCAATATTGTTTTGACGCTAACGTCGAAAGCTCCTGCTAATTCAGCCGTAGATTGTGTGTCATCAGCTTCCACAATCGCCTTTAATTCGTCATTGTCGACCAAAGTCTTCGGACGACTGCGAGGTTCATTTTTCAGGTCAAAATTTCCAGAACGAAAGCGAGCAAACCAATAACAGGCGGTGTGTTTGTAGTGTTAGCTCCGTAAACGTCGTTGATGTTGCGTGCCGCTTGTGCCGCGTTGCTGCCACGACGGTACTCATATTCCATAATTACTCGAATTTTTAACGTATCCATGATGACAAAAAAGATTGAAATGCGATGAAAATGTAACACTAATCGATAAACAAATGACTACTTTTGGAAAAAGAATTCCATGTTTTTAAAATAAAATTAATTTGAAATTAGAATTCTTAGCCAAACAAAAATTATTTTGATTTGAAATGGCCAGTACCGCAGAACGGCAATTTCATAGGTAAAGACCTGTTATTATACAGTGAAACTTGGTTAAATGGGACCTGGATAAATGAGAAACCTCTATTATTGAGAGTAGCAATGAAATCCCGGTACTTTTTCATTAAATTGCCTCTATTAATGGGACTTTTCGAACCTGGTTAAATGAGATCTGATTTCTAGGATTTATTCGATGTTTACCTTTATAATTGGGACTCTGTAACTCAATTCTCTCTATGAATGAGACAAATTAATCGGGTTGGGACAGGTTTTGACACTTTTGTTTACAAACATTAGAATGTCTTTCGCACACGCTTTGTTTGTCAGTACTATCTCAGGTTTTGACCTAAAAACAAGGGAGTAAAAGTGTACAAAATGCCCAAACGTAAATATAAAACGTTATCAGTATCTGAAAAATTAAAACTTCTATCAGATTATGATTGTGGAAAGTCGCGTGATGAACTGTGTAGGGAGCATAGCATAAATGGAATAGCCGTACATTTCGACCTCTATAAGCGGGAGCCTCTGTATATGAGACAACTATAATTTTAAACCTGCCTAATTGGAAAACTGGATTAATGGAAACCCTCAATAAATGGTACAACATTGTTGGCCCCTTGAGATCCCGATTAACCAGGTTCCACTGTAATAATGTCAATAATACACAACACGGAATATTTTTTAAAAGTGCAGGATACACTACAATCAGAGAATAATGTGCTATAGATTTCAACGTTTCTCTCTGTCTCTCCCTCTTTTTGTATATATTTTGAGTATAATATAATACAATATCTCATTCTCTTACAAACTAAAACCTATTTATAGCAATCTCTTTTTCGTTACATATTTTCGTTTCATAAAATCCAATCCAGTCTGTCCCAGAAGAATTTTCAATTTAATAATGATTCAGTTAAGGTATTGTTGGGTACAGAAGATATAAAGTAACCTCGGGCTATTTCATCTTGCAGTTTTTATGTGTTATAAAATGCATGTTATAAAAAAGTATTTAGTGTATCTGTACTAGACTGGATGGACTGGACTGCCACATGTTATTACGAATCCGTCACGGTGACTCTATTTTGTGACGTTTCGTACCCAGTTTGCGAGCCGGTATGACAATGCAAGTTGTAGGTTTTTATTTTGAAGTGTCGTTTTTTTGCTCGAAATAGTTTCAGATTACTATTATTATACTCATGTATATAATTGAGTTAATTGAGCTGATGTTATGAGTTATATGAGCTAACATGAACGCGCGGACATGAATCAGGATATCTCCGGAACCGCAAAAAAACCGTAACATCCTTTTATACGGTTATAGTAGTAATTATTTGTGAATTTTTGACATATTTTATGTTACGGTTACAACTTTTTTTGTCATAGACATTTTTTTTTGTTTTGAACTAGTTTTTATGCCTAAAGTAAGACAGGCACAAAACATGCGTATCTACTTCCTTAATTTAGCTGATTTTGACTTGTATGTTTACCAACAGTTTCGATATTCTGTTATGTAATATACAAATTTCCAGTTAGTAAGGTCTTTGCACTTATTATGGCTTTTTTCAATTTATACGACAAAGAGACACCAAATATTGACGAGTTGAATAACAAACGTTTGTTTTTCGGCGGCCCTATAATAAAATAAGGGATATAATAGCTTTTCGGTTCGTGTGACGTGTTCGATGAACCGTTATGTAACGTGGGTTATGTGACGACATTTTTACAGTGACAAATGATGGAAATATATAGCTTGAGAGATGACATAGAGATATGAACGGTTTGTGCTGTAGAAAACTAGTATGTTATTCGTTTCAAAATATCTCTAAATAAAAATATATACATAGTCTTTAACTAATATAATTAAAGAAGCCGTAGTATATTTTCAATACGTTTGTTTATAACTGTTAATATATCATGGCAACAATACGCATTTAAAATTAAACAAAAAAAATGTGTGTGTACTTATGTACACGCGTTAGAAGTTATAGTTCTTTGGCGTAACAAGATAAAAATCTTTTCAAAATTTTTATCTTTCGCCTTATTCTACGTTTGTAGAAAAAACGACACTAACAATAGAAAAAAGGTATTTAATACATTGAACGTTTTAATACAAAGAAACAAAATGTTGACTATAGCTAACTGCAGGGTGTCGGTTTTTCGTGACGGTGTGCGTGCGCATCGTAAAAATAGTATTCAGGCGGAGATAAAACAGTTCAGTATCTTTTTTCCACTGTTTGTTTACCCGATTTCCTTTACTTTTTTTTGTTTATCAAATAATAAGAAATATTTGGAAATAGTTTTTTCCTTTTCATCGACGAGTTAATGTTTTTACTTTATAAATCTATTCCTCATACTTTATACTCCCTACCTCTATAATCTGTAATATTTGTACAGTATTCAATTCAACTGGAAACGTTTAGAAAAAAATCCCATGTAATGTGATATATTATCTTATATATCACATTACATGTCCAAAACTTTGTACCCCTTTTAAAGCGAATTGCGCGAACGGATGAACGTGAAATTTGGCATAGTTAAAGTTTATATGGAGGAGAAGTGCAGAAACCAGCTTTTTTACATAAGACGAATTAGAAATTCATTAAATTAATTAAAATATACATTACTCACACTACGGCTTGAATGAAACACAACATATACACACATGTAAATGAAAATGACGTTTCGCCATCCGTCATTTTAATCTTACGTCCTGATTACCTTTTTTCATCCTACATTCAATATTTTTAACATGACTTAGGTTCTATACGTAATAATAATGCCCTTTGAAATTAACCGGTGAAATTATAGATTAATTTTCTAATAATGTAATATGTAGATTCACAATATACATTAATAATTATCTGATAAATAGTTTATCTATTGTAAATTTATGAAACGACTGAAATAAATATTTTCTTTAGTCTTATTGAATGTAAAAATGAAATAAGGTCGAATAGCGACCACAAGGCGACCACTAGTATATAAACATGTAAGTTGGGTATTGGTATATTCGCAAATCGTTAAACTCCTAACATCAGTTATAATAGATTAGACGGGTGGAACTTTCTCTAAGCTCGCGTTGCTAGCTACTATTCTCAGGTTGAAAATCAGTCACCAAACACATATGGGCGTAATCCGACAGCTGTACTTGAGAGCTATAGTCCTTTTAGGTTTAGTGTGTTCATCTCAGATTACATAGGCATTTAACATTAGATGAGATTGTGGTCAAGAGCTAAAACTATTTTAATTTTATTTATCGTATTTTTTTAGCAGTAAAAAGCTATGAAGTATTTTTTTTTAATGAAACAAGTGTTTACGGGGAAAATTTTTGTCACAATTCACTACTAGATGGCGCTGTACCACATCAACTTTTGCACCGTTCAATTAATAACTATGAAAATTGATTTGTATTATTACGCGGAGAATATTTACGCAATATCCTTTGTTCTATAACTGTACTATTTATTGACAAATAGCAGTTACAATAAAGAATAATAACGGCGTGTGAAGTCGCGAGCACAGCTAGTATTCATATAAAGTCATTTTTATTATTTACTATGTTTCATGTTATAAAGATAACGTTATAAGGTAAACGCAAATGGAAAATAAAGAGGAGTGAAGGTCACTGACAATTCAATCTCTCTGCATTGGTGAGGTCACCGCGTGATTGTGTACATGAGTTATGGTGCATTGATTAACCTATTTGGGTGGGTTCGGTGATTCGGTGCATTCACTCGGTTTCAAATATTTTATTATTTACTTTATGAGTATAAATAAATATTACTATTTACAATTGATTAATGCATAGTTCTTCTTTTGTAAAGCGATAATAACTAATAATAAATACTTTAGTTTCACGTTCCTTTCTTTACAGTATTTTTTCTATTTTTGTACTAAATAAATAAACTTTGGGCTTCTTTTTACTCTTGTACCAGCTAACTAGGGTCGGCACAGTATGTTACCTCTCTTTATGTTGGTGAAAACACGACTAACCATCTGCCGCCAATTCTATGGGATTTCCTTATTTGTGTCGAACCGACGCGACGCGCTAAATATCCATTATCATTGCCTTAACGGCTTCCACTACAACCTTATTATATATTAACTTGTAAATAATAGTCTTTCGACGTCTCGTTTTATTTAGTATCGGAAACCGCCCGCGACTTCTTTCGCGTTAATTACAATTCAAAATTAATAATATTAATAACTAGCTTATGTTATTCAAGGAAAATGAAGTATTCTATCTGTGTAAATATTTTCAAAATCAGATCAGTAGTTTCGAAGATTGTGGTGCTTCCTACAAACAAACGAACTTGACCATTTTATAAGCACTATTAGCACGTATTGAAGTATAGACTAACTTTCTGCCTGCGACTTCACTCGCAAATTTGTACAGATTTTTTAATGTAATTTAACTTATATTTTGTCCCAGTTTATTATTAATTTATAATTAGGTTTATTAAGAAAATATTATTTCATATATTAATCATACCCTTTCACACCCTTAGAGTTAAAATTTTAAAAAGAAATGAAATTTCGTTGCGTGTTGTTTGTATCAAGATTTTAAAAGTCTGTCCTGACAAATATTATTTCTCGTGGAAATTTTACCATCACCATCTTGTATCCATAATTTGGAGTACTTTTTTGCAATTTTTGTTGTAAATAAAAAACGGAATTATTTTGCGTTCTAATAAGAATAAGTCTGAATAAGAGTTAAAATACTATATAGTAACTTTGGTTTTAACAATCGCTAACAGTATTATTTGAGTTAGAAAGTTTAACCGCAGGAATGAACTTTTTGTTTCTATTCTAATTCCAGTATGAGCGAGAGTTATCACTGATTGGTGGAAAGGAAATTATAATAAACGTTATTCACATATTTCAATATGATCATAGACAATTATGCAATGTGATTGATCAGTATGAGTAAAGTATGCCGAATACAGTTTTATCCAAACTGTTTTGATCGTTCCGAATATATCTGCGGAGAACAGACATACGAGTATAGAAGCGTATTATATTATACTAGCTTCTGTCCGCGACTTTGTCCGCGTGGAATAGTTACATTGGGCTAACGCTAACACGCAGCGGAAGCTCTCAAAAGGCGAATAGAAACGATTTTGAAACATTCTTCATTGACGCTCTGCTCCTATTGGTCTTAGCGTGATGATATATAACCTATAACCTTCCTCGATAAATGGGTTACCTAACACCGAAAGAATTTTTCAAATCGGACCAGTCGTTCCTGAGTTTAGCGCGTACAAACAGACTCTTCAGCTTTATAAAATTAGTATAGATGTATAACATTGCGACAGCTTAAGGGTAAATATATTCCAATTTCAGTTTCCTATAATAATATTTTAATTTTGTTTTGTGTTAAAATCTTGGCGGTATATTATACACGACCCCAACTTACGGCTATATACAGAGCGATCAAAAGATTGACAAGGCCTGTACTAAGAATCTATAAGGATATTGTTAACAGAAAGGTGTAGCCGTGGTAAATAAACGATGAGCGACGATTGGCAAAGGTCATAAGAACAATTCCGTCGCCCTGACACGGTGAGGTCGTCAGCTATACCAAACACAATTAGGCTTTTATTGGCGATCCTCTGTTGTATATCAATGTTTAGAGCTTGAATCACAAATAATTGCAATTGTGTTATGTGAATACCTCTAATCTCTTAAATAAATATTTTAGAGTCGCTTATAACAGAAATTCCCCATATTTACGTAAGTCACAGTTGTGGAACTATATAAGGAAAAAAAAAACATTTTGTGTGTAGTTCACACTCGTTAGAAGCGAAACCTTAAAAAAGAAAGCGAGAAGAGCGTTTGTCTCACTTTTCTCCAATAGTCGAAGGCGGACGAGACACTGCTCCCACTTTACCCGACACAGTGTGTATACCCGCCACTTTTCGTCACACAAAAAACTTGCGGATCAGGATTTTAAAGCTCTCTCATAAGAAGTTTCATTTCAATAACTAGATATCGATTTCAAAATGTTAAATTCATATTATGTGCCTTTAATTCTTATCAAAGTAAAGGTAGTTCTGCAAAAATCTTTCTACGAGTGACTATATAAAGTGCATATTTTATTTCATCTAATCGCTACTACCTAATCTAAATTTGCCATAGTGTAGCTCATGTTTAGCAATGCGGTTATTATTAGTGTTTTTTTTCGTCCTTTAGGGATGATAACCGTTATATACCCTGTACATCTCTACAAGATGGCACTGCAATACTTCAATTTGTATACCTTTTAAATTACCCCATAATAATTGGTATGCGTAGATATTTGAACGTTAAGAATATTTACACAAATAGTAATTATAATAAATAATAACGAACCGCGTGCATAGCTAGTTAATTAGAAACCTCGAGTCTCTTTACTAACAACAAGCCATAGTGAAACAAATAACGTCCAAGTATTGTTAAATTATTATATTTATCGTCTAATTTCAGAGAGAAGTCAGTACTTTCACGATGTTAAATCGTTAATTCCTAAAGTATTTAGTTTGTGAGAAATCTAATATTTACGCATTCTACGCTTGTACACGGAGTTGTTCGCAATATTTCGTGGTCGTTTTCACTCGCTCTCGAATTTGATCAGCTTTTTGGGTGAAAATATTTGAACGGTGTTGTTTATAAAGGTGATGTATCACTGTAAGCTATGTATCATAATATCTTACTAGTTATATAAAATAAATACTTGAAAAAACATATCATTTCTATATTTATTAATAGTCTTAAAAAGTTAATTATTATTATTTAAGAAGTATTTTTAATCAAGGCGCAATATGTCCTTGCGAAATTATTATTGCATAAAATTTTTCAGTAATACTTTCATAAATCATAAGCCGTGAGTGAAAATAAAATTACAAGATATAAATAATTACTGTGCAATAAGCACATTCGAGATCACGAGCATATATAGTAAACGGGAAGAAGAGTGAGACATCCGCCTAATATCGCCTAGCTTCGGTTTTGTAAAACGTTCTCTATCGCACAGCACAGTAACTGCGATAAACATATGTAACGCTATACGAAACCAAACTTAGTCGACTATCTCCGTCTTCTCTCGACTTACCAAATCAAAAATCGTGTACTGTACGTACCTATATAAACTGTGTCAAAATATTGTTACAAAATTAAGAATAAATACCACTGTAGTAATAGATCAGCGTTTTTAGACAACTGATCGTATAAAGCTTTTGATAGAACCGCAACCTACCCAATAATAATTGGTCACATGTTACTTGACCTCATTGATGTGATAGGTCTGCGCTTGACCCTTACATATTGGATACCCCGCAGTGATCAAATTTTATTGCTTTCATTATAAGTTTCTTTTGTGTGAAGGTGTCGAGGTGAATTTTTATGCGATTTGAAAGTTTATTTATTTGTACTGCGCTAATGGATACCGTGTCGATTGACTTCGATCCTGTAATGTGCCCGAGTTTCTTTTTAATACTTTATAAGTTTTGTCGTTTGACCAAATTTAAGGTTGGTAGTTAATTTGTCGGGCTTAAAGAAAACCCCACCATCAGTCAATAGATGACGATAACATTGCGATGGAATATAACACTCATTGTAAGACATTTTTAAAGCTCTTATCATCTTAAAGTGATAAAACTACATATCATTGTATTCAGAATTTTGTACTTTAAGTTCAGCGAAATTTCTAGGCTATGTGCGTTTTACCATTTTCGACCACGAATAGTTATCGTCCTGTGAGTTTCTGGTCTTAAATGTAACATTTGTCTAATAAAATATCAAAATCATACATTACCCATGAACATTAATTTTTACTGGTATCAATTGTTAGGCACAGGAATCTAAACACACGTAATGTCCGAGATATCAATTCGATAGTACGAGCTATGCGCTACATCCAATGTAACAAAGCATTCACGCTCGTAGCGGTCTGAAGATTTTGCTTAATTAGGTCTCGCAACCATAGATCTCAAATTAAAAGAAATGGTGACTGTATATAAGTTGGATTCTAGTTTCTATTTAACTTATTACTAGACTGTGCTGGTTTGTATTTAACTTGCTACTAGACTGTGCTGAGTTGTATTCAACTCGCTACTAGATTGTGCTGGGTTGTGTTCAACTCGCTACTAGACTGTGTTAGGTTGTATCTTATTTTTATGAAGTATGTTAATTTTTATAATGTAATTTAACGCCGATAAAGTCGCAGATGGTTACTGGTAATGGTAATGATTTGCGAGTTGACCGGAATATTAATGTGTATGTTTTTTTATTGATTTGTCCACAAAGTCAATGGGAACTGTATACATGAGTATAAATAAATATAATTGTTCGAAGATGCCACTAAATAACATATAGGTGTGGTAACGGCATGTTGTACCTTCAAAATTTATTGCATAATGTTTAATTGAGGTCAACACTACTCGAATAGTGATGTAACCATGTCTTATCGACAACGGATCCGGTTCCCACTTCCGATCTATGTACGTAACCCCGTTGTGTATTACGTTACGCACAACACTAATTAGGATTTGATTAGAACGTTTGTTGTATCGACATATTCTTGACATGTTTGATTGATAACGGTAAATTGTTTTGAACTTTTTTATTAACTTTAGTTAGTTACATGTTATTAAATTGAATGCAATTAGTTGATTTGCATTTTGTTTGGTGTTAACCACTTAATACTTGTGGACTGCATGCTTGCTTGATAAAAAAAATTAAAAAGTTTGTAGTGAGTAAAACGCTTTAGTCGCTGTGTGTATCAAAGCAATACTATCATAATTGTTTCATTGATACATATGTCTAGCTTAACGAATACGTTGTTGCGAAATAATATTACAGTGCACGCCAAAAAGGTTCACATGCCAGCGGGTTCAAAGCCAAGTTTCAACATCGAGCCGCTTACCGACTACTTAGCTTCACTTTAATAGTTTAACTTTGCTAGTCTTATGAAAATATTAATGTACAGTATACAGGATATGGAAGTGTTAGAAGAAGTGTGTGAGATGAAGCTTTTTAAGGTTTGGTGATACATATATCATAAATAAGTTACATATTATGAGTTATAACTAACTTAAATAATTTGTTTTTTGTTATTGAAATATATATTCAATAAAGAACTTACATATATTGTTTAAATTTTGAGATATCCAATAGTGGGAAACTTTCTGTAAAGATCTAAGATTGAATTGCTAACTTTAAATCTATTTCTGTCGTAAAGCAATGATGCTCGCGCTACTGTGTCCCAGAACTTGGGTGTGGTCGTTAAGATGCCTTAGGTTTGATTCAGTCCGCAGGAGTAGAAGCTTATTACCAGTGGCCTCAGTTATAAGTCTAAATAGCTGTACAAAGTCCGTATTTAAAAATACCAAAACATACGCATTTTGAGGTGGAGTGACTTGTTTAGTGAACTGATATCTCGTCATTTTAATTCCTTTCCAGTTCCCTTCCCTCTCGTCCTTCCTATCGCTCAATCTATCACTGGGTCTCTATGTGCATGAACACGATTCAAAATCAAAATTACTTTATTCAATTTAGGCACTGAGAAGGTGCTTATGAACGTCAAAACTATCACCTGTTGGGAAAACAACCCAGTCATCGAGAAGAACCGGCAAGAAACTTGATCTGGTTTACCTTTTATATATACACTAGCGGACCGGGCGGACGTTGTCCTGCCTTGATAATAAAAAAAATCCTAAAAGTCAACTGCAGCGCCACCTACCGGGTCCAATTGTGAATCTAAACCATTCTCGGATCTCCACGAACACACACAAAAAATTTCATCAAAATCGGTCCAGTCGTTTAGGAGGAGTTCAGTCACATACACATGCACACAAGAAATATATATATTAAGATATATATCGCATATACATATATTTCAAATGCATTACACGTTGTAATTCTTTGTAATGGATGCACAAAGCGAGGTTAGTTCCAGGCATTACCATCGTTCATCAGAATATATGACCGAAATAAAACGAGAGATGTGAATAGCATGGTTTCTAAAACTCCTGAACTTGTTTTCATCAGAATTAGAGAGGAATTGTCATTTATGTAACAAATCCACAATGAACCATAAATAAACTTGCAGTAATTATTTAACTTTAGGTTCAGTGCACGTTTGTTAGTGTATTCATAGATTCTGTACATAAAAAAGTGCATCAGGTTAATTATTCATAAATATTTTTGTAGCAATAGCGATTATTATCTTATTAATAAACGATTACAATGTTTCTAAATATTTTATATTCAAATAGGCCAGTTTGAACATAAGCTTCACAGACGTGATGTGTGCTATGAATAATTCAGTGAAACTATGACATCGTTTGTTTTCAATAAGGGCGTCTCGTGGTGTTGAGGCCGTTTCAATTTATTGCTTGCTTACTATTTGCTCCACTGTGTTATTTGGATCACGGATCTATATTAGTTTGTAATGAAGAACAAAACAAACTTCATTATTCGAACAAATATCACAAATGCGAATGTGTTTAATTATTTGTCTGTTATGTTTTCGCTCGTTAACTGCTCAACCGATCACCATGAAATTTTGCACACACCTTTTCATGGGTACACAAAAGGACGTAGGGTTCCATTTATTTAGAACAGAGTACCCTGAGGGATACGTCAAAGCTACACTAACGCAAGAGAAGACTTGTCCAAAAGCTAGTATAAAACATATTCAGGTCTATTTTGATGGCGACTTACATTTCTGTGCTAAGAAAAAGTGTAAGAACTCCATGAAGTTGGTATAATTTTTAGAGAATACAAGTTAAATATATGATTACATAGGAAAAGTCGATTGGCTTGTTTGTTGTTACTTATGATTATTAAAGTTAGTTATTCTGTAACGTATAAAACGGTCAATGAAAGAAATTGATAGGTGCATATTATATACAATAATTCCAAATATGTTATTAAAAGATGATATACAAAAATGTTGATTAGCCTGTACCTATTTGTGTATTTTCACAAAATTTTATAAAAATAGTCTGTAAAAAGGTGCATTTCACAAAATTACTATTTTTATATGTTTACTTGATGAAAGTAATTTCAGAGAGAGATTTGTCATTGTTGAAATGGCCATATAGTTTAAAGAATGTAATTTTTTGTTATCAATCATTATTCCATATTAATCAGCTTCTTATTTGGCATATTTAATGAAAATTATAGGATAAAGTTTATAATACTTGAGTTGTTAGGAATTAATTATTATGTTGATTTTGTAATACAAACATAGAGAAAATGTAATCGAGTTTTTTAACATATAATCTAATATTCTAATTCTACTACTGAAGTAATTTTATTTGCAAGTATGCAGCCAAGCGAGGACATACAAGTCTAATTAAATAAACCTGATTTAGCAAAAATACTCCGAACATAAAAACTGATTACGTAAAACTAGAAAATAAATATCTATATGTGTAGTTTTAATACATTGTAATTAGTGACGCAACAGTTCACTGTAGATATTAAACGATATCTTGAATACTTAACGAAATAGTAATAGTTGATAATTATACACCGTACGGTCCGTTTGACTTACTACGACAAGTAATTAGAGTTTTTGAAATAATGAATTTACATCATATTGAGTATCTGCACGTATATGATATAACTGAAATGCGAACACGTAAAAATCAAATCAGAAATACTTTGTTCAGTTTAGGCCCTAATAAGGCGCTTATGAACGTCAAAACTACCACCGGTTCGGAAAACAACCCGGTCATCGAGAAGAACCGGCAAAAAACTCGATCGGATACATCTTTTTAACATATATATTTCCAATATATCATACCTTACAATCGTTTTTAGTGGATGCACAGAGAGGAGTCAATCCCAGACAGCACCATCGTTCACATATTGATCCACTCTATAATAGCCTTTTGACACAAAAACCCGCTTGACGTGGCGGCAAATTACAGTCCAGCAAATCGGTAATATACATTGGGAAACTAAAAACCTTACACTATTACCTAAAAAACAATTACAGGTTTTGCTAACTCTGAAACATGGGAAGACCAGTTTGTTACAGTTTCTAGTATTTAAATCATGGCGGTCTTTTACAAAATGCAGTTTTTGAAAGTTTTAACGAACACAATTAGATACCTGAATATGCATGCATTAATAATATGTTTCCGGCCTTTGGTAATGGTCCTTTCAGCTAAGATTTTTCTACTTACAATTAAAATCTCCGCATGTTCCAATATGTAATACATAAAAAAATAGTACCCTTATGATTGATGTGAATCTTATTTAGGTATAAATCTTTGTGAATGTAAATATCGAAGATGTCAAGGCTTCAAATGTAAGACTATTCAACTTTGTGTAATTTAATTAAAATCATCAAGCAAGTTAGCTTGAATTATAAACAATTTTTTCGCCCTTTGAATGTCAAGGCGTGTTGAAAATGACAATAATTCATCTTTAAACGCTCGATAGTCCGTTACATGTTTGTAAAACACAATAAAAATGTTATGTGTTTAATAGAAGAATAACCTAATTCAATTGATTCTTGATGCTGCTATGATGAAATTAGTTTTATAATTTACGGTTTCGTGAGTTCTATTTTGATGTGTGATTAAATGATATCATCAAGGTTTGTTTTGTTACTTTATGTTCTGTGAGTGAATGAGTGATCTATCTAATCGTTCCTTTTGTTTGCAATAATGCAAGAAGTTTTGGCAATTTATCGCTTGTTTTCACCGACAAAATATATGTAGAACGTCTCACGTTATACATACCGGTTTTCTAGACAACATACCACCTGATAAAACCGCGTCACCGTGAGTTGAAGTGAAAATAAAAACGAGTTTATTATTCACGACAAATAAAAAGGAGTCAAGGATGCTAACCGATAACGATTGTACGCAAGAAACGACGTTCCACAAACGTCTAGTCGTTGTATATATCACTTTCACCGGCACATCCTAGTCAGTCACCCGTAGCTCCTACGTGCTCCTCATTCCGAGAGTGCCCTCCTGACACACAACATGCCCAAGCACTAAGAAAGCGTACATTCGATACCTTTTGTTGTTTGTTTGTTACACTTTTATTTCCTCTTTGTATTTACGAACTTTTTTTTAAAACAATGCTTGCAAGTACAGATGTTAATTCGATTTGTATAATAATTTTTAACATCGTCATTTTAACTAATGTTAGTTAGATCCCAGGGCTATATACGATAAATTATGTTTACATTTTTCATATATGATATTGAAAAGGTTGATTGGTCAATGGTAAAGAGTTTGGACACTAAGGGTGAAACTTATAGCACGTACTCAGCCTTATGTTATCCTTAGCTCAGCTTAAACTTCGCTAAGTAGTTACTCAGCGTAACTTTAGGCTAATTACGCTAAGCTTGTGGTTAGCTTTTTTTCAATAGCACGTCGAGTCTCTAAAATGTATTTAATTGTAAATAATAAATTGAACCGTGCATTTTGAAAGAATAGTGTAAAAAAATGAAAGAAATGAGTCAACCGAGAACGAAACACATAATAAAAGCCTTCTTGACATTTCTGCAATGAAGAATCAAGCCACTGATAATCCAGTTATAATGATAATCAAAAAGTATAGAAATACCACTGTTACATTGTTATTGCATCGGAGTAGGGCGTTTTTTAAAGTTCTTGTATGTTCCGTAAGTTGTATTTGAAATCCAGGCGCATTCTACGCTTAGTGTGCTACCGTTAAATTGATTAAAAATATCTATAACATGAACCTTTAGCAGAAGCGAGACCATGCAAAACACTTTAGAAACACTTAACTGAGTGTTACTTAAATCAACCACTTAATTAACCGCAACATACACACAGCTCGGTACAGAAACATCACATCTGGCGTTTATCATCGGCTGGGATCAATTCGCAACAGTTCACTAAATGCCGTCTGCAAAGTTCACGTGAACAATGCTCCACCGTGCCGCGGCGGGAATGTGTCGAAACCACCATGACGCTCTAATCTTTTCATAGGTGCGCATAAATTAAATCACGAAGGATTAGATGCAATCTAAAATGGAGATATACACTTACAATCAATCTTCACTCGTGTAATTTGGAATTACATTGACATAGTTTTTGATTTCATTTTAATGTTAATTATTCTAGTTTTATGATAACATGGCATTGAAAACTGTAAAGAACGAGTGTGAAGTGTTTACATAATTAGAATTATTGCGGAGTGTATGCACTATGATATTATTACAAATCTAAGTAGCAAAAAAATTACAGAAACTGTAGTCAATAAATCAGGAAGAGAAAAGGTTACACTAAATAATAAAGAAAATATACAAGAACGAACTGAAGGTAAACCTTGTGAATGTTGTGTTTTAAAAGCCATTTGCAATAATTATTTTTCGATATACTAACGAATGAAAAGACAAACTGCGGATTTGTACATTTGTCTATTGTTTCAGTGATTTAAATATTAAGCTCTGTGGCTCGTTTGAAGTTTCTGCGAACGTTTGCATTATAGTTTTAATTGTCAACGACTTCCCAGCTTCCAAAGCATTCGTGATTCAGACACACCTAGATCCGGAACAAATGGTTGTACTGTCTGCACTATTAAAATCTTTTCTATGAATTAATTTTATGTTTCAATCAGGTAGATTGTTTTTGCATTTGTTGAGATTAGGATATATGACCGACGAGTGGAATTTTTATAAGACGAGGCAAGTGAAAAATTTATCACTATATCTAAATTCAGTGATTGTTACTGAACGTAGGTCTCCATGAAGGCTTAACATTGGGTCCTATTTTCGGTACACCACAACTCGTTATTCCATTAGAGGGTAGTTTAAAAAAAACAACAGTTTACTGATTGGAGGTATTGTTTCTTATAGCTGTTGGTTAACACAATAATCTATACCATCTTGAATACCTTTTATTTGAATGAATAATTGAGTTTTTAAATATATTGTTCAGTTTCGTGCTGTGCACTATAAAGATATTATTTTACAGGTAATTCACAAAGAAGGACATAAGGATTACTTAGTTTATAAGATTTGACAAACTCGTCGTTTGGCCTCCATGGCCTTTGATCTACCAAGACTTTAGCTTGAAATAACAATTTTTCTTAAATATAAGAACGTACGTCTTCTTAGTAACATTATTTTAATCTTTCATAAGCAACGCGTTCAATTTTCTTAAAATTCACGTGTAATTGTCTCTAATTGGTTCAACTGTTACTTCGATAGTATGTTAATTGGTTTTCTTTGTTTTGAGCGTAATCAAAGTTTGCAATTCACTTGAGTGGCAAACGCGACGCCCGTGACATTTGAGATGATTTATCTTATTTACCTATTCACTATCACGGTGGATTCCTTATCTGAATGTTTTGCAATTCTATTGCATTCATTGAGTACGTACCTGTCTTTAATTATTTTTTTTTTGTTTTAGATAGAAGAACGCTACTTGTCGTGGTAGAATGAATGTTATATAAGATAGAGCCTGAAAGTAGAACCAGTGTATGAAAAATGATGAGTTAAAATTCAGCTTGAACGTTTCTATTTGTTACTGAAAAATTTGATTCGGGTTTCAAATTCTCTATTTGTGCTATGAGCATATTCTTGTATGTTATAAGTATTAAGTATATCAAATGTATTGTATATTAGAAAGTGAGTGTTAATATTTAAAAAAAGAAAGTGTATATTTCTAAGGTTTGAATGTTTCATATGTCTCTCATATGTTTTTTTAGTCTATAATACGGGAAATACTTTGTATGATAAATGAATTCTTTTTTTAGTTTATAAGATGTACTAGGCGATACTCGTGACTTCGTCTTTATTATATTAATATTTCACGTATTTACAGAGGACATTACATAAAAAGAAATGAAAATAAAAAATACACTTTGCTTACAAAATCTTTTTAGTCTTTTCTAGTGCTTATAAAAAAACCCTAGTTTCTTAACGCTGTAATAAATTTACATTAAACTAGCGGGCCCGGCGGGCGTTATCCAGCCCTGATAATAAAAAAATATCTTGACAAATTATATTCCTAACATCTTCCTAATTAACCTAACACTTCTTGATGAATCACTTTATCTACTGGTGAAAATCGTGTAATCATCCGGTCAGTAGTTTTTGAGTTTATTGCGAACAGACAGACATGGCAGAGGACTTTGTTTTATAATATGTAGTGATGAAGACATCGTGATATATTTTTTTCAGATACGGGGCCAAGTCTCACATACGTAAAACAAAATAATCGACATCAAAGTTTTTGCTTACGTCAGACCTGTATGATTTTATTAATATACGATTGTATATTGTAATACTAAGATCGAACCGCATGTAATGTGACCGTTGACGACGCAAATGATTCCATCACTGTCAAACATAATAGTCAATTATGTCTTACCGTCATCACGGTCAAATAAAAATATTTTAATTGCGTTATGTTATTAAAAGGTTAATAACACGTGCCAAACTGTTTGCGTAATAATAGTTTTACTTCTTTATTTATCTTCATCCTTTACTCGCTGAGCTTTTTCTCGATAATAACTGTTAAATTTGATTGTTCTTGTCAAAAAGCACAAATGGTTACCGTTGTGAAAATATCAAGTGTTTGCTAAGTGTATCTTGTATATATATGTTATCGTTAAATTTAGTCTATGAGTTTATATCGAATATCTATATTTAAACTAGCGGACCGGGCGGACGTTGTCCTGCCTTGAAAACAAAAAAAATCCTAAAAGTCGATCGCAGCGCCACCTGCCGGGTCCAATTGTGAATCTAAACCATTCTCGAATCTCCACGAACACACACAAAAAATTTCATCAAAATCGGTCCAGTCGTTTAGGAGGAGTTCAGTCACATACACACGCACACAAGAAATATATATATTAAGATAGGTATTTTAGTACGTTTCTCTTGTCTATCACTCGATTCCCTTTTTTATGTTGCTCTTGATGAAGTTTAGTGTTACCAATAAAAAAAAATTGGGAATCATTTAGGAAAGCCTTTATTTATGAGTCTCTATTCATCATTGTTTACACTCATTATATCGACAATTTATGATATTTATACAAAATTCAAAAATTTTGTAACCATTTACAAAAAAAGAGGAAAACCAATGATAATATCTATGTATTAACATTTGAAGAAAATCTTTGCTCCTCTTTTTATGGTCAAACTTCAACCACTTCTGTTTATTTGACTTATAGTTCGGTATAAAACTGTATCTGAAAGTACCAGTCGACAGTTAATGTAATATATTAGTGACCAAGTAAGTAATTAACCGTAATAAACACAAGAACTTAGATATATTTAGCATAATATTATCAAAATTTAAGTATTTAATCAGGTATGAGAATTGTTGACTTTATTATTTTTTTAGTTTAGTTTATTTTAAGTTTTAGTATAAAAATGTCTTTACTTTTATTTAATACTAGCTTCTGCCCGCGACTTCGTCGGCGTGGAATAGTTACTTTGGGCTAAAGCTAACACGAAGCGGAAGCTCTCAAAGGGAAAAAAGGCACGATTTTGAAACATTCTCTGTAGGTGCTCCGCTCCTATTGGTGTTAACGTGATGAGATATAACCTATGGCCTTTTTTGATAAATGAGCTATCTAACACTGAAATAATATTTCAAATCGAGCAAGTAGTTCCTGAGATTAGGGCGTTTAACCAAAGAAACCCTCCGGCTTTATAATCTTAATATATATATTTCTTGTGTGCGTGTGTATGTGACTGAACTCCTCCTAAACGACTGGACCGATTTTGATGAAATTTTTTGGGTGTGTTCGTGGAGATTCGAGAATGGTTTAGATTCACAATTGGACCCGGCAGGTGGCGCTGCGATCGACTTTTAGAATTTTTTTTGTTTTCAAGGCAGGACAACGTCCGCCCGGTCCGCTAGTATTAGTATAGATTAACTACTCGTGTCTCGTACTGAACTCGTGCCGTCATTCAAATCACAACAACGTTTGATAAAGTGGACCGATTTTAATGAAGCAAAGACTAAGTTACTCTCGAAGATATGTTTTATGATTTTCTTGCTGAGGTTTTATTCTGAACCCAATACTTTAGCAGTGATGCGTGTTCATACAAATTTACAGACAGGCATTTCTAAAAATGATTGAAATGTATTCTATTACTTATTCCTACATACCTCCAACAATTCTTTCACGAAAATCGTAAAAGTACAGACACGTTAGATTTACATGCTTATTATATGTATAGATGTGCTATGCAAGTTGTGTTTACTTCAGAAATTGTGCATAGCAGTCAAAGATTAAAGTAATAATTTCTGTTTAGAATAAGCCGATGTAACAGTGATTGTGAAACTATTAAATAAATAAAAAAAATGATTTTATTTAAATATATGGGTTTTGAATGAGTGTTATATATTTTTTTAATATATTTGGATATTTCTAGTAACAGTTTTATGGTGGAAAGTTGTCAAATATACGCTTCGCTCGTCGAACGTTCGTGTTAATCTACACTGACAACCAATAAATTGCCCGTTTCCATTTTTATTTTATGTCTTCTCATTATTACTTATGATTGTTATTTAAATAACTCCAATAAAATTCTTTTTTAAACTACTGGCTCTATGCAAATCGGTGTTTCGCAAGAATAGATACAGCATTGTGTTAATACTTATTGGAATATTTACACACTTGGGATATAAATGTTTTCAAATTTTCGTGAAACGCTGCGTTTATTTTAACGGATTATTTGTCCTGCTTTTTTTTTAATATTATTAGTAGTATTTATTTTTGTTGAATTTTATGAATTTACGTCGTTCTGCCATAAACCTAGATAAGTTATGAACATTAAAAAATAAAAATTTTAAGTATTGAGTTACGCTACGAGGTAAAAATGTAAGTATGTGAGAAATCCGGTAAAAATGTATAAAAAAATTATCAGATTTTTTTTTAAATCTAAGTCTTGACGATATTATCATCTTCTGGGTCCACGTATGATTAAGAACAATCGAGATGATCCAATAAATATAAAGAAGTATATTAACATAAGTCAAGCTCAAGGTCTCAATGGAGAGGATTTACGAACATATACACATCGGAATTTTATATATAGACATTGTAGGTAGAATTAACTTATACTATATCACTTCTGCGTCTGTTTGTTTGTGTAGTCTAGTAATTTGTCTAATCATTATAAGTATTAAAAAAAGGAATGTATACCAATATAAGTGGTTTTTTATGTACAAAATTATAACGTTCTTTTAAATATTGTACGCTAGCAAAGACCCTCGGCTTCATACGTGTTAGTTATAATGTAATAGTCAATATAATTAAAATATTTTGCAGCTTTCTATTAGATCAATACTTCCTGAGTTTATTTCCTACATACATACAAACTTAACTTCTTTATAATGTTACTGTAGATATGTAAGTTGTGACCGTGAGTGTATCAAGTATGGATCATTTCACTCTCAGCTTCGGAACGCTGGCGCCTGCGCTTCAGATATAAGTACCGTTACATTACGTGAGCATATTATGAGTAAATATATGTACTTGCGTGCAAACCGAATACTATTTGAGAATGTTGAGAGTCGCGTGTCCTTGACTAAAGTCGTCATTTCTAACGATTACCTGTAATATTTCGATTCTTTCGTATTCAATCGATTTTCTTATTTATTTGTCTTTCAAGATATTTCTATTATTTTCTATACACATCCTTTCCGCGTATCTTGTTGATTCTAAGGTTACTTAATAAGAGAAAAATGAATTTGTCAAATAAAAAAATATATAAAAACTTTTTTCTAAAGGCACGAGCGAATCTGTGCAAATTTTATATTTTACTAGCTGACTCAGCCACGCGTTGCTGTGGCTCAGTTATTACATTTTGAATTCAAATTATGATAAACTATTTTCAAAATTTAAAACGTGACGCCATCTATGAGATACCTATAACAGTCGGTCCTACAGTTTTCTGTCAACAAACTAATTTAAAGCACCCTCTATTTGAGACCGATGAAACTTACAATTAATAAAAATAATCAACATTTACAATAATTTAATTTATAATTAAACAATAGTCAGGCCATTAATCGAAATATAAATTATCCTATGTCGCAAGTTGGACCAAATTATATATAAGTGCTAACTTTCATGAAGATCGGTTGAGTTCTTTTGGAGTTCATCGTGGTTAAGTGCTATAGCACTAGATCTTTAGCTATTAAGAAGATTAGCATAGAGGCGTACTGATTCTATTCTTTAATGGTCTTATCATGAAATTCATTTCAAGAATCGTTATGAGTGCGTGTATCGCTGTATTTAGAACTAGTAATTTCCCGCGGCTTGCCACGCCTTTTCTACGTAGTATTTATAAAGAATAAACTCTTTATATTATGTTAATTTTTTGAAGTGAAAATTTTGAAGGCGCGTTCAGTGGTATTTTTGGCTGGATAAAAACTTATGGTTTTATCTCAGCGGCATACTAATAAGCGTGACCAACCGTATTCCGCTTGCGTCAAACCAGAGACACGTAGTATAGCATTATGATATTCCCTTATGTTAAATGCAGCTCCATACTAAATGAATCGTGTTTGGCGCATGTTTTATTTGAGGTTTTTTTCTGTTTGTTGTCCAGGGTCTGCCGTCGTGGTCACGTGGCGTGGAGGTGGCGGAGGCGGCACGCGCGCGCCTCGTGCGCTGGGCGTGCGGCGAGCCCCCCACCGACGCTGACCCACCGAGAAAGAAGATGCCGCACGCGCTGCGCCGCCGGTGGCCGCTCTGCCCTTGCTTGCAGGTTAGATTATCTATAACACTTTCATCGTTAACAATATAAGAAAACATGTCAACCGTTTTCACTCGAAATCATCCGTGTTATTACAAAAAAGTTAAATACGTATTGAACTCTTACTTCAAAAAAGTTTGATCACAAAAGAGTGTCTTATTACCCTTGTTTACGGATGGACATTATTTTTGTTTAAATATTCTCTATCACTTGTCTAAGTTGACAGTTCTTATTCTGTTGTTGTAATTAACTGTACTCTATTTGCCGGCAAAAGAAGTTTCATACTAAATTATGGATTTCGTGGGTATAATTAATTTGGTGGAAGTAAATAAATTAAACAATTTTAGATATTCACAAGTAAGTCATAACTACTACTATATGACTATTGACATGTGACAGTTTATTTAATTTGTCATTATACTATTGTTCCACCTTACGCATTTTGACGTAATATATAAATCTTATAAATTGCTCATTTGATTTATTTTATACATAATTTTCTTTTAACTAAAATATCATAATAATGATAACCAATTTAATGTATAACAAAAATATTACTCATAAATTGAAATTATTAGCAATATATCTGTATGTAATGGAACGTTTTTGAATAATGAGATCGAATAGAACGAATGCTATTCAAAGTTGTTTGCATAAAAAACTTAAATTAGACGTTTAGCTAGAAGCAGTCGCTTGGACACGCTTTTTTAATAAAGAATTTTAAACATAACTTCAACCAGATTTTAAATTTTAGTCATTGCTTAGTAAAACTCGTGTTATACCCGTGTTCATTTTTGTTTTAGTAATAAGACCGCATCTGTTTAGGCGTCGTTTATATAACCCAGTAGAGCGTAGATTTTATATAAAGAACTAGAGCGGACCCGGCGGACGTTATCTTGCTCTGATTATAAAAAAAAAACCTTGGCAAATTATGTACCTAAATCTTTCTCATGAATCACTTTATTTACTGGTGAAAATCGCATGAAAATCCGTTCAATAGTTTTGAATTTATCGCGAACAGATAGACAGACGTGGCAGAGGACTTTGTTTTATAATATTTAGTGATTATTGAATTAATATGGACATATTTGAGAAAAACTGATTTGTGTAATATTTTATTCGTATTCCAGTATTGAGCCATATATCACACTTCATAACCACTCTTTTCTTACACTAAAAGTGAGAACTTAAGTCGCTAATTCAATCTAATGTGTACTGGAGTTTGTATATTGTATTGTTCCATAAGATACTATCTGTCCTAACCAGAGTCGAAATCATATAAATTTATTAGCCGACTCTCTAGTTAGCTGACTCTCATACGAGTCGAAAGTTGCCAGACAGTAATTGCTATAAAATAGAAAATATTGTCACAATCTTTAGCGTGAGTTTTATTTCTAAAACAATCAGCTATTTTAGGGATCCAAAAATACATATACAATAATGTCTTTTTATAAAATCATATTTTAATAAGTATTGTGGTGCAATGGTCATGACTCCATTACGTTCCTGTACTCTCTAATTTGTATACATCTGAAATTTTATTATTCTGCTTATTTGTTGAAATAAAACGAGTTCGGAATAACACTCAAGACCTAGGATCAAGTTCTTGTAGCACTTTCGCTATATTGTCGTATAGTGGGACAAGTTTTGTTTCTAAAATATATGACGAGAGCTCCTTGTAAAGTTTTAGTATTTGAAAAAGATAACTACATTTTTTTGTTTACGACGACATCTAAGTAATATTGTAATATAATTTTTAGTTCGTATGCCTTAGATAGATTATAACATGGCCACAGTACGATATATAGGGATGACTTCCAACCCCTTCTAACTGGAAAGGTAAAATTAAATCTTAAGACTGCTGGACAGACAACTCGACGAGTCTAGAAGGTGGAAAATGAGCCCTTCTTATAACATAGGTGAGGGTCATAAAATATTTTTTTTTATCCTTCCTTCCTTCTTCACAATAGAAGGGGGGTTAAAAATAAAATTATATCTGAAACGTTGTGACTTGGAAATTCCATCTAGCACCCAGCTAATATGATAACAAATGATTATACCTATAAAATTAATCCTTATAAAATTGATATAGATACGACAATAAGGTTTTTTATTTCTATCACCGTTGATAAATTTATATTTTAATATTTACTTTACTAATAAGCTAGCTTTTACTTGCAGCTTCGCTTGTGTTAATGTTGATTTGTTCTGTTCATCGGGAATAGTACATTTCTTTAATGAAATATATGCTATTTCCTTTTCTGTATCCTTGAAAACATGCATGAAAAACTACATGATTATCGGTTTTGTAGTTAAAGCGTGAAAGCGTAACAAACAATCTTACATTTCCCGTTTTAAATTCATTGATAGTTTCGTCATCGTTGTATCTTATTATGTGACATTGTGATTGAATTGTTATAATAAAGTGAGATATTTACTAATATTAAAGAACTAGCAAGCCCGGCGGACGTTGACCCGCCGTTATAATAAAAAAAATCTGAGAATCAGACCGTCGCGTCATCCACCGGTCCAATTGTGAATCTAAACCATTCGAGAATCCACTGGAACACACACAAACATGGCTTGTTTGTTTTCAACATTTTCAATAATTATCGTTATATTTCAACCAATTTACAAAAAACCTGAATAATGATATACATAAAACTTCCTCATTAATCACTTTATCTACTGTTGAAAATCACATGAAAATCCGCTCAGTAGTTTTTGAGTTTATCACAAACAGACAGACAGACAGACATGACAGAGGACTTTATAATATGTAATTATAATTATATTGAATTAAAATCTCGTATTGAATATTCGCAACTGTTTTTCAATAAATATGTTTTTTTTTAATTATCTGTAAAATACAAATTTATAGGCGTTTGAATCGAAATAATCGATATGTCGATAAATAATTCGTAAATTCATATATTCGAACATCAGTAGTTTATATACGTTAAGGTTAATCGAATAATCGAAAAATGTCCATGTGTGAACAAACTGTCGAGTTGGTATTACATAAATCAAATATAATAGATCATACATACAAATATTTAGGTCAGTTTGTCATGTCCTGTGAATGTTAGAGATATAATATTAGTATAAGTAAATAATATTAGAATTCCGGAAACTAAACGAGGTTAGTGTAGAAATTTAGCCTCCACTCTGGAATCCAGTCCGCGATCCTCGACTATACGAGCAAGGTCTTCTTACTGCATGACTCAAGCCGATATTAACATTACATTCGTATTGTGAGTATATATACTACTCTATACACGTGGTGTTACATACACACTAAACTAATAGAACACTTTTAAAAGTATTAATAGTAATATTACGCACTTCATTAGGGGTTAAGTACTAAAGATAAAACTGAACAAAGGCAATTCAAAATCAATATAAGGTATAGAGATTTAGTAGTCACAACCATATTACAATTTAAAAATAAATTATGGCTCATAAATAATCCAGTTTAAATAAATACTTATATCGACACAGCAAAACCAGTTCACCAGTTCACAGCTTCACCCGATTACTAAGGTGAGCGCTTAAGACATTCAGCCGCTTGTCAATGAGCTCAATGGTGCCAGACTGGCCAAACCTCGGCTTTGGCTGTTGTCTTGAATGCGAGATAACGAGTCTATCTAAGCTAAACTAGCTAAGCTAATCATGCTTATAATTGGTGAGGCACACATGTGTGTCTTACGAACTGAAACATGTATTTATTTTGTTAAGGGTGCGACGAACCTGGTAATATAACGTCAGAAGTATACAAATGATTTAGACATATATGCTATAGGAACAATTTTATGGTATTTTTATGTTTGCAGTTCATCAAAGCCAGAAAAGTTACGTCCCGTCATACAAAAAATAACTCGTTTTATTTTGCTACACGTAATTTTAAATCTCCGATATCTCCTAAAATATATATTAAAATGACTGTTTTGAACTACAGTAATAACCCAAGGTCAGTGATAAATGTAATTGAGCTATGTCGGTGAAAACAAATTCGCACATGATCTATTATTTTTTACCGTAGCGGCGATTACGGTAGCACGCTACTTATAAATTGAATTCCGTTTAATAACTTACCGTATACGCGCGATTCATATCGTTTCGTTTTGTAACGTTTGTGCGGATGCAACTTCAGATCAATTGACAATTTTGACATTAGACGTATTAAACAGAGATAAATAAAGAAAAAAAAAGATAAAAATCATTTCTGTGGGATATTCTAAAGAGATCGATATATACCTATGGCCTTCTATATATATGACCTTCTAAAGATATACAATTCGGTGGTACATTACTTTGATATACAATATTTCGTAGATAAGCCTTAGTCAGCTTAATATTATTTTACGATTTGATTAAAATACATCGATTCTTCTTTAATTTCTATAAATATTAATACGTATATTATACATATAAACTTTCCAGAAACTAGTCGTCAAATGATAGTGAAAACCGTATTAAAATCTGATGTATAGTTTAGAAGAGACAAGAAAACGCACAGACAGTCGCAAAAAGCGGCTGCTTTTTAATATTCATTTATTTATATTGATGGATCATGAATAAATAAAACATATAAATCACGATAATGTTTGTCAAAGTGAAAAGTCAATTAAATTAAAATACAAGATTAATTTCCTAACATAATATATATTTGCAATATCATAGTCTAATTTGCCAAATAATTAATGATAGACAGTGAAAAAAAAACTTTGAAAGCGATATATCTTTATTATATCATCATATTTGGATCATTCATGACACGGGTACAAAATTAACAATTCACACATTTATAATATTGGTTAGGATGTAAAGAAGGAAAAAAAATTACAAGCAAAATACACTTTGGTTACACTGTTTCTTTAGTTTTTTGCTGTGCTTACAAAAAGAGTACTTTCTTAAAACTTTAATAACTCTACATGAAATGAAGATATTGTGATATGTCTTTTAGATATGAGCCAAATATCTAAGAAGTTACACTAAAAAATATATATATCGAAATCTATAGTAGTTTTTCCATGATGCACGCACATATATAATTTGATATACATAATATCATTATTATTCTATTCTATAATTACTTCGGGAAATAATGCTTCTAATTCTATTTACATTTATACTATTGTTGTTATTATCTAAAGAACAATGAAAGTCATTTTCTACGTAGTACTAATTTTATCTGAAATGTTCGTTTACTTTGAACAATGAAAAATATACTAACAGGTATCTAATGATGTTGATCTTTTTCTTTGGAAATTTACACAAATTTAAGAAAAAATAATAATTAAAGATTTCCATAACATAAGAATAATAACTTTATCCTAGGTTCTAAGGAGCATTCCTTTGATTAACTTCGCTCAAATGTTGGAAATGTTATTTGCGTAGACTAATCACATAAAAATACTCTTTATTTTTCCCCCCATATGAAGGTTGGTAATTAGTTTCTCTATTAAAGTTTTTTTGAGAACGCAGAACAGGTGGAATATTGTTGCAATAGTTAATTTTATTTGAATCCTTAATAATCATATTTTATTCTGTGCATAACATGTGGAAACGGTCCAAGACCATAGCGGTCTTTTCCCACATTCCAGAATGTGATGTGAGCATTAAAGGTGGGTTTATCGTTTAGTGTGACACCGAGGTATTGTACGTCCGTGGCCCAAGGGATCTTAACGTCGGATAACCCGAGGAGCTGTAGTATATTCGGCTTATTGGAGGGATCAAAGAGTGGTCTAATGGTTTGATCGATGAAATATCACTCTGATGTCCGCAGGTATGAAACACCTGAAGAAAAAACCTGAACCTGAGAAATGTTCTTGTAATACTACTGTATCTGGGAAAAAATCGAACTGTGGGTTTCTCAGAGTTTGAAATCGCCAATACGTCGTGGGCTGACGTGGTGATTATGCCTATACGTTCCTTCGGGAAGAGGCCTATGGCCCTGCAGTGAGCCCTGATGATGATGATTTGCGATCTGAGGTGAGATCTCTGCCTGCCTGAAGCAAAGATGACTGTATCATCGCGATTTCATTCCCCATTTAGAATTCGATTGATCTTATATGTAATAAGTCAGTGTTCGCAGTGTTCTCGTTCGCAATTCTTTTCTAAACCAGCAGGGCGGTGGCACGGAACTTTGCTTTATCTATACTGTCGAACACGAGTCTGCTCAGAGGAATAGCGACGTGCCTTCAAATAAAGAACTCTAGAAGGAACACATTACACTTCGAGACTGGATATTTTTAGAAGAAGTATGGTTCCACAGTTGATGAGTCATTCTTTACTTATTTGTATCGAGTTCGTATACTATATCTAACAATATAAATAGTGAAATGTTTAAAAAAAATCCTTTGTTGTATTAAAACGAATAGAATTATTATTGTCGTGTAATATTTTCCATTAGTATAATACGGCGAGTAATACGACACTGGTTGTAACAAAAGTGAAATTATGTTGTACATACATCCGTATTTATGTTTTGTTAACTGCTGAGTTATGCAAATTAGCTATTAAGTTGAAAATTTCGTTTGCGGTAGGTCAGGTCGCGTAGGTCACAATCGTTTTAGCGAAAGCCGTGACATTAGATTCAAGCTTCGCTTTGACATCGATTCGATATTACGAAGTGTGTTGTTACTTGAGAAATATATAGACGTATATACATTTCTATATACAGAGGGTAATAGTCATTACGGTGTAGAGATGTGAATAGGCTTCTTGCCGTAGTGTTAGCAAACTCTACTGTTGTACCGAGAGATCGTTGGTTCGGTTTCCGTAAATGTTGGACTTTTGTTTAATGATCATAATTGTTAGTTCTGTGGTTAAGTGTCAAATATCTATACATATATGGTGTATAAGCTGTTTAGTTATGATAACATAGCTATGTTTATTTTGCAATGAATGGGTGTGTGTGAAATTGTGTCGCAATAATTATTTATTTACTCTGTACATTTAGGTCTCATTTCAATGTTGAAAACAATATTGTCTACTGTACACTGTCTTATTTTGTATATCTATTAAATAACCTATGAATATAAGTAACAAAAAAGATTGTGACAATGGATTGATGATTTGAAACTCATTTAGGCAAAAAACAAAAGCATCGGAATATAGTAAGTAGGAGGAGATGTATTGAGAAATTCAAATATCGTGATAAAACATTAAACTCGGTCGTCTTCATTACCTAAAGGCCTTTGTAAGCTATTCATATTTTTTGTTTTTCATTTTTGAGTGATTTTCAACTATTATTACACTGGTTGTTGCTACAGGTAGATATCAGCCAGTGTATTAAATTCGACCATTCTTTTATATATATGTTTATTCATATATGTAGTCGAATTCATCATCACCTTCTATGGGCATTTTTAAGTTGTAATCCACAAGTAAAACAATTGGCTAGATATTCTATGTATTTCATTATATATTAAAAAAAAACGGAGTGTACAAAGACAAGCGGGCGTGATGAGTTTCAAAATTTAAGTATTAAAAATCTCGACAGGCTTGCGATAAATTTTGAGTGATATCTTATACATTATTTATCGGATATTATACGACTTTATTTCACTGTCATTGAATTGATATGAAGGTTCTAGGGTCAGTCTTATAGGCATTTCATTGACAAACCGGTCTAGCAGGCATTGGAAAGCGGTCGTGTTGGCTCAATGCGGTAAGACTTTATCCGTAACAAAACATTCATCAGGATTATGGATTATTGTTGTACTTCATGTCATATGGAACCATATGTATATATAATCAAAATATTAGATTTAGAACTTTAGCTTTAATGGTCTTGACATATATTGTATATATATGGGGCATTCCATGCCAAATCACCGAGTTTTTTTTCGACCTCTTTCGATTTGGCTAAAAAGTTGGTATTATTTTCTACCCTACCTATAACATTTTTCTGAATTTCTTCAGATTTTTTTACCCAACCCAAAAAAAGTTACGAATTTAAAAAAAAACGCTCTTTTTTTTTCAAATTGCTATAACTTTGACACAAATTGACCTTTTGGCACTTTTTTTTGTTTATTCTTGTTTTTAAATGTAGTTTTTAGAAAAAAAATCAATAAAATTTTCAGAAGTAAAGAACAATAAAATATTTTAGTTTTTTCAAGAAAACTGTCATTTTTTCGAAGTTCGACACTTTGGATTTTCAATTTTTTTGTCTCAAAAAAAATCTTCAACTAAAACCGTATTTAACCCCACTATTCCCATATTGTGCCCACTTATTCTTCTAATTTTTTTTTTCGATTTAAAAAAAAAAGTTTTTTCAAATTTTGATTATTTTCTTAAACTTTGCACTAAAACGATTTTGGTTGGCTTTTATAACCTCAAAAGTAAAAAAAAATTAAACTAAAAAAACATAAACTGTATTAATAAAAGTAAAATTATTTTATTTAAGTATAATGTTTTATAATTTATACAATCTCAATATTCTAATTATTTGCGTTGATTCAGCGATTGTTTCCTCGGTTTCTTGATCACACAGTGTTGTTTGGACTTTTGTGATGAAGAAAAGGACTTTACCTCCATAACAAAATTCAATAACGGTGTGATTTGATGAATTTTTTGTGTTGTTGGTATCGGTTTAGCACTTTTAAAATTTTATTCGTTACCACTTTTTTTTATTCGTTAAATAAAAAAGTTTTTAAAGCAACTATTTCGCGGAAAAAGACAAAACTAAAAAAAAAAATTAAAAAATTGAGAACACTTTACCTAAAAAAAATATTTGAAGTTAACAAAAATAATTTTACTCTTATTAATACAGTTTATGTTTTTTTAGTTTATTTTTTTTTTACTTTTGAGGTTATAAAAGCCAACCAAAATCGTTTTAGTGCAAAGTTTAAGAAAATAAGCAAAATTTGAAAAAACTTTTTTTTTCAATCGAAAAAAAAAATTAGAAGAATAAGTGGGCACAAAATGGGAATAGTGGGGTTAAATACGGTTTTAGTTGAAGTTTTTTTTGAGACAAACAAATTGAAAATCTAAAGTGTCGAACTTCGAAAAAATGACGGTTTTCTTGAAAAAACTAAAATATTTTATTGTTCTTTACTTCTGAAATTTTTTTTGATTTTTTTTCTAAAAACTACATTTAAAAACAAGAATAAACAAAAAAAAAGTGCCAAAAGGTCAATTTGTGTCAAAGTTATAACAATTTGAAAAAAAAAAGCGTTTTTTTTTTAAATTCATAACTTTTTTTGGGTTGGGTAAAAAATCTGAAAAAATTCAGAAAAATGTTATTGGTAGGGTAGAAAATAATACCAAATTTTTAGCCAAATCGAAAGGGGTCAAAAAAAAACTCAGTGATTTGGCATGGAATGCCCCATATACAATTAATCAAAATGTATATGTTATCCCAAAATTTTAGTCTTGGTCGAATTCCTCCGAATTATTCTATACACAAAAGACTGCTTCGTCATCAAAATGATTGATCTAAGTTTAAGGTGTTCATTAATTATTCATTTTTTAACCGACTTCAAAAAAAGGAGGAGGTTATCAATTCGACAGTATTTTTTTTTTTTTTTATGTTTGTTACCTCATAACTTTGGAGTGGGTGAACCGATTTTGATTATTCTTTTTTTATTTGAAAGCTGGTACTTCCCGTGTGGTCCCATTTCAATTTGGTCCAGTTCCGACAACGGCATCCAGTGCAAAACCGTATAAGTTTTAAATTTGCATTAAGTATGTACACGACAAATAGACGAATAACTCAATATCGCGCTAACCGATTTCGATGATTCATTTTTTATTGGAAAGGATGTACTTCAAGGGTAGTTTGATGTGAATTTGGTTAGGTTTTGATCATGGGATCCGTGACAAAGTAAGAAAACTTTCATGAAACGAGCCTACTCCTTTCTTAAGGGCCGGCAACGCATTTGTATTTCCTCTCGTGTCGCAGGTGTCCATGGGCGGCCGTGATCACTTACCATCAGGTGACCCGTATGTTGGTTTGCCACCAATATTATAAAAAAACTCTTCAATTCTTAGGAGCCTATTGTGCTTATGTTCGTTGCTGTGTTGCAACATGACGCAAGCATTGTAATTACATTACTTAAGGTGTATTATGTGTGAAGCGATGGTAACCGAGTTGGTGGTAGAAACTACCGCGGATTATTGATAAGGTTGCGTTCGTACCAAACGTTACTTATTGTACAACCAACTGAAATCATATCGCATACCATACCGATAGATACCATACCGCAAAAATGCGCATATTTTAATATACTTAAGGCGGAACGGAGTTCGCGGTCACTGCTAATAAAATATATTTATGTACACAAAAAATGGAAAAATAAAGTAAATTTTCAAAAAAAAGTATTAACCGACTTCAATATCAATCAAAAACCCATAAGGCACTAAAAAGAGGAAAATAAATAGTTTATCAAATTAACCAAATTAAATAAAACATATGAATATGTGTGCTACCTAGAGATATATTAGAAGTCGGTGCCAACTGAAAATCGTATCATCTACATAGGTACAAAAAGTTTAAGTTCACTCTCGCGTCTCTGTAATACTTTTCTACCTGGAACAAATTTGAAAGTTCGGTTGGCACCGATTTCCAATACATCTCTAGGTAGCACACATATTCATATGTTTTATTTAATTTGGTTAATTTGATAAACTATTTATTTTCCGCTTTTTAGTGCCTTATGGGTTTTTGATTGATATTGAAGTCGGTTAATACTTTTTTTTGAAAATTTACTTTATTATGGATTGTATCCATAAGTCCTCCCTAATATTATAAATGCGAATGTGCTTGTTTATTTGTTTCTGACACTCTCACGCCTTAACTATTCGAACGATCGTAGTTAGATTTTTTACACACATGTTTTTAGGGGTACCAAAAAGGACATAGGACTTTTTCATTCAGAACAAATTTCTGTTCCCGAAAGTTAAGTAAAATATATAATAGTTATTATTTGCATATAGCTAAATAAAGTAAAAAAAAAAAACAAAATGTTAACGAAAAAAATATACTATAAAGATTTAATCTGCGCAAGTGATCGAAATACAAGAGTGTGGAAAGGACTTCAAAAAAAGTCAGGCACATATTATAATCAAAGTTCAAGTACTCGGTATGCCATTTAGTGTAGTTTAACTTCGGTATCTTTGGTATTTGTTAATTTGTCAAACACTGCACCGTTATATCTTAAAGAGCTATTGATAATAAGTCGATAATTTGTCAAAGCTCATTGTTAAACCGTTTAGTCGTTAATAGAATTAGAGCGAGACGAACGTACACGTCGATAAGTAGTCGGGAAGTAATTGGAGTTAATTCCAGCCCAGACAGGAGATGTCCTCATACTGATTGAGACATATTTGCTGGGCGCCCAAAGATTACGTGCTAATTGTTTGTCGTAAGGGTCACTACAATATTTTTTAAATTATTTAGTATTTTATTAATACAATATAATTATTATGCATATTTTACAATTCCGTCATAAGTATCAAGATTAATTGATTAATTTTACAATTAAAAACGTTGCAACAAGATCAGCGTGGTGAAAATAATGGTGCAAGTGCAATTGTGTTTTGAAATTTTGCAAGATGATGCCCAACAATAAAAGAACGAAGAACAGGCTACTGGGATTGGCCTGGAAAAGGAGATGCTCCATAGCGAAACAACATGTGAGTAGGTAGCTGTGAATAAATGTAATTTTCTGAGAACGGCGTCTTTCAACCGTAAATCTATATGAACAAACACGTCGCCGGTGTAATGTTTGGTTAACTTTTTATGGAATGTTGGAATTCTATGAAAGCTTTTTATGTGTTTCGGTTTTAAAGTTGGTCCCGTAAATATTAACGACAGTAACAATGGTTACCCTCACGGTCGTAAATATATTTTGTTATGTTCCGTGACGCGTTAGTTGGGTGAAGTCATCGCCTAAAATACCGAGTTTCTTGACGAATCAAGGGCTGTAATAAACATAATGTTGTACTTTTATTTGAAAGTATTAAGAAAATAACTAACAAGAGATATCGCGTCGTTTGTGAACTTGCCTAGGAGACCCACTAGCTCGTCCTTTCTTTAGTTACCGTATGTGTATAGCTACGAACAAAGTCGTAATATATAAGTACGGGATACTTCGTACCATGTTTTTCCTGTAAAAAACACAATTTTTGATTATTCTTATTTACTGTAATTCTTTTTAACTTAATAATTTCTTGATTATTATTTACTATTATTCCCAATTTTAGTAACATAATATCACTAAAACAAAATTACTTCCCAAGTCAGTTTTGTGAAATGTTCCGAGGCATCCAATGTGGTAAAAAAATATCAAAGCATTTGGTCACTTCTATGGAGATGAATATATAAAATGTATATAATAATTTAGTAGTAGGTATATGATATTGTATCAACTTCATAATAAAGTAATTGAGATACGTATACTTTGGGTAGTGGAGGAGTAATATTTAGTCTAAAACGACGTGTTGGGCATGAAGATGTGTTGAACTCTGAGCTTGTTATAAATAATAATAAAGAAGAAAACTAAGGTTGATAAACATTGTATATACAACTTTGCAAAAATATAATTTCAAGTAGCATTGTTTAATTTTATTATGAACACATTTATAATTATTAAATTGTTCATTCATTATTAATTAAAATTCATAAACACACTTCATTGTTCTGTCGGTTGATATTTGCTACATTGCTCATGACCTCATTAGCGTGTTTGGTTAATTATCCAAGTATTTTGATAACTCTGTTTGTTTCTCAATCTTCCGCGTTATCTCTGTATAACGTTGGATTAATTTACTTTCTAAATGTACAATAACTGTCATCCGTTTTATTTACTGCTTCACTGCGTTCTTCGTTTTATGGTTTGATAATAACCTTGGTTTTAACTTCAGTTACTTTATTATTTCCTTGTAATTAAATCACTGAATAAGGTTTTTTGTAACTTACATAATTCACGAATATTCTTTTAAACACTATTTTATTTATATATAATACGGTTAGAATCATAAATTTATATCCTAAAACCGCAACAAAAACGAAAAAGACTTTAAATCCATTATTCTTATAATATTGTAAGATATAAAATAGATTTACTATCTTCGCGAGCAGTAAAATTTTCCTGCTATTCATGGAGCAATCGGATGCATGTTTTTATTTTTTATCTAACTTCGTTCACACACTCCTTTAAGATTTTTAATGTCAATGGATGACCTTCGTATAATGACCTTCGTATAATCAAATAGAACTAATTCAGGATACTCTTTATATATTATTCACATTATATATTTCTTTATAGTTATAATTACGTGTAAACTAGTTACTGGATATTAGCGTCGTGTCTCCCTTGTCAGCCCTAAGCCCTCGTTCAATGAGATCCCGAGACACAGCACCATCAGTGTGCACTCTGTAGAAATGTATCGCATGCGCCGACAAAGGTCAACATTTACTCAGACGTTTAAGTACATTTCAAGTATGAAACATGTGTGATTTTTATCAGTTTGCTGTGCAGCAGAGATGTTTAACGGATGGATGACTCATTGAAAGAATTTGCAACAAAACACTTTCCATCTTGATTTACACATGAAATAAATGAAAGTAGGAAATGATGGAAATCATATTTCGCCAGTATTCGTTCTCTACCAGATTCCAGGTTATCGGACACGAAAGTAGTTTTAGAAAGCGTAGGTGACAAGGGTCTTTTTTGTAAATAAATTAATATAGAAAAAGTATAAATGTAAATATCGACTCGGTTTCTTTAAATATTTAAATGGTTTGAATTATAATTAAAAGATCTTTTTAAGAGTGGCCTATTTCTTTTCATAAACGTCGGAAGATTTACCATTATTCCGAAGTTAGAAAGAATTATACGTTATTAGTAAATACTTAAAGTAGGAAACAATTTTTGATGTATTCATTAATATTTCTGCTTCGTGATTTTTAGTATCAATAAATTAAATCCTTAAATGGGTACTAACCTCAAACATAAATAACTATTACCTACGTTTCGATTGATGAATTACAAAAATCACTTTCATAGGAAATGCGTGGGCATTGCTCGAGTGAAAACTCAGTAATTAAGTGACAAGTATTAATTGCAAGCGTATTTCCATTAAGAGTGCCATCGCGTACTGCTTACCGATTATAATAACAACGTGCATTCATGTAATATTGTTTTTTCCGTCTGTCCGGTACAGTTCCTCGTTCGTTGCGTTACCTCGAGCATTCCTTTTAAGGAAGGAACTTGCTGTCTTCCTTGCTTTATTTCAACTTTACATTTTAAATTATTATTATTTTTCTACATCGTATTGTATACGAACTGGAATCGTTGATTTATGTTTGCGTTTAAGTTATAAGAAGAAATTTATGAATAATTGAAACGGTTTTAACTTTTTGGATGTGGCTCCCGTGTATTTAGTACTTTATTAATTTCATTGTGCGATTGAGAGGCAGTTTCCTGATTGTTATTATCCGTTTTGTTTTTGCTTCGACTGTCAAGTCTTGAAGTTTGCTTGTTGTATTAAAATATCATCAGGCCTTCTATGGTCAGTATTTGTATAAATATTTTAAAACATGGTTAAATGATAACATGTCCTTCTTTATTATAGACGATTTTTTACGATATTATTTAAAAACTCAGTTCTAGATTATTAGGGAAACTATTAACAGAATGATGTTCCAAGTTAAAAATAATTAAATTGTTTTTATTTCCAGTTGGACTTATTGCTTATTGTTGTGTCTATAAATGATAATTTTTTTAAGAAATCCCTATAATAATTATATCATCAAGTTCATTATTATGCGATCTCTTTTAATATAAAACATGATCATTAGTTAAAATACGTCAATGTTTGCCACAGAATGACGAGCCACCCGAGATCACATACTGCGTCGTGGGAGGTGAAGGTGGCCTGGCGCTTCAAGCAGTCACACCCACGCACCCCATGCCGCCACAGGACGAGCTCGATGCGAAATTCGCTGAGCTTGTGGTGAGTACTTGTTATAATTTTTTGCAGCGATAATTTCAACTTCCTTTTTACTTGGATCATGGCAAAGTAATTACATTGTATCTGATGGTGAGCACAGTATTGTGTTGTTGTCGAGAGAGTCGTAGTTGCCGCATGGCTTCTTTCACGCCTTTCGATAGCTGGATGTATAAATGCTTGTATCTCGAAACGTGGTATACGAAAAGGCATAGTTTATGACTATGTGCAAAGTGTGTAGGGTGGTAGCAAGCTTGTGGTGTATTGACACCCTTCCACGACGCTTGAAAAATGATGCGGCGACATGGAACACGATACATATCTCACGGCCTGTTGCGCATCATCTGCGCGATTTATTTCACATGATTGTTGTTAGCCATTGAAATTATGACAGTGTACTACCAATCTTAAATAGAACTGATGTTCTTAATGAATGGAAAGAAGTACGGTTTATACGTTGTATTCCGGCCTCAAAATTGCAATTGGCAAGGTATATTTAATAAGGAATTGTAATCTATCAGTAGCGAATCTCGGATATGAATGAAACTGATGTCTTATCCCAAATTTGCTACAGATATATTGTCATTCCTTAGAACTTTTTGGTAAAGCTTTGTCTATTGATATACGTTGCCAATTACAATCTTTGCGCCAGAACATAAATATAAACCTTATTACGTTCCTTTGTTGAGGTTTACTAATTAATTAATGATGTTCTCATATCCTAAGCCCAAAACTTTCACTTTAAAATAACAATAGCAGTACATAAAAAAAAGTGATAAAGAAATCCCGAGAGAATTTAAATAACAAATTAAAAAGTCTCATAACAGAAAGACGATTTCGTAATAACACTATTCAGCGTGATTCTGTATTCCGTGCGAGAGAGGTTCTCATCATGTCTTAGTTAATTTCAAAACAATGATTACACTCCGTGGAACTTGTACTGCTTATGCAATAATTATCATTTGTCTCCAACTGGTTGCGTTTGATAGGCCCTCGGGTTGAATGAACCGAGGCTTTCTATCACTGTGGTTTGTTTTGGTGAGAATTTGCTTGTAGGTAACAATGAGATTTGATATTAAATGTTACGCTTCGCATTCCTCTGGTTGGTTATACATATTTTATTACTTAGACGTCAGATTTTGTATGGGGTTTGTTTATTCAAGTTATACTTATTTTGGCGCGTTAGGGAAAAATGATGAGAGTAAATTTTACGATGCGCGCGCACACCGGCACGAAAAACCGACACCCTGAAGTTAGCTATAGTCAACATTTTGTTTCTTTGTATGAAAACTTTCAGTGTATTAAATACCTTTTTCTGTTCTTAGTGTCGTTTTCTCTAGAAACGTAGAATAAGGCGAAAGATAAAATTTTTGAAAAGATTTTTATCTTGTTACGCCAAAGAAGTATAACTTCTAACGCGTGTACATAAGTATACACACACTTTTTTTGTTATAGTAACATAGCAACTAAAAGACAATTCATTTCAACAATTATCAATTGAAACGGGATTCCTTGACACTGAAGTTTTTGGTTTTATAAATTTAGTCGATATATCTTTCACTCTGGCTTTATAGTGCTGCAATTTTGAACGTATTATCAGATAGAAAATCAATATGCTTCTTTCTTATTCTGTGGTCAACAATATTTATAAAAAAAATTATAACGATCGTTATTTCGTTGTAGTTTATTGTAGCCCTTATTAAATCATTGCATATTTACGACATCTATGTTATTAATTATAGGTTTGCTGTCGTTAAGTTTTGTAGCTCCAAGGTATCGATGCCTGAAGCGGGTGTCTTGATAAATATGTTTTATATGTTTATGTATTTGTATTTATGTATTTGGACTTGTTTATGTTTATGTATTTGGACTTCGCAGATATTTGAAATGTGGAATCGTTATTTTGAAAAATCAGTTATCAATTCGCCCTCGGTAGTTCACCAATATCAGCTAAGTGTTGATAAAAATTTAGATTCTATAATATTTTTATAGACAACTGAGAATTGGGTATTTTTTTATTAATTGTTTAAAGTAACCTTACATTTATTTTCTCTACATATTCACTATGTAAATCCTTAATAACCCTTCAATAGATGTGTTTAATATCATTTTCCCTTTAATTATTTAGTCTAACAGAAAAACTTAGAGTACATACTTGCTTTTCAAATGAATTGTTCTACTTGTGAGTTGTAGTAGAGTAGAGACACTATTCTTTGCTCGAGTGACCTGATGTTACCACTGGGTGAATGTTAATAATAACTTGATTTGATTCTGGGTGGCAACCTTAAGATGCTTATATTTATGAATCTTGTGTCTGATAGTGAAGTATAGTTTGATTTACTAGTTCCACTTCGCTACGCAAATTGCTGGGTCTGGTAACCGCTAGATTGGTACAGTCTCAAACAAAAGTTTTATATGCATAATTGCATAGTAATAATATACTCGTATGAGTTATTGTTTAGTCATCAAGATCAGATATTGTAAATAAAATAAACTCGTCATGATGATTCGCTTTGTGTGTCACGTATCGAGATCAGTCTATCTATATATAATAGGTTTATATATCAGCTAGTCAACGATAAACAGTGGAGCTATATAAAAAAAATATGTGTAGGGGGTTGTAGAAATTATAATATTACAATAATACATTATTACGTCAAATTTTCGGAGTTGGTGTAGTGTTAGTAATTTAAATCGGTAACACTATCGGCTGACTGTGAAGGAAAACATTGTGACGAAACTTGAACCTGAGAAATGTTCTTGTATTACTACTGTACGTGGGAAAAAATGGAACTGTGGATTTCTCAGAGTTGAAGTCACCAATAGTCGTGTACTGTCGTGGTGATTATGCCCATACCTTCCTACGGGGATGGCCCTGCCGTGGGTCTCTATGCCTCTATAGGATAAGTCTATGCTAGCGTGCCATTAAGAAGTGACAAGATAAATATCATGATGAAACTATACATACGGTCATAGAGCAAGCAGGTTTTTGTGGTTGCCTGGTTAACAACTACTTATCTTAAGTTAGAAAGCTATTGCCCATAATCTGTTTAACCTTTCCGTACGCTGCGCTTATAAACTAGTACTATTTTTAGGTGTAAGCTGTGAAATACGCTTATTTAAAAATAGAAGGTCAGAAATTAGCTTATAAAATGAAACGTCCTAGTTTAAGAACAGGGCAGGTATAATATTAAATCTTAAGGTCTTAATACAATTATGATAGTTACTCAAAATATGCATATTATTTAAAGAATTTTCATTGTAAGTGTAGCAAACTCGTATTTCCTATGATTTATTCTGGGATTGTTTTTATTCAATGTCTATCGTTTCAGTGATGGTCTTGGTTAATAATTACCTTATTTATGTTCTAACAAATATTTTAAATGTGAGTGATAAATTTAACGTTTTTATGAACTATACTTACTAGTAATTAAATAAATTACTTATTAGATTTAAAGTATAGATTATTAATCTTAAACTTACGACGTAGAAAGTTAAACAAAAAAGAAAATAAGACGCAAGGAGAAGTGGTATAGAAAACGGATAAAGTAATTTTTATTATTCTAATTGTTTAATAAACTCATCACAAGATTATTTCACTGATAGAGCTATATTCAAATCGATGGTTATAGTTTATTATATTGGTATTTAGTTTGATATCATAATTAACGTCCATGTATTCACGAGCATGCTTTCTGGTCACAAACAGACATGAAATCGTGTTGATTTCATTATAAAAAAAAATTCATACAGTCCCGCCGAGTCGCGGTCGTGACTTGTCCTGCTATCTGTCCACTACTGTCCCGCTTATAATAATTCTAAATCACATTATGTTAGATCTATTTGGTTTGGTAAGGTATATTATAACATTGATTAAGTCAGTCACATTTTATTCACAGAGTTGCATGCAATGCGACAATTTAACTGAGGTTCGCTCTCTTTGGCACCTTTGTGCTAGGTGCTATTTCGGTTGAGTGCATTCCACTCTCGCAACCAAATTTTTTTCGAACTGACTACGTTATTAACCTATTAAGGCGTTAACAGCTTCATCGGACTACTAAGGCGAGTGCTTAAGGCGCTCATCCGATTTAATTTTGACAACTAGCTCAAGGGTGCACTAAACACCTCGACTTGGGCTGTTGCCTAGTTTATGCAATTCGCGACCGAACTGAGCTAACCTAAGTTACATATTCATGGGTATATAAGTTAGTGAGATATATATGTGTGCCAAGCATACCTCAATAGCTCTTATACGTATTTCGTGTCGGATATTTTTTTTTGTCTGAACTAATTCAGTTCGATAAGGGAAAAAATGAAACCCTTCCACTTCCATGTGTAAGCATGTGTGCGTGCACACGTGTGGAGGTGATATGTGTAATGTTGTTGCAGTGATGAAAGATTTTGTGTCACTGTATTCGCGCGAGCAGCGTACTCAAGGGCTCCACGCCGAGGGAACGGACCTAGGTTTGAGCTGCTGCCGAGGGGGCCTAGTCTGGTAATCAAATTAACAACGCATAGCAGCTGTCCATTCATTATATAAAGCGTTTTTGCGGTTTTTTGACCGCCCTCCCTTCCTGATGACATACCGTGAGATTTGTGTTAACCTTCTCTCCCCCTAATCTCATGTGAAATTTTTCATACTTTGAGTAAGTATAAATGCATTGAATTTATAAAAACAAAAACACAATTTGCTTTATTACTCTTATTTCTACTTTTTTACTATTACTACATTCAATTACATCACATTTCAGCGCATTTTAGTCTAGAGACGTCCGTTATTTTAAATGTAGTCTGATTTTCTCACATTTTTACACAAACTATTGCTCGAAAAAAAAAAACGTGATATTAGCCGAAGCTTCCTCTGTCCCCTACGTGAGATTTGTGAAATTCTGCTTGATCCCCTCCTTCCGTATCCTCTTACGTAATTACAGTACGCTCCCATAGTCGATTCGAAAGATAGAAAATTATACATTCGGATAAAATTGCTTGAATGTAATTGTTGCGTTCAGCGTGCCATCGTGCATATTGATTATATTAGTAATAGATTTAATATATAATAGTGTAAAGTCCATTAGGTTAGGTATCTGTAATTTCTCGGTATAGTGATTTTCGGAACTGGTGTTAATTATCTCAAAATGTATGTATAGGTAATTTGTTAACTAAAAATGAATAAGAATATATAGTTTAGTATTACACAATATCCACAGCGTAACAAAGAAACTAAAAAAACTTATTGAACAGTTAGTGTAAAACCAGAAGACTGTAAATTTGGCGCCTAGTTAGAAACGTTCTAAAGACACGCATCCAAGGGCAAGGATATAATGTAATAGTTGCTTAAAAAAATTATTATATTGAATTAGAGGAAATTGTTCAAGTTTATACACGTATCTGAATAAATTAAAAAAAATACCTGTAGCAATTATTAATATTTTTTTACTTCCATCCTTCCAAGTCTAAGTTTTGTAATTTTATTTTTGAATGTAGGTTATTATTTACCTTGCTGTTTATTTTCGGTTTTTATCGTGTACCAATTTATTGTGGCGACTGTTATGCTGTTTTATTTAGTACAGTCGACCACTTTGTTAATAATGACTAGCTTTTGGCCTCGACTTCGCTCTCTTTAATGTATATTTGGCCTATTTCTCGGGAACTACTATTTTTCTAGATGTAAGGTAGCCGATGTAATTTTCTGTGACCCTGAGCAGCTAGTAAGGAGAACAAATATAAGGAGACATATTTACGCACGGCTATTTAATTCCATACTAAGGAAAGCTTTTATTCTAATTAGGTACTAAAGAACTGACGTACATACATATAGTCGCTTGACAAACAACACTGGTCAGTTTGACTTATTTAACAGGAAGTGAAAAAACTGTTTTCTTTTATTGTATTATCTTTCATTTATCTTCATGCATTGATTAGTGATTTGGTCTCTTATTGGTACTTATCGGTCAATCTATCACGAGAATATCTATCAAATGAAATTTGAAAATAAAAACCTCAAATTTTCAACTTTAGCGGTGTTGTTTACTAAACGACGATATTCAGTTGTTAAACAAGCAGACACATAATTGACAATTATTATGCTTATCACACAAAAATCGGTCATGTGCGGCGACCGATATTGCAACCCATCGGCACAATGATAGCGTTGACTACTGCGCGTCTTTATGATGCCTTTTAAACTTTTATGCTGCCAAATTCTTGTTAAAGGTTTTAAGACACTTGTTAAGATTTTATATCAGAGTCCCAAAACATATTACTGATTTGCCACATAGTAATTTCAAGTGTTATGTCAAGCGGGTCTTAATACATAAAGGCTATTACAGGGTGGATCAATATGTGAACGATGGCGACGTCTGGAAGTGACGCCTCTCTCTGTGCATCCACCAAAAACGAATGTAACTTTATATGTCGTTATGTTTTAATAATTAAAAAATATGTTATGTTTTATGAAAAGATAAACCAGATCGAGTTTCTTGCCAGTTCTTCTCGATGACTGGGTTGTTTTCCGAACCGGTGCTAGTTTTGACGTTCATAAGTGCCTTCTCAGGGCCTAGATTGAATAAAGAGTATTTTGTATTTTGATTAAGGTTCAGTAATTTGTAGCAAGAAGTGAAATAAACTCACCTATTCTATCTGTCGATACCAACGACTGAGTGCAAATAGGTTAGGCTGTAACTTTGTATATTTCGCATTCCTTTTCTACTGACCACTAGATTTTGCGGTTATGCGGTTTGTGACTGACTATCTTTCCTTGTGTAGCATTATCTACTATATTAATATAAAAAAGGTCAAGAGTTTTCTAGTTTGTTTCTTTGTTTGAACGCGATAATCTCTAAAACAGCAAGCCAAATTTGAACAATTCTTCTATCGCTATGGGACTTAGGAGCTGACCAACTACCATCCATCGGTAGATACGGCAAACGAGAATGAAGTAATAGTGCACAAGTGCTCTGTCTGGTGCGGCGTAGGGTATCGGGGGACAAAAATCGAGTATTCTCGAGAATTGCTGAACTGTGAATACCTATGTCAGCGCGGTACCATTCCGCGTATCTAAGTCGTGTGGTCGTCACTCACCTAATTGTGTTTACAGTAATTACAAATTTAAAAAAATAAACGTGAGTTAAACCGTTGGCCAAGGCTAGTATGTTATATAAGTACAGGCGAAGTGATTTTTTAACCACAGCTATTTTCCCCGTAATCATAAACATTTACGGCCTAAAACTATGTAATCGCTATAGCGTGTTGGTCATATTAGTATTATTTAGAACACGTGCTGTCGTTTTGCTGCCGTTGGCGATCTAATATGGAATAAACGCGTAAAGATAAAAACAGGATGTGTCGTAGAGACACACAACAGAAGTGAAACTTTTGTTTTACAGGGAAACATTTTGAGTTATAAAATACAACAAAAATTATATATTTCTTGTTTAAAATGTTTCCAGCGGTGACCGTTAGTGGCTGTAACGCAGTTATTAACTACACCACTAATAATGTGAAATTCAAATCCATCCTTTTTGTATATATATATTTGCATTTATGTTAATAATATTTGTAATATTTTAATTGTTTGTAATTAATATTTAAATAAACTTCACGCAGTGTTCCCAAGCGGTCACCCATCCAAGTACCGATTATTAAAACTCTAGCTTAATTTCAGTGATCGGATGAGAACTTGTATTATTAAAACTCTACCCGACACAGTGTTTATCCCAATCACTTTTCGTCACACAAAAATGTTCAAAAATTTCAAAGCTCTCCAAGAACAGCCTCACTTCAAAATTTAAAACGTTTAGTATTTAATTTAGAATATCGTTATGCGTGATAATATATTATTATTTTAATTGAGACATTAAAATTCGTAAGCTACGGCGCCGTCTTGCCATCCCATTATACCTTATCGTCTATTAATGATAAATACTATGATCATAATATATAAGAGTTTCACTCGCGGATAAACTAGTCGCGGCAGATTCAATTTAACGAATGCGCCTACAACTGGCACCTTGATAATTTGAAATCGTTTCTTTAGATGCAAATTGTTTTTTTAATGTAAACGTTTTGTGATCGATGGTCTATGTATAAAACTAGCTGATAACCGCGACTTCGTCTGTGACATCATGCGTCTACACATCTGAGCTGAGCTGAGCGCATAGTACTTATAAAAATGTCAGTTTATATTATACGATGATATGTTTTTAGATAAGGGCCAAATATATTTGAAGTGAAATTAAAAAAAAATTGATCCAAGTCTGTTGTTAATTAATTACGTGTTCGTTTAAAGCTGAGTTTTTTATTTGTACCTTCGATATACAATACATAATAGAGTCTATACTATAGTTTTTGCATGATGCGCCCACAACAGCAGACCTCTATCATTTTATTTTTTATACATATATAGAAGAATATACCTAATATAAAAGAATAGTGACTAATAAAATCATCTGAATGTATTAAGTCCATTTACTTATCTACTTTTCTCTCGTAAAGTCGCGTCGTCATTAAAATTACAATAACTTTTGATAGATCTAATCGATTTTAATGAAAGAATAAATGTTACTTTGAAGATATGTGTTCGGAGTTGCACAACCGAACTTGTCTTTAGGTACTCTACATGATTTGTGCATTGCGTGCACTTTTACATTTTATTATTAAGACAATATATTTGTATTACTTCAGTTCGCAATCAACCACGAGCGATTCACTACCACTGTTCGCTATATACCATTAGCGGCTGAATATTAATAACCATTTTACCAACAAAACATTTACCATTTAAACTATCTCTTTCTTCAATATTCTTTGTGATTTTCTTTAAGAGGTTTTATCATGAACGCACTACTTTGGCAGTGATGCGTGTCCGAACAAACAGACATACAGACATTTCTGAAAATGATTGAAATAAATATTTTTTCTTATTCCTACACCGGTAACAATTTTTTTTTACAAAAATCTAAAACTACAGACACGTTAGATTTACATCCTTATTATATGAATAAAAGATTCTTGCGTGTGTGGTTCTATTTAATTATTTCTCGCTTAAACGACTTGTGGATTTTTATGAAATTATTGTTTATATTTAATGGGGTCATCTGGATGGCTCTCAGGTATTGTTGAAACCGGTAGATGGCGCTGTTGTCGAAATCGTGATTTTGTTTAAATGTTCAGACTTTTTATTATTTTTTTGGGTGTTTAAAAAATAAACATATAATGCCAAGGTTTCAACCTCCAAGCCCCCCCTCGATATTTTTTTAATTTTATTATTAGTTGTATAGCAGGCATAACATCTGCGTGTCGGGTTCGTTAGTTTATGGATCCTAGTAATCTTTCAGTGGTCGATATTCGGTACCATGATAAAGGTTACTACAATTTTTTTCCTCACGATTTAATATGATATATAGATACTATCATATATATTGAATAGTGTACAAATATTGTTGATTGTAAGGAGCGTGATTGACTGATTTATTTATATTGGCCTGCTTATATATAGAAGATAATAATTATAACAAAATACCTATTCTCGAGCTAAGACTCTTTAGTAATTCATGAAATATTGCAGATTCTTTAAATGTCGATTTATGGTTCTCTTTTTTCTCTTAAAATTTAATTAATATTAGGGTACTTTCCTATGATTTTTCTTTTATAGTGTTGTAGATAAATTAAGATAAGAAATCCCTCAGTAGGTACTACTGAACTATATTTGGCAAATAGCCTTTAGTTTGTAACCACCTCAGAAATCATTTCTAATATAGAATTATTATTTTTGAAGTAAAACTTCTTTGTGCGCAACTAGGAGGTAAGTGGACGACAATGCAACGGAAGTCCGTTACGGGAATATGGCGTCACGTTTCTGTACCATCCAGTTAAATAATAATTAAACATACAAAACATACAAACCAAAACTTTTATTAAATCATAATTAATTTAATTCATTACTTATCATAGTAATCTGTTCACACTTTTCTATATTTTATTTACTTTATAACAAAGAGTTGTTAATAATATTTCCTGGGTTATTTAAGTTCCGAATTAGCTGATAGATGGCACATACAGATACAGATAATGAAGGTTTGATTTAATTTGTTACTTACATTGAAACCAGATGGCAGCACGGTCTGGCGCCCATATATACATAATTAATTGTACTGTATGATTTTTATTATTATTCAATTTAACTTTTTTTCTCAAATGAAAGTGAAATCACCAGTCGGTCATTGACACTGTGCTTTAACATAGACGCGTAGAGAATTGTGTATAATTTTTGTATTTTTCTAGATAATTAGGTCAATATTGAGTACCTATTTTTTAAATTGTTTTAGAACAAGAACCGAGTGCAGAGTGTCCTCCAGAAATATTGCTACTGTCTAAACATTCGCCCGGTATTATTACGCGAAGATTATTTTGCGCGTTTCAAGTCACAGCTTTGGTTTTATTGACTAATTTGATTTATTAATTACATTCCTTATAAATAAATTCAATCTCACAATCAATTAAAGTAATTAATATGCTAAACCTTTTATCAATATTCTACTTTTTATTACGCATTTAGTCAAAACACGACTCTTAATAAATGCATACGTTATTGACTAATGAAATGCCAAATAATTATATCACAAATGAGTATGATGCAACAACGTACATCACAAGTCACTTTCGCTGAGATACAAGCTCTATCTGACAGAGTGATGGCATTATTAGATAACGAGTGCACTCGATATCGAAAACACGGCTCGGCTTGGACAAAACATTACCGCTGAATACGTTTTAGTCAAGGTCCGGTGTCCAGCTCTTATGTATATCCATAAGTTACTTGTCTAAAATCTTTTTGTCTCTTTTTTATTCCCTTTAAATATAAAGATACTGAGATAGGACTGAGATTCTTCCTATAACAGGGCGTTCTTCAAGCGTAACGTGAAGAGACATTTACGCAGGCCGGCATGACAACGGCGACCGGCGAGGGATAGCGCATTTCTCGGTAGTCGCCATTGTTTTTGGATTGTACTGTGCTCACCATCAGGCACGGTGCAGTTACATTGCTGTTGTGCTACAAAAAAAAAAAGGAAACAGGGACAGATAGATTAAATCAGACAATCGCTTTGATCAGATTTAGTGTTTTTTTAAATGATGATCGAGTTATCGACAGGTCTCTAGGTGATTTAGTAACCGCTATTGGACCGAGAGATTGCATGTACTAATCCTGCACATGAATGACTTTTGTGTTATTAGCATAATTGTGTAGATACACTTACCTAACTTATAACCTGTAAAGTTACAGTGTTTGTAAGTTATGCTAGGTTTAGAATTAATAGGTTGTATGTGCTTTTCACGTTCATTTATGTTAATATTAATGCATTATTGAAGGCACTGTTGTCTTTTCTTCGGAGACTAACTACCCGTGATTGTCAACTTGGAGTTACATCTTAAAAATAATATAAAAGAAGATTATTTAATAGGAAGTGATGCATTCACTAGTTCTGAACAATACTGACTAGGTCTAGGACAATTATGAAGATTTTTGTTGATATACAAGAAAAAGCGTAAAAATCGAAGCAAACAATTTTAATTATCAACATAACTTAATTCCGTTTGTAGTACCATATAGTAGTAAAATATCTATTATTAACATTCTAGAAGTGTAGGGAAGTGCGACGATTACTCGTAGATAAAAATACACCTATTGACTTTCACCGGCGAGCCCTGCCTGACACATGATTGACATCGACGACCGATGAGGGCCTTATTAATGATAAAAACTGAATAGAAAATCTTCATCCATCATCACTATGATATAGAGAGAGATAGACGCTCGTTTTGTTTATATGGTAACCGGGATGGATTTTGTGCAGTAATTAATTCTATAGTTGCTTTAGTGTCAGTTCCTTTCTAACCTTACTGTTTTTCAAATGTTTTTATACTTGTAGGTTTTACCATTTCATAACAATTTCACTGTAATGTACACCCAAGTAACGAATAATGAATATCGGAGGACCTGACTTTATTATTATTGAAGTGACAACTTCTTTAGCAGCCTTGAGTGATTTTGGTAGGGACATAGCCTCGACATGCTCGTCAGGTATTGATATTTTATATAGAGCTTGTAACGGCCGTCCTATGTTTGAATTATCAATAGACTGAATACGAATGTATGTAATTATTACTCGGAGTGTCAATAGATGTGAAAACTAGACTGATAATTACAATTTACAAATTGTGAAATTTAAATAATTCAGAATATAATTGGTTTAAAAGCTCAAAAATAACACAGTTGTTCCATGGTTTTCAGTTTTCATCTGTATTGGCAGGCCTTATAACTGCCTCGAATATTTTTCCTATATTTTACAGTAAGCAGAAACACAACTTATTAATAATTATAACAATTTCTATTATGAGTGCTGCCCACTCTAATACATTCGACTCATGTTAAATGACGCTGTGGATTAGAAGGTAACATGCTGAATCTAGATGCCCTAGACCAATTATACCCAACAGAACACAGCATAGATTAAATTTTCTTCTAACTAGGTGTGTATTAGAAAAAGTCTTACCGCTATATTTTGGATTCATTCACTGAAAGCTCCGGTTCATTGAATGCATTCAAACCTATGTCGATCGACGTGGTGTCTTAACTCGCTCCGACGTATCGCCTTTTTTTGGTCATATTAATTTCTATTAAAGTATTAATAAATAGATAAATTATTATTTTTAATAAAAAGTTAGGAAAAGGTAATAATCATCAGATTCCACAAAATAATTATTATGAACCATTGCGAATAGAACATAGAAGGTGGTTCACTCAACTAGATTCCTTAGATCATTTGAAAGGTCTTGAATTTATTTACATTCGACTTTGAATAATGTGCGCAAGTATTTAGTCCTCTTAGCTCCACGAGCATCTGTTTGTGGCTTTGTCTGTTTAAGAAGGATAAATTGATTCGTTCCGTTAAAAGACTTAAATCTTTTAAGATTTTGAAAATTCTTGACGTAATATTTGCCCACTGGTTTGTGTGTTAACTTGCAGAAATTCTATTTATCATTATATAAAATAGTATAAAACAAAGTCCCCTACCGTGTCTGCCTGTCCTACCTGGCCTACTACTAGCTAGCGGGCCCGGTGGACGTTATCTCGCCCTGATAATAAAAAAAAAATCTTGACAAATTGTATACCTACTTAAACCTTCCTCGTAAATCACTTTAGCTACTGGTGACAACCGTATGAAAATCCGTTTAGTAGTTTTTGAGGTTATCGCAAACAGACAGACAGACGTGGTAAAGGACTTTGTTTTATTATATGTAGCGATATAGCCACTTCCCGATGGAAGATTCAGGTTTAATCACATCAGCACATTACGTATAGGCGACTTCTCTTAATTCTATAGTCGCTATTCGACTATGGATATTTTGAAGTATACTTATAGTTGCTATCTAATATATTTTTATAAATATTTCTCACTAGCTCCATAAAGCTAAAATGTATTTTCATTATATTTAAGGCAGATAGCATCAATTCTAGGGTATGCAGCTTGCATATTTATTTACCCGGGTGCCAAAATTTGTGGCCGCCATTTTACTATCAAGAGTAAATAGTTATACATATAATTCACAATTTATTACTACGTGTATGTATTTCATAATTCATTTATAACGTTATGTATTGCTTCATTAGTCGTTATCATAGGTTTATGTAATAACAATTATTATTAACATAATAATACTGATCATAATTCATAAATTGCTTCATTTTGATCACTTACCATCAGGTGACTCGCAGGTTCGTGTGTTTCAGTCGTATAGAAAAAAAATTGTTATATTCTGTTATATGCTTTTATAATTTTTTTTTTTATGTAGTTTATATAAATCAATATTATAGGGCTGTCATTATTTATTGTTATCCAGCCTGGCAAATCGTCTTTTGTACGGGGCGATGTAACCGCTAGATTTGATTGGTGCTGGTTTAGAATTACTTTGGGACTTTTGAAATTAGTGGTAAATGCTTATCGTAATTTATTGGCTTTTATATTGGTGAGTTAGGGATGCCAAATTTTATGTCTGAAAATATTTTATTGATCTAGTGATTTTGATAAGTACTATGTATTTTACAAGTCGCAGTAAGTCAATTAGTTAATATCCTTACTGATATTATAAATGCGACTTTGTGTTTGTTTGTTATGATTTCACGTCTTCGCGGATTATTTTGAAATTTTGTATACATATTGTCAGGGCTTTAGAAAATGACATAGGATATTTTTTTATCCTGCAAAATAACGGTATATCTGAGGGATACGTCAAGTTTACATTATTGCGATCAAAACCGCGGACAAAAGCTAGCACTATATGATAAGTATTTATGTGGTTAATGTACACATACGTTCACATTTGGACTAATCCAATATTATATAATATTGAAATCATAGGTCGAAGCGGTTTTAGACAAAGCTTCAATGTACGTACGAAAGGTTACATAGATTTGTTATATAACGAGCAGGGGAATGGTCACTGAGAATGAATTCATTATCAACCTTGGGCAAGTCACGAGATGTCACGATCCTTTGTCATTGGTCTCTGCTGGTCATCGTAACGCGATCTACTTCGAAGCAATTTTATATAAGTGTTTTAATAACTGCAATATTTCATTTAATGTATGTAATTTATTCCTAGTAATAATTTGTAAGTACTTTTAGAGTTTTTTTTTTCTGTTTATTTTTGTTCAGAGTTTTTCAAAGAGAACAGGCCACCCTCATCTATATTACATACAATAACAACTTACAGAACAACTTATAAATTTAATAACATCTTACAAAATATTAACAAAAAACTAAATTAAAAAACAGTATATTACAATCACTTTCTTGCCCTTATACCGACGTCCACCACATATGTCTTCTTTAGTTGCTTAATTAGACATTTATATAGAAACTAGCAGACCGTGCGGACGCTGTCCTGCCTTAATAATAAAAAATTTTTATAATATATATATTTTTTTTTTTTTTGTTTGGTTTTATTTTTTTTGTGTGGTTTTTTATTGAGTTTTTTACAAATTTATTTATACATCTTTTTTTTTTTTTTTTTTATTTTGTGGTTTTTTATATTTTTTTTGTTTTTTTTTTAAAAATTTTTTTAAATTTTTTTAAATTTTTTGTATAAAAATTTTTTTAAAATTTTTTTTTTTATAAAGAACAAGCGAAGGGAACTCCTCCCCCCCCCCCCCCCCCCCCTTTTATTTGTTTTTCCCCACCCCCACCCCTTGCCCCTGGCTTTTATTTTTTTTTTTTGGCGGAACCCCCCCCCCCCCGGGCGAGCCACCCCGGTGCCGTATAGGCAAGGCCCGGAACGTGAACATTCAGGCGCGGGCGGCATAGAGAGCAGTCGTCATAGTAATAGTAACCGCGTAATAAAATCATCGTTAATAGTAATCGAATAGATAGTGAATAGCTGTTTTGAACGAGTCTCCATACCCGAGCACCTCCTTCCCTCTCTACTAGTAACAAGTCTTTTATTTGCGAGAAAACCTCATCGTTCTTCAAGTTCAACTTCGGAATCAGCAAATCATCCCTATAGTTGTGAGTCATTCGGAGGTGGCTCACAAAAAATTACCTAAAATTCAGCCGCAGCGCCACCTACCGGGTCCACTTGTGAATCTAATCCATTCTCGGATCCACTGGAACACGCACACAAAATTTCATCAAAATCAGTCCAGCCATTTAGGAGGAGTTCAGTGACATACACACGTACAGAAGTAATTTATATGTAAAGATAGGCAATGGTGAAACTATTAAGAACATCTCTCTCCTGTGTTTACCGATTTTCTTCATACCTTTTTTTTTTAAATAACTATTGACGAGCTTTAGTGTTACCAATAAAAAAAAAATTAAAAAGTTATTGTTTCTCTATGAGCTCCACTGGACGAGCGTTGGTATTAATAAAAATGAAAAATAATGGCAACGAAATCAGTAAAAATATTCGATATTTTCTAAGTCTCCGACGGGCATGCGGAATAGCTTTAAAAATGTGACAGTTCATTTAATTTGTGACATTAAATTATCGAATTATTAATCGGTTTCAAAAAATTCGTTATGCATTATATTGTCTATTTATTGAAAAATGCTGTTGAAAATCACAGCAATAAAAAAACAGAGCAATGACCACACAAAGTATTCTAAGAGAGAATGAACTATAAAGCTATTCGTATGACGGTGTGCTGTGAACGAAGTAGGCAGGTAAAATTAAATGCGAGCGAAATGCCGAGAAAAATCTAGTAAAATGTATATTAATAAGACAGTATAGTAACATTTTAGTACAAATGCATAGAATTTCTCTTTAAAAAAATTACGTACGACCAGTAACATGTGAAAATGAGACTGTAATGGCGTTATTTCCTGTTGCATATATGTAGATAGATGCTAAAAATATTGTTTTTCTTGTATATTATTTCTGTGGTACAGGGGAGCGGCAGAGAGAGCGGATCGTTGTAACCTTTAGAACGAGCCGTTCGTCTACGCAACTATGTTTTCCATTATTAATAATACGAGCTTGTTAGTTGTCATAAGCGATTTCACGTAATAGTAAACGTGTAATATATTTTACTAGCGGGCCCGGCTGACGTTGTCCCGCCCTGATTCCCCCCCAACCCCCCTTTGGTGGATCGAAAACCGTCTACTGACCTCTACTCGGCGAAAGGAATATTCCTACCATATTTCAAGTCGCTACGCCTTATGGTTCCAGAGATATCGTGATGAGTCAATATATAGGTGGGAATCTCTAATATATATATATATAGATTTAGTTGTTTAATACATTCGAATGTTGAGCTTTTATGGAGATGTTTTTTATATATCTTTATATACAAATAGGTTTAAAATCTTTTTCGGACTGTATATAAATATTGCATTTTGTAATTTACGTAGGATCTTAGGCTGTTATTTATACCTTTCCTTGGAATTTGTGGGCCAACATAACGACAATATAATTCCAGTGGTGATAGATGCCTTTCCGTTTTTACAGTATAGTGATTTTATCGGCGCTATAGGTTCTTTGAGAATAATTGGGTTTCACATAAAATTAATTCTTTTATCGCGCTTATTATAATAAAGGAAGTATAATTTCTTAATTTTTTTTTTCTCTTTAATTTGGGCTTTGTCGCATATCGACTATGACGCCCCGTAAGCACATCATATAAATATTAAATCTTACAATAATCACATTTAATCAAATCTTAAAAGCTAAACTTGCGATTCTGTATAGCATTTTTGCACTCTGAGACAGAGGGTCTGACAGCATCGAATTACAAATGCCTACATCCATGGAACGAGTAACATTTTAAAAAAATCTGAATTTCTTCATAGTGCTCATACATTTCGTTATGTAAAAATCGTATATTTCTACAAGAAAGAATATTTTTTCATAAAGGATTTAGCAGGCGCATGTTCTTGTCGTAATTATGTAAATAAGTATTTTCTTACGTACGTTCTGTTATTTATTTGCGATGATTACAATAAATTTGCCGTGTCTCTGCCAGTTATCATTGTACTAAGCATTATGCTGAGGTCAGAAGCATATCCGATCTCAGTTAACGTAGTTCTCATTGACCGCATTTGATTATTTGTTTGTCATTTTAATACATCGTAATAATACTTTTAAATTAATTATAGCGATGCCTTCTGCTATAAAGAATTATTAATCCATGAGGTTATAGGTTTTTTTTCGCACATATTATTAACGTAATCGTTAGTTATATGTCTGGTTATTTATTATCTATATATAGTTGCTATAACTGCAGAAAGTGACAAACCTTAACAGTTTTCAGTAAAAATAAATAGAGTTTGCGTATATACCAACGTGTTTAAATGCAGACCAAACATTGTACATAATTCCTTGTACTAATTTTGTAACGTATCTTTGCCTTAAGTTAACTGTTTAGCATTTGTATTAAATTATGTAATTTCGTCTAAAAATTTATGTCGGATTTTGAAAGCGCAGCGAAGATACGCCATGTCAGTTATTTGGTAACCATAACACAAGTTATGTGTAATTTGCAATTAAATAATTGTGTCTAAAAATTAAGTCCTCGGATAGTATTACTATTCTTCTTGTCTGTAAGTTAACATATTAGTATAAGATAGTTATTGTTACGATGCTCTATAAATCGGGAAAGTTATTTAAGTATCTTGTTATTGAGCTATGGCACACATTATACAGTAAAACAATCTTATTCTGAGGGAAGGCACGGTCTTATAAACATACTAGCTGACCCGTGTCCACTTCGTTGGGCGGTAAACATTTTTACTTGTGATGAAATTATGAGTGTAATAATATGACCAATAAACATCACTTAACGATTATTTTTCTTATATAAAAAACTACTTTTTGTGCCTTAAATATAAAAGTTGTAGGCATTATCAAGCTATACAACTTTTCTCTAGAACTCAATCATATATCTCTCATCGTTAAGGCAGCGTTCGTAAGAAACGTTTTCGCTCGTCCCGTTTGTTCGACTTACTTTTCAAATCCGACAATCACAAAAAAGTATTTTCATTTTTCGGGTTAATATATAACCTATGACACTCACAGATAACGTGACTTTCTATTGGTAAAATAATTTTCAAAATCGGTTTAGTAGATTCAGATATTACCCCCTACTACCTCACAAACTTTACCTCTTTATAATATTAGTATAGATTAATCTGTTTGTTTGAAATTCTGCTGATCAATTATTAATATATGAAGCTACATGACTGTTCAATAAGAACGTTTCTAAGTTATTGCTGTTATTAGTGAATGTACGTGTATGCCGAAAATTATTGTAGGTATATGCTACAATTTAGCGTCGTCAATCGGTCTAATTATTAGTTTTGGTATTTAGTTTAATGTTTCTGATGGTATTTAATCAAGCGGTTCACTGTCCAAGCCACGGCACCTGGAACTTAGGTAAAGAGCTCAGCTGATAGTTCTATGGAAACATGCCGTGAAGTAAAGTATATTTGGATTTTTCTTGGTCCATATTTTTGTATTTCTAAACGTTTACAGTAGGAAGATTTTAGCACATTGAGTGGTCTATGGTTCTATTCAATATTGGTTGGTTATAATCAACTCATAGAAAACATTGTAGTCTATTTGATATCTCAACTGATTACACATTTGAAAGTAACTTAATAAAAGTTTATTGGACAAGACATTCCGATTGACAATTTCATTAACTTTCATTGCTAGGTTCTAGAGAGTACATTGTATCTAATTACCTATCCGGCTATAGAACTTTCTACAGGGGCCCTTGTGCGAGCTTGCGTGATCTCCTGTGGTGTCACTTGAAATCTTGTTTCAGTTTGATCGCCGTGTTATAACAACCATGTGAAACGGGAAAATGAAAAATCATATAAGTTTTTGTGCAAAATTAGTATAATAAATATGCCAGCCTGTAAGAGTCGTGTTAAGGTCCCAGGAACCATTCGTGTTTGACATCTATTCAGGCATCAGATGGCTTTGAGATTTCAGGATGAGCAGAGGTCGATGGTTCCCTGACTAGTGTGTTATCTATCGTACTGTAATACTATTCCGTGCCTTTAAGTCGTCTCATTCTTGAATATAAATACTCAATTATACATTTAGTCTTTGTGGTATCCAGACAGACACTTGTACATACTTACACATAGACACCTTACGTTTAACGCGCAATGAAAATATTTCCCTACCGAGCGATGTAGTAGTGTCACTTCAAATATTGTTTCTGAACAGTCACTTTTACACCGACTTATTACTTTATGCCACGCTTTATCGTATGTTAAGATTATAAATGCATACTATATTCTTAAAATATGAAAACATTACTAGTTCCAAGGAGGTGAGGACATTAATAATACATTGCAAAGGTTAAACGCATTAGTGAAGGTCTCAGGCCTAACGGAACAATTACTCATCCCGCTTGTCATTTGAACTGGCCTCGTACGTTATCGTGTTATCTTTATCGTTTGAGGGACACGAGTGTTATTATTATACTAATTAGTAGTGTTGTTTGTAAAATATTTACCGAATATCGAATTTTTTGACTAAGTACATGCATGGGAAACTTTCTTTTATCGAAGAAGTGATCTGTTGGAGTTATAATGAAGTGTAATTTTGGTATCCGAATATATTGTTGTAGTAAACAATTCTACTGATTAGTAAATGAACTTCGCTGTAAAAACCTATCACCAAAGTCTCATCCCCTGTAATTAAAATCCAATACAAATTTGTACTTAGCGTGTTATGTCCACTATGTTATCAGATTACCTTAAAAAAATGTGTTCTCAAAACTGCATAATAATTAAAAAACAGAGGATGATAATCTTAAATCGAAAAGCTGTTTAGTTTGATTATTATTAATTTATATCTTTCCTCATTAGCATCATTAATCAACTACAGTACAATCAAATATTCATGGTTACATGTACATGAGTATAATTAAATATACAATAAACCCGATCGAGGTTCTTGCCGATCCTTCTCGGTGAGTGGTAAGTTTTGTGAAGCCGATGGTAATGTTTCGACTATTAAAAGTGTCTTCTCGGGGCCTCAATTACTCGAAGTATTTTCGATTTTGATTTTACCTATATAAATAAAATGATAACGGTCTGTCGTTGTACACGCATCACGCAAACACTATACTGCATATATTTCAGTCAAATTTAGTTTTACTACTAAGAAAATCCTTATAAAAAGTATCACAAAATTTTCATTTAATATAAAGTTATTAAAGCTCTAAGAAACTGCGATTATTATAAGTACTACGTGTTCAGCGATGTGTTAAGTGGGGAAAGCGGTGTGTTGCGCATGCGCATGGGAGATGGAGTAAACGGATAACATTGTTTATAAAGAGATTTTGCAAGCAAAGTATGTTGTGCTCTCAATTTTTTAATGTTTTTTCCACAGTATATTAAATATATCATTAAGGTAATAAACAATAGAGACAAAGTCGCGGGTATTAGCTAGTTTTAAAATAAAATAAAATTTAGCGGTGCAATCTATCGTGGAGTTTTATTAATCGTCTGCCCTGTGGCATATTAGCCGACAATTATAATGACCGTAAACTCAATTTATCCGTCTTATCCGCGTTCGATTACCGGCCGTTAGGTACATCACTAGTGATTACACAGTTAGCCACGGAATTATCTCCATAGGGTAATTGAACGGTGAAAGTTTACCGTTGTATGGGCTCGACTATGATTAGTAACGTGTCGTAGTATCGATATTTTGTAATAAAAGGCAACGAAAACTCGTGTTGAATTTCTCATTTTAAACAGATCTTCTCTTTATCGTAGTGGGAATAATATTCGATGTATAATAATGTTTTAGGTTCTGTAAGTTATAGAGTACGTACGATTGAATTTCTAAACCGGTAGAGTTAGATCTCAAAAGGTAATTATGGCAAATTTAAATTGTAAGTGTGAAGTGAGATAGATTAATAATAAAGCATTATTTAGTCAAAAAACAGTTGTAAAGTTATGTATGTGGTATATTTGGTCTTAATTACATTACAGTTAGGTACTTAATTTTTAATCTATATGATTACAAAGAGGTGTGCTTTTAGAAGGTAATTCATCATTAACATCATTCTGTAAAAGACCTATTGCAAGGTTTTAGTAAGGTATGAGCATAATCACCACGCCAAGCTATGACGTATTGATATTTCAAACTCCGAAAAGTTCATAGTTCTATATTTGCTCACATACGACGGTACTGTAAGAACATTTCTCAGGTTCAGGCTTCCGCACGATGTTTTTTTTTCACCGTCAGCCGATAGTGTTACCGATTTCAATCAGTAAATCTACAAACGCGAACTTGAAAAAATTCGTTGGAGGTACTTGTGATATAAAAATAATATAGAAAAAAAAATACTACTGACTATAGAATAAATATTCAAAACTGGTATAGATATATGTGAAACTATTGCATGGTGGCAGGGCTTTTTCTAAGCCCGCCTGCTCAGCTATCACCCTCAAGTAAAAAATCAATCGCCAAGCATCTGTTAGTGTTTACCGGCAGCTGTACATGAGAGCCAGTCCCCTCTACGTTTGACGTGTTTACCACCTTAGACCACGTTGTCAAGACCACATGAGATTGTAAAGTATAAACAAATTGATCAGTAAGGGGAGACGATAATATAAGTTCATATATACGGTCTATTCCAATAGTGACACGGCATAATGTAACCCAAAATTAATAATATTACACTTGTATTTTATTTGCTTATAACCTAACTAGCTTCTGTTTGTGACTTCGTCCGCGTGGAATAGATACTTTGGGCTAAGGGTAACATGCAGCGGAAGTTCTCAAAAGGAAAAAACAAACGATTTTGAAACATTCTATATTGATGCTCCGCTCCTATTGGCCTTAGCGTGATGGTATATAGCCTATAACCTTCCTCGATAAATGAGCTCTCTAACGCTGTATTTCAAATCGGACCAGTAGTTCCTGAGATTAGCGCGTTCAACCAAACAAACAAACAAACCCTCCAGCTTTAAAGTATTAGTATAGATTGATACCGACTATAAAGTCATTTATAATGACGTTTAAAATATGCCTGAGGTAAGGCCAAGTAAGGCTTGTAATGGTTCTGCTTAACTGCTAATAACAGCGTTTCCCCGCGAACGTGCTTAAATGTTAGGCATTTAAATATACTGTCTGTGGGCACGGTAGAGAAAATTCCATAACACCGTAATCGCTGGACTAAAATCTAGAATATTACAACTAGCTACGAACTCCTATCTAGTTATAATATCTCACTAGCAGCCGTTCACGATTTCATCTGCGTTTCATTATATTTGCGTGAACCCCTAATGCCTTTTATTCTAAAATAAAAACAACCTAAGCTACTTTTTATATAGCATAGCTATTTACCAGTAAAACTTCCGTCAAAATTGTCTCCAAGTTTAGCGGGAACAAACAAACAAAATAATATTTGTTTTTGTTATATGTGCCCTGTGTACTCTCATATCTATTTAGTAAAAAGCACTTACTTTGATATTACATATAGACACTTCGGTTTTATCTATTTGCATAGATTATAATGTTTTTTGATAGATAACCAGTAGTGTGGTTGACTATTAGCTTTGTTAAAAATCCAGATTATACGAGGTTTGGAGCCCTGTTGTGGGTTCCGTTTGGATGTTGAGTAAGTTTTGTATGTTTTCAGTTTGTATAGAAAATTATAGTGATAATAATATCATTTATTTCAGACTCATCCCAGGATTACATCCATATTTGTTGGTTAATTTGCGGTAATTCTATTGATATTTTAAACGAGGAGTTTCTGCGAACGATGGGTGTGGTTTCCTCTTTCACACATAAAATTGAAAGAAAAAAAAAGGATTGTAAAAAAATGTAGCTTATACATCAGAATAACACACACGCCGTAATTTATAAATGTATTGTTTAAAAATAGACGAATATATAACGATAAGTGTAAAGTAAGTTAGAAAATATCTGAGAGCCACCATTGGTGTGAACGTGAACCGATAGATAGATATATGAAGAGAATATACGGTGACATCGGTTATAAAGATTTATAAAAGCAGACGAAGTCGCGGGCGGTCGCTCCTAACATATAAATGGCTCTCTTTACACAACATATATAAAGTTGAAGTGTTTGTGACGATAGCGTTTAGAACAACATACCGGTTGCCTAGACCCAAAACAAAGGTCCCGGCTGAATGCCGTATCGCGAAAACATCACCGGTTGTTACGACTAAATATGAGTAAGTAGTCCCTTCGATGTTGTTGTAACAGATTTTAACTGCATTTGAATTTGAAGTACTTTAAAATCGGTAAAATTGGAGATTTCACTGTGATTTTATAAATTGGTCATAAATATTATTGTATATCTATACTTCTATACTAATATTATAAAGAGGTAAAGTTTGTGAGTTTGTGACGTTGTGAAGTTGTAAGGGGTAATCTCAAGAACTACTGGTACGATTTGAAAAATTCTTTCAGTGTTATATAGCTCATTTATCGGGGAAGGTTATAGGCTATATATCATCACGCTAAGACCCATAGGGGCGGAGCACCAATGAATAACGTTTCAAAATCGGTGTATTTTTTCCTCTTGAGAGCTTCCGCTGCGTGTTAGCGTTAACCCAAAGTAACTATTCCACGCGGACGAAGTCGCGGGCTGAGACTAGTTCTTAATATAGAGGATTATTTTATTTTCTAATCATTCAAATAATTTATCCAGAACGTAATAATGTGGTATAATTAAATAAAATTTAAATAATTTGCCAGTAGAGCTATAAAATATTTATTGCCATAATATAGATTTTAATACCGTTCTAAAATCAAGGATATAGAATAATGTTGTTTAGACGTGCATTAACACATTCCTGGTCGTTGTGCAACAATTGACCAAATAATTTGCGAAAGTTCGCACTTAGATAATCCACCCACAGGAAAAAACATTCTCCAAGACGTAGCACATAAACTATATAGATGTCTAACTGCCCACACGAGAGGCAAACATAAGAAGACGCCTCCTCTGGTGGCGCGTTGTGTTTGATACATTTTGTATTAAAATGGATAGTTAGTGCACTAGGCCTTTATGTCCTGCAGATTAATAACTACGTAAACAATACGTTCTTCCTTGTGATAACATAACATACTGTATAAAATTCGACATAATACCTGTTTTTGTTACTGTTTTAACTTAATACATGTAAACGTTCTAGCCGATTTCGACTATAGTGATTGAAATACCCAATTTTAGCTGTAAATCTTATGAACACAAATACCGTTAACATAGCTATATCTCATTTTGAAGACTTTTTGTTGCTGAGGTGTTGATGCTTATAAACTAAATCACGTCTTCTTCGTTCCTCGAATGCGTTTACTCTCTTCTGAATAAGTCTCCTCCGTTAATTACGCTTTCCAGCGAACGTCTCCCAGTGAGAAGGTTCGATGATGGTGTCTGTTTATATGTCTCTCCTGAACATCCTAACTCACACACTTAAATCAACTTAATACATACATCTGTATTAATCCGTAAAGTTAGTTCAATAGCAAAATTGATTAACATAACAGATTTCTCCTCTTTGCATAACATTCATTATTTTTTTCTTTTTTTTGTATACATTTCGAGACTTTCCAAAATCACCAGCTGTTTTTTAATATTTTATAAGTAAAAGTTCTTTAGGTGCGACTGTGAGGTAACTGGACGACAATGCAACGGAAGACTGTTACGGCAATATGGCGTCACGTTTCTGTACCATTTGGTTTTTAAATATTTTTGATTTTGTCAATAAATAGCTTAGAAACAAATCAATCAAAAATTTTGAAAAAAAAGAAATTAAATAAAAAATGGTACAATACAATTTATTATGTATAAATGGGCGCGCGACCGTGCTGCCATATGGTTTCAATATAAGTAAGTAACAAATTAAATCAAAGCTTCATTATCTGTAGTGCCATCTATCAGCTAATTCGGAACTTAAATAACACAGGATGTATTTTTAGCAACTCTTTGTTATAAAGTAAATAAAATATAGAAAAGTACGAACAGATTACTATGATAAGTAACTAATTAAATTAAAATAGAAGTTTTAGTTATGTTTACGCCAAAGAAGTTTTAATTCAATCTCGTGTGACGGTTTTTTTTTTAAGTCCCCTTTTTCCCCGACTTACCCTTATATATTTATTATTTCTTTCCTTTTTTATTTTATTTTTTTTTTTTCATTTCCTTTTTCTTTCTACTTATTTCTTCTTTTTCTATTCCTCCACTTCCATCCGCCCTCTCTAGTTTTCATCCTCCACTATTTTATTAGTACCCCTCCTACACCATCTGGTAGCCCCTGGACGAGTCACCGGGGCAGGAAGGAAAGATAATCACCGTCTCCTCGGTACCGGGCGCACACACAAGCGGGACTCTTTATCTTGAAGCGGGGGACGCCGCAAGCCCCATGCCTTAAGGCTCACATGGTCGGGCAGCCTTCTTCTTCCTACCCGGGGCTCCCACCTTTGGAAAGAAGACGCGCGTCAACGCTCCTGCCATCGCTCGACAGTGTGACGGTTACATGTACTAATATTTTTTTTTGGATTAAAATATTCCCACTGTGTATCTCATTTGATATTAACTGGCAATGTGGTTAAAGATAAAAAAAAAACCTAGAGGACGACTGATTCTCAAATGAAGCTGAACACACCTATAGGTACTTTTCGATAGATTTTCAACTGGGGAGTTATTTATTGATATATATATATGGCTATAAAGAGTATCCATCTTTTATTATCATCGCTTGATTGATTACTCGTATTTGTCGCTGCCATGATCAATTTTTGTGTAACAGTGCAGCGGTGAAAACTTTGTAACTCTTTGGCACCATCCGGGGAGTACATGCAGGGTATTGAGAGGTACACTTCCTGTGGACGCGAGTAACATTAGCCAGGAGTAATGGTAGCTAGCCAGATGAGCTTATAAAAAGTTCTACCACCATGCTAAGGTCTTTTCACGATGTCTTCCGCCATTGAAAGTTTCGGCTCATTGCAGGGAGTTAGGTCAATCTATCATTGAATCAATCGCTTCTTCGCTTCGCAATTGACGTAATCTATACATATGTATAATAAGAATGTAAATCTAACTTGTCTGTAGTTTTTAGATTTTTGTGAAAAACATTGTTGCACGTGTCTTGGAATAAGTAATACAATATATTTCAATCATTTTTAGAAATGTCTACCTGTCTGTTTGTTTGAACACGCATCGCTGGTAAAGTATTGCGTTCACGATAAAACCTCACCAAGAATATCATAAAGCATATATATCTTCGAGTAGCATTTAGTTTTGGTTTCGTTAATATTCGTTCACTCTATCAAAAGTTATTTTAGTGACGACGCGACTTAAGCGACTTAATACATTCAGATGCCTTTATTAGTCCTGTTTTTTACATTAGGTTCCACAGAGACGGAGCCGCGGGCACAGCTACTATTTATATAAATTTGTTGAAAAGATATTTCTAGGAAAACATATAATAAATGTTAGGGTGGGTCAAAAAAAACTTTTAATTTTTTTTACACCAATCGCCAAAAATTGAGTTAGCCAAATTAATTTCGTGCCTCTCATTTCCCATTTAACCTTTTATTTTTTTATTTTATTTTATTTAAAACCATGTTTTTTATCTTTAAGCTTTTTTTGAAAAAAACAAATGGAGCTCTATATTATTTTAGTTGAACTTAACTGCAAACTTTAACCAGTACTACGAAATTACCTTTTAGCCGCAATTTCCTACAAAATTATGTATTTAATTTTACCTCAAAACCGTTAACACAAATTCAAAAAAATCCCGGAAAGGCAACCCCCCTAAAAAAAACCAAACCCAATTTTTTTTTCGTCACTTGACAATTTCGTGGAGCAAACAAAAAAAAAATTATAAGTTTTTTTGGCCCACCCTAATAAATATATAGCTAATTGTTTGTACACCTGCCTCACGTATTGGAACCATGATTTTATATAAAGACATCATAAGATCATACATATCTCGTTAGTATATAGTAATGTGAGCATTAAAATTATAGTAAGATAAAATAATAGATAGTTCCTAAGTTGTGCTATTCGCTAATCGTGTAAACGGTAAATGTGTTGGCTTTGCCATTAAACACACCGGTTTCAATTACTGTCAAATGTATCGTAAATCTATCAATCTTGGATTGATATATACTAATTGATTCACTTTCATTACCGCAATGATATTCGGTCACAGATCTCAAGTTCGCCTTCCAGTTGAAAGTTATATTAAGATTTGATATTATCGATGCAAACTGTTATATGCGGGGGTTTATAAGTTGTCTTAAATATAAGCATCACGTGCCACGATTTCTATTCCCGTTTGAAAAGAAAATATGTTTGCCAAGTTCCGACTAACTATAAAGTTTATTTTGTCCTAGTCGAGAAGTGTGGTTAATACCACCCTTCATTCAAGAAATACATTAGGTTCATGAATATGGCTAGAAATATGGTTAAGTTTGCTATTAAAAGTTCTCGTTTCTATCGAACTTCGCATAGGGAGGCTTAAGGCATTGTAAAGGTATGTTATGTATTCTCAAGCTCAGTCACTGAACGCAGTAATTTAGCAATGGTGTCTGTTAAATGTTAAAGCAACCAGATAGACATTTTTTTTCTAAAAATGATTGAATTAATTCTTATCCCAAGACTTGTGCAATAATTTTTTTCACAAATATCTAAAAAGTACAGGCACGTTAGATTTACTTTCTTACTGATGTATAGATAACGAGCAAGTATTTTATATACAGGAAAAAAAATCGTAAGAAATGAAAGGCAAAAACTATATATTTTGTCTACAAAATCTCTTTAGTGTTTATAAAGATTGCCATTATTTTTAGATTAGGTCTAAGTGTTTTAGAGATAAACCTAAAAAAGATAATCGAAATCCACCCAGCAGATTTTATGTAATGCGCTGACAACAACAGACCTTTATCATTTTATTTATATAGATTTTACTTGATATCCAAATTGCTATGTATTCTTATAAGGCGTTAGTAATTTATAGATGAAATAATGTGAACGTGATAGATTTTGAATTGGCATGCCGTTTCTATGTGTTGGGAAAGTATCGCTTTTCCTTCCGATTGGAATGAATTATATTATATCCCAGTATGATAGCATGAAAGCGGATTTAGATCGTTAGCAATGACCATATTTGTGAGTCCGTCTGTCATATTGTCAATTAACCATAGGTAGGTTGAGAATATATCAATAGTTTCTCGGTCTCGTGAACGTGTACTGATAATAATAGATTGTGAAAATGGTATTCTGCTGATACCTCGGAATACGTACCTATTATGTTTTTGTAAGCAGTGAAATGAATAAATATTTTTTGTTAAATTATTCTTAAGTATTATTTGATTGCAAATTTACATGATTCATTGTTTTAGCTGTATTAGGATTACGGATTTCTTAATTTAAAAAGTGTGATTGTTTTTAAATGTCTGTTATGTCCTACTGATATCTTTGGTGATTATAATTTCACTCAAGGTCTGCAGTACCTAATTTCTGAATCTATTTTTGACGTGATAATGTCTTATAAATCGATGAACGCCGGCTGCACGCACGAAAAATCATGACTCATTGTCACGCTTCACCTGAGCCGACCGTGCAAGCGAGAGTGCGGAGCAAGCAATAGAGAGGCGCGATCGGCCTGAGCGTTCGGCTTGTGACACATCTATCTGTGTTCCGAGCCTTCGGTTGATGCGTGGACGAGTCGTTATCACGTAAAATTATCGTCCGTAAACCGACTTTATAGACAACCATTTTTTTTTTGTCGAATATCGCTTTAGCGCTTTAATTATGAACATTACATATGGAGTAATAGAATGAGGTATTAAAATGAATATAAATGTAATTAATTTTATTAAAAGTGGCATCCAAGTTTTTAATTTATAATGTAGGTACGTTAAACTTACGTAATCATGTAACATCGCCTGATTTAAAGTTCGTCATTCCTCTCTAAGATGTCGTATCTAAAAAAGGAGTGGTGTAGCTTGGTTGCATTTTTCCGCACCTTGAACGAATTTTTACCTAAATTACTATGTCCAAAATTATAAATCCAGTTTTAAGTATCATCGTAGACGCGCGAAATTTGTGCAAAACGAATATTCCTAGTTAATCTTTAATTATTTACTCATTTGATAATTCAGCATTATTTTGAATTAAATCTACATATACTATTGCTATAAAAAGGCGGTTTGTTTGTAAAGCGTAATCTCTGGAACACTCATCGGCGTTTTATTCTTATTTTAGTTTATCCATGAATAATAAATGGTTCATTTCAGCTTAGACGGAAATATTATTATTTATTTAGTTACATAATAAGTTGGAAAGTATACAATCATGGTATAAAATAAGAGACAGAATTGAAAGTAAAGTCAAGTCAAAGTAAACCTCAGCTTGTTAAAAATCAGCTATCAATCATTTATCGGTGTATTGCATCATATAGCAGAGTTGAGAGCTTTTAGGTTTAAAAAATGATCTTTTAGCTTTAGCGTATAAATCTTCATCTCCAAGTCCGTAGCACAATGTGTGAGGTGATCAACCGGTAGCTCATGTCGATAAAAATGTACAGGTTAAAAAAAAATAAACCTACATACCTACTAACTTAGTTTACAGATATAAAGTATATTATCTGCGTATTTTTAATTGTTTGATAAAAATATAAATAAATTTGCAATGTATTGTCCGTTGTAGGAAGAATTGGACTTGACAGCGGTTAACAAAGCAGCCATGATGGCGCTTCCGGCGGCGAAGAAATGGCAGATCTACTGCAGCAGAAGGCCACCTCCGGGGCAGGCGGCCCAACTCGCAACGGCACCACAAGTTGAAGACTACATAAAGGCTCTCAATGAAATTGCTGATGTAAGTTATCGTTAAAATATATATTTGATTTGTGACTTCTTAATCAAGGGTGATTTAATTTTTATTTTTATTCATAAAAAATATATCGATAGAAATGCTTATTCAGAGGCCAAACGAAACGTTTTCATTTAGTAATTTCTTTGATTGTCAAGTTCCGTACCGTTGATGTTCAGTTCTTGTCAAAAACTGTATCTTGTTCTTTTTTTTACTATCCACATCGTTTATCTCTAACTTTTATTTTAAATTTTGTATTAAAAGCATGGAGTTTAGAACAGAAATTAATTAACTCTATAGTTTCTTTATTATGTCTTAAGTGAGACAGATAATGTTGTTCTTCAAGGCTAGTAAATGGTTTGGTTTTTTTGTAAAACATTTTTCGTTTCCAGGCTTTCTCCTCGTCCGATTGCGTGCCACCGTCAGAAGCATGCGCTCTTCTCGACGGACTAAAAACAGCGTTGAGGACGCGAGCCCACAGTTTTGTGCTACGATTCGTGAAACAGGGCGGTCTGGGAGCACTTCTGGATGCGTTGCAAAAAGCACCGCGAGATGACGCGATCACAAGGCATAACCTCATCGCTGCCATAAAAGCTTTAATGAACAATTCAGTGAGTGGTTTAAAGTATCGTATTTTAATTAATAAACCTTATGTTTATCAATCAGTTCCAGATAATGGTTTCTAGGAAGCTAAAGATAAAAATTGGAATTTTATTTTATGGTATGTATCTAAGACAATGAATGAAAACTTCGGTCTAGTAACCTACGAAAAAAAAACTTATTACACTTAAGTACACTTAAGATAAAACCATTAAAGGATAATAAATGTAAAAAAACCGTTATAGGAACATATTCATTTTTGAAATAAAGATTCTGTATTATTGATTTAATTTATAGTACATCACGTAATACTGGTTTCGCTTATAATTAAATCACAAATTATTCGAATTAGTTGTATAACGTGGATATACTGTTAATACCAAAAATTAAAGAAAACATAATTCTAAAGAGTAAATTACATGATCAGTTATCCTAAAGGTTTAGTAAAATGCATTCATAAAGTGTAATTTTTTTATCGCTGTCGATAGAAGTGCATTTTTTTTAGAATATGCTTTATAGGTGATAGAAGTATAATTATGTATAGTAGTATTCTTGATTGTAACATTAAGTTTCGATATAATATAAATAATATATATGTATATAAACATATCTCACTGAAAAAAGGTCGTTAAGATCGGATTATCATTAAATACGTACCGTTTTATTTGTAAATAAGTACAAATTGATTCAAGTACTTAGTAGAGAGGAATATAGCTACAATATATTTTAGAAAGACCAGTTAAAAGTCTTCTATCCGATAAAATTTTATTTAGTGTACAAGATACACGCTGATATAAATGAATTGTTAACGCTATGAACAAAGTTTGGTTGGATGTTAATAATCTTCTAGTATATCTTTACATAGTGTACTGGTGTTTTTCGGCACACATGCATTCCTCACTAACTCTTATATGTATGATCAGCTTAGCTAGTTTAGCTTAGAAAGATTCGCGTTGTTACATCCAAGGCAATAGCCCGAGTCGAGGTTCGGCCACTTGGTACCTTTGAGCGCCATAAGTACTCGCCTCATTAGTCCAGTAAAGCTGTGATGAATGTGCCCATCAAACCAATATCGTATGGTCACTTCCAAAAAAATGAATAATATTTTACAGTATATGTATAAACTTAATAAATTGTCTGTAATATTTTGACTTTTAACACATTATTCTATGGATTGTTGTGTTGTAAACGGTTAATTTCTGGTCCATCTTCGCAGACTGGTCGTGCGCACGTACTGGCTCACCCCACAAGCATCGATCTAATCGCACAGTCGCTTGATACTGAGAATGTTAAAACCAAAGTCGCTGCACTCGAGATTCTTGGTGCCGTATGTTTGGTACCTGGGGGACATAAGAAGGTAGGTTGTAATGGGCTTTCGTCTGTATTTTCTAGTGTTGGAGTGTGTGGTCTTACAATTAGACACTTTTTATAATACAGTGACATTTTTTTAATACTTTATAGATTTTGTTCCTTGTGTTAGCGCTTGATCACAATATTATCTGATGTTAAATGACTATATGATACAAGACAGTGAACACGCTTAACCTACAGACGCACTGGCTCTCAAGTGCAACTGCCAGAACACATCTATAAGTGCTTGGCGACAAATTTTTATTTTAAGGGTAGTAGCTTACCAGGCTTAAAAAAAGCCCTACCACCATACTATGGCTTAATCACGATGTTTTCCTTTATCGAAAACTTCGACCCATTCGCAAGAATTCAAAGCTACGTTGATCGACGCGGTATTGTAACACATTAACGAATGAGCAATCATCGCTTTAAAGTAAAAAAATAATTCGAGTAAAAATGACTCCTTTGAAAGCTCTTATAATAAGTGTTAATAACGTAGATTGTGTTTTTACTAAATAAATAGACTTTGTACGTATAATGTAAGGAATGCAAGGATTTATTAGGTGTTCTGGATTTCGTAGTGGAAGGTCGCCTAAAGTTACAAGTTGGAAATGACAATTAAATAAAAAAATTGCAAATTAAGTCATCATTTCCTGAAAAAATATAGTTTTAACCATAGTTTCTGATAATCATACGTTATTCCGTAGTATTGATTGTTTTTTTTTCACAATCCAGGTGCTGGAAGCAATGATTTATTATCAGAAGTACGCCAGCGAAAGAGCTCGTTTCCAAAGCATAGTCAATGAGCTGGATAGAAGCACTGGAGCATATCGAGATGACTTAGGTCTTAAGACCGCAATCTTGTCTTTTATCAATGCAGTCCTTAACTATGGGCCCGGTGAAGAGAGCCTGGAATTTAGATTGCACTTGAGATACGAACTTTTGATGTTAGGAATACAACCAGGTGAGAAAACAAATTATTACGGAATTATTTTTTTAGGATTATTTATGAAATGTCTATAACCGTAAATTTAGGTTAATTGGAAGAGATTTGAAGCCTGGCATAGAAATATGGAAATAACTTCATTTTTAAATGATTTCAAACGAGAAGAGGGTTTCCTCAATTCGCTTGTTTTTTATGTTTGTTACCTCAGAATGTGGTCATTTCTAAACAGATTTAGAAAATTCTTATTGTAAACGGGCTATTTTTAAGGGCATAAATTTCATTGGCGTCGGACCATGTATATTGGGAACACCAAGGAACTATCCAAAATCGAATAGGAAATGTATAGTAGTTGAGATATTTGTATGTTTATGATAATCCAAAACTAGGTGACTTTTTTGAAGTTGGGTTTTATTTATTGGTAAAATTCTTTATTTGCTGGAACTGGAACATTTCAAGCGATCAAGGGGACTTCATTTAAATTTCATTAGCACTGGACCTTGCATGTAGAAAATATGGCAGGGAACTACTCAATATCAAGTAGGAAATATATACTGATGAGATATCATGATAAAGAAATAATAAGTAGATGTTTAACTATGGTCAAGGACATTCTGGACTTTTTTTAAAGTGACTATTTTTGAAGTCTGATTTATTTATTCATTTTTAGTGATTGAGAAACTACGTAAATACGAAAACGAGACCTTGGACAGGCATATTGAGTTCTTTGAAATGGTCCGTAACGAAGACGAGCGAGAGTTGGCGAGGCGATTCGACAAGGAACATGTTGACACCAAGAGCGCTACCGGCATGTTCGAATTACTACGAAGGAAACTCAGCCACACCGCCGCCTACCCTCACATGCTGTCGATGTTGCAACATCTATTATTGCTACCATGTAAGCTTTATTTAAATTCATTCATTTATCATCAGCCGGTAAGAGGCCCACTGTATGGCCATAGATCTTTTCCCGAAGGAACAAATGGGCATTATCACCACGTCAACCCAAGAAGTATTGGCGATTAAAAATTCTGAGAAATCCACAGTTCTATGTTTTCCCACATATAGTAGCACTACAAGAACATTTCTCTTCAGGTTTCCTCACGACATTTTCCATCACTGTCAGCCGATAGTGTTACCAACATTCGAATTCGAACGTGCGGATATCGGATTGGTATTTCATCAGTTAAACCACTAGACCATCACGAGTTATTCAATATTCATTCGACTTATCTCTCGAGAACAGAGCCTTTTTTACTATAAAAGTAACTTATGTCCTTTTCTGTTCTCTCGGTATTGTTTATGCTAAATTTCATGATGATCGGATGAGAGTTCAGCCTTAAAAGCATAATAAACAAACAAACTCACTTTCGTATTTACAAAATTAGTAAGAAAGCGAAGACTCCTTTCTTTATTGTAGCGCGGCAAAGTGACTGCACTATAGAGAGACGAACTATCCATCGACAATCGTCGCTGTCATGCGTCTTGCGTAAATGTTTCTTCATGTTACGTTACTGCTGTTGTTTCTATACGAAATGTGTGGACATGTTCTATCGTATTGTAAGGTTAAATATAAAATGAAGGACCTAGTTGTATAACCATAACGTGGAAGAACACAGTGCGGTGATGATGATGGTAATCATCGAACGGAATCATTTTCACTGGACATAGCTGAAAAAGACTGAAATCTTAGCAAACAAATTCACATACACTAGTTAGATGTTTATGAAATGGCTCCATTATAGTATGTAGTTGATGGAAGTTGTAGTATGTAGTACGTTCCAAAGACCACTCATAATACAAACAGGATATTTATCGAAAATCTACAGCTTGTGATCCTGCATAGGACATAGATTAGGAAGCTAGACCATGTTAAGTGTTAAATTTAGCTTATAATAAATTGCACATATGTAAGGCCTGCTAAGGTACTTCTTCTTGTAAAAGAAACTATTTAATCAGAATACTGGCTACTAATAAACAGGTTCTGCCTGGTTTTGAAGGCATTGTAAAAATATTTGAAAAATGTAAAAGTTAGTAAATAAATTTTGAATTTCTATTTTAATTATTTTGTCAGTGAAATCTAAAATTATGTCTGAATATTGAAGATTTTTCGAATTGCCGTTCACAGTGGAGTATAATCCTCAATCGCAACACTGGTTACTGTTGGATCGCGTCGTACAGCAAGTTGTACTGCAACAACCAGCAGCCGGAAGTCGCGCTAACAGTGAACAGGGCAGTGAACGAGGCAGTACTTGCGACCAGACTAAGGTAAAACTAGATTTTATGGAATTTTATGAGGAAAATTTAGTGTCGGTGCCCCCTTTTAGCGGTATTTTTTGATGAGATCGCTGATGCTCACTTGCAGATTCACGATCCCGATGTGGCACCGTTGGAAATAAATGTCGGTGAAATCGTACATCTACTGGCTAAAGAGGAAGAACTTGTCGCAGCGAGAAGTAAAGCTGAGAATCTTGAACGCGAGAATATCGATATGGCGACAGAATTAGCGAAAAAGGTAAGATTGCACTAAGATACGTTAGGTATCGATAACCATAATTTTACTATGGTAATCATAATTATAATAAGTCATTTATCATCATCAAGCTGGGCTAATTACGTTGCCGTTTTGATACTTTGTGCTTTTTTTGGGTGTTTAAATAACACGTTTAACTTATCTATTCAGTGCTTTACAAATAACACAAGTAAAGTTGAAAATTATGTTATGCAGACCGTTTCTACCAATATTTTGCAACCATAAGAGTTGAAATATATTATGTGTTCTATGCCTTTTATTCACTTTGTTAAAGAATGAAATCAGATTAAATAATTGCAGCTGGTAAAACAATATCAATTCTACAACAGTGTATGTTTTATCAAACATTAACTTATACATTTATTCGGAACGAATATACAATAATATAGTTAAAATGTATCTCGATGAAGTCAAATAAATTAGTAATTTGCTAACCTTAACTTTACATCACCAAATAATATAATTATAACGCTTTATAAACCTTCGAAATCAAACGTTAAAAATTCCATCACTCTAATCTAATTGAAGTTGTTTTAATTAAATAAAGTTACGTACTATTTATTATATTCGATTAAACAATCATAATATCATACGGAGAGGTGTAAATAACAAAGCATATCCATACAACGAGAACCGGCTTGGTGTGCCGTGCGGGTGTAACCGATCGGTGAGCTTGCATGTCTGAGGCGCGGGTGACTGACTAACAGGAGAAGCAAGTGGACCAGCAGAGCCAGGAGCGCGAGGAGCTCGAGGGAGTGGTCACGCGGCTGAAGGACCGCCTCGAGAGAGAGACCGCCGCCCACATGGAGTGCACCGACAGGGCGCGCGCCGCCGCTTGCAGGGCACATCTCCTCGAGCAACAGGTCACTCCACTCTCCATCTCACTCTCCGTCTCATTCCCCATCTCATTTCCCCTCTACTTCTCCCATTCCCCATGCACTTTTACCCACCGACACACTTTTCGATACTTGATTGATGAAAGCGTTATTACTTTGTGTAATTGACGTTACTTTGCCTAGTGGACGTTACTTTGCGTAGTGGAAATTACATTGCGTAGTGGACGTGACATTGCCTTGTGGACGTGTCATTGCGTAGTGGACGTTATAAGGCCTTGTGGACGTGTCATTGCGTAGTGGACGTTATAAGGCCTTGTGGACGTTTCATTGCGTAGTGGTAGTTTGCGCAATGAACGTTATTGCGTAGTGGATGTTGCTTTGTGCAATGGGTGTTACTTTGCGGAGTGGTTGTTATTTTCACTTCCGCTCGGAATTGATTGGCCTCGGCAACTTCTCACTTGAGCAAAAACCTTTGATTTTGTATGTGCGACGATCTGAAAATAGTTATAAAAAGAGCGAAACGTTAGTAATTGGAACAAAAAAAAAAGTAATTAAACGCGTCGTTAGGTGACGGTACAACCTTTCAGGCTCCATTTTTATCTGTCCCCTCATTCTCAATATCCCTTACTCTGTTCCTATAATCTCGCTTCTTATATATTTCACAATCCGCTTACCGTCTGTCTCATTCTCATCATCCACTTAAATTTTATTTATATAGCTTTAAGCTTTGCTGAGGCTCGCTTTGGATATCAGGGATTTAGTTTCATGGATACGCACGAATATGGAAATTTGAAGGTAAATTTACACATAACTTAATAAATTCATTTAAATATATACAAAAAAGTGAAATACCATTCGTAGTTTTAACAGTTTGAGTTTTAACAGGTTTTAACAGGTTGAGTTGGTCGGAGAGTTTCTAAAGCAAAAGTTGTATTAATTGCGTCACATGTAATGCAAAGTTGTTTTAGTTACAAAGTTAAATTTCTTAAGTTGGTTAAAAATGAGCAGTAGTAGAATTTATAATAAAGCGGCTTATTGTTGTGATATGTAACTTCGTTGTGTTTCAGGTAAGATATTGTTATAAATAATTCAAAACAACATCTATTTGAAACTCATTGTGACTTTTTTCTGTTTGCAGTTGAATCAAGAGAGAGCTGAAAGAGCGAGGTTCGAGAAACTGGTCAGCGAGGGAAGCATACCTGACGATGCTAAGGTTATTACTATATGCCACGTATCAGTAGAACTCTTATCTTATCTTAGAACGTAATCAAAAGAGTTTGGTGTAAACTATATAATTTATCGTACGTATTTTCGCATATTAATGAATGGAGTATATTTTTAGAAATTTAGAAGAGCGTATTACGTAAAGTGGTCTCAAATATCTATTTTTCATAGTAAAGTCTAAATGTTATCTGAAACCACTACTCCAAGAAGGAAGTAACAGTTATCAACGATAAAATATCTTATTTTAGGTCAGCAATTTGAAAAGTGCAGTGATCGACTCGTGCAGTATTCCCCCTCCCCCTCCCCCTCTAGCGCTCTGCCCTCCCCCCTTACCGCCGATGGCTCCCCCCGCGCCGGCGCCGCCTCCCGCCCCGCACGCTCCCCTCGCGCCCCTCGCCCCCTCCGCACCCAAGCCAAAGAAGAATATACCCACACCCAGTAATCTACTGAAGAGCTTCAATTGGAGCAAACTGCCCGACACGAAGCTGCACGGAACGATATGGCAGGAGCTTGACGACACGAAACTCTACAATGCAATGGATCTACACACAATCGACAAAATGTTCTGCGCTTATCAGAAAAATGGCGTTCAGGTTCGTATATTATTTACAATTTATGGTGTAGTATCAGCGAATGGTAAGAGTTCTTATACCAGATTAAAGGGTTCCTTCCCCTAAACTTAGTGGGAGTTTAAAGGCTCTAAGGCAAATAAAGGAGGCCTACGTGGTGAAAAAACTAGGTAAGAGAATTTAGGATTGTATATTTCGGAGTGTATACAATTGGTTATCACTGTTCTTGGACTGTGAATAACGTATAAGTATCCACTTTACTAAAAAAGGTTGTCGACGTAGAATTTGTATTCTTGTAACTGAGTTTTGTATTCCTACAGTAGAGCTTTAGGGATATCAGCTTTAAAAATGTAGATTTCTTCTTCTCCTTATTTTAAAAGTATTCGATTCGGGAGGATAGTCAAAAGGCTCAGACCAAAACTTGTAAATCTTACGCTTCGAAGGAAGTTAAGATTACCGATGTTTTATTACGTGTTTGGGTGCAATCAGAAGAATTGTGAACAAAGAAATATAATGATTATAAAACGTTTTCTCTTCTAATTTTTTACACATCAAGTTGTTCTCAAAACTGGGAACTTGATGGCGTGTGAATTTACTATCCTGGGACTAACAATAATTACATTTCGTTTATGCTGATTCCCGTTTGGATTCAATGCTGAGCATCTTGTGATCCGTTGTGTCCGTGAAGTGTTATGTGTGTCTGTGTTATTTGGTTGTTCGTTTTAAATTTTGTATTAACATTAATATGACCGACTAAACGTCCGTTTATCGTCATATAGGCTCCCATCGAAAATCAGCGCTGCAGTACTACTTACTGTATTGCTGATTTTTGCTGAATGGGTTCGCCAATTGTTGGATTTTTTGTAATTTAATTGTATGGTTGCTCCAACAATAAAGTATTTCTTTTTTCTTTCTTTCTCATTTCTTAAACTAATATAAAAACAGTCATTCGTTGAAGCGATGTAGTTCACGGTTGTAATTGTAAACGTGGTATGTCGCATTTTCAGAATGAAGGATCTGTGGAAGACCTCAGACAGCTCGGCTCGAAGCCGCGTACCAAGATCCTGTCTGTGATTGACGGCAGGCGCGCACAGAACTGTACCATCTTACTCTCCAAGCTCAAGATGACTGACGAGGAGATTTGTCGGTATGGTTATACTCCTATAATGAAAACATTACTCATATGACTTTTACCCCGTTTCATAGTGTTTTGTTATCAGTCCATTACTGGGTACGGTTATCCTTGAATCCTTAGTTGAAGCTAAAGGGTCTTGTATTCATGACTGTCCCTTTATGAGTAAAAGTCTGATTTCTCTTTCAAGAAAATATTCATGTTTAAAGAATTAGTGGCTTACAATTATTCTCCCATTATAGGTCAGAGTTTTAGTGTAATGCTATTTCCAGGGCTATACTACGTATGGACAGTGGTGAGCAGCTCCCGATCGACATGGTGGAACAACTGCTCAAGTTTACTCCAAGTGCTGAGGAGGCGGCTCTGCTGGAGGAGCACCAGGACGAGTTGGAGAGCATGGCGCGCGCTGATAGATTCCTGTATGAGATCTCCAAGTGAGTGTTTTGCGATATGCTATAGCATTTATAAGTTATCGTTAGTAGGTGGGAATTGTAAGAATACGGACTGGCGTTTCTCCTGATTTCTAGGTAGATAGTAGTTGTATCTAGGACTGGTTTGTCACTATATGTATTTAATATGCAATAAAACTGCAAAATATGAATATACACAAACATAATGGGCACAGCAACATAAGTAATGTATTATTCCATGTTTCACTGTTACTACTTCAGAGTCATTTACAAAATGTTTACCTTGCTAATTATTTGAAGTGGGTATCTGATAGGTACTTGACTAAATGTTACTTTTCCCTGACCAGAGTGCCAAAGTAGCATAGTTTAATATGGTTATAATTGTGACATACTCGCATGTCAAGCATGTCTCGCATCAAGATCATGTGTTTATTGGACAGACTTATGCCCGATTTCTGAGATACTCGGTTAAACTACCAATAGTTATTGACTCAACAAAGTTATCCATAAGATAGACTGTCAATTGGCCCGTTGAGTTTTACTGACATTTATCGTATGATTGAGTGTTCAGAAACGCAATTCGACAAGTTCTCGGACCGATGACGCTGTTGAATAGATAAATTACAATGAAAGCCCGGGACAGTATTACCTTATCACAGAAAACCGACGTGAAGTAATAGTGCTTGCATTGTTGCGTTTCGTTCGGTCAGTGAGAACGCCGGAGGCCCACTCTCCCACTCCTCCCCCCCCCCCCCCCCAACACAGTCTGGCAATGCACTAGCGACTCCCCTGGTGTTGCTAGTGTCTGTTCTCTGTCTGTTCGTTTGCCCCCTATGGTATAAAAAAAAATAAAATAAAAAAGTACCTCCAGAAACCGGGCATTAATCGTTTCGACATCCCTATTACCGTCGCAGTTGTGTCGTATGGAAGCGTTTTGTAAGTGTATATAGTAGGAAGGATGTGGAATTGTTAACGGAGTGGAGGGACGGTTCCAGAATCCCGCACTACTCGCAGCGCGTGCGCACGTTGCTGTTCAAGAAGAAGTTCAGCGTGGCGGCCGCCGAGGCGAGCGCGCGCGCCAGCACCGTGCTGCGCGCCGCACGCGACATGACGCGCTCGCGCCGCCTGCGAGCGCTCCTCGAGATAGTGCTCGCGCTCGGCAACTACATGAACAGGTAACTCTTCACTTCTACTATCTCCTTTTTTCTTTTTTTTTATTGTAGCTCGGCAAAGTGACTGTACTGTGCCTGATGTTAAGCACAGTACAATCCAAAAACAATGGCGACCACCAAAAGACATACTATCCATTGCCGGTCGCCGCTGTCATGCCGGCCTGAAAGCGACCCAGTCAGGGACAGACCCCCCCCCGGTTGCTGGATATACACCGGCTGATCCCGGAACGCGACACGCCCAAACGTGCCACTATGGCGGGTGTTCCACCTGGTGTACGGTGGTCGCGATCCAGTCGGGTACAGACACCCTACCACCCCGCAATATCCGCAAACCTATCATCCTTCCCCCTGCTACCTCTTTTCCCCCTCTTCTACCCTCTTCCCCCTCCTCTATACCTATCCTCTTTTCCCCTCTTCTATCCCTATCCTCTTCCCCCTCTTCTATCCCCATCCTCTTTTCCCCTCTTCTACCTTTGCCATCTTTCTCCCACTTCTATCTCCTAATCTCTTTCTCTCATCTACATTAATCTTCTTCTCACCTCCTCTATCCATATCCACTTTCTCCCACTTCCCCATTACTAGTCTACCACGCTCCTCCTCCTTCATTCCCCTTATCTAAATTTGTACACGTGATAAACAATACTCGAAAAGTGAGTCTGCTTCAAGATCTTTAGACTAATCGTTTATTTTTCTTGTTAAAAAATAAAACCGTTTGCTCGTATCCTATTTACCGAGATATAGACTCTACCTAATATGGAAACTAATCTGTGACAAATGAAAATTACTTTTTTGTAATTGGTTCCGCCTTTTTTTACGTTTTGAGTGTAAGCGTTTGAACACGATCTCACCTAATGTTAAATGACGATGTATTGTGATATGGTAATATGATGTTTAACTTAGAAAGTTTAGAGATAATTACTCCCAATACTAACTATCGATATAGGCATATAGATTCTAGATATCAGGTTTTCCGTCAGAGTGTGGTAAGTAACCAAGCAAGCTATAGAGAAGTCCTGCAAATTTGCAATGGTTTAATCGCGATGTTCTCCTTCAATGGCTCTTCGTAATATTCAAACCTATATTGATCCACACGGCGTTTGAATACATCGCAACTGAGTTTTAAGTTTATCTGAGGACAACAAAATTTATATATATAAGTTTATTACTGTTCAGAATTAAGTTTTAACTGAATTTTTTGCGTATTGCATTTATATCTAAATATATAAAAATCATGTATCCATGATGTTTGTCCACGATTAACTCCGAAACTACTCAACCTATCTTCATGAAAATTATCATTTATGAGTAATTTGGTACAACTTGAGAGATAGGATAATTTATTTCAATATTTCCCAATACTTTTTAATTACAAATTAAATGTTGATTATTTTTTATTAATTATAAGTTACATTAGTCTCGAACAGATGGCGCTTTAACCTAGTTTGTTGACAGAAAACTGTAAGACCGACTGTTATAGACGTCTCATAGATGGCGTCACGTTTTAATTTTGAATATCTCTTTCAAATCCAGATTCAAAATTTAATAACCGGGCCACAGCAACGCGTGGCTTCGTCAGCTAGTAATGTATAGTGATATAAATGGTAAAATGTAATGTACAGGGGTGCTCGCGGGAACGCGTCCGGGTTCCGGCTGTCGTCGCTCAACAAGTTGGCCGACACGAAGTCGAGCGTGTCGCGTAACACCACGCTGCTGCATTATCTCGTCGAGATGCTGGAGACTCAGGTGAGATCATCTTGAGTGGTTATTATCATTTTTTTCCTTTAATCATTTCAGTATTGGCCTCGAGGACATGAAAACCAAAACCAAGTACCGAGAGAAACGTCGGACTGTGTATTATATTATTTGTAGGGAGTAAAGATTTATTGACTAGTAATTTTGATAAGAAATCTAACACTGAAAGAATTTCAAATCGGATTAGTAGTTGATAAAGTAATATTAGTAATATAATAATATCAATACAGAAAGAACTTATATTTTAAAATAATCTTGTAAAAACAAGCTCAGAAGACATTTCAAGAGTGACATACTCATATTTAAAACAAATTTAAATACATGTCATTTTATTATATAAAATGACAACCTCACTGACCACCTCCAGATAATAGAGGTTTTAACAGTAGTTCCTGAGATTAGCTCGTTTTACCAAACAAACAAACCCTCCAGCGTTATAATATTAGAATAGATTGTTACTCTTCTCTAGTAGGGACTTAACTTGAGCCGTCATATAAGTTACAATAACTTTTGATATAGTGGACCGATTTTAATGAAACAAAGGCTAAGTTATTCTCGATGACTTTATTTATTTCTTGGTGAGGTTTTATTGTGAACCATGTAATTTAGCAGTGATGCGTGTTTATACAAAGAGACAGACAGACATTTCTAAAAATGATTGAAATGTATTTTATTACTTATTCCTAGACATTTTTGTAGGTGGTAGAGCCACGTTGAAGCTACTACTGGTTTCAGCACGAATGTGTCGGCTCGACCGCGGTACTACCACCACTACATAGAAACACCGACGTGAAGTAACAGTGCTTGCATTGTTGCGTTTCGTTCGGTCAGTGAGAGCGCCGGAGAAACACCTCCCCTCCCCTTCCCCGTCCCCTTTCCCCCTCCCCCCAAACACAGGCGGGCAATGCACTTGCGACTCTCCTGATGTTGCAAGTGTCTATGGACGGTGGTGATCACTTAACATCAGGTGACCCGCCTGTTCGTTTGCATCTAACGATATAAAAAAGAAAAGACCTGCAACGATTTTTTTTTTACGAAAATCGAAAAATACAGACACGTTAGATTTACGTTCTTATTATATGTATAGAAGATTCAACCGGACACATATATAAAGAGTTGGTTATAAAAATACATACTGTTGGTGCAGTTTAAAGACGTGCTGCTGCTGGAGGAGGACCTGCCGCACGTGCGCGCCGCCGCGAAGGTGTGCGCCGACCAGCTCGAGAAGGACGTGGGCGCCCTCCGCGCCGGACTGCGCGAGGTGTCTCGCGAGGTGGACTACCACGCGTCGCTGCCGGCGCCGCAGCCGGGCGACGCCTTCCTGCCCGTCATGCGAGAGTTCCACGCGCACGCCGTCTGCACCTTCACGCAACTCGAGGACTTATTCCAGGTACGTGTATCCATATAAATACAATCAGAGTGTCTGATAGTTAACCACAATAAATTTTGATAAACATAACTGATTTTAATGAAATAAACATTGAATGTTACTCAAAGATATATTTTATAACGTAGTATTTTAGCAGTGATGAGTGTTCATAGGAATAAACGGACATTTCTAAACTTGGTTAAAATGCATGTAAGCCTAGACACCTGCAACATATTCTTTATTTTATAAAAATGTAAAAAGTATACACACGTTAGATTCACATTGTTAATATGTTTATAGACGCGTTTGCGGATGATTAGAGTAATTGGAGAGTCGATACTCGTGTGACAGGACATGAAGAGCCGGCTGGAGGCGTGTGCGCACGCGTTCGGCGAGGAGGCGAGCTCCTCCCCGGAGCAGCTGTTCGGCGCCATCGACTCGTTCCTCGCGCAGCTCGCGGACGCACGCGCCGAGTGCGACGCCGCGCGACGCCGACGCGACGACGAGGAGCGACGCACCCGCCACGAGCAGGAGGTACCCGCACCCACACACGCTCAAACGCACCTACACGCAAACACGCACGCACACGTACACAAACACGCAGGCACACGTACACAAACACGCAGGCACACGTACACAAACACGCAGACACACGTACACACATGCACACATACACACATGCACACGCACACACATGCACACGTACACACATGCACACGTACACACAGGCACACGTACACACAGGTACACGTACACAAATGCACACAGGCACACGTACACATAGGCACACGTACACACAGGCACACGTTCACACAGGCACACGTACACCCAGGCACAAGCACACATGTACGCGCGTACACACGTACACAAACACGCAGGCACACGTATACAAACACGCAGGCACACCTACACAAACACGCAGGCACACCTACACAAACACGCAGGCACACCTACACAAACACGCAGGCACACGTACACAACCACGCAGGCACACGTACACAAACACGCAGGCACACCGACACAAACACGCAGGCACACGTACACAAACACGCAGGCACACCTACACAAACACGCAGGCACACCTACACAAACACGCAGGCACACCTACACAAACACGCAGGCACACCTACACAAACACGCAGGCACACGTACACAACCACGCAGGCACACATATACGCGCATACACACGTACCCATACCGAAACGTGCACGTACACGCACGTGCAAGTACTAATTTGAACGTACATATCCAATGACAAATCCAATTTTAGCCGTTCATAAGAATTCAAGTATGTTTTTATAAATATATTTTCCACATGTATATTTTTAATAAGTATCATAAAATGAAATTAAAAAACTTATGCACGCCAAAACGCCATTCACGGTGAATAAAGACTGAAAATCTTAAAAAAATTAAGAACTCATATGAGTGATAAAATTGAACTTGACTCGTTTCGAAATGTAACGACCGATATGTAAAACGAAGGTGTGCTAAATACACAATAAGAAATAGATCAATGTATAGTAATAGTACAAAGATTACTAAATTACGTTGGGTATTATTACTATGACGCCAGTTGGAAGAACTGTGTGATCGCCTGCATTTTGTTTTTTTTTTTAATTGTAAGATTGTTAACGACTTCGAAGTGGCTCTGTGTATACTTCTGCGTCTATTGGTCTGCTATTGCCTATAAATTAGGTGAACAAACGATATAGGTATTTTTTAAATCTAAAATTTGTTTTATTTTATTTTATTTTTTCTTTTATCTATTTTCTCCTTTTTTTTTTTTTTTTTTTTTTTTTAAAAATTTTATTCTTTTTTTTTTTTTTTTTTTTTTTTCTTTTTATTTTTTTACCATTTTTATATTTTTTTTTTTTTTAATTCTTCCCTCATTTTAATTTCACCAAAATCATATCATCTTCATATATATATTCAAATTTAATCCCTCTCCTCTCTTAATACATTTCTCCTAACAAATTTAAATTTCTTGGCACCGACTTCCAATACATCTCTAGGTAGCACACATATTCATATGTTTTATTTAATTTGGTTAATTTGATAAACTATTTATTTTCCGCTTTTTAGTGCCTTATGGGTTTTTGATTGATATTGAAGTCGGTTAATACTTTTTTTTTGAAAATTTACTTTATTTTTAGTGCGATTAACGTTTTCATTTCTTTATAAATAATAATACACAAGATCTTCTCGTTATTTATAAGATTCATCCTACGTTTTTTTTTTGCTTCTTGTGTTTATAAAATCGATTAGCTAATCTATTTGCATGCACCGATCTAATGATTGCTATGTATTAGCAATTTTATTGATTTAATTAAACTTCAATTTATTTAAAATTCAATATTTTAATTATTTTCATTCACAGCTCAAGAAACGTACAATGGAACGCAAACAGTCCAGCTTACTCGGTTCAGTTGGCAAATCGCTCGGTAAATCGAACGGCGACTGCAACGGCCACTCTAACGAGAGCTCCCGCGACGGCTCCCTCGCCAACGGACAGAAGGGTGAGTTCGACGACCTCATCTCCGCCCTCAGGACCGGCGACGTGTTCGGCGATGATGTCGCTAAATTCAAAAGAGCTAGAAAGACTTCGAAAATTAACCAAAAAGGCAGAGATTCACCGCCCAGAGGCGTCGTCTGCAGAGAGGATTCTAGGGAAAGGCAGAAGAACTGAAAAAAAAAACATTATCCTAGGGACAAACGTAATGAATTTCGGGACACGATTGTTTCGGACGATTCGGTTTTATGCTGAGAAACGTAGTTATAGATCTGACTTGAGTTTACAATTTAAGGAAATTAAATATAATTTTCCCAACGGCTTGGTTGAAACTTAGGAATTCATCGATATATAACATTGAAAATAATCGATGTATAACGTTGAAAATAATCGTATTGTATAACGTTGAAAATAATCGATTTGTATAATGTCGAAAATAATCGATATGTAATGATTAAAATAATCGATTTATAGTATTATTGATGCGAGTGATATTTACAAAGTAGAATAGGGTTTACTCAGATCCATATGTATTGGGTCACAAAAGAAAAACTTATGACTGAGGCGCAATTTACGTGCACCTGTGTTTATTTGCGAATATTTTGAATGATTGGATTTTGTCGATAAGTCGTTATATCGATTTAAACGTCATGACTGTTGCGACAACGAACGAACTGTCCGCTGCCATTTTATATTACATTTTAATATTATTCTAAACGGTATTCACAAGTCTAATGGTGCCTAATTTTCGACTATTCTATTTTATGTTCAAACCGTGATTTATAACTATCGAATTTGGATACTTTATTAAACTATGAATGGTATAAAAGTTTATAAAATATATAAATTGTAGTCGAGTAGTGAAGAATTGAAGTCGAATGTAAGACGTGAACTGTGACGTCATTGTATATAGAGTATCTCCATTCGATAGGTTTTGATGTTAATCGACTAATTTAGTCACAAGACTGCATGTTATTCCATAGGCGATTTATAATTTTAGATTATAAACTAACCGATAAGTGTTGTGCGATTTGAATAACTGTAGAATAAATATTTCATTTTATATATTTCGGTGGATTTTTGTGGGAACGTCATACTACCATACAACAATATTATTTAGAAAATGGTCTGTATGATTTTCAATGTTTATCTTATTTATGAATTATTTTATGGTACTTAACATCTGAACGATTAAAGTTTGATCACTATTTGGGAATTATTAATATAAATATATAAACATGAATTCATAAGGCTTGATTGGGTAAATAATTAAAGTTGATTTGTTGTTGGGATAAGTTACATTATCCTAATATTATTTATCACGTGATTTAAAAATTATTTTACGACGACAATCGAACATCGGACACAGCAGACATATTGTTGTATGGAAGTGTGACTTTACACTGTACATATGTTCAATATAACATCAACATATCTCGATTATAACTTTATCAAGAATAATTGACGTGTAGAGATATTTGACAGAATTTATTGCAATTTTTTTGACATGTTTGGGACGATATGACGTTGCTGTTAGCAATACAATTAGACGGCTCATATAGACCGTGACTTATCTTCATAAATAGCTTTTTATTCGTTGATTCCGATTTCAAAAAAATCGACTCCTAAATTGCACCACTATGTTCTCCATTTTGAAGTCGCTTTAAAATGAAATCACACGTTCATAGAGTAGGATAACTTGGTATAACTTCAGTATTAAATACTATAGTTTCACCATTGGTAACGTGCAAGTGGTTTTTTTGTAGCTATTTTTTTAATTTTCTGATATAAAGGTGGACTACGCTAATACTACGCACTGTCTATATGACCTATGGCGAGTTAAGTTTAGGGAATTGATCTACAAACTCATATAATATCATAATATAACGGAATCATAACAATTGACTTTAGAGTAGGAATTGATACAACAAAATATAAATACCTATTTAAGAGTTATAAGCAATTTTTTGGATTTTTGTAAATTTGATAACTATCATAATGATTGAATTGATAAGTAGTTGATTTTTTAGATTTTTGTAAAATTGATAACTATCATAATGATTGGATTGATAAGTACTTGATTTTTCGATAAATTTACATTTTTATATAACGAACTTGTGTTCTTGTCATTTTGTTTATTTATTTTAATTAAACGGATTTTATCGTGGATTTTTAATGCGGATATTTGATAAAGTCACTCCATTTATATTTTAAGGTTATAAATGTTCATTTTCATTTTTTTATTATATATATTCCTTTCAGTTATTGGTATTTCAGTCTAACCTACAATCAAGATAACTCTATCTTCTCTTACTTTCACTGTGTAAGTTCCTTGATGAAATGTTAGTTTTATCTTAAAATATTACCTGTAATACTACTTTACTCTTTATTCAATGTTTGGACACATTGAACGTTTTTACGCAAACTTTTAACAACTTTACGTTAGTAATTTAGAAAATTGGTTGTATATTAGTATATCCTAATTAAAATACACGATAAAATCCGAAAAACCCACGTCATACAGAATGTATTGTGATCGGGAAATATATAATTAAATATTAATTTATTAATTCTCAACTATTCAATGTAAATATAATTTTAATTTTGCTTAAATTCGTTACCGTGACACGCGAAAAGGTGGAAAGTATAATTTTTATTTATAAAAAAATAATTCTTAATTTCTGATGATTATAAGAGATTGTCATTTGTAAATGTTTATTATTTTGTTCAGTATTGGTAAGGCGTATAGTATATAATAAATATTATATTATCTATATGACATTATTTAAATTAAAATCTTTCAAAGAATCGATTATTTGTTTTCTTTATTTCCTTGTTTAATGTTGATTTTACAGGATATGCTTTCTGTAGATGAAGTAGTTTTTGCAATCGGTTAAGTATTTTCTGAGTTTATCTATTACAAACATAAAATTAAATGTTTTCTCTCTATAATCATTACATAGTATAAAACAAAGTCCCCTACCGCGTCTGTCTGTCTGTTCGCGATAAACTCAAAAACTACTGAACGAATTTTCAAACGGTTTTCATCAATGGATAAAGTGATTCATGAGGAACGTTTTGTTTGTCAAGGATTTTTTTATAATCAGGGCGGGACAACGTCTGCCGGACCCGCTAGTAGTAATATATTCTAGCTAGATGACCCGTGCAACTTCGTCGGCACCAAATCGATTATTAGCGGTTTCAATTGTATTTTTAAACGCAAAAATTCTTAAAAAAACCTAAAACCCGATTGCTGCGACATGTACCGCGTCCAACTGTGAATTCAAACTGTTCAGTGACTCACGCAAACATATACCCAGTTGGTATGTGAAAAATCTTTTAAAAGAAGCCTAGAACCCGTTCGGAGCATCACTTATTGAGCCCAATTGAGATAAAAACTAACCTACATATGTTGCCGTTAAATGTCTTCTCATTACCTCTTGGGTTGCTCTTGCGCCGCTCAACTTCGCGCCCGTTCACTATTCGAGTAGAGCCTACTTCAAGACTCAAAAATATCCAGAAAACTAAATTTATCAAATATCGAAACAACACACGTACTTACAAAACTCTAATTGAGATTAATCTTCTACAATGTAATGTAACCATTATCTAGGTTTATGTTTTTGGAAAAAATCTTGTCACCTTTGTTTAGCAAACATTTTTTATACAATAAAATAAATGTAACAACATATAAGTTTCGTTTACACATTTCTAATTCAACTGATTGATAATTACGCATAGAAATGTCATGTAGCCTTAGCTCAATTATAACGTACTGTACATTATACGGGCCGACGAAGACGTCGATTCGGAACCGAACAATTTTTTTTTGTTATTTGATTTTTTTTATGTAGCATAGGGAGATGAAATGTACTTTAAATTTTTAGCTAATCTGTCTGATATATAGCACAAAGAAAATTTACCAAAATCCGTCAAGAATTTCGTTAACTACAAATTTTTGACTTTCGTCCGTTATCCTGGAGAACCCCTTGCGTTTTATGGGACAAAAAGTATCCTAGATGTAACTTTATAATATTAGTTATCACTGTGTCAAGTTTCTATAAAATTGGTTAGTGATACGTGTTCACAGGGACAGACAGACAACAATTGTTAAAGGTTTAGTTTTGGCTTCTATATGGATAACAAAGTCTACCCCGATTATAATTTAAAAAAAAATTATATTATAGAAGATAATAATATTATAACGCGGAAGAGTTTGTTTGTTTGAACGCGCTAATCTCACAAATTACTGGTCCGATTTGAAAAGTGATACATAGCTTATTTATCGAGGAAGGCTATACACTATATATCATTACGATAAGACCAATGGGGGTGGAGAACCAATGAAGAATGTTCAAAAATCGAGGTTGTTTTCGGGTTCGGAGGCCAAAAGTAACTATTACACGCGGACGAACTCGGGCAGAAGCTAGTATGTTATATCGGTGTATAAACCACTACCTTACAAAATTTTGTGAAAATTTGTCTAGTAGTTTTTGCGTAAATTTCTTCTCTTTTATGTTTTCTTAAAAGTAAAATAAACAGTCATACAAATGTGATATATATGTAAAACATGACCTAAATATTATACCGGTGTGTAAGCTACTACCGTACCAAATTTCGTCCAAATCCGTTCAGTAGTTTTTGCGTGAATCCTGTACAAACGACAGACAGACAGACAAAAATTTTAAAAACTAGAAACGTGTTTAGCAATGGCAGAATCAATGAATTCTGAGCCCTCCCAGAGTATTTTTTCTTTAAAATATGTAATGTACAGATTTCGTTCTGTTAGCCTTTTATTATATGTATAGATAAAAATATATAAATATATAAAAGTAGTCAATTATCTTATAAACTAGAATTGTAAAATGTGCAAATTTCAGAACATTTGCTTTTGTTTCAATGGAAATATTATGGCAATATCACGAACTGAATACAATTTTCAAAAGACCCATTGGATATAGTTAAAAAGCGTATAAAAACCTTTTACGATGTTAACATAGTGCTTTATAACGTGATAGTTTAAGAAAGGTTGGACTTATGATAAAGAGGCATTTCATATGTACAGTGCATTCTTAGTTTATGGAAAATATAAATATAAAGAGCCTAAATTACCATGTCGAATACAAATCGAGTCAAAGAAAAAGCGTAAGGCACTTTACCCATGACGGGGCCTCTTGAGTCGGATAAGTTTTTAGTTTTTTGATATAGCTATGCTTCTTAGTTACGGTATGGTGAGTGATATTTAGGCCTTTGTTCATACCCAAGTTGCACAGCATTCTTTCAATATTTTATTCTCAGATTATTATTGATATACATTATAAATTATGACAAATTATTGAAATTGTTGACTAATATGACAGAAACCAAAACTGCGGTCCTTTAAACATAAACGAAGACGGCAACGACTACTTAAAATCAATTGATTTGCTTGTTTGCTTCATCTTCATGACATAAAAAAACGTTGATTTCTATTTTACAATATGCGATATTATCTAATACTAGCTAGCTCTTTAATTATTTCACAAAACAGACGTCACACAAATAATAATTCCCGCCACATTAGCGAACATAAAATATAAATGTGGGTGTGGGCCTTAAAAAAGTGAACACGACTTGATTAAAAGTTAAAACTTTCAACAATCCATGTTAGAAATAGGTTTCTAATTATAATTACTTAATAACTGTACATACATATGTAATTATTTACTAAAATCCGAAACTAAAAGAGATACCTTTATAAAACATAGTAAAGCTAAGTAGCTTTTTGTTCTACTTTAGCATTCTGCAATATTTCCTTTTACCCGGCTGCGCAAAGAGAGCGTAATGTTTTTCCCAGTGTCACATGTATTTCTATTTCTTTGGTACGCTCCTCTGTAGATAAAAACCATTTTATGAATGTCGAGATATGAGATGTCGTTACGGTCGTGTGAAATGTCTGAGTGATTTAGAATGATAATATTTAAGTATGCCGTTAGTAATCCAAAAAAAAATAGGTTTTGCTACGGTTTTGTTCCATAACGACTTAGTCGTATAAAATCAAAGCGGCAAAATAGGGAGGATGTATAAATGAAATAATTATGTGGCGAGATGTTTAAATTTCTTGTCGATTTTTATTAGTTTGAATTCACGTACGTGGACTTATCAGTAAAATATTTATATATCATTTTATTTACGTAGACATAACCCCGCAATTTATAGATTCAAATATGTCGTAATTTCGTATTTGTTCTATTTATTTACAATGAATCTTCAAGAAAATTCCATTTGATGTTAATATTTTGTTGTAAGTTTCTATTGGGGGGTTGTTATGAGTTGTCTATATCAAATTATACGAGTAGATCCACTTCTATTAAAAGTGCAAATCAGCATTCCTTCTTCTAAGAAACTAGTCGCTACGATACTAACGATAAATGCCATTCTATGCGCGGTGTTTTGATGGTTGTATGCTAGTTGTAAGTTAGACATTTGAAACATGACATGACAAGAGACATGATCAAATAAGACATTTGAATAATAAGTAAATAAACACTCTTAAATTTTTTTTAAGGTCCTCGCGCACTGGTTTACTATTTACCAAATAGTGTCGATGGGTGACGCGTTTGGTGATTTATGCAATGAGAGTGATTTTTAAGCAATTGAATTAAAAATACCTGTTATTCGTTGCTATACTAATATTATAAAGAGGTAAAGTTTGTGACATTGTAACGTTGTAGGGGGTAATCTCAGGAACTACTGGTCCGATTTGAAAAATTCTGTCAGTGTTATATAGCTTATTTATCCAGGAAGGTTCTAGGCTACATATTCTCAGGCTAAGACCAATAACAGCGGAGCACCAATGAATAATATTTCAAAATCGGGGATTTTTTCCTCTTGAGAGCATCCGCTGCGTGTTAGCGTTAGCCCAAAGTAACTATTCCACGCGAACGAAGTCACGAGCAGAGGCTAGTAGTTCATAATTATATAAAAATGTAATCAATATATTTTTTTTCTAAAATTGTATTTTGGTTTTGTTTGAATTAGTTGAAATTCGTGTAGATAGAAATTTGTAAAGAGTAAACAGTGGATTCAACGCAAAATTACCTAGTATTATACCTATGTGATAAAAAAGTAACGAGCAAATTGAAATTGATGAAAGCTGTCTGCTTTAGGCGTAGTTATTATTTTATATAGACTTTTCGTCAAAAATCCTACTTTCTTATTTCAATAAATATGATTTCCTATGCAAAAATAATTATAGTAATATTGACAAATGTATCTACAGACTTTCTCACAAGATGCATGATTACTATTTAGGATTAGATTGTAATAAATACAACATGTTCCTTCGAAATATCGCAATTTTTACAACGTTGTAGTGAAATTTATCAGATACATTGTGCCATGATAAAATAACAGCGAGTTGTCTATTGAAAGTAAATAAAAATATGAGTTTTTGTTTTTTTGCCTCGTGGGTGCTTGTTGTGGGGGGGGGGAAGAAATATCATAAGACGTCCTTCTCTCTCTCTTCTTTGTGGAGATTTTTTTATATATATTTTCTCACATATATATATATATATTATTTTTTTATATATATTTTTTCTCTTATTTCCCTCCCACCCCCCCCGGGTGATGGTCACATTTTTGTTGACCCCTTGGTTTTTTTTTTTTTATTTTTTGCCCCCCGTTTCAAATCCTTTGGGTGCCTCCTTTTCGTGTTGCCTTATTTGCTAATATTTATAACTAATGATATTAAATTAAGAAAGGGCGGAACGCCACAAGTTAATACTATATCTGAAATAAGTATTTTAAATGTATATTTTTCAATTATTATTTCTTGCTTTTTCCGCCTAAGACTACCGGCATGGTATGTTTTTCTCTTCTACTCTCCCCTATAAGCTTTCATCTCAGTATTCACACCTTTTATACAAATAGTACGCCTCAGAAAGGCCATCAATACGTACTTCCTCCACCTACTTCTATATTCGTGCACCTTCATACTTAACATTGCACTGGTTATAGTACTTTCATATCTCATGACGTTCCCGTACTAAGCTAACCTATTACCACCCATGTTTATTATTATATTTTTTATTATCATACGAAATTACTATTGTTTTAGTCTAAGCAGTTTCAGTATCAGTAATACATAACTTGGTAGAGAGACTTTTGCATATTTATTTGTTCCACAATGTGATTACAAACCAAACATAGCTTATAAGTATCAAGAAGCTGGTTCAAAATACACTCATCAAAAAAGTCTAAGCAACATGTACTAATTTAAATTTTAGGATGGTTCTTCACATTATAACGTTGTATTTTATTTTTAAAATAATATCTTTAGGGTTCTATGATGTAAAAATAACAGCTGTTGTCTTTATAAGTTCTTTTAATAACAGAAATGAACAATATTAGAATATACTGTAGAAACTAAGATACATAAGAAACTAAACTTTTTTCTTACAAAATGAAATTTCTAAAGAAAATGTATTTATTGTGAAAGAATAGAACAATTTAATACAAAGTATGGGTTCCTCTGCTATTCAGAACTTGTCGGCAACGATTATTCATTGAATTAATGAGACTGTTTATGTCATCTTGCGATATTCGCTCCCAATGGAATTGTAGCAAATCCTTCAGCTGTTGGGTTGTTGTCGCTCCGTCCAAGTCCTTCAAAACACGTCTCTGGAACATGTCCCATGCGTGCTCGATGGGGTTGAGATCTGGCGATTGTGCAGGCCAGGGCAATACCCGGATGTTCTCCGTTGCAAAGTATTCACTGGTTCGCCGAGCTGTATGTGAACGCGCATTGTCATGCATTAACCTAAAATCGGAGCCAAAGGTTTGTGCAAATGGATAGACATAAGGTCTGAGAATATCCTCAATGTAATTTTCAGCATTCATGTTTCCATTTACAAAAACGAGTTCAGTTCGCCTGTTCTTCATAATACCCGCCCATAACATAACTGTTGAGCCGCTGTATGGATGAACTTCCTGAACGCACCTGAGCCTTTCAGTATTTCCGGGCCGACGATACACTCGCACCCTTCTTGTATCAGGCTTAAACCCGAATCGCGACTCATCGGAAAACATAATTTTATCCCATTGTTCCTGGGTCCATGTTATGCGTTCTCTACACCATTCATATCGACGAGCGCGATTCCCGTGACGTATCGGTGGGCACCTGATTGGGCGTCGAGCTCGTAGGCCGTACTCATGCAGTCGATTTCGCACAGTTTGAGAACTTACATCAACACCACTTGAAATTTGTAGCCTCAAACTTATCTCTCGAGCGGTTAACATCGGCTGGCGTCTTGCAGTCAGTTGTATGTACCGGTCTTGCCGAGTGGTTGTACTCCTTTTACGGCCTGGATGCTGTTCAGCGGGTTCTCCTGTATTATTGCAGCGCTGCCAAAGACGACAAATAACATTTCTATGAATGCCAAAATGTCGAGATACCTGAGATTGATTACTTCCCGCTTGCAACATCCCTACAGCTCTTTGCATTTCATCTGCCATCAAATGACGTCGCTTCATGACGTAAAGAATATCTAACAACTCAATTTTGTCGCTAACTTTATTTAAATGGGTCGTAAAATTATAAAATCAAGACTAAACGTAGCAATTAAAACGCACTTAAATTCAAACAAATTCGCAGTCATTTGAATTTTATGAAAAAACAAAACATAATCAAATTTTTTTTTTACAACCAGCCAGTATGTCATCAATAACAAAAAAGTTTACTTACCTACGCACTTTGTTTGAGTAAATACTTAGAAATTAATTAATATAAATGGTAAAATTTGTAATATCACGCATGTTGCTTAGACTTTTTTGATGTGTGTACATTATCAATCAAAATAAAAATCATGTTCCTCATAAAAGGTTTGTTCTCTGGAGGTAATTGAGTTTCCGACGGTCCTTCTTGATAATAGATAGGGCTTATTAACAGCGCACCACCTTTCGGTGTAATAAAGTAATCAACTGATTATCACAAAATTTTCATACATATTATCAATGGACATAGGTACCTTCCATCCAGAAAAAAAAACACAAACATTACTTCCCTAGAGATATGTCAAATGTACGTTAATACGAAAGAAGCCGCGGGCAAAAATTAGTTTTACGAAAATGTTGGAATTTATAGAAAAAAATATAAATAATTTGTAGCTGGATTTTTCAACAGAAGTGTGGATTTTAAACTACACTGCAACATAGAATCTGATAGAAGTGTTTTCACTGTCATGTGGTTCAAGAGTTAGCGGGGCGACAGACAGGGCCATATCTATCGACAAGGGACTCTATGAGTGCTCGTAACATGTAAAATTGCGATGGAAGCGTCATTATCTACACAGAAATATTGACAAACAAAAGACGACTTTTACATAACTTATGTGTGACTCAATAATGCGATTACGTTATATAATGTTACGTGAAAGAATAATGTATTGGAATTGTTTCAACTGATTGTGTTATGTAAGTTATCATTACATAGTATAAAACAAAGTCCCCTAACGCGTCTGTCTGTCTGTCTGTTCGCGATAAACTCAGAAACTACTGAACGGATCTTTATGCGGTTTTCACCAGTGGATAAAGTGATTCACGAGGAACGTTTTTGTATATAATTTGTCCAGAATTTTTTTATAATCAAGGCGGGACAACGTCTGCCGGGCCCGCTAGTTGTTACATAATATCATCACTCCATACGTATAACTCTGTATTTCTCAGATACAGAGTTAATCATCCATGCGTTATAGAAATTTATTGTAATGATGCATTCATTAAATACGTCAATTATTATGTCATACATTATTAGAATATTTAATTTATTTAAGAAACATGGACTTCACTATATCAAATTAACCCAGAAAAAGAGCGCGTTTTAACTTTTGTAAATAATATTTCTACTGTGTGTGCTCTTAAAATAAATTAGTTGTAACCAAAATGTCGTGTTGGTCGTTTTCCGGTCGAATATCCATTCCATGAATACCCACCAATTAAAGTAAAAATAAGTAAGATATATTTAGTAATTACAGATTAAGTGGTACAATTTTTCAGCAGTAATTCAAAACAAAACCCCAATTTTGTAAAATTGATGTCACAAAAGAACCGAATTGTACGGAACGTTTTCAATAGAAGGACCTACATGCGTGAAACATTTCCGTTTAAATTAATTTCTTTTAAGCGTAATTCCCAGAACGAACTGACTTGGTAATGGCGGATCTCGCCATTTGTATAAAATTACCGTACGTATATTAAAAGTATTCAGTGCGAGAAACAGAGCCGTAACTAGAAATAAACCGGCCCTGCATTAAATTTGTTAGGAGGCTGCAAGGTTACTATTAAATTACAACGTGTCACGTGGGACCTAACATCTTTAACGTGACCAGAATTTATGCAAATTTTTTAAGTGAAACTTCTTATGGCACGGTAGAGAAAAAATCAGTTACGCTATCTGTACCTGTAACTCTCTCTGTGATGCTCTCCGTTGTTTCTATCACGTTAGTATCAGTATCTGTCTCGCTCACACTTCATAAAATAACTCTGTCCGTCACACTAACTGGAATATTAAAGTTACGGTCTTGAGGGAAGCCGCGGGTGACATTATTATCATTTTTAAGTAAGTAAGAAAAAATTGATCAAAACTATGTTTTATTGGAAATTAAGAAAAATGTCCGTGATTTAAAAAATAAATAAGCAAATGTCATACCATTTTGGAATCCTTGTAAAATGCTTAAACTTTTCAAGTTACTTGCCAAGCTTGTCTAGTACATTTTTTTCAGTATGGTCAGTTAAATCTGGTTGAAGTATTAAAAGTATTAATTTCAAATTTTTGAACTGAGCAAAAAGTGACATTTACTTCCAAGCTGGAACAGCTGTCTTAAAATTTTAGGCCAGAGTTTAAAAGATGCAGTATCCAGCGTTACATAACGGAAAAAAAAACAGAAAAAAATATTTAAAAAGTAAAAATCTGTAGTAAAAGGAGTGTACATATCCTTAACAGGTTGTCGATTTTTTTAAATACCCATAATTTTAAAATTCGTAACTTAGATTATTTTAAATATTTTTCTGATAATTATTATGACTTAGCCCGTTACCCGATTTCGACTTGACGTCGACTTCTTTCACAGCCTGTAGATATAATTTAATACATATAGGCCAAAGAAGTTTCACTTCCACTAATACACACAATATTTTCTCTTCTAGAGTGTTGGTATTCGATAGAGTAACAATTAAGATTATTTAGGGAATTTCATGAAAACATTCTCGTTCTTATCTTTATAGCCTGAATTTATTGTTATCTCATATCTCCGTTAGTACTAAGTAGCCTTATATCGCAGAAATTTTGAGGTTGCTCGTAACATTTTAGGAAATTTTACTTACATAGGGACCCGTGTACCATGGGCAAGGCCGATGTTGCCATAGCTTCATCCCTGGAGACAGAGAGAGCGGGAATGTATTAGAACGACTTCGCGGTATCTTTATTGACAATCTACTAAATTGCTATTTTATTTCAGAGTTCGGTTTCCCGGAGTTCGTATTTTACAGGCTTTAGACGACGTCACGCAATCGAATGGAAGGATTTTATTCGAATAAATCTTAGAGAAAACCAAACAAATAATATTTTACAACGACATATGTATATTTTTTTAATGCTATAGCAATCTATCACTACAGAATGTCACGATTTTGGCAAGGAGACGTCCTTAAAGTGATGAGTATTTTTTATATTTAGATTCCCTTTCCTCGTTGGTCAGATTTGGTAATATACTGTGAAATTAAACTTTCTCTCACGTGAGATCTACACAATAATTTTTATACAATAAAATTTATTTGATATTACTAAATAATAATATTTTCTAAGCAATTTCTGAATATATTTAGTGTCCTCTTTTAAATAAATAAAATGATAAGAGGTCTGCTGTTATGTGCACATCACGCAAAGATTATTGGGTACATTTATTATTTATATATTGTTTAGTTTTAATTCTTAGACACTTTGTCGTTATGGGAAAGTAGAAATTATTACGATATCTTCTTTCGATATAAAGTTTTAAGAAACTATGATTGTAGAAGCACTACACGTTGAGTGATGTGTATCTTCTTGGCATAGAGAAGTTGGGTAAGCGGTGTGATGCGCATGTATAGGAAAGTGGAAGTAAATGGGTAAGATTGTTTACAAGGATTTTTCTTAGCAAAATATATTTTTGCTCTCATTTTATATTATGTTTTTCTCTCTGTAAATAAAGTATACTATTGAGATAATAATCAACGTAAACAAAGTCGCGGTTATTACCTAGTTAAATACAATATATTATGTGTATATGCATATTTTGAAATTAAAGAAGTGACGTTTGATTTTACGTCCTTCCTTATCTTATTAGATTTGGTGATGTTTGCTGGACTCTCTCCCTCAATTTTAAGCTCACGATTAACGTACATTCTCTAAGTGGAAAAAGTCTACTCCTCTGTAATATATAGATATAGATTAGAGTTCTCTTTTTCCTTCTATGTCTAAATAGTGTGAATTCATTATTCATTGAACAATTTTAAAATTAACCTTTATAAATAGCTCAAATACCAAGGAATATAGATTAGTTATTAGGCACGTTAAACGTCTACTTGTTTAATCCAAGGCCGTTACCCTCGTATCATCGTGCCCCAGTCATGTGTGAAAAGACTTGTAAAGTTCAACAGTTCCGTGGGTAATAAATTATGGAACGAAATTCTGATGGATAATAATAATTAATGTGAAAATTTGATTTGCTATTAGCGTAATACGAGTTCCTTGACCTTAAAGATTATGTAGGAATTTGTGAGTCAATTATTGATTCTTACTAGAAATTCGTAAACTGATACTTATTACTTACTAAACGAGGGCGGAATCAGGATATATTTCTGGGGGACACAAGAACCAGATAAGTAAGGAGTGTGCTATTAATATTCTGGATTAATTATTTATTAATGACAGATATTAAAATGTATATAAAATGCTTGTAAATGTTCTATACAATAAATTACACATAAATAATGTGGTTCCAAATCAAATCAGATCAATAATACTTTATTAGATTTAGGCCCTAGAAAGGCGGCTATGAATATCAAAATTACCAGCGATTCGGAAAACAACCCAGTCATCGAGAAGCACCGGTAAGAAACTCGATGTAGTTCATCTTTTCATCATACATATTTTTACAAACATAGATAGTTGCATTCGTTTTTGGCGAAAGCACAGAGAGAGACGTCATTTCCAGACGTCACTATAGTTCACATAAGCCTTTAGGTTTGACCCCGTTTGACATGGTGCTTGAACTCACGATCCGGCAAATCGGTAATGTGCTAAAGAACCGGCAAGAAACTCAATCTGGTTTATAAAATGATCGCTGCTGAATATGTTTACTTCTTCAGAGTTCATCATTGAAGTAGTGGCTTGATAGATATTTACTAAGACCGGCCCATTTACAGGATCTTTTCTTATACTGCGAACATATCGGAACGCATCCAACCGGAGTAACGTAGAAAAAAACTACGAAGATTAGCCCGGTAATTGTCTGAGTGTGTAATCGATATATGAAAACTATTTCCTAAATTAGTAACCTCCAGAGTTTGTTTTTTAAATGAGTTATGAAGTAAGTTACGCCGTAACTGGAATTGATTTCCTCGATGGAAACAAGTTTACTATAACTCTGTACGACTTGTATAATTCGTTTCGTAAGTTCTGTACAAAGGAACCAAGACCAAGACGAACAATTATACTGAGTTCTAAATTATTCAAGTCATATCACAGTCATTCGATGCAGATTTGTTCGTAGAAGTATAGCACATATAACTTTACTTTAATTAACAACAAACTGTATATATATGTTTATTATATAATAGGAATAGGTACATTAATACGAGAGTACTTGTACAGTATAAATATGAGAGACAGTACGGAAACTACCTACAAACGCTCGAAAACGGCACACTCACACAAACATGCGCATTGACATAGTTTCTTGTCGGTTCTTCTCGATGACTGGATTATTTGTCCGAATCGATGGCAGTTTTGACGTTCATGAGCGCCTTGTCAGGGTCTTAATCGAGTAAAGTATTTCTGATTTTGATTTTTAACACTACATTTTTTTTCTGGATGAAAGGTATCCCATGTCTTTTTCGTGACCAACGTTAATGCTTGTGATGATCGATTGAGTAGTTAAAGTAAGCGTAACAAACTAACATACCCAGATACTTATTTATAATATTAGTTAGGATAATATATGCAAAAATGAATGTAGTTTTTTTGCCACAAGGGAAAAAAAAACAATTTTATCCCTTATACGTGTTTTATTATATACTATTTAATTATATACTAAAACGTTCCTCGTGAATCACTCTGTCCACTGGTGAAAACCGCATGAAAATCCGTTCGGTAGTTTTTGAGTTTATCGCGAACAGACAGACAGACAGACGTGACAGAGGACTTTCTTTTATACTATGTAATGATTCATAATCTTGTGTTTTTTGACTCAATAAATTGTTTCCACGTGTCTTGGAATAAGTACCTAATAAAATACATTTCAATCGATTATAGAAATGTCTGTCTGTCTTTTTATATGAATACACATCACTGGTAAAGTACTGCGTTCACGATATAACCTCACCAAGAAAATTATAAAGCATATATCCTCTAGGAATATTAAGTCTTGGTTTCACTAGAATCTGTTCACTCTATCAAAAGTTATTGTAATTTTAATGACGACGCGAATCGTACTTAACGAGAGAAAAGTAAATAAGTAAACGGATTTAATACATTCAGAAGATATTATTAGTCATTGTTTCTTTACATAAGGTTCCACGTGGTGGGAGTCGCGATCGAGGGCTAGTTTGATATATGAGAAGTCAATCCTTGATGAAAATTGCGCACGAATGTATTAAATGTTAAGCCTCTTTTATAATATGTAAAAGGAAATAAACAGGAAATTAGAATCTACAACGCTGTTATTGTTTGTTACATTCGCTTGTTCTCACCTGAGTGTTTAATAAACTTCAATACAGTTCGATGACTTTGAATAGAGTTTCCTTATGATCCTGGTTCGAAACGTGGTGAAGTGTACATTTACAAAACTAGTCTGTTTATTGTTTGATAACGAATGAATCATTATTTTAACTAAAACAAACTCGCTGATCGCGGAACGAGATGACATAAATCGAGTCACTGTGATTTTGTTAATTATTTTTCTCTATCAGAGAAATTTATCGTTTATTCTAAACTCATATGAAGATTATATTATTAGTTATTACAATCGTTGTGTATAAATACTGTATACAATATTATGACGCTATTATTAGTAACACATGTTACGCTCTGTGGACTAAAATTCACACATATGTGTATATTTTCCTATGACATGGGGTCAAGCGTAACGTGAAGAGGCATTTACGCATGCCGGAATGACAGCGACGACCGACGGAAGAGGGCGTATCTCTCGGTGATCGCCGTTGTTTTTAGATTGTATTGTGCTTACCCTCAGGCACAGAGCAGTCACTTTGCCGTGTTACAATAAAAAAAAATGATTCAGTGGGTACTCAGAAGTGCTTTTTCATAATAAATACTTAAAATAGCTATACAGCTTATTCTTTCACGATTGTTTATATTGTACAACCTAAAGTTACAAATTAAAATTCCCGAAAATAATTGAATCACACTTAATGATATAATAACGAAAATAACTCTGTGAAATTTTCTCAATTGGATTGAGTTTAATGAAATTTAGTGTAAAGCTTGCTTAAGGGCTAGATTTTCATTATAAATACATCGAAACTATGCAGATGATGTCACGGAAAAAGATATTGTTAATATAGACGAAGAGTAAGAAATTATATTCGCTAAGTTTATAAACTCGGTATATTGGAAATGCGTTTGCATATCCTTTATGCAAATACCATACATCTTCTCTACGGTTGAACAAGGAGTTGAAAATAGATATCCGGTTTAAACTCATCATTTATTGTCATCTCTTTTATATAGTAGAACAATAATAGTAATCAGTCTAAATTATCATAATGAAAGGTTAACGTTTGTGAATATATCTGTAGTCTAATCGTAATCTCTTACTATTAGAAAGCTATGTTTTTTAGTAAGGGATTTACTTTGTTGTAATCAAATTTTATATCATAATTAATCGGACCAAATCACAAGGGATCGCTATTAAACAATAAAATGAATTTTTAAGTACAAAAAAGTCGGTTTCAACGAGTATACACTAATATTTATCTAACAAGACTCTGTCGTTTTACTTTCCAGACCGAATTGATTTTACTTTGTTTTCATAGAACTTTGAGTTTTTCTTTTATCGAGATATACTTAATTGTTAGCTTTACAAAGTTAAAATAAATTAACGAACGTTTTGAAAGAAATCTAAAAGTTTATGAAAAACGAAAATAAATGTTTCGGTTCAGTTGTATTTTTTATTATTATCATTGTGATCTGGTTATTAAATTCAAATAATTATTCCGCTAAAATAAAGTTCAATTGTAAAAATAGATGTGTGCCAAATTCAACATACTTTAAAAGTATTTAAATACAAGGCAGTACTTTAATTTGAATCAGTATTCAATAAACTTAAAAATTATTACCATATCTTCGGAATAAGTTCAAAAATACCCCAATACATTATTTAACTCCGGTATGTCCCCGCGGGAATAACTAACTAAAATTGATTTGAATTCAATGCCGATAGTGAGTTAAGTCTCATTCGATGTAGAGAGAGTAGCGTTATGTTTAATTTAATATGAAATTATTTTGTAATTACTTGAATTTAATTACGTGTTCTGGGTTTATTAATTTGTTTCTAATTACACAACTCTTATGGAGAGGTAAAGTTAGCATGCAGCATGTTTATTTATAGAAAGTAATCTTTGGCAATATAGAGCGGAAAATAAAAAATATCTCAATGCTAAAAAACAAAGTTTACATTGCTGGTAATGTTCTATATTATTCCTATACTTCAAAAAAAAAAAAACATTCTGTTGTGTGTATTATTTGCTGGGAGTGACCAAACTGTTTGAAGTTTGTTTTAATATTAACACGGTGAAGTGTTGTTCTCTAACTGTTTCATGGGCACATTCAAAAAACAATCGCGATCATCGAGAGAACGTTAATACATCGCTGGTCCTCCCAGCTATAGGCGGTTATAGCTATATATTGGTTGATTCCAAAACGTAACTAAAATTACAAAAGTAAAAAAGAGTCACCTGTAACGGTTTTATCAGCATGTGCTGGCTGCGATCTAGTCTTCCCTACAACTAGGCTTGCTTAGACAGTATATATACTAATTTATTTTGGATCGTATGACATTTAATAGTGTGTTACTATGTCAGATATTTACATGTGTGCGTCGCAAGTGGTCGCGGTTTAGTCCGACTAAATACGGTGGTACGGTGGTACTATCTGTGAAAATATATAGAGTGGTAGAGCCACGCCGAAGCTGTTACGGGTCATGAATGGGTCGGCTCGCCCGGGGTAGTAAGTACCTCTCATAGAAAACCGACGTAAAGTAACAGTGTTTACATTGTTGCGTTTCGTTCGGTCAGTGAGAGCGCCGGGGCCCACATCCCTTTCCCCCTCCCCATCCCCTCTCCCTCCTCCTTCTAAACACAGGCTAGCAACGCACTTGCGACTGATATTGCAAGTGTCTATGGACGGTGGTGATCATTTAACATCAGGTGACCCACCTGTTCGTTTGCCTCCTATGACATAAAAAAATAAAATAATGATTTTAAGCTAAAAGCTCTACCAAGAAGTTTATTTCAATATTTGTGTTTTTTTTTTTATAATTTATAGTACGTTTGAACATAATCAAAGATGTCAACTTAGACCTAACAAGTCAAACCTAAGGGGACTGGCTTTCAAGTGCAGCTGCCGGAACACACCAACTGATGCTTGGCGACAGACTTTCAGCTTGAAGGTGGTAGTTAGCGAAGCAGATTTAGAAAAAAACTTTTTTTTTATATCATAGGAGGCAAACGGACAGGTGGGTCATCTGATGTTAAGTGATCACCACCGTCCATAGACACTTGCAACACCAGGAGAGTCGCAAGTGCGTTGCCAACCTGTCTCGAGGGTGAGGGGGAGTAAGGGAAGGTGGGCCTCCGGTCCATACCCCTATGCTATGGTTTCATCATGATATTTCCTTCAACGGAAGCTCCAACTTAATTGCAAGGATTCGAACCTACGTTCATCGATGCTGTGTCCGAGCACGCTATCAACTAAGCTATCATCGCTTCAAACACAGCAGAAATGCCAATAAATATTTTATTACTAATAGAAAATATCATAATACATACACAGGTCTCTAGGGCTGTTTATTTGGCCTTTTTCAATATTTATCCAAAAATATATGTTAGGTAGTTGCCTTAGTTCATGAATTTTTCTCTATTACCTAATAGGTTTTTGATTAATTATAATATTTTGATTGATGTCGTAATGTTTTTTGCGCGCGCTTAGTAGGACCCTTTACCCTCTTAGAACAAATCACATGCTCCAGTAATTTAATTAGTAAGGAAATATATAAGAAAACGTTGCCTTTCCTATGAGTAGCCATATGTGGAGCAGTCTAATATATGTACGCTATAAACTACTTTATATTGAAATAACAGATTAAGAAAACAACACACGTAGCCTAAAGAAATGCTTTCAAAAACGTCTTATGGGAGGGTTTTGAAATTCTGATCCGCAACATTTTTTGCGACGAAAAGAGTTGGAGGTGAACTAGGGATGTTCATCCGAAAAAAGTATCGGTATTTTTATCGATACGATATATCGCATTGTTATTTCGATGTTAACAAATACATCGAACAAATATATCGATATTTTGGATATACCGAAAAGAGTTCATATTTCATTACTTAATACTAAGAGATACCTAAAAAGAGGAAAAATGAAAGCCGTCCTCTATTAAGAATTAAAAATGCATTAGGACTAGTATTTTTTTTTCTCGATATTTCTAATTTAAATCTTTCATAAATACTACACTCATTGATATATTTAGAGGAAAGAAAATGGTAGAATAACAGAAAATATTTTCTTATTTAGTAAACATCCGATGTTCGATATATCGAATAACAAATATCGATAAACATACCGATATACACTGATCCGATATATCGAAGCTAAATATCGATATATATCCAATTCCTCTAAGGTAAACACTATGGCAGGTAGAGTGGGAGCAGTGTCTCGCTTGCGTTCGGGTATTGGAGAACAGCGTACTTTTCGCTTCCTTTTTAAAAGTTCCACTTCTGCCAAGTGTGAATTACACATCCCGTTTGCAATTGCAATTAATTCATAGGAATTCGCGGATGATAGTTAGTTTATACATACAAATAAAATTGAAGTTTCCGTTTGTAATGTCAAAATAATAACGTAAATAAGTATAAAAATATCAATGGTCATTCGTTATAAATAAAAAAAAACGTTTTTTGAATTGTTATTTGTCTATCTGTTTGTTTCGGCTAATCTCCGACATTTTCACTGAAATTTAACTGATAGATAGCTGACTTTATGAGGATTAAATTATTGTACTTTTATTGTAGGAAAAAATGGGTTCCTCACAAATGTAATCGCGGTAGCTACTATAATAACGTAATAGTTTCGCTCGTGGAAGTAATTTTGCCTACAAAAATAGTTTCTAATATTTCATAAAAACTACATAAATAAACTGCTGAGATTTGGGTAAACGAAACAAGAATATATTATAGAAAATATTCGAGTAATAAGGCAAGGTTTATAATTAAAACGGTAATACAAAACGCGTGGTCATTATTAGATGCGGACAGAGGCGTTCATTATAATGCCCTCTAGCCTTTCACTAACGATGAAGACTTTGAGATAGTGTTATACCTTTAGTTTCGTGAATGATGTAAAGATTACAGCTGACCTTCAGTGTCAAAATATCGTAGGTATTTGTATTAAACTAACCTTGCTTAACTTTAGTCGGATAATAGTCTTCATATAAATTTGTCTCGACAATTCCATTGTCAAAGAGACGAAATGTTCTTAATGGATTTTCATATTTAATTTTATTTTTTAACTGATAATAGCCTACTAAGAATGGCAGTCCGAATGGATTCCAAGTATGTTTTTAAACAACCTTTTTTCCAGAGGCAATCTTTTCTCATTAATTTTGCTCTTTTATCAACATTTTCTTGAAATAATTATTGTAAGGCTGAGTGATAGTTAATATTTTAAAAAGTACAATAAATATTAAAATTGTTGTCATCGTATTATCTATCGTCACAGAAGCTACTAATAAATCATATTCCTATCAGTATTATAAACAAAAAAGTTTGGGAGTATGAATGGATTTGTCCGATTTGCCGGACCGTAGGTGTAAGCGCCATGTCAAGCGGGTTTTGGTGTCAAAAGGCTATTATAGAGTGGATCAATATATAAACAATAGTGACGCCTGGAATTGAAAACTGTCTCTCTGCATCCACTTAAAACAATTGTAACGTTAATGTATTTTAAATATATATTCATAAATTTACTAGCTGACCCGGCTACGTGTTGCTGTGGCTCAATTATTACATGTTAAATTAATGATGAATTATGATAAAGTATTTGATATTATAGGGTAATGAGTCTGCCTAAAAACTCGATATAGAAAAAATGTGATTACGTAGTAATTGGATTCACAGAACTCGTGCACCATTCAAACTTAAAACGTGGCATCATCTATAACAGTCGGTTCTACAGTTTTCTGTCAACAAACTAATTTAAAGCGCCATCTGTTCGAGACTAATGAAACTTACAATTAATAACAATAATCAACATTGACAATCAATTCATTTATATTTTAAAAATAATGAGCCCATTAAGTGCAAGTTGCACCAAATTATACATAAATGCCAATTTTGATGAAGATCGGTTGAGTAATTTCGGAGTTCATTGTAGACAAACATTATGACACTGGATTTTTATATACTTAGATGTTAAAAAGATAAACCCGATCGAGTTTCTGACTAATTCTTCTCGATGACTGGATTGTTTTCCGAAACGGTGGTAGTTTTGACGTATATAAGACAAGTGCCGTCTTAGGGCCTAAATTCAATAAAGTATTTTTGATTTTGATGTCGGATGTTTGTTACTCTTTCACGCAAAAACTATTCAGTACGATTTTGATGAAATTTCATTTTAATATAGTTTATACATAACAAAAACACATAGACTATCTTAATTAATATTATAAATGTGAAAGTTAGTTTGTTTGTTATGCTTTCAAGCCCTAAATGCTCAATCGAATTATTAAATTGTCAGTGGTACAGAAAAGAGCATAGGGTTAATTTAACTTTTTAATCACAGAGAATATACTGTTATCTACAGATAAGTCAAGTCTGCTTTACCACGAGCGAAGCCGTGAACAAAAGCTGGTAATTTATAAGGATATTAATCAAATTTCCCGAGTATAACGAATGCCAAGTAAGTAGAAAAAAATCCTGCATTCAGAGATCAATTTAGACTTAGTTATATAAAGATATATTATAGTATAGATAATGTGTGGTGTCGTCACCTATTAAAATACAATTGTAGAGTAAGTCGCGGGTGGTGACGATTTATTAATCTAAATAAATAAATATGACCACACAAACTACGAATATTTTGTATCCTGTACTAATCCTGGAGCTCTTCGAATGATAAAACTTTGGCGTTTGCAGTTGAGTCTCGTGTCTGAACGATCGTTAATCATTTGGATTCCAATTCTGTCGTACTACAAGCTACTAGCTAGCCACGGAAGGCTAAATGTATTGATCTGATAACAGAAGTTTACAGATCGGCTAGATATGCTTGCTTGCCTGATTAAAGCGTTAAAAAAAATGTTGAATGGTCACTCGAATACAAAATATAAGTAGGCTAGAACCGTCTATGAAAAATTCCATTACAAATTACTATAAACCTATGCTAATATGTTCAGTAGTTATGGCGTGATTGATCCTCAAAGTATCTGTATTTTCATTATATATGGGCCGTTCGACGCATAATTGGACGATTTATTTTTTAAATTTTATTTCCCCAAATTATAAAAACCTTTTTCAGTTTTCGAATCTTTTGTTGATTTCAAATTTGCGAAAATCGAAGACAAATAATAGTTAGAGTAATCCCATTACCAAACCGGGCTTAAAAGATGTGGAATGGATAGAAGTGTAGAATTAAAAAAAATCGGAAGGTTCATTCGTTTTTGATTTATCTACATGGTCTATAAAGACCATGTAAATACAAAAACTTAAAAGATCAAATTTGGACCATTCTTAAGAAAGCTATGTCCAAAAAAATAAAATCTAGGGTACTAAAATATATCACAAAATTGAGCAAATAAAAAAAATCAATTTTTCAAAAAATCATTCTTTTGGTGTAGAATGTCCTATATGTATGTACACCTATTGCTTTCTAATATTTTTTACTGTGGAAAAATGGCGTTACGATAACATCTTACTTCGTTTGCAGCCAGTTCTTAGAAGGTCTAACTCTTATTCGAGTTTGATATTTATTAGTAAAACGTCCGATTGTTATATTTATTTCTTATAAGGTAGTTTTCTGCGTTCATATGGGACTGGACCTTAATGAAGACAGAGATTTGTAAGATAGTTCATCAAAGATTCCGTTAAGTTTAGAAGACATTCGGCTGCGCACTCGTCTGCTGGTTTTGAGTTACTCAACTGGTAACAATTTAATTAATTAAGCCTAATCTATATATAACTTTACTAGCGGGTCCGGCAGACGTTGTCCCGCCCTGATTATAAAAAAAATCCTTTACAAATTATATACCAAAACATTCCTCATGAATCACTTTATCCACTGGTGAAAACCGCTTGAAAATCCGTTCAGTAGTTTTTGAGTTTATCGCGAACAGACAGACAGACAGACGCGGTAGGGAACTTTGTTTTATACTATGTAATGATGATGATAATGATTAAGACGTTCAACACTATTCTTTTATATGGGTCTTTATATTCCTTACAATAATTTTCTGTTCATTACAGTAACTAGAGTAATAATAGTTTACGTAGCATAAATTAAATTTTATATCTATTACTAATATATAAAGCTGATGAGTTTGTTTGTTTGTATGGTTGAACGTGCTAATCTCAGGAACTACCGGTCCGATTTGAGAAAATCTTTCGGTTTTAGATAGCTCATTTATCGAGGAATACTCTAGGCTATATATACCAATACTATATAGACCAATAGGAGCGTAACACCAATGAAGAATGTTACAAAATCGTTTTTTTCCTTTTGAGAGCTTTCACTGCGTGTTAGCTTTGGCCCAAAGTAACTATTTATGCAGACGAAGTCGCAGGAACAGCTAGTGTATAATAAGATTTATATCTTTGTTATGCGATCGACATCATTTCATTTTATATTATCGGCGATTCGCTGCAGAATGGAAATCGGAAGTGTAAGCCCCGTTGATCTGGGTATCGTTAAAACGCGATAGCTAAAAATCTTTATAGGATAATAACCCTCATCAACTTTTATTGTGCCTTCTGGATATAATATGTCAGTGACATTTTAATTTTGTAATTTTTTTAATTTTCGGAAGCTTCATGAACAGAGCATCTCGTTTAATGGTTATTTGAATACAAACGATACATTACATTAAGATTTGCTTTTCATGAATAAGATATTATATGTTAACATACATAATTTTGTATCTACTGTTTCCTGTTTTTATGTTTAGCGTTTATATGTATCATATTTCATTCTTATTGAATACAAAAAGATTTTCGGTAATAAATTTATACAGTACCTGTTTAAAAAAAATTAAGCAAGGACGGTTCACTGAACAACTGGTAGTATTTTTGGACACCGTGTCGAACGACATATGTTTGAATCCTAGCAAATGAGTCGGAAATTATGGCGAAGGAAATTATAACCATAGCTTCAGATATTTGCCTAAATTTTCCTAACTAGCTACAATCATAGACATAATGAGAATTTACGTAACTTTTATTTTGTGACTGCTAAGGGCGTTAATTGCAAACAAGTAAAAAAAACAAAACAAAATCCGAGGAGTCCATTTTGATTCTTTTAATTACTCCGAATGTCTCGAAAATATAACGGGATGATATAATTTATATGGAACGGTTACCTTTTATTACCTACTAGTCTCTGCCCGCGACTTCTTCCGCGTGGAATAGTTACTTTGGGCTAACGCTAACATGCAGCGGAAGCTCTCAAGAAGAAAATAAAACCCCGATTGTGAAACATTCTTCATTAATACACCGCTCCTATTGGTCTTAGCGTGACGGTATATAATAGCCAACCTTCCTCAATATATAGCACGGAAAGATTTTTTCAAATCGGACCAGTAGTTCCTGAGATTACCCCCTATAACGTCACAAACTCATAAATTCGCAAACTTTACCTCTTTATAATATTAGTATAGATTACAAGCATAGTAGTACACTAAACGTATATTAAAAACAATATATTTACTTTATGTATGTTCTAGAGCTATAATTCCGTGTACATCTGCCTCCACAAACCATCGGGAGGGCCGTGTTTATAACGGTCGGCGATGTAAGTCGATGGTAATCCAATTCCTCGAATTCCTCAACAGAGAATAAAACTTGATTTATCCTCCGTAGCCACAGAGTTATAGAAACATCTGAATAAATTATTCTTATGTATCACTCTCGGTTGGAAATCACCCTTAGGTTACAACATTCTGTAATAAATGACGAATGTCATTATGCCCCGATCTTGTGGAAAAGGAAGGGCGAAAATTCTTTTATTTATATTGACAAAATCTTTCGGGCTTTCACCCCGGCTTATTAACTCGTGCAAACGTCTTAACCTCGGTTGAACTTTATTATTGTTTAAGGGAAAGTTTCACTGATCATACCTCTTTAGTATTATAAAGTAAATGTGAGTTGCTGGCTGGCTTCTCATCTACATACCCCAAATCTCGCTAGAATGGCGACAACCGTAAGGTTCTGAAAAAGCATCGTTATGCGCTAGCACTGTGAAATCAGTTGCCTGGTACGGCGTTCCCCCAGGAACATGGGACTCTTCAAAAGTGTTTAAAACATGCTCTCTAAGGTCGGTAATACAACGGTGATTTATTTATTTTATAGGAAGGCAAACAGCACTTAGTATACTAGAATTGCTATGGAAACTAAGCAGAAAAATCCAATAACACGTCTCCACGAATAGAACGTAGTGCCCCTGGTATTGCAGTTGTCCATGGACAACGTTGACATTTAACATCAGATGGGTCGTCTGCCAGTTTGCTGCTATTTGGCATACAAAATAGTTTGTTTATTACGCGCTTATACTTTAAATATTCACCGGATCATCATAAAACATATTTGTATATTTATATATAATGTATATTTGTATACACGTTATCAGGAGTACAGAAGAGGGCATAGGGCCCATTTTATTCTGAAAAAAAAAATCTATTCGCCCAGAGAGATAGATCAAAACTATCTTAATGCGAGAGAAACCGCGGGTAAGCGCTAGTTTAATATAAAACATAATAATATTTGAATGGTTCTCTATAAATTCAGTCAGTCAAATATACAATTTACTCAGTATAACGAATGTTTTCTAATTTACTTCAGTTTCGTTATATCGAGGTTACACTATAATACAATTTGGAATTGAAAAAGAGACGTGCAGGAATAAAAATCATTATATTGTTTGATGAACTATAATCAAGGATATTCCCTTGTTTTAATATTATGTCAATTTAACGATCTATTATCGAAAGCTTTTTTGTAATTTTAATGGCGCCGCGAGTTAAGTATGAGAGAAAAGTAAGTAAGCAAATGGACTAAATGTGTTCAGATGACGTTATTAGTCATTGTTTTAACCGACTTCGAAAAAGGAGGAGGTTACTACGTTCGGTTGTATGTATATTTTTTTTTATGTATGTTAATCGATATCTCCATCAATTATGTACCGATTTTAATGATTCTTTCTTTATTTGAATTGGTTATATTCAGAGGTGGTCCCATATAAATTCGAAGAAAATATTCAACCCCTAAGGGGATGAAATATCGTTTATTTGATTTTCACCCACTTCGTCTCTACATATTTTCGTGAAATTGGAACCGATTTATTATACTTATACCCATTACAAACAGATATATTTATGCATACAAAAAATAGAAAAATATTTTTTTTTTACAAAAAAAAAACCGCCTTCGATGTGAAAAACTAATATAATTTAAACTATGCGTTAAACTGTGGTTTTAATTATTTTTTCTGTATTTGTGTTGTTTTGCGAGTGTAACCATTTGGAAATTATATTCTTAAGCGTATGACTGTTGTTCTATCATTAATCTCCAATACTGCATTTGTTTTGTTACAGAGCAATCCTCCCAAGTAGCCTTCAAACAGTGATAGTATAACTAAAGATACGTTTATTTTTAACTTTATTTTTGGCAACAAATCTTTTAGATTATTACTGCCATTGTAGTTAATAGTATTACAAGTTCTTCTTCCATTCCATTTTTGGCAACCAGTCTTCTAGTAGACTATTACTGCCATTGTCAAGTGAGTATCAATATTACAAGTTTCTTGACATAATTTCAATGAACTAACAAGATGGTGGCCATCTTGTTAGAATTTTCCATGCAGTTTTTGTGGCATCTCAGAATTCATGGTCCGTGGTATTATTTTCCATTCACTTCACTTATGCACAATAAACAAACTATATTACATAAAACACCACCAATTTTACACAACATAGAGCCAAGTAACACAAGATTATGAATAAAAAATAAAATCCACTACATGACAGACCAAAATCGCGCCAAAAACTCCAGAGATACGTTACCTACAAGAGATTTTGATAAAACAAATGGCACGACAACGCACACATACGTAATGTAATATTCTAACGCCATACTGTCTTAGATAAAATGTGGAAGTAACATGATATATTCTAAACGTCGGTGGTGAAAAAGAAATAGTTATATGTTGCTTAGATACGGGCGGATTGACGGGGCAGTAACTAGCCAAGTTTTTACAAGGCGCTGTCGAAGCGCTTATGACATCTTATCGCTTATCTACAGCTTTTTAGATATAATATCATTGCCGTCGAAACAACACGTAAACATTGTATTATATTTTCAACGTCAATACGAGAAGAGATATACGATTTATTTGAATTTAATACACGGAGTCATTGTACTTTCATTGTCGGCGTAATTTTATTTACTCCTATATATTTATTTGTGTAGAAAAGTTGTAAATATCGTGACGAATACATTCTGTGTTACGCTTATTATGAAATATTTGAAACGAAGCGCAAAAAGGTTTCAAGGAGGTTCCCATAGCGACTACAACAATCTATAGACTTCGTTTTTCACTTATCGTTATTGTCCTTTTTCCAACGAAACTTGTCGATTTGGGATAAACAAGTAAACAAGATTCTCGATGAGTAGGTATTTTGTGATGTACACATTTTTTTAAGTGAAAATTCTTTATGGAATGCCGCACTGTCGAACAATGGGAAGAGGGGCGCGGGCGGAGGTGCGGGACGCGGGTCGGAATGCGCGGCATAGGGCTGGCGCATATTGAATGCGGTGATTTACCTCGCTTTTTGCATAAATCATCTGATGTTGACTGAAAATTAGTTTTGCTTTTTTCAAGATAATTAGGTCAAATATTAAGCACCTATTTTTTAATTGATTTAGAACCGGAAACGACTAATGATTGTCCTGTAATAATATTGCTGGCGTCTAACCCAACACCCAGTATATAGCATAGCTTTTATTTCAATTGTGCCCGGTAATCGGGTTCTAAATTTTTATCAAAAGTTTTTTTGCGTTTGTAAATACAGTTGGAACCGGTAATAGCCGATTTGGCGCAGACGAAGTTGCGCGAGTCAGCTAGTTTAATATAGAGTTACTAAAATGTGTATATAAACATTACCCTTGTTATTACAAAAAAGTTAAATACACATTGAACTCTCACTTAAAAGAATTTTGATCACAAAAGAGTATCTTACTTACCCTTGTTTACAGATGGACATTATTTTAATTTAAATATTCTCTCTAACACTTGTCTAAGTTGACAGTTCTTATTCTGTTGTTGTAATCAACTGTATCTCTATATATCGGCAAAAGAAGTTTCATAGGAGATTATGGATTTCGTGGATATAATTAATTTGAAAGAAGTAAATAAATCAAACAATTTTAGACTTTCACAAGTAAATCATAACTACTACTATTTGACACTATTGACATCTGACAGTGTATTTAATCTGTCAATAGACTGTTATTCCATCTTACGCACTTTGAGTAATATATAAATCTTATAAATTGCTTATTTTATACATCATTTTCTTTTAGCTAAAATATCATAACAATGATAACCAATTTAACGTATAATAAGTAAATTTTCTTAATGGAGATCTGAACAAAAATATTATTCATAAATTGAAATTGTTTGCAAAATATCTTTATGTAATGGAACGTTTTTGAATAATGAGATCGAATTGAACGAATGGTATTCAGATTTGCTTGCATAAAAATTTAAATCGGATGTTTTGCTAGAGACCACTGGGACACGCTTTTGTAATAAAGTATTTTAAATATGACTTCAACTAGATTTTAAATTTTAGGTACTGCTTAGTACAACTCGTGTTATACCCGTGTTCACTTTTGTTTTTGTAATAAGACCGTACGCGTTCAGCAATATGTGTTTTTCTCTCGTGAAGAAGTAGGGAAATTGTTGTGGTGCTTACGTTTTTTCTCATGACATAAAATATGTTGTTAGGATAATAAATGACGCAGGCGAAGACGCGGGTATTAACTAGTTGATGATAAAACACAGCGAAATAAATGGTGTGTTAAAAACAGAGGATAAGTACTTCTCAATTTTAGTGTAGGCGTAGAAATGATTTAGTGCTTTTATTCTGATTGCTGGAATAACTAAATAGAGTTAGGTATAGTTTTATTGATAAATATATTTAATGAAAGCCACGATATATGACTGAGTTGGTTATTTATTTTTATCATTATTCGGATCTCAATAATATATTACTTCCATGTACGAAAATAGCTTTATGTGTTATTGTAAATTGACAAAGAGATTGTAGTGTACCTCATTGTAAGTACAGTGCAAAAATAATGGTATTTATCGCTGTCATACTTTTTTTTTTTTTTTTTTTTTTTTTTTTTATCGTGGGGAAATCCCTTATGGATACCCACCCTCTCGGGGGAGAGAGTGGGTTATGTCCGACTCGCACGGACTAAAACCCCACGGTGTACCGTCCGACCGTAATGTTGGGGCGGCAAGGGATCGTGCTGGCTAATCACCTTGTAGAGCCGCCCCAACGGTCCGCCCGGCGGAAGGTGACCGCTGGGCTCCTACCTATAGAGGGACAGACCGGGTACACGCCGGCTGCCCCCCCTCGTCCGCCGGACCTGTGCAATGAGGAGATGGGCCCCCCGGCCCATCCCCTCAGGTCCGGCTACGGTGGCAGGAGGAGTTGGGCAAAGCGCCGCCTCCTCCTGCCAATCCTCCGTTGGCGGAGACGGCCACTTAGCGGGTCTGCCTCGCGGGCCCTCTCCGCCGCCTCCTTCTGCGAGATGACCTCCTCGCAGAAGGAGGCCATCGCTTGCCACGCCTGTTTGCTGCCGAGCATGGCCGAAACCACACTCGGCAGCGACAGATTCTCCCCTACCGCCGCCGCCAGAATGCGGCGCTGTCCCTCCCACGCCGCACACTCAGAGAGAGTGTGCTGCGCGGTGTCTTCGTCAGCGCCGCACTCGTGACAGGCGGCGGTCGGCTCCCTGCGAGCGATCCGGTGCAGGTACCATCCGAAACAACCGTGTCCGGTTAGTACCTGCACCAGTCGGAACGTCAGGGAGCCCCACTCCCTTCCTAACCAGTCCCGCAGGACCGGGCGGACGGCGTCAACGGTGTACGTTCCGAAGCGCGCGTCCGCCAGGTCCTGCATCCACCTCTCGACGGCGTCCTCTCTGAGACGCCGTCTCCTCTCTTCGATCTCCCTGAGAGCCGGAGGCTCCCCACTACGCTTCCTCGCCGCCGTGAATTCGTACACGGCGGCGAGAACTCCTGCCTCCAGCTCCCAGGGCAGGGAGCCGGTGAGCGTGAAGGCCGCCGCCGAGGACACCGTGCGGTATGCCCGGATTGCCCTCAGTGCCACCGTACGCTGCGCCTTACGGAGCGCACGCACGTTGGCGGCACCGAGGGCGTCGGCCCACACCGGTGCCCCGTAGGCGGCCATCGCCCGCACGACTCCCATGTAGAGTCGGCGGCACCCGGCACCCGGCCCCCCTATATTGGGGAGCAACCGGCCGAGCGCCGCCGCCGCCCCAGCAATTCGCGGCCCGAGCCCCGCGAAATGGGGCTCGAACTGCCAGCGCCCGTCCAGGGTGAGACCCAAGTATTTCATTTCGGTCCCCACCCTGATCCGGGCGCCCTCTACCATTATGTGGGCCCCAGGTGGTGGCCCTCGCCGAGGCCCATGGAAGAGTAGGGCCTCGGTCTTCTCGAGGGCCACCCTGAGGCCCAGCCTCCTTATGCGCCTGACCACGAGGGTTGTGGCCGTCGTGGCCAGGCGCACCAACTCCTCCCAATTCCCCCCCCGGGCTACGACTAGGGTGTCGTCCGCGTAGCATATGAGGCGCGCTCCATGTGGGAGCGCGCCGCGGAGCACCCAGTCGTAGCCCATATTCCACAGGAGCGGCCCCAATACCGACCCCTGTGGAACACCTCTCCTCGTGGCACGTCGGACCATCCGACCGCCGCTGTCCACGTAGGCGACCTCCCTATCATCGAGGTACGCCTCCAACAGCCTCCGCATGTACGGGGGCACTCCGAAGTAACGGAGCGCCTCCCGTATAACTCCGTGCGGCAGGCTGTTGAAGGCGTTGGCGATGTCAAGGGACACCGCTAAAACCCTCTCCCCCTGGGAGGTCGCCTCCACGGACAGCGACTTTAAGAGGCAGAGAGCGTCCACGGTGGAACGCCCCGTCCGGAAGCCGAACTGCGCGTCCGATAAATTTGGCCCCACACTATCCAGGTGCTGGACGACCCGGGAGGAGATGATCTTCTCCAACATCTTACCGGCGTCGTCCAGCAGGACGAGGGGTCTATACGCGGACGCGCAGTCCGGAGGGCGGCCCGCCTTTGCCATCAAGCAGAGCCGCCCGAGCTTCCAGGGCTTCGGGAACTGTCCGACCGACAGACACTGGTCGAACAGTTCCCGAAGCCACCCTCCCAGATGGCCCAGCGCCAGGCCGAGCACCCGAGCCGGGACACCATCAGGGCCGGGTGCTCTCCGCCGTTTGAGGAGGCGTTCAACAGCCCCCCCCATCTCGTCCTCCGTTACTAGGGGAGGACCGTCGGACACCTCCTCGACTTCCGCCCGAGGCGGGGGCATGGGAGGAGCCGGTAGCATCGGAGGGTCGGGGAATAACTCGCCCACGACCCTCGCTACCATCGCCGGCTGAAGGGTCTCCGTAGCCGGGGGCGCCCAGGATCGTAACTTCTTTCGTACGATCCGGTACGGGCGGCCCCAAGGATCCCCCTCCAGCGTTTGAAGCAGCTCCTCCCATGCCGCTTCTTTCGCCCGGCTGATGGCAGCCTGTAGGGCCTTCCTACACTCCCTGTAGCTGCCATACAGCCGGGCCTCCACCTCAGGGTCACGGTGCCGCCGTCGGCGGCTGCGCCCGAACAGCCGCCGGGCCGCGGAGCAGGCCGCACGGAGATCAGCGATCTCCGGCGACCACCAGTACACCGCCCGTTTGGTCGCTGTCATACTTGCCTGCAAACCTCTCGATAGCACCCAACTACAACGGTTCATTCCGGAACGTGACAAGCCTGAATTGCACTGTTAGAGGCCGTTCAAGTGGTACGGAAGCAGAATTTCAATTACTTATTATACATCATACTAGCATCTGCCCGCGACTTTGTCCGCATGGGAAAGTTACTTTGGGCTAACGCTAACACGTAGTGGAAGCTCTCAAAATAAAAGAAAAAAACCCGATTTTGAAACATTCTTCATTGGTGCTCCGCTCTTATTGGTCTTAGTGTGATATATAGCATATTGCCTCCTTCGATATATGAACTATCTAACAATGAAGTAATTTTTCAAATCAGACCACTAGTTCCTGAAATTAGCGCGTTCAACCAAACAAACAAATCCTCCGGCTTTTTTTTATATTAGTATAGATTTAGCCCTCCCACTTATCAGTAACTGTGAGAAAAGAGGATTCCTGTGTTTAGTTTACGACAAAAAAAATCTACCTGAATGTACAGATAGAATGTGAAAGGGACAACTGCAGTTCAGTCTGATCTTACTTATATAGAATGATCTTTATATTTCAAATTTCTTCCCTCAAAACCGAACAGCTTTCAAGAATAATTTAAGAAAGACATTGGTAATAACACTGTTTTTCTTTCGGTTATTTACTCGTCAAATTTGTTGCTGAATGTCCGATAATTGTGTCCGAATTGGGAAATGTTAGTACCTACATCTAGAAGGCTTAATTCTCTTAATTAATAACTAGCTTCTGCCCGCGACTTCGTCCGCGTGGAATAGTTACGTTGGGCTAACGCTACTCATCCGATAGCGAAGGCCATCTGCCTTCGAGTAAGAAACGTCCCCCAACAGGTGGCGCTAGTGCGCCTAAAAAGGCCCCTAAGGCCCCCCTCCCCGATAGTCCGGCTTCACCGGACGCTGCGGGTTCCGCAGCCTCGGGCAAGAAGTCCCGCCCACCTCCACCCGTCACGATCCAGGACAAAGCGTCCTGGGTTGAAATTTCAAGTTTGCTGGAAACAGCAAACATTCCCTACACCTCCGCCACCAATACCGCTACAGGTATTCATGTGAAGGTACCGACTTCCACCGCCCATCGCGACCTCACTCGTTTCCTTCGGGACAACCAGTGGGGTTACTTCACGTTCTCTCTCGAGGAGGAACGTAAACTGCAGGTTGTTATCCGCAGACTCCCTGCAGAACTCCCGACCTGCGACATTTCCGACGACCTCGAAGAACAGAAGTTTCCTGTTCTAGAGGTACATCGCATGCGCTCTCCGCGCACCAGGTTACCATATGATATGGTTCTTGTAGTCCTAGATCGCACCCACGAAGGGAAGGCGATCTTCAACCTCACGACCCTCTGCGGCCTCTCAGGCGTTATCGTCGAGCCGCCGCGCAAAACCTCTGTACCCTCGCAGTGTCACAACTGTCAGGTGTACGGACACTCCGCACGAAACTGTCGCCTGAAACCCAGGTGCGTTAAGTGCCTCGGCGACCACTCCACTGAGGAGTGTTCTCGCCAAAAAGACTCCTCCGACCCTCCGAGCTGCGTTCTGTGCCGAGGCGTGGGTCATACCGCGAATTATCGCGGATGTCCCCGCGCCCCGCGCACAAAACTCCCTCGCTATCCCAGGCGGGCGGCGTCGCCATCTAGGGCGGCCGCCGCCCCCGCCCGCCCCCGACCTCCGCCTCTCATGTCCCGAGAGGCCTTCCCGAGCCTGCCGAGCACGTCTCGTGCACCGGCAGCGTCCGTAACCGCGACTAGCGCGCCCCCCCGCCCCTACCGGGCCCCTCAGGCCCCGTAGGCTCCTAAGCCCGCGTCCCAGCCGATTCCTAAATCCCAGGCGGCTAAGCCTTCACAGGACGACCCCGCCTTCTCCTTTTCCCTATCGAGTATTGATTACGTAGGTCAATTACTCATCTTCCACGAGATCTCGGAGATCTCGTCATACGAAGAAACGGTCCGAAATCCGACCCTAGGTCCCATAACCGCGATCTATAGGTTCCCAGCCATCGCGGCTACCCTGCAACGGCTCGCGCGCGCCGCCGTTAATAAATAAATAACTCATATAAGTCAGAGTAAATCCGTGTATTTACGTCTCACTTCCCCTAAAACGACCGAGTAATAATAATAATTTTTACTATTTCTATTTTTAGATCCCGGCGCCGACGCCGTTCAGTTAATTTTAAATTCGATCTTTTAATATGCGTGTTTGCGCCCACGCACGCGTAACCTTCTCTGACGCCGCCGTGAGAGAAGGATTCCTCGTTAGTTCCCGCACACATCGCGGTTCTCAGTGATATCTCGAGCCGAGGTCGTCCCCGGATGGAGCCCCCGAGATAGCACTTTCGCGATACAGTGACTCACCTACATCACTTGTACTCACACATGAGATCAACTCTCACCACACGTGCACATACATACACATGGTTGACGGGTTTGTTTTTTTTTCCCTTTTTCGAGCTGAATCGAATAGTTTAGCTCGTTTCATTCCGATATACACGTACGCATTTGTGAATCATGCAATTTCGATTGTATGACTCACAAATGAATATATGTATGAATAGCTAGAATAGTTTAGCTAGGTCAGACGCGAAATTCTCAGGTAACAGCCCAAGCCGAGATGTGCCGTGCACCCTTGTGTATGTTACCTAAAAACCAAATCGGCTGAGTGCCTTAAGCGCTCGCCTTAGTAGTCCGGTGAAGCTGTGAAGACCTTGCCAGGTCAATAGCATAGTCAGTTCAAAAAAAAAAAAAAATTGGGCTAACGCTAACTCGCAGTAAAATCTCTCAAAAGAAAAAAAAAACGATTTTGAAATATTCTCCATTTGTGCTCCGCTCCTATTGGTCTTAGCGTGATGCTGTATCCTATAACCTATCCTATCTATCTATCCTATAAGCCTATACCCTACCACGATAAATGAACTATGTAGCACTGAAAGAATTTTTCAAATCGGACCAGGAATTCCTGAGTATAGCGCGTTCAAGCAAGCAAACTATACAGCTTTATAATATGAAATATATAAGTATAGATTGAGTTATGGAAAAAATAAAAACAGGAGCATAATAATAAATGTAGGTCGTATAGTATAAGGATATCTATATATTATCGTTGATAAATAAAAAAAACAATAGATAAAGACAAACATTTATTTGATAAAAAACATGAAATGACAAAAACGTAGAAGTAATCGCACGACTAAAACATCAAGTAATTATACAATCAATCTTTTAAAATTAAAGAAAGTTTATACCGTGACATTAAAATTCATATTTAAGCCGTGACATGGAAATTCATTCGCTTTTGACTAAAGTTCTATCAATTTCAAATATTTTCAAACTGCTTGAATATATTCTCTTTTATTAAATAGAACGAATACAATTTGCCGTTAAATAAAATGAATACTGCGTTTGTAAAAAAACTGTTAATAGTTATAAAGAAAATATTATGACAGTTAATCATACAGTCCTATTGTTTAACAAAAAATTAAATACGTAACACAAGCCTTCATTTACAGAAGTTGGTACAATCGAAACGAAAATCCGAAGTTCTACCAATATAAAATAACTTTGTATCAACGTTGTATTAATTTACATTATTAATACATGTGAAAATGTATGTCGGTATACATGTGTTTATTGGATTGAAGATTTTACAAACTGATCTCTGTACCATTCAAGCAGCAGTCATGAATACTGCAAAACTATTTACGTAAAACCATTATGCTAAAAACAAAATCATTCATTACAACAAATATTAATAACAACGAAAAATAATAACAACAAATACCTAACAACAAAGACATGCGACGCCACCGAAGAACTAGTCTAATACATATTAAAATTAATTAACATTTACAATTTAAGACATCAAAATAAACAACACTAAATCCACGTACCACAATTTAATTATCAAATACAATGAACAGTTAACATTATCTTATTGTCAATAACAATAAATACATTTATAATTTTTGGTGTAACAATACATCTTTATATCGATATTGTAATACGAATTGATTGAAAGATAAATTACAAATATAATTTTCAATCTCAACTAATACACTCTTTTACCTAGAGCAAATGCGCGTGTTTGAAATTGGATTTAGTCCAAAGTTCGGAGTGGACTAAAACACCCCTTTATTGACCTAACACATCTAAATTACAAATTATACTATTTTTAATATGATAATGGACCTTTACTTTTATATTTAAGGCCGATTCACTTATTATTTAAAGAATTAGTTTGCGTTTAATTAAATACGAAAAGAATCTTCAATTATAAATTTCGTTAAACCTGGGACTTAAATATTTATGAATAATTGTATATTAAAAGTACAAATGTAATAAAATTATCAATACTTAATCCGATTTAATATTTTATCTTCATGTCGAAATTGAAATTCGTAAAAATTATTTTCTTTTAAATAATTTATGAGCAAATCTCAATTAATCATCTAAATGCATAATAGCATTGATATATTACAATATGAATTGACATTATTCCATTTATATTAGATTTGTTAAGTTAAAATAAGCTGAGACTTAATTTCAGTTATTTTTCGTTGTAAAGATTCTATTTCATTCGTATACTTCACTATGTATGTATGATACATAATATTAGTTGCGATACTGTAACTTTTTTTTATATCATAGGAGGCAAACGAACAGATGGGTCACCTCATGTTAAGTGATTACCACCGTCCATAGACACTAACAACACCAGGGGAGTTGCAAGTGCGTTGCCAGTCTATGTTTGGGGGAAAGGGGGAGGGAAGGTGGGCGTCCGGCACTCTCACTGACCGAACGAAACGTAACAATGCAAGCACTGTTACTTCACGCCGGTTTTCTATGAGAGAGTGGTACTACCCCGGGCGAGCCGACCCATACACGCTGAAAACAGTACTAGCTTCAGCGTGGCTCTACTACCTACATAAGCTTGTACTTAGTGCTTAGTGCTTAGTGCTTAGTGTTGTCATATTTTCCAAGGAACACATTCATTCTTTTCAAAATGTTATCTCTAGATATAGTAGTCCTACTCCAAATACTATAATTTAAGTATAGCCCGGGATATACGAATTTACAGAGTCCAGGCGTAAACTTGACATATGCACTTATTCCGTCAAGTAATTATGTTTCATGGCGGGAATCCCCCTGACAGAGATATCATAAGAACTACGCACGCGTTCAAAAATCAATTTATGGTGCGTTCCAAAATTTATTGCGTAATCGATAGTACAAGGCTCCCTTTAGTAATGTTTTTTTTTATATAGTATAAAGGTGGCTTTAAAGTTAAAATCCAGGGCTACCTTAATCGCTGTATGAGATGTTTTTCTGTATTATGAGAATTTATTAAGTGATTAATTCTATAACTATATTTTTTTTATTAACAAAGAACATTTGAAAAATAGTTAACTATATACTAATTAGCTCAATAATTATTTTAAATTAGCCTTACCTCTCAAGTCAAGATGATAAGAGTGACAGCCAAGTACTATTTAATTTAGATGGTTCCGCATAATTGTATTATCGTGGTATTTTTAATAAGAAGCTTCATTACGTTTTGTGAAGTAATATTTCATAATGAATATTCATTAAATATAATCGAATGATTGTTCTTACAGTAATAATATATATTAGTAATTAATATATTAAATTGGACGATACTAGTTGATCTCTAAAAATATTATCCAAATTAAGAGTAAATTCATCCATAAGTTTTGCTTAAACACATAAATCTTTAACCCTAGTTACATAGAGCACTAGAGGTCATGTCTTAGTCACAGGCTAATCAGGATAGGGATTATATGAAATCCCTAGGGATACCATGAAATCACGAAAGATCTAGTGAAAACATCTTGTGATAGGTGTTTCACTATGTTTAATCTACTCTATACTTAGACAGCTAATTTGATGTACTTACAAAATAATTGACAAATGGAAACTGGTAAATTATAGCCAACTGAAGTACACGAGACGCGAGAAAAGGTTAAGAATTGATATTTTCACGTTATTGTATTTAGAATAAAAATGGATTTTGTTTTTTTTTCTATGTGATTTTTATTACTACTTAAATAAAGTTCAGATCTAGTTAAAGAAAAAGATCACTGGAAAATACAACATAATTTGTTATACCTTCATAAGAGTAGTAGAGCCTATATAAGTTGATCTGTGCGGGAAGCACCACCGCCATACCATTTTGTACCATAATGAAGTTTTCATGCTGCCGTATTTCAGTCCAAGAAAGAAGCCATTCCGACAAGTTCTGGAGAGTAGAAACTTACTTTGGATTGGCTCAGAACTGCAGTACTTTTAAAGTAAGCTAGACATAGATTTAAGCTGCAGTAGCCAATTAACAATAAAACATTCACTTGCTTAAGGCCATTTGATTATGTCACAATTATTTGAGCCAGGAGCTTCTATACGACTTTCGGATACATCTGTTATTATTTATCTCAAATTTCTACAAAATAATGGTTTCTAAGAACAGACAACAAAGTTATCAATTACTAGATATAGCTTTAATACTGATCTAGAATCCGTCTTGAATTTCTTGTTAATTTTTGACGCTATAAATATAATTTAACGTGTGCGAATCACAATAGTTTAAAAAATATTAACAGAGTGACCAACTTTTTAATTTGGAATCATGCTTATATAGGCTTAGATACGTTATCCTCAACTGGACGACGTGTGTGAAATTTCAGGAAATATGCTTACTCATTTCTCTAACTAATTCTATGTTATTTACTAACACTTGTATCGTTCCCAAAAATAAATCTTCTTAATTTACCTTGGCACTCGTATCCATATCACAGATCTTTGACGATAACAATCATTCTTATGAGTTTACGTACTTACGTGAGTCACCAATAACACAGCACCTATCTACCCTTTGTTACCTCAACCGTGACTGTAATTTGTTCTCATTAATTTGACTTTGATCCCAAATGACTAGTTATGTCTTAAATTAAAACTACAAGTCATCGTTGCCCATTTGGCTGTCATCGCATAAGTAACTTTTGAAATTGTCGTGGCCGTGTCGAGTTTCTTGCTCGAAAAGTTTGCTAATTGTCTCCTTGATAAAACCTTTTGGCTGGATAAAATTTTCCAATTTCGTTTCTATGGACAATTTACGTTTTCTGTTTTCGCATGAAAAACGAGTGAAATCCAACGATAGACTGTGTCGTATAGTTCTTTGTTTTTTAAAATTGCGTTGTTCCTTTTCTGTTTCAAAAAATTCTTCAGCTCGTTTGTCCGTGAGATGGTCTACGTACCCTTCATTAAAATGATTATCAACGGTACTATTTTTAGTCATTCTACTAAATAGCAATTTCTCTGAGTCCAAAAAGGTCAGTACAGGGGACTTTTCATTAACCACTGAACAAGATTCACCAAACATGTAAAGCTTTTTGTTACTACTTGAATCATCGCATACAGATTCTCCTGACCTTTCAGTATCTGACGTTCTATTTTCCTGAATGGTACATAAATCATGGTTTTTTGGATATTGTTGATTGTAATCGAAGATTTCTGGCGTTTCGTCATTAATAATAACTTTTTTGTCTTTGTTCATTTTAGTCAAAGTGGACGAGTTTGTGTCTGAATTGAATCTCGTTGTATTGTTAACACTAGATAGTTTGTGTGCTGGAGACATCATTGTGTTATTATACCTGTTCTCCTGTTGCGAATTTTTTGTTTTAGTGTGCATTCCGAATATCCGCTTAATAGATTGACGAAACTGTGAACAAACAAACGCATAATAGTTTTGCATTTCATTTTTAGTAAGTAGATAAGATTAGAATACAGGAAGTAAGCAAGCGATGAACCAAAACCATTAATATACTAGCCAGTACCATAATTTGTCGTCTGATAAAGATTGTTTGGCTATGATGTTTTTCACTTACTGCGGAGCACACTCTATTCTCTTGTTATATAAATCTTGAAATATGATAATCCATTTATCAAAGCGAAGTTTCACGACAAGATAAAGTAATATTGCCATAGTTTAGTTAGTTTTATTGATGTATTTGGTAACTAAAAATAATCTAAAATTAGGTTTTAAATGTAACATGTGTAGCTTGTAAGTAGACCTCAAAAAGCGTAAAGTAATAAACTCATTTTAAAAGTAGATTCTCCAACAGAGACATAAAAGTTATACCACCCATGTAACTTACGGAATTTTGATAAATAAGACTATCGTATCACAATATTGGAGAAATTCATTGTAGAAGTTTTATACTGGTGTACATTCTAAAATATTTTACATTTATTCTACCAAGGAACTGTCTCTAAAATCGTTAGGTAGACTAAATCCAATGCGGTGATCTATAAAACATTTATCTCGTTAGTATAGATAATCTGGAGCTTACTGCAAACCTTTAGTACCAACATAAACACTACGAGGAGATCTCAGCCTGTGGTAATTAAATTTGTATACGTTTGAAAGTAGCCTTTGTCCTAAGACTAAAGCGAAATCTGAATACAAACAATTGAGATATCTACTAAAATATGGCAAGTGAATTCCGATGTTTATTTGGAATATTACTCAATAAAGAACTATTTTATCTCGAAATCTGATCTTAAAAACTTTTATGTTTGGAAAAATTATAATGTGGGTTCACGAGCAAATATCACAGAGAAGTCACGATAAACCATAAAATAATATCAGAACTTACCATCTTAATGGAACAAATGCTTCGTATAATCAGAATCACCGATGAGAAATCAAGAAAATTAATGGTTTTAGGAGTAGAAAAAATATATACCTGTGTGTTCATTCCCACATATATCAGAGGATCGTAGCATATGGAGCTTTTCGCAACTAATGCCGGTATTACTCCCGTACCAGGTGAAACCTGTAACAATATGTTCTTTCTTGAATTTTGTTTTCGAGTACGCTTAAATTCATATTATGTGATTGACGGACTTATCGCTCGGTAAATTTAAATTTCTATTGAAAATTTTAAATTTGCCAGTTTGCAACGAACGTGGTAAGGTGGACGATATCCATAATATTTTAATAGAATGTAATGAAAGTCATGTTCAGAGAATGTCTTGTTATGGAATTCAATAACAATATCGGGAATGTGGGTGTTTATCACAGCATTCTGGCAGAACCGACATCGGACTTTTCCAAAATGCTGTGTAGTTTATTTAAGTTTCCAAATTAGTGAAAATGTTATTTTTTTATAATTAAGAGTTTTAGTTGTAAGTAGATGTAAGTTATGATGTAACTGAGAATCAGAAATAAATAAAATAAAGGAAAAAAAATGCCGCAAGTGTGCGAAAAAACCAATTGGGACTGATAAAGTAACCTACAATCTCGGAACCGTCTTTTAATTGTATTTTTAGAAACAGTTATATAAAATATGATGGTTTGTATTAAGAATTTATAGAGATGCCGAAAAATACGAAAAACTACACGATCAGCATAAACAATGTACAAAGAAATAACGATAAATGTGTTAGGTTAGATTTTATTAATTGAGTTACATTTCATTATTTACTTGCTGAAACATTTCTCGACGATCTGATTTTCTTTTGAACTGTACTTCGAATTTTACGAAATCTCATACAAAAAAGTTGAAAGGTTATTGGACTCTATACGGAGGTTAAATAGATTACACGCTATAAACAAGACTGGTTTGATATTCATGTAAAGAGAACGTAATCCTTTGAGGGAATTCGCGAAGTCTCCGCGTTCGACGACATTCAAAGGAAAATCCTTGACAGCGGCACTAGGGAACGAGGCTTATGTTTTAATATGAGTCTATATTTATTATACGTCGACATACCAAATTGTAATTTAATACTGAGCGATATTTGATTTCTTCAAATAAAATGTATTTTTAGGCTTTGATTAATTAATCAAAACAGCTTCAGGCGGTTTGGTTATGAAAGAAGTTCCAACAATTGCTCTTTTGCATATCCTTACTCTTTTCAAACTGGACCTTAAAGGACCTTGACAACTTCAACGGTCTTGCTGGAGAACACAGTCGAAATGGCGACTAATGTAAGGATACCAAAGATGCTAAACATGGGTTTTGCCGATTACTGTGAGCATATTATGTGTAAATTAATACTATTTAAACCAAATTATTATAATGTTAGTCGAGCTATTCCCACTTTTGGACAAAAGCATGTCATTGGGATGAGAAGAGGCACCAACCACCATACCTTCTACGATCTTTAAGCAACTTTTAAAATGTGAATTGATTTTTCACTAATACGTGAATTTTAGAAAATTCCTATAGTTACTTGACCATAAAGTTATCAGATTTTTCACAAATGAAGTAAGTCCTCATAACTTGCAGAATTGGAATCTAACCAGTGCGTCAACGAGTTACATATGCAGTTAATTTGCAAATGATGATAATGATCTACATACAGAAATTTATGACATCAGACGCACTGCAGTCATTTTACAGAGCAGAGTGAAAACAAGAGAAATAGATTGAGAGAATGATTTTATAGATCACGACGAAAAGAAAGAAGAATGAGATGCAAAAATATAACAATCAATGACAATGAACTTGATATCAACTATGGTAATGAACTAGTTCTTGAAAACAGTGAAAAGAGTTTAATGACAGGTACTAAAATTGGGAGATCATCCTCACTTACTAACTAGCTCCTCATTTGCAAATTAGCTCGAGTAGCGTCACATAGTGTTGATCTACCATACTATTCTGAGGATGCATAAAAATATCATAAGCGTTTAGTATAATTATCACATATTATAACACAAATTCCTCTGTCATGTTTGTCTGTCTGTTCGCGATAAACTCAGAAACCATCGAACGGATTTTAGCGATTTTCACTAGTAGATAAAGTAATTTCCGAGGAAGGTTTATGTCAAGGTTTTTTTAATTATCAGGGTGGGACAACCTCCGGCGCACCCGCTAGTAATATATATATATATACATATATATAGTTTTCAACGGTTGTAAAGCAATTGAAAGTAATTAATAACATGTCCAGGATGCATTAATAACTGTTCAGTATCCTAACATGTTACTCAACTCACTTAAGTCTAGATAAGTTAAGCGATACCTCTGTAATATGATATGACGGGGATTTGTGATAAATTGCCATATCTGTGAGATTTCCCAAGTCATGTACGGGGACGCGGAAGGAATAGGGAAGGATGTAGTAAAAAAATATGGGTACTATAAAGGTAAATAAAGAGGTAAAAACCGTTGGCAATGGTATCTCGGGATAGCGTAATAACGGTCAAAGATAAGACTGGAATATATAGGGTGAAAGGATACGAATCAAATCAAAAAAAGTCTGTATTCAATTTAAGCCCTGAGAAGACGCTTACGAACGTAAAAGCTACCACCGGTTCAGAAAACAACCCAGCCATCGAGAAGAACCGGCAAGAAACTCGATCTCGTGTATCTTTTCATGATACATAACGATTTAAGAAAGTAGTATGTAATTTAATTCATACTAATATTGGAATTACGCCATTGTATAATGTACAAGTTTACAACATGTTTGAAAAATTCAACGAGATTTATCGAAACAAAAAAACTTCAGATTTCAGTACTCATAATCTCTATGTACATAAAATAGATGTATTATTTATGAATATTTCTCAAGTATTTAATATTTAAAAAAAAATTATATCCCATAATAAGAAATGAAAATTGTTGATGACTATTGACGATAGTGTTATAGAAAAACCAGCTTTTGTTCGCGGTTTTGCTCACTTTAATGAAGCTTTGACATATCCCTCAGGAGCAGTATTTTTTTTTCTGTGCCCTAAAATCGTTTCCTGTACCCCTGACATCGGATATATATAATTTCATGAAGATTTGTTAAGTAGTTAAAGCGGGAAAGTGTAAAAAACAAATAGACAAACTCTCACTCGCATTTATAATTTAATATTAGTTAAGATATAGAATTAAAATGTGGACATATCTCGTCAATTCATTTTTATCTATATGAATGCTCGTCCAGTGGTCGACCATAGAGATAAAAAACAGAAAAAAAAGGAGGGAGACGTTCTTAACCATTTCCCCACTGCTGAAAAATATGCGAAATATAAAAATATAAAATGCTTCTAAAAAATAATATTATATAATAATAATAAATATAAAAATAGTATATGATATCTATATATCTTACGTCAGGCTATTATACACTTTATAACGTTGTTTTGACGAAGTACAAAGTTATCCTATATAAAATTCTCCCGTGACATTATTTGGTTCCTAGTTATACGAAAATTAAGTATAATATAAGTAATTTTCTTTTTTACTTTATACTTAGGAAGTTTACGGCAAATAATGTCACAGCGAAACTCATAATTAAAAAAAAATGGTACCATAGAGATCATAAATAAAGCACTTCTATGATATGATATCTTATAAGGAAAATATAGTTAGGCACCCTAACATTATAAGTATAATAAAGTTTTACCAGCCTGTATAAAAAGTTTCGGACATGAGATGCTTTACAAATGCAAAGTTAACATAACTTTATATTCGCTTTGAGAAATTCGGTGTGCATAAATGTATAATAAAAAGCTATCGAATATTAGAAAGCTAAAGTATTTTTTACACAGAAGCGGTATTACTTACATTCGGGAATGTAATAAAAGTTTTTCCTTTTTCATGTAGGCTACGTTGTCTAGTAATCGCTGTAATGTATTTCCATCTATAAATTGCCTCAAACATTTCCGAGAAATTAATTGGAATACGTTATATATTCTTTTTATCTACAGGTACCAGATTGATATTAATCGTGGAAGTTAGGATAGAGAAAAAAATGTTTCAGAACTGTATGGGAACTATATGGGACATCAACATTCGTAGGGTTTCATTTCGCGATGGCAAAGTTACACGTAAAATAGTAATAAAACAATTATTCGTGGTAGAATGTTTGTATGTCGTGCCGCAGAGGAAGTAAATATGTCGTCTTTGTGATGGAAATAATTGCCAATTTAATGTCTGGTTGAAATATAACAACTGTTTAGTTACCCTAATAAAACTATGCTTCGATAACTTAACTATTTGTTTTGAAACTGGTTTTGTTCTTTCACGCGGAAATGCTGTGTTTAACTTGATTAATTTTGAGTTCTTCTTTTTTGACATTTAAACTATAAAATACTCCGTAAGCCCTTTTTATATACCACTATGAGTTTCATGAAAACCGGTTCAGTACTTTTGGACAGGTCGGACGGAAATAAACGCTTCAGTTTTATTTATATATATACATTATTTAAATTTTGTAACATATTAGCTAACAATGAGAATTTATTTGAAGCTAAATCTTATTATCAACTCTGTTAGGCTTTGTTTTGCTTGAAATTTTGATGAGTATGTGTAATTATTCCATTTTCAGTCTGTTTGTCGAAGCCGTGTCAAGTCGCAGCTGAATGTTATTATAAGTAATGATTTATTACCCGTAATATCATGGCAGAAAATAACATTACGATTATTTATACATGTTAACTTATAGGTGGTAGAGCCACGCTGAACCTATTACCGGTTTCAGTATGAATAGGTCTGCTCACTCGGGGTAGTACCACCCTCCCACAGAAACACCGATGTAAAGTAACAGTGCTTGTATTGTTTCGTTTCGTTCGGTCAGTGAGAGCGCCGGAGATCCACCTCCCCTCTCCTCTCCTCTCCTTCTTCCTACACTTCCCCCCAAACACATGCTGACAACGCACTTGCGACTACCCTGATGTTGTTAGTGTCTATGGACGGTGGTGATCAATTAACATGAGGTGACTCACGTGTTCGTTTGCCTCCTATGACATAAAAAAATACTTAAATTTAAGAGGAGTCTCATGGAGCTGGGCCGTTATACCAATAGCGTCAGTTCAAAGAAAAAAGTCCAGGTAGTCATAAGGACTGCCGACAGGTGTGAAAACTCAAAACAATTGTGTTCTATTTAGAACTATTAAATGGATTATAGTATAATATTTCATAGTTTTGATATAGAAATTATTAAAATTTGTCTGGTATTGCATCTATTGGCACACCGAACAATAATTATATACATTTTATACAGTTTGTTAATTGATCGAAAATATGATAGGCTAATCTAATCTATCTAATCTCAATACAATATATAATTTTTATTGTAGCACGGCAAAATGACTGCACTGTGTCTGGGGTCATTCAAGTATTACGTAAGCACTGATGGGGGAAGGGGGTCCTTGATTTGCTTATTTTTGATGACATAGGGGTTGCGGGGTCTGGTGGTGATTACGTCAGCAATATTTATTTACTGAATTAGAACAAATTTGAATAATATACTTATATAAATGTTTACGTAATTATGGGGGGTAGGGTTAAGAAAATTGCTTACTTTTGCTGGCCAGAGGGAGGGGGCGGTCAGAAATTACAAAAAATCTGCTTATGTAATACTTGAATGGACCCCTTATGGTAAGCAAAGTACAATCCAAAAATAATGACTACCACTGAGAGACATACTATCCATCGCCGGTCGCCGCTGTCATGCCGACCTGCGTAAGTATCTCTTCACCTTGCGCTTGAAGAACCCCATGTCACAGGAAGGAGGAAACACTCTGGCCGGGAGATTGTTCCACAACTTCACGGTGCGGCAAAGATTAGTTGCGAACTTTCTGTTCGTGTTCAGATAGGAATTACCGTAAAACTGTGGTTCCGACGAGCAGCGCGCGTAGTGCGGTTATGAAAAGGAGACGAAGGGATCAAATGAAATAACTCTTCAGAACACTCGCCATGATACAGACGGTAGAACACGTTCAGTGAGGCAATGTCTTTGCGCAATTGAAGCGGCTCTATGAACTGTGTAATGTCTGTATCATTAACAATGCGGACAGCCCGTCTCTGCAACCTCTCCAGGGTATCCAAGAGGTACTTTGCCGAGCCGTCCCAAAGCTGCGAGCAGTATTCCACGCTGGGCCGAACTTGTGCCTTATAAAGGAGATATAGCTGTTCAAGCGTGGAAAACCGTCGACCCTATTCAGGATGCCGAGTCTCCGATTATTAGATGTACATAGGTCGCTATACTACGCTTGGTTAGTCTGAGGCAAGCGCAATACGGTCGTTCACGCTTATTAACATGTCATGACGCGAAATCATAAGTTTATCTTCTGCCAAAAATACGGTTAAACGCGTCTGAAGAATTTTTCATTTCAAAGCTATTCTAGTTAAACGCACTAGATAACCCTCGAAATGTAAACATCCCCACAACTATTTCCCATCTTATTCGGTGTCTCGTGAACCGTTATATAAATCGGAAGCGAGCTGGTTTATCGTTAAACAAATTACTTACAATTCCTTCAATAGCGAATTGCTCCATTAACGCAAATAGGGAATAAGGTGTCCAGGCTACTGTGAATGCTATTATCATTATGAACACCATAGTGGTCGCTTTCGCTTCTGCTTTGCTGACTCTCCCCAGCCGCTGTGAGTTCTGTAAGTAAAATTTTTGTTAGATCTGAACTAATTTCGGTAGAACCTATACCAGATTCTTTGGAAATTATACATTATGATATATCAATATTAATATATTTATTATCAAGTTAAAAGTTGGATTTTATGAAGTGGCCTAAGATGAATTTTCTTTTATTTGTAAATCATGACCTTGAAATGATCACTGTAAATATCAAGGAGCATATAGATTTGTTAGAGAAAAATACGCGATATCGCCTCTTTAGCTATGTGGTGATAAGCCATAGCACGAGATATCAAATGGATGGCAGCAAAGTTAAAAATTAAAAAGTTAAATGTTAAAAAAATATAATATAAGATACAAATATAAGATCACTATATAACTCATAAATAAGAAAACCAGTACGGAGGCATCAGCAAACAAAGTAATTTTAAAACAATAATAATTACTGATATACTAGGTTTGAATCAATGATTTAGTGGTACAATGTTTAATTGGGCTTCAATCGATATGTTACATGAAAAGTATGAACCTTCAATGAACGAGAGTACTGTAATGAAAGTATAGTATGTTCTCAGGGCATTTTCTAATGTCCCTTTGCTTATCTACAACCTTCAAGTTCAAAATATTTCGTTATGTACGTAGAAATGTATGCTGGCAATTTTAATTAAGATGGACACAAGACACAAGAGCTAACTCTTTGTGTCTTTGCATTTGTGGTCACGTTGTTATCTAACTTTAGATGAAATTGTGGTGAATCATTAAGCCTATGAGGTTAACAAAATAAAAAGCATTAATATTTTTCGTGAATTACAAACTACGACAACAGAGACGTAGCTTGATGATAAACAAATTGAGAAAAATAGCTTTTATTTATTTAGCCACTCACTTTCAAATAAGCGTAGGAATTATTATCTACAGAGCAATTTAACAATCTTCAGAGTGTTTATTGTAATACTAAAAATATAAGTCTAAGTGCTGGTTCTTTTCTTGTAAAAATATTCCTTTACATTTACGGATATTGTTTGCTAGATAATAAATGTTGGGTTTGTTTCCTTTAACACTACACAATATATATATCGAATAATAACTGTGTTTTGTAAGAGCAAATTGACACAGAATTTGAAAGAGAGGTGACTGTTATCAAATTGTGGTCATCCCTCTATCCCTCCATATTGCTAACTTCGAATATCAATATGTGAAAACAACAAAGTTGAAAAAAAAGATGCTGTCGGAACACATGTTGCTTAATGACAGATTTTGGATTTGAGGGAGTGGTAATTTAACTTGGTGGGTTTAGAAAAAGCTCCATCTCCAAGTTATAGTTTCAACACGATGTTTCCTTCACCGGTAATTTCGGCTTGTTCTCAAGGATTCGAATATCAGTTAAAGTAGTTTCTGAACACGCTAAGCACAGCTGATAATAAGCCTTAGCAAAACAACGATATTGAATAAAAAAGTTACAAATTGAAAAAACTTTATTCAGTTTAGGCCCTGAGAATGCTCTTATTGTGATCCACCTTCGAATGATTCACAACTATAGCGAAGATTTTGCCGATTCCGAAGTTGAATTTGATGTCTATCAGAGTTTTCTCGTAATAAAAGACTTAATACTAGCAGCGAAGCGAAGGGCGCTCGTTATCGCGATTTTAACTTTGTGCTCGAAAGCCGACTCGTTCACAACAGAATCTCAAGCAATTACTCACAGTTAATATATCTAATCTATCTAAATAGTCGCGAACATTTATGAACTTCAAAGCTATCACCATTTTAGAAAACAACCCAGTCATGGAGAAGAAAAAAGATTCTACGTCAATATAGAGAAGAGAGCAAATCTTAGTTTACCATATGATTGTTACATAAACTGAATGACCTTCAAGTATCGAAGTTTCTAATGTAAGGACTAGTGTAGTAATTAATTAATTTCTCTTATGCATATATCGAGTTATTCGGAGATCGGCTCTGTATACAACTATTTAGTACATATATTTCTAATAGTCGACAATGATATTATACTTTACTATAGACATAATAAGTTACAAAGCTGGGTCAATAATAAAGGGAACAATCAAGAATCCCTACTAAGCTACCAGAGCTCTACTGAATAAGATCTCAACCTCTGATTGTTCTTTGATTACTACTGCATCATTCTATCTCTTTTTGTTCCATTATTTTTTACGATTAACGTCCACTCGCTCGGTTAATGCGAACGGTGAATCGTAATTTATGAAGTAGGCATAATCAACGACTGAGTTATGACGGGAAAGTTCCTAATTAGCTCTCTGCTGAAATGTTCCAAAAAATATTTTAACCATTTTTCTGTTGGTATTCGTTCTATTTAAACTGAGTTGTTAAAAGGATTGAAATACAACTGATGGTATGAGTAATCCACTAATATGAACCGTTGATTTTTTGGTATCGTTTAAAGGTCACAATGACGATATTCTATTTTATAAATATTACAGGAGAACTCAATACGCAATGTAATATGAATTTTGTGGTAAATTCAAAATTAAAAACCTGCTTATATATAAATACTTATTGGTTTGCCATTGCATTTTATAGTCAGCCTTTTTGTGAGTGGGAATATGGCGTCATCTAAAAAAAATTATAAAATCTGATCTAGTTAAGGCCTACCTAAATAAAAGACTTAGTAGAATGTTAAATGGTTGGAAAAATCGAAATAAAGTATTCGTATTAGCCTTGTGGATAAGTTACAAATAAGACTTCTACCTTTAATCAGTCATGCCCCCGATTTGGAATATTGCCCTAGTTAGGTGAATGCGGTGAAAATTGATCCTTGTGTACAAAACAAAGGAAATAAAATTGATTGAATAAAGAAAGTTAACAAGGCTTCTCTGCTACATTTACTTATATAGGTCACTTACCCTTTTTAAAGTCCTTATAATGTTGACGTAGCTGAATGTGATGATGGAGAGGGGCAAGATCTGTCCCATAGCGAACAGAAACATGATATAGGTGAGCGTGTTCGTCGACTGTTCATGCCAGTTCACTGAACAACTGCGGACAAATGCCACATTATAACTCGAGCCGATGCAAATTCGGTGTAGGTACTTAGAATTATCTATCGAATAGGCCGGTTATTTTTTCTTTATTACATTTATTTGACTACATGTAAGCAGCAGTTACACTCGTATTTCATTTTTTAAATTTTCAATTATTGCCATAATAGTTACATATACTTAAACATATCCTATATAAATAAGACGATTTCCTTTTCCTTTTTTTTACATGAGGAAATTCCTAACAGACACCCATTTCGCCAGGCAGCTGGACTAAAATCCCGTGATGCCTTCACACAGCTTTTGGCCTGGGGAGCAAGGACTAGCTTACCAGCACTACGTCTACTCCCGCGACAGGTATTGGCCCCTCGTAAGGGGCCCCGACTGCGGTCTGAGGGATGGTAGACCCCTCAAAACAATTGTCTAGGAAATCAACTACGTAACTAACCCTCCCAAAATGGGAATTCGTTGGCATAGGCATTTACAGTTCAGCTCCTGTCGGTAAAACTATCTCGTCGGGTGGCCATCTTTTGATTCCCAGAACACCGCTGTGTGACCCGTTCGTGATTTTAATTCTTCCTTACCGTACTTTTTATACTTTTTATATGGTAATAAGCCACTAGTGTAATCCTAGCCAGTTTACAACCTTCTATACATAATTATAATAAGAATGTAAATCTAACGGATCCGTACTTTTTAGATTTTTGTAAAAAAAAATATTACAGGTGTCTAAGAATAAGTAAAAAAATACATTTCAATCATTATTAGGAATGTCTGTCTGTCTGTTTGTTTGAACTCGTATCACTGCTAAAGTAGCTGTTCATGATAAAACCTTTTCAACAAAATCATAAAGCATATCTTCGAGTAACATTTAGTCTTTATTTCATTAAAATCGGTCCGGTTTATGAAAAAATATTGTAATTTTAATGACGATGCGACCTAAGTATTAGAGAGAAAAGTAGATAGTACATAATTAGACTAAATACATTCAGGTGACTTAATTAGTCACTCTTTTGTACATCAGGTTCCATGCTGACGAAGTAGCAGTCACAGCCAGTCATAAATAAATACACTATTTAATACAAAGATAATTTTTCATATACGACTCGTAGTCCCATCTTGTTCAAGCGAAAAAAGAATTAAGGTTTTATATTTTATTTATTAGGTTTTGGGTTTTATAATAGTACTATAATTGTTTACGTGGTATAATTGAGTGGTACTTATATTTTCATTTAATTCTAGATGGCAATTCAGAGATGGCAGAAATTATTAGTTCTTAAAAACCTGTTTCAATTACTGAATCCAGTTTTGTGAATTTATGTTATAAACTAGATGTACCGCGTTTTTTTTAAATTGTTGTAAAATTGTGAGAATATGTACAATTGCAGAAATGCTCTTTAAAACAATTGTAAGTACGACACGCACGCCACCTACAGTAACTTGTAACGTGTAATACATTAGATATATAAATACTATCAGTGTGTCAAATGATGTTTACCATCAACAACATATTTGGAATTTTAACCCGCCATATAACTTTACTGCTCACTTACACTGTATAAGAAATTATGAAACAATGTCTTATAATTGATATTATACAGTTATAATATTCCCATATGGTCAATATAATTAAGTTTTTGTGACTATACAAAAAAAATATTCGCTTTTCTATTTCGCAAGAAATTGTACTATGGAACTCTTAAGGTAATACGTTTGTGATCTAAGATCTTATTAGAAATACCCCTTCTATCTTCAAAATTAATATTAATTATAATGTTGAATTGTAAACAATAAAATTAATATTAATTGTAATGTTAAATTGTAAACAATAAGTTGATAATTTGAAGAAAAATTATGGATGTGCATCACTTGATGACGGAGTGTGCTAATAACAGCATCGAAGGAGAGTCATTGATCAGTAGTATGAAAAGTAAATGCCAGAATATGTTCAAATTAAATGTGATTGTAGATATTTGTCACAGCATCTTGGTTGAACGCTGTTCGGGTGAAATTAAAATGCTGTATGACCGGGTAACGAAACTTCATCAGCGATGCCCATGATAGAGCTAGAAGGATCGGGGAACAATGGGGCTGATATGTTCGGTGGAATAAAAGCCCCTAAATAATTATAAATAAAAGCTGATAATTATTTTTCTCATTAAAAATACAAAAAGAGCGTGAAATGTTGCATTAATATCAATCAAGATATCAAACTCTATATCTGTCTTTAAGCAGTTTTTGATATTTGTCAATTTAAATAGTGCTCATTGAACTCGATGTAATATTCTTATACGTTGATATGGTTACTGAGTTATGTAGACTAAAGCGCAGTAATTAAAATAAATGGTCAAAGATACAATATAATTCAATTTACACACATATATGAATTTCAATTTATATTTATTCTTGGAGTTCAGTGCAGCGTACGTCTCACGGACATGCTTACAGTGAACAACATATTTTTGATAAATTTCATGCGTACGAAGTCGTGGGTAACAGCCAGTCTAAAATAGAAACCCCTAAATTACGTTCTATAAGGTCAGCTATCTGCCAGTAAAAGTCCCGTATAAATCGTTTCCAACCGTTTTGGAGATAGTACTGCGGATAGCCGTGGCTGCCAGCTAGTCTAAAATAAAATAATAGAAATTACTTCTTATAAGGTCAGCTATCTGCTAGTGAAATTCCCGTGAAAATCAGGCTCGTGGAGATAGCGATGCGCATAAAGCCGCGGGTAAAAGCTAGTGCAAAATGAAGTAAACTATGTTACCCGTTGTAATTTTAGCTATCTTCCAATGAAATTCCCGTGAAAATCGGTTCAGCCGTTTCGGAGATTACCCGGAATAAACAGAAAGGCAGACAGACCGACAAAAAAAAAATATACGTTTTTGTTATCAGTAGCGATGATTCTTTCATATCCAATCATTAAAAAATGTTATTTTGATATTATATACAGAGAGACACTTAATTTTTATTATATGTATAGATTATAATACGTTTTCAGTGAGAGAATACTCGTGCTTATTTATTTAAATCAATCACTTTGAAAGTTTCTATGGATAAATAAATAACGCAGACAATAAAAATTCTCAGATGAAGTACAGCACATTTTCTGCATCGCGAATCCCGGGTCTGGTCCCGAGGATCAACCTTAAGCCTCGTTCGTGTAAAAGCTTTTTATATTTATTTATTTAAGGTCTAAACTTACTTATATTATATAATGAAATATGATGATGATATCACGAAAATCGAAAAATTACAGACTCGTTAGATTTACATTTTTATTATATGTATAGATAGATAAGTTAACACAGTGTTCAGACGAATATATACGAATAATTAATTGAAAAGAAAGAAAACCTTTAACAATATTTTTTTTCGAAGTCTCTGTTCATAATTGCCTTTTCGCTAACAGTAATAAAATCAGAATAAAAAGGATTGTGGCAGCTACAAAGTCACGAATAGCGTATATAATAAACGTAGGAACAATACTCTTGGGAAGTAGCCAGCGAAAGTTATTGTTGTAAAAAGTTGGGGGAAGGGGCGAAATAATATAATTTAATTTTACATAACAAAGTTAGTTTTAAAATATGCATGGTCTTGGGCAAATAATACCTTAGTACGCAAAGTAAAAATGATTTATTTAAATCTCGTTAAATATTTTTGAAGTGAAAACCTCCTTAGGCGCGTTGAGCGGTATTTTAGCACGAGATTAATTTATAATTTCGCGTCATCACGTGCTAGTAAGTGTGACCGGCTGTATTGCGTTTGCGCGGCTTTCGTCGGACTAGCGACACGTAGTATAAGAGCCTGCGTACATCTGATATTGATAATAGGTCTTATACCTATGAAATTGCCGTTATGCAGTACTGGTCATTTCAAATCAAAATATTTTTTGTTTGGCTAAGAATTCTAATTTCAAATTAATTTTATTTTTAAAACATGGAATTCTTTTTCCAAAAGTTGTCATTTGTTTATTGATTAGTGTTACATTTTCATCGCATTTCAATCTTTTTTGTCATCATGGATACGTTAAAAATTCGAGTAATTATGGAATATGAGTACCGTCGTGGCAGCAACGCGGTACAAGCGGCATGCAACATCAACGACGTTTACGGAGCTAACACTACAAACTAACGCACCACCTGTTATTGGTTTACTCGCTTCCGTTCTGGGAATTTCGACCTGAAAAATGTACCTCGCGGTCGTCCGAAGACTTTGGTCGACAATGACGAATTAAAGGCGCTTGTGGAAGCTGATGATACACAATCTACGGCTGAATAAGCAGCAGTTTTCGACGTTAGCGTCAAAACAATATTGGTCCATTTGCGTCAAATTGGCAAGGTAAAAAAGCTTGACAAATGGGTGCCCGACGAACTCGATGATCGCCAGCGCGAAGTACGCGTCGAGACGTGCCTTGCACTGCTCAACAGACACACAAATGAAGGAATTTTGAACCGCATTGTTACCTGCGATGAAAAATGGATTCTGTTTGATAACCGCAAGCGCTTAGCAAGTTGGTTGGATCCTGGTTCAGCACCTAAACAATGCCCTAAACGAAAACTTACCCCTAGAAAAGTGATGGTCACTGTTTGGTGGTCTAGCGCCGGTGTGATTCATCACAGCTTCTTACCGACCGGGGTGAGCATTACTGCAGATGTGTACTGTGAAGAACTGAACACAATGATGGAGAACCTGGCACATCTCCAACCAGTATTGGTCAATCGCTCGTCTCCGGTGCTCCTGCACGACATCGCGCGACCACATACTGCACAGCAGACGGTCTCCAAGTTGCAAGAACTGGGGTTGGAAGTTCTCCGTCATCCGCCCTACTCACCAGACCTTGCGCCTACAGACTACTACTTTTTCCAGAATTTGGATAACTCCTTGGCGGGAAAAAAACAAAAAACCCGAGAGGCGGTACAAAATGCCTTTGAAGAATTTGTTGCCTCCCGTCCAGCTGATTTCTTTAAGAAGGGCATCAATAAACTGCCACTGCGTTGGCAAAGATGCATTGATTGCATGGGTGATTACTTCGATTAATACAAATAAAAAATACATGAAAAAAATTCGTTTAAATTTTTTCATACAAAACGGAAATTTCATAGGTAAAGACCTAATATTTTGTATTGAAACTGTGCAGTCCATTATATGTTTGATGAATCAATAAACTGTGTGAAATTGTTATTCGGGATGCCAATAGATGTGGAAGACAGACTAATGTTAATTATTTCAATTTGCAAACTATGAACTATGAAATATAAATAATCCACACTATAATTAATTTAAAAATTTAAAAGAGAAACATTTCCATTGTTTTGAGTTTTCACTTCTATCGGCAGGCCTTCTGTGTGCATCGACTTTTTTCTGTATTATTATGTTTTCAAGCGAATTATATACGTAATATCCGTTCTAATTTTCAGACTTCGACATTTCTAGTTCATCAAAGTTAAACAAGTTTCATAAATCTCTTCGCACAAACAATTTTTTGTTGTTTCCACACTTCATAGATTTACAACCGTGGCCCTTAGACTCTGTAATAGATTAAAGTAGTCGCACGATATTCGGAAACTAAAAGAATAAATACACAAAACCTTGTTAAAAAAATCAACTACAGCACTTGTTGGGAGGGAAATGTTTTTCCATAATATTTTGCTATATCATTATTATTTTGCTTATAGCTATTACTATCGTTTCTCACCAACTATAAGTCGAAGAACTATAAAAGATCGAAACATAGTCAGTTTATCTAGAAATTATTTATAGTAAAGTTTCTATATTGAGGAAATATTTCGCAGAATTTCAAGCAAACTAATTGTGACGCAATTTTACTTCCTGTATCTACTAATATCTTGTCATTTGACAATTCTACAATTATTATACTCTCCGATGTTTGTTTTTAGTAATTACGGCACTGAGCACGCTGGTAAGTATAATATAGAGTGTTCCAAAATTATCGCAAGGTTTGAATTAAGTAGAAACACAGTTTTTAGTCTTTAGATTGTTATTTTTTCATTCAATCATAAAGTACATAGGTTAGAGTTTTTATAGAATAACACATCGGACAAATCGCTTCCATGACTTTCCTGGTGTTACGCATTCCTACATCGAACATTTTTCATCAACTTTCTTGCATAATTGTGGTGAAATTTCGCGTTTAATTTCCTCTTGTAGTACACTAGTGGTTATGGGCTTGTTGACATAGATCTTTGACATCAAATAACCCCGTAAGAAGAAAACTAATGGTGTTGACGAGGTTAAAACACTATTTTTCCAACAATATACTGCAAAAACAAACTTCCAGCATACAATTTGCTATTGTTAATTAATCAAATTGCTAAAGCAAATTAGAAATTTTGGAACACCTTATATACCTTACCACAACAAAAGTAATTATCCAAGATCTTGAAAAACCATCACTTATTGTCGAAATCATGTCGACCTGTAAGTCTTCTAACAAGTTATTACTAGTTGATCCCAAGAGTCAGCAGAGTAATACCATTTCCATGGTATTTGCTACCCAAACAGGTGTAGATATCTAGCACCTTGCTTGGTTACTAGTTATACACCCACTGATTTCACGTGACACCTCTGACACTATAGCGGATGATAAATCTGTGGTTCGGTGAATGTCGTGTCTTACCATTTCTTATTCTTTATCTATTCAGTAGGTACACGTTTTATAATTGAAAGCATAACTGGACGAACATAACATGCATTCGTTTTTGAAGTGAAAGCTTTTTAGGCGTATTGAGCGGTATTTTTGGTTGGAGATAAAGTTATGATTTCACGTCATGACATGTTAGTAAAGCGTGACCGAGCGTATTCTGCTTTCGTGGCTTGTGTTAGACCTTCGACGCGTAGTATATTAGGCCTGTTTATTTGTAATATTTTGTTGATTGTTGATATTTTGTATAGAGATTGTGCATCCCATAATATATTAGGTCTTTACCTATGAAATTGCCGTTTTGTATGAAAAAAATTAACGAATTTTTTTCATGTATTTTTTATTTGTATTAATCGAAGTAATCACCCATGAAATCAATGCATCTTTGCCAACGCAGTGGCAGTTTATTGATGCCCTTCTTAAAGAAATCAGATGGACGGGAGGCAACAAATTCTTCAAAGGCATTTTGTACTGCCTCTCGGGTATTGAATTTTTTTCACGCCAAGGAGTTATCCAAATTCTGGGAAAAGTAGTAGTCTGTAGGCGCAAGGTCTGGTGAGTAGGGCGGATGACAGAGAACTTCCAACCCCAGTTCTTGCAACTTGGAGACCGTCTGCTGTGCAGTACGAGGTTGCGCGTTGTCGTGTAGGAGCAGCGGAGACGAGCGATTGACCAATACTGGTTTGAGATGTGCCAGCTTCTCCATCATCGTGTTCAGTTCTTCACAGTACACATCTGCAGTAATGCTCACCCCGTTTGGTAAGAAGTTATGGTGAATCACACCGGCGCTAGACCACCAAACAGTGACCATCATTTTTCTAGGGGTAAGTTTTCGTTTAGGGCATTGTTTAGATGCTGAACCAGGATCCAACCAACTTGCTGAGCGCTTGCGGTTATCAAACAGAATCCATTTTCATCGCAGGTAACAATGCGGTTCAAAATTCCTTCATTTGTGTGTCTGTTGAGCAGTGCAAGGCACGTCTCGACGCGTACTTCGCGCTGGCGATCATTGAGTTCGTGGGGCACCCATTTGTCAAGCTTTTTTACCTTGCCAATTTGACGCAAATGGACCAATATTGTTTTGACGCTAACGTCGAAAGCTGCTGCTAATTTAGCCGTAGATTGTGTATCATCAGCTTCCACAATCGCCTTTAATTCGTCATTGTCGACCAAAGTCTTCGGACGACCGCGAGGTTCATTTTTCAGGTCGAAATTCCTAGAACGGAAGCGAGCAAACCAATAACAGGTGGTGCGTTGGTTTGTAGTGTTAGCTCCGTAAACGTCGTTGATGTTGCGTGCCGCTTGTGCCGCGTTGCTGCCACGACGGTGCTCATATTCCATAATTACTCGATTTTTTAACGTATCCATGATGACAAACAAGATTGAAATACGATGAAAATGTAACACTAATCAATAAACAAATGACTACTTTAGGAAAAAGAATTCCATGTTTTTAAAATAAAATTAATTTGAAATTAGAATTCTTAGCCAAACAAAAATTATTTTGATTTGAAATGGCCAGTACTGCAGAACGGCAATTTCATAGGTATAGACCTATTATTTGATTAACTAATAAACTGTATAGACATGTATTAATTATTGTCCGGAGTGCTAATAGATGTGACAACCAGACTAATCTTAATTCAATTAACAAATAATGAAATTGAAATAGATGAGACTAAAATTAATTTAAAAATTCAGAAGAAAACACAGCTTAAATTCAATTGTTCCTTTGTTTTTGAGTTTTCGCTTCTGTCGGCAATTCTTAATGATTTCTTTTATTTATTTAGGAACTTTTACAATCATAGAACCCCATAGTAACCTTAACTTAATATACAAGTTGAATAACATAAATAAAACAGATTATTAAAGCTAAGATAAACGGGAGCGGGAACTTAACAACTTAAATATACCCAGTGCTTCCACAATATTAGGTTTAGATAGTAACTTGTAACCCATGAAAGATTCCAATATCTTGTAAATTGAATTTAAATTTGCTTACTTCTATGACTTAAATGAAAGTATCTTGTTCTTACTGGGCTAGCGCAAATAAATGAAAATAATCAAAGTACCCAAACTATATATGTGGTATAATAAAAGATGTAACCAAACTTTGTAGTGCATTTCTGTGAAATTACAATTTTTCGAGATATCGCCTTCATCTCCTCATGTATTAAATTATTCCTATTAGAATGTTTTTAATGCTAATAAATAAAGTTTATTTTACGAATAAAAAGTCTTCCTGACTCGATTTTGACAATCAAATATATATTTAGTGGCATAAAGAAATACCTGATATTCGCAGCTTCGTTAACGTAATTCCCCCAGCCCATCAGTGGCGGTGTGGTTAGCGCAAGCGAATAGGACCAAATGAACAAAATGGACAACATAGCACCCTTTGAACTGAGATGTCTCGAACTCAGCGGCCTCGTTACCATCAGATATCTCTCGAAAGATATCACTGTTAGAGTTGTTATTGACGTTATACCTGTAACAAAATATAGTTTAACATATCGAATTAAATGTGGGTAAAAATAACATTTAAACTACGTACAGCTTATAATAAGTTAAATGCTGGAGCTTCTTCTAGATATATGTATTTTTGCTGTGTTTATGTGAGTCAATGATTATCTTATACTGGCTTCTGTTCGCGACTTCGTCCTCTTGCAATAGTTACTTCGGGCTAACGCCAATACGCAGCGAAAGCTCACAAAAGAAAAAAAAACAATTGTGAAACATTCTTCATTGGTGCTTCGCTCTTATTCGTCTCATTGATGACTAGCTGTGCCCGCGACTTTGTCCACGTGGAACCTGATGTACAGAACAATGACTAATAAAGTCATCTGAACGTATTTAGTCCATTTACTTATCTACTTTTCTCTCATACTTAAGTCGCGGCGCCGTTAAAATTACAATGACTTTTGATAGAGTGGAGCGATTTTAATGAAACAAAGACTAAGTTACTCCGAAGATTTACTTTATGATTGTCTTATATAAGGTTTTATTGTGATCCCAGTACTTTAGCAGTGATGTGCGTTCATACAAACAGACAGATAGACATTTCTAAAAATGATCGAAATGTATTCTGTTACCTATTCCTAGACACCTGCAACAATTATTTTCACGGAAAGCGAAAAAGTACCGACACGTTAGATTTACATTATTATTATTATATGTATAGATATATAGCCTACCTCGATAAATGAGCTAACACTGAAAAACAATTTCAAAACGAACATGTAGTTCCTGAAATTAGCGCATTCAAGCAAATAAACTCTTCAACATCTTGGTATAGATGTCTATGTATAGAGAAAAGAAGAAGTAGTAAGTAGAACTTATGCTCCAATGATTCTTTTTCTATTATATTCTAAATGTTTTACCGTTCGACAAACATTTTAGACGATACTAAATAACAATGCAGACTAAGGTGGCACGCTAAACTTAGAAGAGTACTTGGCTTTCAAGTGTAGCTGCTGGTATACCTAAATATGTGTAGTAACTGATTTCAGCCTGAGAGTGGTTGCTAACTGGGCAATAGATAACGTTTTGGTTTCACCACGATATTTTCATTTGCCGAAAGCTTTTTGTAGCTTTTTGTAGTTTTTGGCTTGTTGTAGGATCCAAACCTACGTTTACCGATGCACTGTGTGTAGACACTCTATCATTGAGGCACCATGTTATTGATATATTATCCTTAAATTTTCCAACGTCTACGACACGTGAGGAGTGTGTTTATATAACGTGTTTAAGTAGCGGATCCATCGCAAACCATGTCAGAGTTAGCGGCAATTCCGATGAGGCAGTTCAAACTACCTTCAAAATTTTTATTTATTCTCGCTCCCACAATGTTTTCAGCAATGGAATAAGTTAACTGGCTATAAAATGGCGAAATGGTAAGCGTGACTTAAAGTGTAAAATTTAATTTTTTTTTCATTTCACCTTTTCCTTATAAACCGCCAATTACATAATAATATTGTAGATTACATTATACAACATAACCTTCTACAGAGGAGTTAAAATTCATTATTTATTAGCGATGGCAAATATTTATCGCCTAGTGCCAAATAAACAAAGTGCAAAATACTTCCCTCTAGCCAAATTTCAAGACTGTAATAGTCCGAGAAGTACCCTGTAAATTTTAATAATTAGTCGATAAGTGGTTTTTTAATACTTTTACCTAGAAACTTGTTTTTTTCACGGCACTATTGGGCTATAGACCGTAGTATTTGATATTAATCTTAACTTTATATATATGAAGTCGTTTTTGAAATAAAAGGGCCGTGACACATGGACAGAAAAACCGTTCGTATATTCCTATATAGTTTCCTTTCTTCATATTGTTTTATGGTATCCTCAAATATCATTACATAGTAAAAACAAACCTCTACCGCGTCTGTCTATCTTCTGTTCGCGAAAACAAAAAACAACGATTTTCATCGGCTCTCACCAGTAGATAAAGTGATTCGTGAGGAAGGTTTTAGTATATAATTTGTCAAGGATTTTTTTATAATCATGGCGGGACAGCGTATGCCGGGCCCGCTAGTTCTATATAAGATACTCATAATTAAATTGCGTTTCTATTTTAATAGATGACTAGCTGACCCGTGTAACTTCGTCTGCACCAAATCGGTTATAACAGGTTTCAATTGTATTTTTAAACGCAAATAATCTTAAAAAACCTAAAACCCGATTGCAGCGACATCTAGCACTTCCAATTGAGAATCCAAACTATCCAGGGACTCACTGAAACATATACCCAGTTGGTATGTGAGAATTTTTTTTAAATAAGCCTAGAACCTGTTCGCAGCATTACCTAAAGTGTCCAATGAAGATCAAAACTAACTAACTTACATATATTGCCGATAAATGTCTTCTCAGTACCCCTTGTAATTTCATCACTTAACATACTGTAAAAATTAAACTTTATCTACATTAAATTTCCGTCTTGTTTTAGTTGTTTGTTTTATAAGAATTTGTAAAGTATACGTGAAATCTTCATTCAATCTTAATTTTGTCAAATTTATTTGACTTTTGTCATATAAACCACCTTTTTCAGTGAAATACTGAACTTGGGATAATATACCTTTCTAACAGTTAAAGAATTTTTAAAATCGGATTAGTAGTACGAAGGATTTCTCGAAAACAAAACTTTACCTCTCTTTATAATATTAGTATAAATACAACATAGTATGGTAACTGCAAACACCTCAACTGATTATTTTAATCGTAGATTCAAAAACCTGAACCCAACTACTTCAAGACTCAACAATATTTAGAAAACTAATTTTATCAAATGTCGAAATAACACACGTACTGATAGAACTCCAATTGAGTTTCATCTTCTACAATGCAATGTAACTATTATCTAGGTTTATGTTTTAGGAAAAAATCTTGTCACCTTTGTTTAGCAAATATTTTTTATAGAATAAAATAAATGTATAATATAAGTGACAGTTTCGTTTACACATATTTTTCGTATGTGGTGGATAATTACGCATAGAAACGTCAGGTAGCCGTAGCTCACTTATAACGTACTGGACATTATATGGTCCGACAGAGTCGATGGGTCGGAACCCAGCGATATTTTTTTTGGTATTTTTTTAAGTAGTATAGGGAAATATAGCTTAAATTTTTAGCTAATCTGTCTGCTATATATAGCACAAAGAAAATTTACCAAAATCCGTCAAGAATTTCATTAACCACAAATTTTTGACTTTCGTCCGTTATCCTGGAGAATCCCTTGTGTTTTATGAGACAAAAAGTATCCTAGACGTAACCTTGTAATATTATTTATCACTGTGCCAAGTTTCGTCAAAATTAGTTCAGTACTTTCAGAGTGATACGTATTCACAGGGACAGACAGACAGACAAAAATTGTAAAAGGATTATTTTTGGCTTCTATATCGATAACAAAGTGTACCCCGATTATAATTTTCAAAAAATATTGAATGTACAGATTTGGCCTTGTTACAGTTTTATTATAGTTATAGATTGCACCTTAAATTATCTTCCTGTAACTCATAACAGCTTATGCACACGCTAAGATACTCGTATATCTCAGATGGCAGATTTTTTTCCAAATTTTTTAACGTTTATCGTTATATAACCCAGTTTAAAGAATATCTTCATAAATTACGGCTTATGAGTTATTATGATCTATCAGCTATATTATTATAAAGTTTAAAATCCGTTCAGTAGTCTTAGTAGTGGCGTGACAGAGTAACAAACAACATCCCATATTTATGAACTTTCTCATCTTCTATATTCTAAATATATAAAAATCCAGTATAATGATGTTTGTCCACAATTAACTCCGAAACTACTCAACCGATCTTCACGAAAGTTGGTATTTATGTATAATTTGAGCCAACTTGAGAGATAGTATAATTTATATTTATTTATTATTTGTAAATTTCATCAGTCTCGAACAGATGGCGTATTAAATTAGTTTGTTGACAGAAAACTTTAGGGCCGACTGTTATAGATATCTATAGATGTCGCCACCACGTTTTAAATTTGAGTTTTCTATTCAACTCCAGTTTATTTTATGGTGCACGTGTTTTATTGAATTAAAAATGTAATAACAGAGCCACAGCAACGCGTGACCGGGTTAGCTAGTAATATTAATAGAATTATAACCTAATTTCTTACTTTTAAAACTAATACAAATGTCCTGGTTAAAATGTGATGAAAAGAATCACAAATCAATTATTAAAAAAATTAGGTATTGTGATATAAATCAGATTGTTGTTAAACTTTTAGCTTTCAAAGAAATACAAAAATATAATCTGTTTCACTAAATCAGAGATTATTTGCGACCATGAATCAGATCCATACTCCTTGACGTGGGTCCTTTGAATTTTAATTTGTCACAAGACCGCGATAAATCGACTCACGGATTACTGAAGTCTTGTTCAACTCTACTCGCTTAACTTAACGATTTGGCGCGGCGTGACCGTTTCTTAATTCACGTCTTCTAAATTCTTGTACAGACTAATTAATTTCATTTCAAGGTGATTGCGAATTTAGAATAGTAGTGAAACGTATTTCTTTATTACGTATTACGTAAAAGCGAAGCGATAACTAGATATTGATTTTATGATGCTACACAGTATAAGTTTTTCATTCAAGAATGTGTGTTCGAGCTTGTGCGCTTAGATTTTAGGCATCCAGTCGTGAGAGACACGTGCATAGCTCGCGCACGCAGCGACAATTGTTAAGTGGACAAATTGTAACGCAAGTGAAACGACTTAAACGACTATAACTAAATAGTTATAAAATCATTGCTTAATACTTTTATTTAAAAAAATAACAAAATTTTTCTGTAACTAACATTTTGTGTTTTGTTATCTTTTGTCTCATAGTGCCGGATTAAAGTATAATTTCGCAAGTATTATCTATATATTAATACGTGAAGCGACAATTTTGTACCCCTTTTCAAGCGAATTGCGCGAACCGATGAACGTGAAATCTGGCATAGTTAAAGTTTATATAGAGGAGAAGTGCACAAAGCTATTTTTTAAAATATAAAATGCATTAAAACACTTTGAATTAATTAAACTGTACATTACACACACTACGGCTTCAATGACACACAACATATACACACATGTAAATGAAGAAGACGTTTCGCCATCCTTCATTTTACTCTTACGTTCCAATTACCTTTTTTCTACCTACATTCAATATTTTTAACATGACTTACGTTCCATACCTTACGTGCCGTTTGAAATTAACCGGTCAAATTGTAGGTCAATTATATAATAATATAATATGTAAATTCATAATTAATTATTAATTGATAAATAATTTATCTATTGTACATTTATGAAACCAATGAAATAATTATAATTTTCTTTGGTCTTATTGAATGTAAAAATGAAATAAGTTCGAATTGCGACCACAAGGCGACCACTAGTTCTAGTAACTAGGTCTTAGTATAGATAATAACTTGAACATTGCGTTTGACAGATGTTATCCTACTAGTGCCGGACCAAAGTATAATCCGTAATCCAAAGTATACCGATTTGCCGGATTGTGAATTTAAGCGCCATGTCAAGCGGGTTTTGGTGTCAAAAGGCTATTATAGAGTGGATCAATATGTGAACGATGGTGATGTCTGGAATTGACTCATCTCTGTGCATCCATTAAAACGTTTGTGAAATTTACTATTATATAGAATATATTATTATTCTAAATATTATATATATTTGTTAAAAAGATAAACCAGATCGAGTTTCTTGCCGGTTCTTCTCGATGACTGGGTTGTTTTCCGAACTGGTGGTAGTTTTGACGTTCATAAGTGCCTTCTTAGGGCCTAAATTGAATAAAGTGTTTTTGAATTTGAATTTGAATCTCTCAATATTTTAATAAGGAACAGCATTATGATAATTGAATTTTAGTATAACTTATAGCTAGAAATATCAAGTTTACGCTTATATGTTGAGCCCCATAGCGCAATGTGAAGGTTTTATTTTTTAACTTATTAGTGAAGAGAAGTGTTGTGGTAACCGGATTTTACTACAGTAATAACCAAAAACTTGTTCCCATCGTATTGTAATTTCGAATATGTTTGTGAGAAAACAACAAAATTGAAAAAAAAGCTAGAAACTATATTATTATCAAAGATTCAATGTATATTTCGTTAAACATTATATTTATTAAAAGTTCAATACTTTTGTTGTATTTGGTGCCGTAAATTAGTGAACATTTTTAAGAATGGGTCCTTAACGCTAAAATGACTCAGCCCGTCAATGTAGATTCGAATTCTCCAGTGAAGCCAAGCATTTAGTTAAGAAAAATACTGACGCAGATATAAAAAGATCCATAGGGTATGTTCGACTGCCTAACAAAAGCTAGCTAATAAAATTACATACTTTTTATTTCTTATAGGTTTTAGTATTTGATTGTAATTGATGTTTAGTGACGATATGACATAAAACAGCGGTTCCCAATCCTTTTTACTCAGCGACGAATTAACATGCTCTTTAAAATTCGCGACATTCACGAAACATTTATAATAGTACAGAATGAACGCAAGTAACAATTTGTAAATCTCGCGACACACTTGACAGATACTCACAATATACCAATGTGTCGCAACGCAAGGTTGAGAGCCGTTGGCTTAAAATAACGACACGTTAAGCATAGAATACATTGGCTCTCGTGTGCAGCTGCGGAAACACATTTATACCTGTTCTTGGCGACAGAACTTCAACTAGATGGTGATAACTAGCTTGAAGGGTGTTAGACAAAACCCTAGCACTATGCTAAGGTCTCATGATGACGTTTGCTTTACCCGATTCTTATATTATTTTTATTTTTTCTGAAGATTCTAACCTAATTAGTGTCTAAACACGCTAACACCTTCTATTAAGTCTGTCTAAAGTCGAGATCAGATAGTACAATACATATATAATCACTTTCAATTTTCATTCAATTAACCTACATACTAAATTTGCGAACATACATAAAACTTTGCGAGGGACACCTACGTAAATTGTTACGAAATATTTTATTAGGGTTGACAAGCTCAGTTAATATAACTATTTGTTTTAAGTTAAATTTGTTTATAGTAAGACACTTATAAAATTTGTTGTACTTTGTAATGCATTCATTTTGTAATTTAATATTAAAGTGGTTATTAAATATGCAATATAATTCATACACTTTATACAAAATTACTCCGCATTGTCGTCTTCGCTTATGAACTATGGCAGTATAAAATCCATAGATTATACTATGCGTATATGTATAAACTCTATAATTCATACGGTAATAAGATAAGATAGCGTTGACCTTATAAAAGACGTCAGTGTTATGTGCTAACAACGATTTATTATAGAAAAACAAAAATACTTTGTGAAAGATAGCTTTAAATATTGCTTCTCTTTTCAGAGCAATATGGTATTGTTTTCTATTACACTATTCTGAAATATAAATATATAACCGAATATTTAAATCTATACATAATAAGAATGTAAATCTAACGTGTCTGTACTTTTTCGACTTTCGTGAAAAAAATTGTTGCAGGCGTCTAGGAATATGTAATAAAATACATTTCAATTATTTTTAGAACAGTCTGTCTGTCTGTTTGTATGAATACACATCACTGCTAAAGTACTGTTTAATGGAACAAAAAATAAGTTACACCGAATAATATGTTTTATGATTTTGTTAGTGAGGTTTTGTTGTGACCGAGTGCTTTAGCAGTGATGCGTGTTCATACAAACAGACAGACAGATAGACAGACAGACAAACAGATAGACAGACAGACATTTCTAAAAATTATTGAAATGTATTCTATTACTTATTCCAAGCTACCGGCAACAATTTTTTGCATGAAAATCAAAAAAGTATAGACACGTTAGATTTACATTCTTATTATATGTATAGATCGAAGATAGATAACCGAATACATTAAAAAATAATTTTTCATAGCCGTCAACAGAATAATGTCAAATGAAAGCACAAAGTCAAAACAATAAACTGATGACCTTACAATACTTACCCGATAGCAACACAGACACTTAAGTTGAAGGTTTAAGTTTCCGCACTATTCAAGTTTGGGATAATGGGAATTATGGGAATAGTTCGTGCGGCAATATGACAAGAGAACCATGTCAAATAATAAGATGGTATCATAACACATTGGTCTCCTTCATATGCGACGTTCTGGATAGTAAATCTTCTAATAATAATTATTTTCAAATTTCGAAACTATGGGACTTTTATTAGGAGAGATTTAAGATTTGGCACTATTCAGGTTTTTTAATTGGAATAGTTCGTGATATATGTATTGCACTGTATAACTGAAGCATCGACAACCGTCAGCCTTATGTCTCCTACTGCCATTTAACTGTATCCCTAATCTTAACTAATATTACGAAAGTAAGTCTGCCTTTTTTTACATCAACGCGAGAGCAAAAGCTATTTTTTCTGTACCTAAAAATAAATAAGATAAAGAAAGAGTTAATTGTTTATTATATACAAGTAAAACAATAAATATACAATATATAAATTGAGAATATTTGTATAGAATAGACACCCCGTATTCAACTCCGTGTAAATTCCTGTCAGTCCCAGTACAACAAGGCAATAGCGGAACCCTCATTTTTAATTGGGATCTTAGGGGCTTATAAATGTTCAGACGGTGTATATTAATCAAGTAAACAATAATCTTTAAAATAATTAATATTACTAATGCGAATGTGAGTTTGTTTGTTACGCTGTTACGCATTTTATCTAAAAAAATCTTTTTCCGAGAGATTGGATAAACGTACATGAACCCGAGTGAAGTCGTGGGAAAAGCTAGTTATATATAATACAGCTGTTCTCTACAGATCAGACAATAAAACCACAGAAATCAGATTAAAATATCTAAATCACATTAAAAAAGAACAGTTTCATATATTTTCACAAAGGTAATTTGAGAAATTAAGCCTAAAAAAAAGCCTTGTAAAGACAAACGACAACTCAATCACTCGTGAATTCACGTACCCCCTTTTTTTTTTTTTTTTTTTTTTTTATTGTAGCTCGGCAAAGTGACTGTACTGTGCCTGATGGTAAGCACAGTACAATCCAAAAACAATGGCGACCGCCGAAAGACATACTATCCATCGCCGGTCGCCGCTGTCATGCCGGCCTGAAAGCGTCCCAGTTAGGGACAGCCCCCCCCCCTGGTTGCTGGATATACACCGGCTGATCCCGGAACGCGACACGCCCAAACGTGCCACTATGGCGGGTGTTCCACCTGGTGTACGGTGGTCGCGATCCAGTCGGGTACAGACACCCTACCACCCCGCAATGTTCAATCCTGAACGCTCCAATCGCGCGTGATAACGCGTGTCGTGTTAAGGCAGCTATAATAAGCTTTTTGAATATGAAAAGCTATTACTATAGAGGGTAAATATCGTAAATATTGTCCGGGGATCACGTGTTTAATATTATACACATACCATAATGTATTAAAGTTGACTAAGACCTAATTCTACTTATACCATCATATTATTTAAGTTTATTGTTCCATAAGACGAAATGACTGCTATAAAAGCGATATTACTTCAAAAAACCGATTATTTAAATTACTATAAGCTATTTACGTTGATTATAACTACTCGGTTTGTATGACAACGTTCTATTTAGTTAATATTCTTTCATTTGATACTACTATCACGTAGAGTATATTTTAGTACATTATTATCATTTCAAAGAAAAAAGAGAAACCTAAGTATCTGTGCGTTCCTACGCTAATGATCTATGTTTATAAAAAATATTATAGCACAAAGTGCCTCGAAATTCGTTACGTAGTCTAAGAACATACAGACGAAGGCAAAGTCCGACTTTGTTTTCATTAATTTTATAGATTACTAGCTGACCCGGCCTCGCGTTGATGTGGCTCAGTAATTACATTTTGAATTAAAATAATTATAAAGTATTTTCGTGGCGTCATCTATGAGATACCTATAATAGTCGGTCCCACAGTTTCCTGTCGTCAAACTAATTTAAAGCGCCATCTGTTCGAGACTGATGAAACTTACAATTAATAACAATAATCAACATGGACAATAATTTAGTTTGTAATTAAAAAATATTCAGGCCATTAATCGAAATAGAAATTATCCTATCTGTCAAGTTGTACCAAATTATACATAAATGCCAACTTTCATGATGACCGGTTGAGTAGTTTCCGAGTTCATCGTGGACAAACATAAGGGCACGGGATTTATATATATTAAGAAGTTTAACATAGAGGCGTACTGATACTTCAAATTAATGGTCTTATTATGATAGTCATTTAGAATCGTAACAAGTGAGTCTATCGCTTTATTTAGGACTAGCGATTTCCCGCGGCTTCCTACGCCTTTTCCACATAGTAATGAGTTTTTACTATTTTATGTAAACATATGTTTTAGTAAATACCTTCATTTGCTGCGGATTTCCTGCCGCGCAAAGATTTATGGCAGTAATACGTCCAAGTGATACATACAGCTCTGGTTTATCATATCTTTAATATCATAAGCTGGGCTGTTAGAAATATTACCGGTGTATATATTAATAATGTCATTTACATATGGACCTTCATTATTTTATACCAAAGCCTTACTTATGGACGTGATATTAAAACGGAGTTTCGTCCACACAGTGAATAGATAAAGGGAAATATGAATGTTATTGTATATTAAAAACACTTTAGGGGTCTAAATTTATAAGGTAATAATAGAACTCTTGCAGAATGAGTTTATTTTCCATTTGTCTGCCAGTTTGTACATATATCAAAACCTATATATTTTCACTACATCACTACATATTATAAAACAAAGTCTTCTGCCACGTCTGTCTGTTCGCTATAAGTTCAAAAACTACTGAACGGAATTTTCATGCGGTTTTCACCAGTACATAAAGTGATAAACGAGGAAGGTTTAGGTATATAATTTGTCCAAGTTCTTTTCTATTATCAGTGCGGGATAACGACCGCCGGGCCCTCTAGTTAAGAATATAGTATACAGCTTGGAATCTAGTCTCCATGGTATGTAGATTCCGTGTATGGGCCCGTATACGACTGTAAAGAAGTGGGGACGCAGACCGCTACGAACCATTGCATAAATAGAAGATTAAGGATAGGGAAACTATATAGAAATGCATTCTATCTCATTTTCTCACAGCCTAATACCCATATATACATTTAAAGCTATCTCTTTTTCGTTACACGTTTTCGTTTCATAAAACTAAATTCGCACAAACCCAAAACAATTCTTATTTAAATGACTTCAATAATATTATTACGAGACTAGAATAATTACTATGTACGTACAATACTCGTTCGAAGATGAGGGACGCCTAGTAGACTATAGGAATATAGTTCGATCCTTTCATTATATGTTCTGTATATAATGCACTGAATATAATACTAGCTGTACACGCAGCTTCTCACACGTTTTTTTCAATTATATTAAAGAAATATAAAATTGTGAGACCATGTACAATTATAGAAATGCTCTTTAAAAACAATTGTAAATACGACACTCAGGCCACTTACAGTAACATGTAACGTATATATTAGATATACTTGTATAAATACTAACAGTGTATTAAATAAGGTTTATCATCAGTAACATATTTGTAACCTTACCCACCATATAACTACTTCAGTGCTCACTTACACTGTATAAGGAATGAATAATAATGATATAATAATATGCTCATATTGTCAATAAGTAATACGTGCATGGTATAATATGTTATTAGAAAGACCCTTTCTATCTTCAAAATTACTATTAATAATTATAATGTTTAATTGTAAACAATAAATGTGCTGACATCTAGAAATCTTGCTTAAATATAAATCAAGATATAAAGATAGATATTTAAATAGTGCTCATTAACCCGATACCATATTATTATATGATACTATGGTTACTGAGTTATGTAGACGAAAGCACGGTAAATAAAACAAAATGGCCGCCAAATTGACCAAAAAGTCAATATAATTCAAATTACATACTAAGATACATATATATGAAGTTCAATTATATTTATTCTTGGAATTCAGTACAGCGCACGTCTTACCCACAAGTCTACAGTGAACAACATATTTTTGCTAAATTTTATGGGGACGAAGTCGCGGGTAACAGCTATTCTATTCCTTTAAGGCCTTATGACCTTATAATTCCTATAAGGTCAGCTGTCTGGCAATAAAAGTCCCGTGAAAATCGGTCCAACCGTTTTGGAGATAGCATTGCGGGCGAAGCTACAGTTAACAGCTAGTCTAAATTAAAATAGACTAAATTACTTTTTATAATGTCCGTTATCTGCCGGTGAAAGTCCCCTAAAAATCGGTCGAACCATTTTGGAGATAGCACTGCGGGCGAAGACACGGTTAACAGCTAGTGTAAATGTAAATAGACTAAATTACTTGTTATGATGTCCGCTATCTGCCGGTGAAAGTCCCGTGAAAGTTGGGTCAACCGTTTTGAAGGTAGAATAGCGGACGAAGCCGCGGTTAACAGCTAGTCTAATTTAGAGTAACCTAAGTAACCTGCTGTAATTTCAGCTATCTGCCAGTGAAATTTCCTTCCTAATCGGTTCAGCCGTTTCGGAGATTACCCGGAACAAATAGACAGACGAACCGACAAAAATTAAAAAAAATGCACTTTTGTTATATATAGCGTGTATACTTTCATACCCAATTAGTAAAAAAATGTTATTCTGATATTACACACAGACACTTCATTTTTATTATATGTATGGATATAGATTAGGAAGTGACACAATATTACCCTCGGAAGTATCAATAGAATATAATACCTTAGGAATAAATTGGGTCATTTACAGAGGTGCCTTTGATCACACGATATTATCTTTGCACTCCTTGTCCCTGGTAATAATTTTGGGAAAGGGTTAACTAAATACATATCTTTTATGAGATTCTCAACTTATATCAGCTAGTCCAGTGGTCGGCAAACTCGTTACCGGAAATAGCTAATCTTCTGTATATTATATATGTAATTCTTCTGTCCGTGTGTATGTGGCTGAACTCCTCCTAAACGGTTTGACCGATTTTGATGGTATTTTTTGTGTGTGTTCCAGTGGATTCGGGAATAGTTTAGATTCACAACAGAACCCGGTAGATGGCGCTGCGGTCGAATTGTTGGTTTTTTTTTATTAACAGCGAAGGACAACGTCTACCGGGCCCATTATATAAAGAATAGAAAATTGAAGTTTATTCATAGAACCTTTTATAAATTTAGACTGCTTTAGTAGAGACGTTTCTATGAAAATAATTACGTTTAAAAGTAAACTCTCAAACGTGCCTTCATTTTATTTTTAGTGAGCGAATATCTATGCTTTTGTTTCTTTTTAAAAATGTACTTCTCTTCTGTAAGCATGCGTGTTTAAAATGTTTATTCGTGTCTTAAATGTTAAACGAATAAATAATACTTCGTGTCTGTACTAAATATTTTGTGAAAAAAATCGCAATCAAGGAGTGTAAGAGCCGCACGTGCCTCGCAAGCTGCTGTTGGCCGAACACTTAGCCAGTTAGAATTTTTTTTATATTACAAATTCATCTAATATATTTTACGTATGGAAACATAATTGGTATATATAGCGACTCGAGCCGCGAATAAAAGCAAGTTAGGATCCAATTTATACATATAAATAAAATTGAACTTCTTGTTGATTCACCGGATTAACTCATATTTAAAAATGGTAATAAAAGATCAGGCTGTTTGTAATACAATAGTAATATTTGGATATAATTATATTTCCTAGTGAAAATGTAGATAAAATAAGATGTTAACACTTAAAATGAAATTAACTTTGACTACGGTTAAAACTTTTAATACCGTAACTCCCTTATATTACTACATACTTCTTCTATCTAATTGATTACTATATATCGCAGAAATTACTCCAATTAAATTGGATTATTATAAACCCGTACACGTATATACTCTTTACAGAGTACAAGCTTTTCTGTATTACGAAGAGATAAGTACTAAAGACTTACAGTAAGTATTATCAGTATAAATATTATCACTTTACGAAAATAATAGTACAGCGTTGACATAAATGTTTGTTTCATATGTGCAATAGAAAAGGGTCGAAAGGAAAATGGTCCATACTCGGTATAACGACGTAATACATGTCTCTAAAGTTTCGTAAATTGATATTTTAAATTCTTAAAGTTTAAGACACACAACACAATTCTCTATGGTACTAAAGATATTTCATTACCGAATATTAAAGTTACTGAATATTCGTTTGTAATTATTTTTCCAGTTGTCTGCTTTAGTTTATTTATGTCGCATTTTTTAATTTTCCATTTATAATGTAATTAGTATACGGCATAAGTTCATAATTAACAATATTTTAGAAATACGAGTAAAAGAATGTCATACGAGTTAGATTATTTTTAATGTAAATTAAGTAAGGAACGAAACGTTCCAAAAGATTGACCCTCGTCAATAAATAGTAATGTGGATGAGGCCCGTAAAATTTCGGATCACTGGATAACCCTAATTTATTATATCCATGAAATTAAATAAGACTTTTTGAGTCATTGAAATATAATTTCATAACCCGAAGGTTCATTGGATTTTAAATATATTTACTGTTCTTCTCCTAATTTGTTACTTTGTTCCGGTAAAAAGCCGTAGCGATAATACTTTTAGAACTTCCTTTTTACTTGTTCTCTTTATTTTGGTGGAGGGTTTGTTCAAAAAGAACACGCCACCCTCATTCATACAATAAACAATAATCGAACAAACATTTTAACAAGAAAATAAATAAAAAAACACAGAACCTTGCAATCATTTCCTTCCCCTTATACCGACGTCCACCAAATTATAAATTAATTTGGCTTCCGATGCCGGGCGTGACAATATCTGATTACAAATGCCTATATTATATTTATTCTTAAATATTTGTCATCTTTGAGAATCGTTCAAAACACATTCCATCACAATATGATAAACATCTTCTACTTGTTAACATCTTCACATTTACTATTTTCCATCATATACGTCTGAATTTTTACATACCACCGTTACTCTGTTATACCTCTTGTATGTTTGATAGACCCGAAATTGTGCATTTGACTGAATTCAGAACTATTAATTTAGTAGTATTTATTAAAAATACGAATAATACCATACCGTAATATGAACCTATATTGAGATTAATAAATTTAAGCGAATTCCGTAAAATTGCCCAACATACATCGAGATTCGAACCTGTGGACAATGAGTCGATACCCTTTTACGACTAATTAATAGTTACATTAAGTAATACTCACTTTTGATTTATGAGTAAAATAAATACGTATGTTTGTACGTTAATAAATATAATACAATGATTTAAGGCATAAAGAAATATGATATTCTCTTTGGTAAAAACCTCTGTGCCTAAGCCTGCATCTACCTACATTTCCGTAACTCATATTTCCTAAATCTATTATTATATTTAGGCGCAAGCATCTTTTATTAATACCAAAATACAGTCCAAAAGTTAACTTAATTTAACAACAGGTTTAAATCTGACATGAAAATTTACATAGTTCATTTTTATAGGAAGTACCAAAAACAGTTTGTAAAATTTAGTAAAAGATAAATAGTTATTTTGACTTGAAAAATACAGAAACAAAATCATCATATATATGTTCGTCTCTGTTTAATGTCTCTTTATCATTCATCGAGTTTTGAACCACAAAGGGGCTAAAGAATTAATATTATAAAGTTTTCACTTTAATAAAAGTCAATTATTAGTTACTGTTTTTCTTTTATATAAACAAGTTTCGTTACATTTTGATCGACTAAATAGAACAACGTGATTATCTAGAGCGCTCAGTTTAGTAAATGGTAGATTAAATCCTTAATCTCGGCAAATAAATTACAATAGTCCCGCAGGGGTTATTAGGTTATTAAACTGAATTACTTACCCAATAGAGCCATGAAGAAACCGTATAATACACACATCGTGTGGCCAAATATCCAACGGTGGAACAGTGCGGAGATCAGAGTGAAGGGGTTACCCAGAACCGAGACGGAGAAATCGGAACAGACGAGATTAAATAGTATTATATTCAGCGGGGTCCATAACTGAAAAAGAAAAATGTATTATAAATTAACGACTCTTGTGTGAACGCCAAAAACGGTTCGAAAAACAACAATCGAGAAGAACCGGCAACAATGTCGATGTGGTTTATCAAATCATCATATATATTTTTACAAACATAGGCAGTTACATTCGCTATTGGTAGTAGGACAGTGAGGGGCGTCATTTCCAGACGTTACCAGCGGTCACATATTGAAACACCCTCTACAAATAGCCTTTAGACATTAAAACTCTGATTGACATGGTGCTAAAACGTATTATCCGGTAAATCGCTAATGTGCTTTGGAAATTTATTATAAAACAAGCTGACCCGTGCAACTTCGTCTGAACCAAATCGGTTATTACCGGTTTCAATTGTATTTTTAAACGCAAATAATCTTAAAAAACCTAAAGCCCTATTGCAGCGTTATCCAGCACTTCCAATCGTGAATCCAAACTATCCAGGGACTCACTCAAACACCCAGTTGGTATGTGAGAAATCTTTTAAAATAAGCCTAGAATCTGTTCACAGCATTACCTAACGTAGTGTCATCAAAGTGAAGATCAAAACTAACTTACATATATTGCCGATAAATGTCTTCCCAGTACCCCTTGTAACTTCATCACGTAACATACTGTAAAAGTTGAACTTTATCTACATTAAATTTCCATTTTGTTTTAGTTGTTTGTTTTATAAGAATTTGTAAAGTATACGTGAAATCTGCATTCAATTTTAATTTGGTCATATTTATTTTACTTTTGACATACAAACCACCTTTTTTACTGAGATACTGAACTTGGGATAATATACCTTTCTAACAGTGAAAGAATTTTTGAAATCGGACCAGTAGTAGGTACCAAGCATTCCTCGAAAACAAAACGTTACCACTCATTATAATATTAGTATAAATACAACATAGTAACTGCAAACAGTAGTCCGGTGAAGCTGTTAAGACCTTGCAAGGTCAATAGCGTGGTCAGTTCGAGAAAAAAAAAATAACTGCATACACCTCAACTGATTTATTTTAATCTAAGATTCACAAACCTGAACCCAACTACTTCAAGACTCAACAACATTTAGAAAACTAATTTTATCAAATATCGAAACAACACACGTACTGATAGAACTCTAGTTGAGATTCATCTTCTACAATGCAATGTAACTATTATCTAGGTTTATGTTTTAGGAAAAAATCTTGTCACCTTTGTTTAGCAAACATTTTTTATACAATAAAATAAATGTAACAACATATAAGTGACAGTTTCGTTTACACATATTTTTTTCATATGTGGTTGATAATTATGCATAGAAACGTAATATGGTCGTAGCTCAGTTATAACGTACTGGACATTATATGGTCCGCCGGAGCCGACGGTTCGAATCCCGGCGACCTTTTTTTTGGTATTTTTTTTAAAGTAGCTTAGGGAAATATAGCTTAAATTTTTAGCTCATCTGTCTGCTATATATAGCACAAAGAAAATTTACCAAAATCCGTCAAGAATTTCATTAACCACAAATTTTTGACTTTCGTCCGTTATCCTGGAGAATCCCTTGTGTTTTATGAGACAAAAAGTATCCTAGACGTAACCTTGTAATATTATTTATCACTGTGCCAAGTTTCGTCAAAATTGGTTCAGTACTTTCAGAGTGATGCGTGTTCACAGGGACAGACAGACAGACAGACAGACAAAAATTGTAAAAAGATTATTTTTGGCTTCTATATCGATAACAAAGTCTACCTCGATAAAAATTTTCAAAAAATATTTAATGTACAGATTTGACCTTGCTACAGTTTTATTATAGTATAGATAGATGTAACACTATTACCTAAAAAACTGTTACTGGTGTTAGTGAGCTTGAAACATGGAATGTAATATAATATCATACACGAGAAAGTTAGTGAGCATGGATCCCTTTCATGTAAAAACTATTCAATGGAATTTAACAAAACTTTACAGTAATATAGCTAGCCTATGTGAGAATAACATAGTCTGTGTAATACTGTATTATTAGGTATAGGTACTGTTTATATTGTCCAAAATATAGTATACCTAGTAAGTTATAAGAAATCCTGCGATTTGAAAGTGGTATCAGCATACACTACGTATACTGCGAGAGTTTATCATCAGTTAAACCCATTGCAGGACCATAGGCCTTGGTTGCGCCGCTTTATGTATGTTTGAAAATTCCCGCATTATGGATTAAATCGCGTCACTTTGAATTTTGACCAATTAATGCGATCAGGTCACGCCATCTAGTCTTCCCCAATCACATTTCCCTTTAACTATGGCACATGCTTATTCGCCGCGAGCGCGACGCTCGCGCTGCCAATAGTTTCGATTGCCGCCGCCAGTGTTCGACACGCGGCGGCCATTGTGTTGCGCGACTTCGTCTGCTATCGTCGAGTAGTTTACGCGGCTTGCACAGTGTCCGTGCCGAGCCGCGCCGCATGCTTACATTTTGAGTTTTTGCATGGTCGAGTGAGAAATAAACGCATCGCTATATACGTGCCGACATTTATTATAAACAATAAGTGTTGTGTGAGAGAAGACTCGGTGGAAAGAAACGAGGAACACCTAGCCGGCTAGCCACGTGGAGACTGTATCGCCGCAAGGTATGTGCCAGGTTTCCATCCTGCCCTTCTCTCCTTAATCGTAACTGATCGCAATAGTTGAATATCAATATAGCACCCCCGCATATACAGTCCACTTAAATTGAACATAGATAAACCCGCACCCGCGCGCCCTCCAGCTCGTCGACCATCGCATCGGCGCCACCATTTTATTTTGGTCCAGTCGAGCCGGATTATACCACCAGGCCTCTTTCCGTTGGAAAGTATGGGCATAATCACCACGCCAGCCCACGACGTATTAGCGATTTCAATCCCTGAGAAATCCACAACTTTATGGTTTTCCACGTGGAGTGGTAACTACAAGAATATTTCTCAGGTTCCGGTTTCCTCAGGATGTTTTCCTTCACTGTCAGCCGATAGTGCAACCAATTAAAATTAGTAAACGTACGTAATTTTCGAAATATTCGTTGGTACATGCCAGGGTTTGAAACTGCGGACATCGGATTGATATTCAGAGCCAAACGATTCAACCACTACGACTTTAGGTACATAAGCATAATGTATCATTAGGGGTGGTAGTCCGGTGAAGCTGTTAAGACCTTGATAGGTCAATAGCGTAGTCAGTTCGAAAAAAAATCATTAGGGATATCATTTAAAAAGATAGAAAAGGAGAGGAAGTCGCAGGCGAACATTAGTACCTTTAATAGTCCTTACAACTTAGTAATAATATAAATGCGAACGTAAGTTTCTGTGTTTGTTTGTTACGCTCTCATGTGCTAACAACTTAACCGATCATCGTGAAAATTTGTGGGATTATGTAAATCAGTTCAGTGGTTTGCAAGTTATAAGCAAACAGGCCCGCAGACGATGCCTTTTGTAAAATGTTATTAAGCATATAATTGGTTTTTCGGGTATTACTCCCACGATTTAGATGAAATTTTATATTTAGGTAATAATTTATTTTCAAGTTAACTAAAGTGTCGTACCTTTTTTAACCGACTTCGAAAAAGGAGGAGGTTACTACGTTCGGTTGTAGGTATTTTTTTTATGTATGTTAATCGATATCTCCGTCAATTATGAACCGATTTTAATGATTCGTTTTCTATTTGAATTGGTTATATTCAGAGGTGGTCACATATAAATTTGAAGAAAATATTCAACCCCTAAGGGGGTCAAAAATCGTTTATTTGATTTTTTTATGTATGTTAATCGATATCTCCGTCAATTATGAACCGATTTTAATGATTCTTTTTTTATTTGAATTGGTTATATTCAGAGGTGGTCCCATATAAATTTGAAATATCGTTTGATTGATTTTCACCCACTTCATCTCTACGTATTGTCGTGAAATTGGAACCGGTTTATACCCATTAGAAACCAGATATATTTATGCACACTAAAAATGGAAAAATAAAAAAAAATTACAAAAAATATAAACCGCCTTCGATGTGAAAAACTAATAAGGCACTAAAAAGCGAAAAATAACTGAATTATTAAATTAACCAAATTAAATAAAAAATATGGATATTCGCGCTACCTAATAATATATTTGAAGTCGATGCCAACCTACATTCATATCATCTACATACAAAGTTTGGGTCCACTCTCGTGTCCCATGATGTATCTGTATAGTATACATATTTTATTACCTGCAACAAATTTTAACTGTAGATTGGCATCGACTTCAAATACACACATCAAAAAAGTCTAAGCAACATGCGTGATATTACAAATTTTACCATTTATATTAATTAATTTCTGAGTATTTACTCAAACAAAGTGCGTAGGTAAGTAAACTTTTTTGTTATTCATGACATACTGGCTGGTTGTAAAAAAAAATTTGATTATGTTTTGTTTTTTCATAAAATTCAAATGACTGCGAATTTGTTTGAATTTAAATGCGTTTTAATTGCTACGTTTAGTCTTGATTTTATAATTTTACCAACCATTAAAATAAAGTTAGCGACAAAATTGAATTGTTAGATATTCTTTACGTCATGAAGCGACGTCATTTGATGGCAGATGAAATGCAAAGAGCTGTAGGGATGTTGCAAGCGGGAAGTAATCAATCACAGGTATCTCGACATTTTGGCATTCATAGAAGTGTTATTTGTCGTCTTTGGCAGCGCTACAATAATACAGGAGAACCCGCTGAACAGCATCCAGGCCGTAAAAGGAGTACAACCACTCGGCAAGACCGGTACATACAACTGACTGCAAGACGCCAGCCGATGTTAACCGCTCGAGAGATAAGTTTGAGGCTACAAATTTCAAGTGGTGTTGATGTAAGTGCTCAAACTGTGCGAAATCGACTGCACGAGTACGGCCTACGAGCTCGACGCCCAATCAGGTGCCCACCGATACGTCACGGGAATCGCGCTCGTCGATATGAATGGTGTAGAGAACGCATAACATGGACCCAGGAACAATGGGATAAAATTATGTTTTCCGATGAGTCGCGATTCGGGTTTAAGCCTGATACAAGAAGGGTGCGAGTGTATCGTCGGCCCGGAAATACTGAAAGGCTCAGGTGCGTTCAGGAAGTTCATCCATACAGCGGCTCAACAGTTATGTTATGGGCGGGTATTATGAAGAACAGGCGAACTGAGCTCGTTTTTGTAAATGGAAACATGAATGCTGAAAATTACATTGAGGATATTCTCAGACCTTATGTCTACCCATTTGCACAAACCTTTGGCTCCGATTTTAGGTTAATGCATGACAATGCGCGTTCACATACAGCTCGGCGAACCAGTGAATACTTTGCAACGGAGAACATCCGGGTATTGCCCTGGCCTGCACAATCGCCAGATCTCAACCCCATCGAGCACGCATGGGACATGCTCCAGAGACGTGTTTTGAAGGACTTGGACGGAGTGACAACAACCCAACAGCTGAAGCGCGGTAGCGCGTTAGGTAGCGCGAATATCCATATTTTTTTATTAAATTTGGTTAATTTAATAATTCAGTTATTTTTCGCTTTTTAGTGCCTTATTAGTTTTTCACATCGAAGGCGGTTTATTTTTTTTGTAAAACGCAAATCATAAAGCATATCCTCGAGTAACATTTAGTCTTAGATTCATTACAATCGGTTCACTCTATCAAAAGTTATTGTAATTTTAATGACGACGCAACTTAAGTACGAGAGAAATGTAAATATTAATTAATTACTTACTATATTCAGATTACTTTATTGCAGATGTTTCACGTTCTATGCGAACGAAGTCGTGGGCACAGCTAGTAACGAATAATTATTTAATTGTAATGTCAATGTCAACAACAAATCAACAAATTATCTAACAACAGAATACTTAACAACAGTTTATAACAACAATTATTTAAAGGTAACAACAGCGTAATTTGTTACTGATATATTTAAAGATTTTTTTTTATTTTTTTTTATTTTTTATTTCTTTTATTTATTTTTATTTTTTGTTTTTTTAGTGGATTGTAAGTTGTTTTTTTTTTTTTTTTTTTTTTTTCCCTCTTTTTTCCCCCTCTTTTTTTCCCTCCTTTCCCCTCCTTAATATATTAATATTAAATTTATAATTAAATTTTTTAAAAATATGGTTTCTCTCTCTAAAAAAAAAAAATTTTTTTCTCCTAATTTTCCTCTATAACCTCTCCCTCTCTTTTTATTTTTTTTTTTTTTCCAATTTTTTTTTTTTTTTTTTTATTTTTTTTTTTTTTTTTTTTTTTTTATTATTTTTTTTTTTTTTTTTTTTTTTTTTGTTTTTTTTTTTTTTTTTTTTTTAATATTTTTTAAATTTATTTTTATAAAAAAAAAAACCTTTTTTTTTTTTTTTTTTTATAAATATATATTTTTTTTTTTAAAAAAATGACTTCCCCCTTTCATAAATTATGTAGTACGTTATTGCTATTTATTTAACTGAATTGATGAATTATTCGTGTGAGTAAACTTATTCATACCAAATAAACGAAACAAAAAATATAAATTTCAGATACGATTAGGACCTATAGCGAATATACATAACTATTTCGATATCAAATGTGTTTTCATTCGAAATGTGATATAATTTGACATTTTTTTAATTCAAATACTAGACAATAAAAAAAATCAAGTCTCACCGAATTACAACTTGGAAAATGAAATTTGGCATTTTCACAGCTTTCTTTTATCGCACTTAAAAAAATACAACGCATTTTACACGAAACCGTAAAAGAGAAATAAATGTAACGAAATCTTGTGTATCAAACAGATTGGACTGTTTTACGAACGGAGTCTGAAAAAGAATATGTAGGTATCTCTCAGCGTCTTGTTTGATTTCCTTATAAGCTTTTACGATGCCTTACCTACATTATTTAAAAACGTAATATTATGTTATATAATAAAAAAAAATTACAAAAAAGATAAACCGCCTTCGATGTGAAAAACTTAATAAGGCACTAAAAAGCGAAAAATAACTGAATTATTAAATTAACCAATTTAAATAAAAAATATTGATATTTGCGCTACCTAATAATATATTTGAAGTGAATGCCAACCTAAATTCATATCATCTACATACAAAGTTTTGGTCCACTCTCGTGTCCCATCTCGTACATATTTTATTACCTGCAACAAATTTGAAATGTAGGTTGGCATTGACTTCAAATATATTATTAGGTAGCGTAAATATCAATATTTTTTATTTAATTTGGTTAATTTAATAATTCAGTTATTTTTCGCTTTTTAGTTCCTTATTAAGTTTTTCACATCGAAGGCGGTTTATTTTTTTTGTAAAAATGTTTTATTTTTCCATTTTTAGTGAGCATAAATATATCTGGTTTCTAATGGGTATAATAAATGGGTTCCATTTCACGTAAATACGTAGAGACGAAGTGGGTGAAAATCAAATAAACGATTTTTCACCCCCTTAGGGGTTGAATATTTTCTTCAAATTTATATGTGACCACCTCTGAATATAACTAATTCAAATAGAAAACGAATCATTAAAATCGGTTCATAATTGACGGAGATATCGATTAACATACATAAAAAAAAAAATACATGTAACCGAACGTAGTAACCTCCTCCTTTTTCGAAGTCGGTTAAAAATACCATTATCCGATACTGAAATACCATAAACAATCACATGTAACAGTTTATTGGCTTCTTAAATTATCATGTATCCAATTATATTGGCTATTATTATTTTCTGCAGAATGGTATCTTCATTATCTTCAGTAACAAAGTCCGTTGCATAGTTTAGGAAAACGAGGGATCACGCAGACGGACGCGAAAAGCGACTCTGTTTTATATTATTCGTTGATTTCGAAAGGGGCTTCGGTTACTTAAAATCATTTATTCAATTTAGGTCACGAGAAGGCGTTTTTGAACTTCAAAACTACCACTGGTTTGGAAAACAACTCAGTAATCGAGAAGCGGCGATAAACTAGATCGGGTTTATCTCAAATTCTTCTGTTCAAATAATGCATTCTGTTACAGTTTATGCCACATTTGATTTTTTTTTTACTCCGTTTATAGGGGCTTTTATTCCACCGAACATATCAGCCCCATTGTTCCCCAATCTTTCTAGCTCTATCATGAGAGTCGCTGATGAGGTATCCATAACCAGGTTATACAGCGTCTTAGCTTCGCCCGAACAGGGTTCAGCCAAGATGCTGTGACAAATACCTATGTTCTGGCAACTACTTTTTATACAACTTATCAACGGCTCTCTTTCGTTGCGGTTCTTAACACACTCCATCATCAAGTGATGCACGTCCTCAATTTTTCTTCATACATCGCAGTTGGGAGATTCTGCTTTCCTCATTAGGTATGCAAAACGTCTCGATGGATAGTGCCCCAAACGGAGTCTTAAAGCTACCTTAACATATTGTCGGTACATTTGATTTTATTATTAAACCTTTTTTAAACATTTGAACTTATCTTTTTTACCAACGACCTATAAAAATGGTTACAATGTAAGTAATTTCTATGAACTTGTACTATTTTACCATTCATAGTTTCTACATATACAAAAAAAAACACTAAAAATAGTTATTCCATTTTATTCAGTGACCATTATTGATAATTTTCTGGTCTTTATAGATATCTTTGTCTCAAACCCTTTTAAATTATCGATAGACATGCGTAATTAATACTTTATAAGCTTAGGCCTCTGCGCGCGACTTCGTCCACGTGGAATAATTCCTTTGGGCTAACGCTAACACGCAGCGGAAGCTCTCAAGAGCAAAAGAAAACTCCGATTTTGAAATATTCTTCGTAGGTGCTCAGCTCCTATTGGTCTTAGCGTGATGATATATAGCCTATAAGCTTTCTCAATGAGCTATATAACACCGAAAGAATTTTTCGAATTGGACCAGTAGTGCCTGAGATTACCAACTACAACGTCACAAACTCCCAAATTTACAAACTTTACCTCTTTATAATATTAGTATAGATATAGAAGTATTCATTTAAAGTTGAACTCGATACACGCAATAAAATTTTCACAAACAAACTCTATTTTGAATCCAATGTTGTTAAATAAATTAGAAATATAAATAGAGCGATGTCCATCAATGTCTTGTCTTGTCTTGTTTTGTAGTAATATTAATCACTATTATAAAATTATTTTCGACACAGTAATGTCGTAACAGTACAGTAAAGCGGAAAGTAATGCTGCGCTTTACATTTCATTTCTTATTTAAAGGAAAGTTACTAAGTTATTTTTTTATCTATTCCGTTTTGCCTTCCGTTATTGTAATTATGTAAGTAGTTTTATATAATTCTAATGGATTTTGTTACTATTTAGTTTTTTTATCCGTCACTTCTATCGGAATTTTTTAGCTATTGCTTGCTTTTTCCTCTAAATGTCACTATTATCCACGTTTCTCTATTACTAGTTTATAATTAGCTTTAGAAGTAACGCAAGCTGCTTTTTTACTACAGTTGTAGTGAAAAACAACAGCAGAGTGTTGAGTAACGCTAATCTAATGCGGTCTCATTTAAGCCTTATTTTTATCCAAATTCTTTCCGCAAGATCTGGTTCAAATCCAAGAACAATGATGAAGCGTAATATATCTATGAACATTTAAGTTTAATCTTATCAGCCTGTACCATCACCAATACGAACCATACTATAGCGATAGCATTTAATTAGCTGGTGTATACAGAATAACTCAGAATACCCTAATGCGAATCACTGTAATACATTTTAACAAATTTCAATTTTAACTTAACTTTAATATCTGTAGTGAAACTTAGAGAGCAGATGTAAATCTAATATAGACTCATTTAATAGAGCGCGAAATCCCTTAGTTCAAAGGTTGGAATTAAGGTCAAGGCCCGTCCCACTATTATTCCTTAAACACGAATGTGAATACTTCGTAATGAGTCATTTACGTGAGACGTTATGTTGAACAGTGTTAGAAAACTGATTATCTTAATTAATCCTTAGTTATAATCAATAATTGTATAAATTTATTGTGTTAAATTTGTTGTACTTATTTTGTTACGACCTGTACAAATGTGTATTATTTTCGAACACTGAAGAAATTTCTGGAACAACCTAGAATTCTCTACAAACATCGCAAGTAAACTCATAGTATTTATTAGATATCATGCCGACTCATTGATGCATGAAAGCACGAGTACACAAACTGTATATTAAAGTAACATTTCTAACTCTTCGTTTACACGCTAGCATTGTTGTAAATCAATCTTCAATTGCCTGCTAGAGATTCCCACCCAGCGTTGCAAGATGTCTCGATTTTTGCGGGAGGCCCCGACTTTTAAATTAAAATTAAATGTCCCGCGCGGGACAGTCTTAGTACCGCTTTCGGGGATAACTCGATCGTGCGTGCATTTCGATTAATCTTTTGAAGTAAAACTTTTTTAGGCGCGACTAGGAGGTAACTGGACGACAATGCAACGGAAGTCCGTTACGGCAATATGGCGTCACGTTTTTGTACCATCCGGTTTTTAAATATTTTTGATTTTTTCAATAAATAGTTTATAAACAAATCAATCAAAAATTAAAAAAAAAAGAAAATATAATAAAAAAAAATTAATTGAATAATAATAAAATTCATACAATAGAATTAATGATGTATATATGGGCGCATGACCGTGATGCCATCTGGTTTCATAGTAAGTATGTGACAAATTAAATCAAAGCTTCATTATCTGTAGTGCCATCTATCAGCTAATTCGGAACTTAAATAACACAGAAAATATTATTAGCAACTCTTTGTTATAAAGTAAATAAAATATAGAAAAGTACAAACAAATTACTATGATTATGATTTATATATAAGTTTTACTTCAAACGCGTGTGACAGTTACACGCACTCATTTTTTTTTTATATTCAGAAAACGAATAAGATTCAACTATTTAACGATAGGGTAAATCTGATTTGAAATATCATATTTTATTAAAATAAGTTTTCATGCTTATTATTTTTGCTATGTATTGTCACATAAACGTAATTTGAACTCAAATAAAAAGATAAATATTCAAAAACTTTTGATAATATACGTTTTTTTACTATGTCCCGCTTTCGACAATAGAATCCCGCTTTTTTCACTCAAAAAGTTCCAAAACCCGACATGGCAAAAAAAATCTGGTAACGCTGTTCCCACCCTTCATTTAGATCTATACTAATATTATAAAACTGGAGGGTTTATTTTTTTGTTTATTTGGTTGAACGCGCTAATCTCAGAACTACTAATTGAAATTCAGTATTAATAGCCATTTATCAAACTAAGGCTATATCATCATCTAAACGCAATAACAGCACCAATAAAGAATGTTTAAAAATTGAGATTTTTTTCCTTTTGAGCGCTTTTGCTGGGTGTTAGCGTTATCCCAAATATAATTATTCTACGCAGACAAAGTCGCGGGAACATCTAGTTAGATATATAAACGTACTGCCGTACGAACGGTTAGTGTAGTTCGTTGAAGCTGTAAAGGCCTATCAGGCCAAAGCGTAATCAGTTCGAAAAAAAAGAACGGTTAGTTAGGAGAAAGCCTTAAGCGCTCACCCAAATAGTTTGGTGACGTTGGAAAAGCCTGTCATGCCAAAAGCCCTAGCCAGTTAGAAAAAAAGGCGGTGGGTTATATTCTTGATACCGTGGAATATACAAGGAGCGAGAAAATAAATATATCTATAAGAGGAGTATCGAGTTTCTTGCCGGTTCTTCTCGATGACTGGGTTGTTTTCCGAACCGGTGGTAGTTTTGACGTTCATAAGCGCCTTCTCAGGGCCTAAATTGGATAAAGGATACTTTGATTTTGAGTATAAACAAATAATATTCTAATTAATTGTAGTAGGCACATAATATTATAAGGATGTCTTTTTTCAATAATAATGATTTAATTATATTTAAGTGTATGAATGAATCTCTTTTTCTTTCACTGAGTAAAACGCTTTGTAAGGGTTTAACAGTATAATAAATAAATCACATTATAATGATCTTTAGAAGTTTACTTTAGTTAGAAATATATGTACCGTCGCCATATAAGATTCATCGAAAAGGAACAACAAGATTAAAATATTCTGAACATTTTCGTGACGTTCAGGTAACAATGAGAGATGTTGCGCAATCTCTGCACGTAACCTCTCTGAATTCGATGAGGTTCTATATATAGCTGTGCGTTGGGACACAATTTGACATGCCCTTTTCCATTCTACATCTTGTATTGAGGTTTATTCATATGCGAAATTGTTGAAATGAAGTATAATAAGAATAAAAGTGTAAGATGTATCATAGACATATTTTGTAATAAATTTTGCAAAAAAATATTATTTACTTGGCGTCAAACGATAATATCTATAAAACGTAAAATAGATTATAATGTAATGTTTAAAATGTAATAACTTATTTTCTCGGTTTATTTTTAGTAAACTTTTTTTTTATATCATAGTATGCAAACGAACAGGTGAGTCACCTGATGTTAAGCGATCACCACCGTCCATATACACTAACAACATCAGGGGAGTCGCAAGTGCGTTGCGATCCTGTGCTTGGGGATAGGAGGAGGAAGGGAAGGGAGGAAGGGAAGGTGGTCCTCCGGCGTTCTCAGTGACCGAACGAAACGCAACAATGTAAGCATTGTGTTACTTCACGTCGGTTTTCGGTGAGAGGGTGGTACCACCTCGGACGAACCGATCCATTCATGCTGAAACCAGTAATAGATTCATCCTGGCTCTACCACCTACTAAACTTATGTTCATTATGTATTTGAACTGATTAAATAATAGATTAAATTGGTAAAAAATTGTCTGATTCTATATAGATAAATGATATATTGTACGCGTAACACTTAAAAACTGTATATAGTAGTTTCGATTTTTTTTAGTTTCACTTCTTAGGTACCTACTTGATGTTTATCTAAAACGACCATTATTACTATCATTTTTACTTCTTTTATTCTATAGTTTAAAAAAATAATTCTTTATAAGCATCGCACGTACGTTGTGTGCATTTTCCTGCAGTGGAGAAGTGGGGCAAGCGGTATTGTGCTTATGTTTTTTTCCTATGTACGTAAAATATACGTAAATAATAAACGACGCAGACGAAGTCACGGGTTTCGGCTAGTAAATAAATAAATCTTATATTTACGAATAAGTAACCAGTACCAACTTATTGTACTACCCATATATTTTAAGTCGCTTAATTACTGTTTTTTATATCTTTATATATAAATGTCTTCTGTGCGTGTGTATGTCACTGAACGCCTCCTAAACGGCTGGACCGATTTTGATGAAATTTTGTGTACGTATTCCAGTAGATCCGAGAATAGTTTAGATTCACAAATGGACCCGGTAGGTGGCACTGCGGTTGACTTTTAGGATTTTTTTATTATCAAGGCAGGACAACGTCCGCCCGGCCCGCTATATATATAGTAATATATATTTTCGCATTTGACCACAATCTCATATCATGTTAAATAACGGTGTGCTCTTAGAAGGTAGACACGATACACTTAGAAGGGACTGGCTGTAAAGTGCAACTGCCGGAACACATCAACAAGTGCTTGGTGATAGATTTTCAACTTCAGAGTGGTAGCTAGTCCGTACTTAGAAAAAGTCCTAACACCATGCTACAACGTTGTCTTTCTCTGAAAGCTCCGAACACGTTTAAAATAAGCCATCATCATTTCGAGAATTCAAAAAAATATTTGATTTTCGAACGTGCTTCGATCGAAGCTAAAACGATAATAATATAGTGTTTCTTTATGCGGAGCACCGATCAAGAATGTTTCAAAATCGTATTTTTTTCCTTTTGAGAGATTCCGTTGCGTGTTTGTTTGTGTGTTGCGTGCTGTGTCTCATAGTGTTTGTGTGTTTTTCTTTGATTAAATCCCAAGATTTATAATATTTTGGGTGTTTATTGAGCCGTTATGTTTATTACTTTAAAACAAATAACTCTTTCTAAGGGTATTTGTTGACTGAATGATTGTTTTCAAGGGTAAACAATCAGTAATAAGAGGAAACTTTATTACTCACCTGTCTATCCTTGAACATGAGAAGTATCACCATCAGATTGAGGAAGAATCCGAAAAATCCTATCAGAAAGAGTACGAAAGCAGATGCCACGTATCCCCACCGCGGCATCAACAGCGGGAATTCCTCATAAGCTTTGATCACCGTGTCGTTGAAGTTTTCCGGGTATGACGTCATTTTCATTTCATGCACTACACTTATTCATATAAAACTGTTTCTTCTCTCATCTCTTCGGTTCAGAAAAATGATTCTGTAAAAAAAAAACAAAAATTTTTGTCTGTAAATTAAGTTCAACGACTTCCTACGTATTAATAAAACAATGAACATTTGTTTTTGGAACTTCAATTTTGAATATCTATTAGAAACTTAAATATTACTACTTATGCCACGTGGATTTACTTATGCTACTCATCGTGAGTCCCCCATACCCCGACCGTAACTTTCTTCGTTCTAGTTTAATGTATTTTCCAATTCACACATTCTATGATAATTGCTTCGCTCCTAAGTATCGTAGAATGATATGAGACGTATATATAAATACGTATGTAAGTATGTTTGAATGAATGAACGAATACTTTATTGCACTTTTGGGTTTGTACACAGCTTAAACGGCATAAGGCATTGTCTTCCAGGTACCCAACGGTATTGTTGTCAATCAAAAAGTGTAAGTATTAGAAAGAAAGAAAAACGTTTTTATCGTTAGAGCAAATCACGGTTAGAAAGTAAATGAAGAAAACGTATATATAGTTTATTAAAAATATCCAACAACAGCATAACCATTCAGCTACATGCTGCAGCACAACAAGTAACAACAACTTTACAACAGTACACGTCACATTAAATTTTATATATACGTTGTCAGGGACACAGAAAAAGACATAGACTACCTTTCATTCTAATAAGTACTGTTTCCGAGAGTTAAATCAAATTTAGTTTAAGGCGAGCGAAGCCGCGGGCGAAAGCGTCTATAAAATTTAAATAGATTCTTGAAATTTAACTGGTCATTCCACAGATTTACGCATTCGAATAAATAAAAATTAATCACGCCCTTGAACTTGATACTATTAATTAGCATATATTTCTAATAAATTATTTATAACTTAACTCAGTGCTATACTTGTATAGGTGTAAGTTACATAATTAATATAAACTCCATAGTTGTTCGAAGTAAACAGAACACCGAGGTCGAACGACCACCAATTTCCAGTGTAAATATCGTATCCGAGATTGTTTCAGTGTGGATTGCCTTGCACTTTCGTGTTCCGTAGAACTATGCTTTGATTGACCTTAGCTAACAAAAAACGGTGAATTAACTTAGATTTCTTTGTTTCCTTCCTAGTTAAGTGACCTACTTTCCAAACTTTTTAACCGTTCTGACCATAGATGCGTAGGACACAACACTCTTTTACACGGAACATTCTTTTAAGTGCATGGTGAAGTGGGCTTAGAAAATGCCCTACTACAATGCTACGGTCTCCTTACGATGGTTTTTCTTCACCGAAATCACCGGCTCGTTGTAAGATTTAAGTCACTCGAGACATCCTCGCTTCAGAGCCAAATTCAATTCTACAAATATCGTTACTCTATCTTCAGGCAAGTCCGCTAAAATAATATAACCAATAATTAAAATTTACTATTTGTTTGGTTTCAATCGACCTTTACTACACTGTTTTCAAAAGAAAGAGATTTTTTTTAATATAGAGTTTTATATATATTTGGCATCAGGAAGGATGGCTCAATCTAATAGTTTTTTGTTCGTTTACGAGCTTCTTTCTGTTCTCGAATAACAATTTGATAACAACGAAATGGACGTACTTCGTTAAAGGCGTACACTACAATATTTTCGACTTTTCTCCGATTTATAGTTAGATGCAAACTTTCTAATTATGGCAGTAATGTACATATACATAGCATACATAAAACAATTCGTATTTAATAACATGAAAACTCTAAATTAAAAGCCTAGACGTGTTCTGAGTTTCACCGAAAATATTGTTCGAGTACCCTCTGTACAGGATCGTACAGTACGAGAAAAGGAGGGTGTGCCAAAAAAGTCGATTGTTTTTCTTGCACTCACCCCAAAATATCATAGGATATATTAAACAAAAATTATGCCCAAGGACAGTTCTTAACTTCAATTTTAAGAGGTCCTCCAACGAACTTTAAATTTTCCCATACAAATAATATAGGGAAAAGATTTTTGAACACTTTTGTCACTTGCAAACTGTGAAGAAAATTTAATTTGTAAAAATAAATGGATATGTCTCATGAAGCGATAAATTATCAATAAAAAATACATTAAGTCAAATTTCTATCTTTTATTATTATATTTCTACGGATCTTTCAAATTTGATTTTTATTAAATTTTGCGTTTTTTTATCTTTTGCGGCTAAACTATAAAGAACTTTGTTGTTACTAATGACACGGAAAATTCGTTAAGAACTTTTGTATAGAGCGTCAAAAGAACTACAAAATTGTCATTCAAGTTTTTATTCTGACTTTATAGTTTAACCACAAAAGATAAAAAAACGCAAAATAATAAAAAATCAAATATAAAAATCCGTAGAAATTTAAATATTAAAGTCGATATAGGTTTCCCCCGCGGTCGTCATAAACGAAAACGTGGTCTAAAAATCGTCCCCTATTAATTAACACAAGTTTTTATTGAAAAGTTTAAAGATACAGTACAAGTTGTGTTACGTGTACCAACTTGTTATGAGAGTGACTAATATTTAAGTAGGAAGTATCATTGTGGTACTTTAAAAAGGTTCAATAAGCGCGCACAAGTTCGTACAAAATGAAAAACTCGGCAAGTCAATAATCGTGGACAAGCTCGTGCAAGATAATATGTTCGCGTAGCGTACTAGTCTTTCAGGCACGTTTTGACTTGCTCTATTTATCTTATTGAAGTGAAAAGTTATTTAGGCTCCTTGGGCGGTATATTTTTGGCAGGAGATACATTTATAATTACTCGTCATGACATGCTAGTAAGCATGACCGACCGTATTGCGCCAGATTAGCTACGCGTAGTATAAAAGCCAATGCACAACTAATTTTGATTTATTTATTTATTCCATATAGGTCCTTCACAGCTGACAATGTGTTATAATAAAGAAAAAAAAAATACAATATATTCAATACGCCAATTACGAAGTACACAAATTATAACAATTTTTATTATTAGAGAGTGAACAAATTGCTATAAAAACTATTACTTTAACGAAAATTTAGGTACAGGTATAGGTGTGTGGGGTGTGAGTGTGTGTGTGTGGAGGTGTGTGTATAGAGTTTTGTTTTATATGTGAGAATGTGTGGTATGGGTAGGTATGTTTGTGAAAGGTGAGCGTATTAGTGTTAAGTATACATTCATGATGAAATTACAATTACAATTATGCCACTACTTTTACCGGGACAGAGATTGTAGTATTTCGTTTCTGTAAGAATAGCGAGAAGTGCTAAATGGATCTAGTTCAGAGAATTCGCTGTTACTTTTTATAGATTAGATTAGACTTTTAGATATTTTGTATTGAGATTGTGCAGCCCATTATATGGTTGATGAATCAATAAATTGTATAAAAAAGTATATAATTACTATACGGAACAAGAATAGACGTGAAAGAGAGATTGATAATAATAATTTCAATCTACAAATTATAAAATTTATACAATTCACACTATAATTAATTTAAAAATTCAAAAGAGAACACAGTTTAAATTCCGATGTTTTGAGTTTTCACTTATATCGGCAGTCCTTATGACTGTTTTTTTTTTGCGAACTGGCTATAAGCTATTGGTCTGATGGGCCCTCACAGCTTGACCGGACTAAAAACTTGCTGTGTATTTGACTGTATTTAAAAGTAATTCGTCTATGGGGTCTGAGGTATCAGTTAATTTTGGAAAAAGGGGGTTCTAGCCAAAAATAGTTTGAGAATCGCTGATCTATATGTTATTCTAACGTATAGGATATGTTACTGTAAAGTTATCAAAATCCGTTGAGTGATATTTGCGTGAAAGAGTAACGAACGTGCATCCATCCTCACACATTTTCTCACGTATAATATTAATAGATTACTAGATTTGTCATTTCGTAACCTACATTTCGTAGCTAACTGTCTCCGCTAACGAATTGCTTTTTTAAAATATATAATAAGGGGATTGACTGGTTTTTTTGTCGACTCTTCCTAATGACGGATTATTCTCAGTCCGGTGATAGTGTTTTATCAAAGCCTAAATTGAGTAGTTTAGATTTTGGATTTTGAAAATGCAACAGTGTCTATTAATTTGGTTTTCGTTCGGAAATCCTCAGTAGTCCTTACAAATATTTTGAATGCGAAAATGAGTTTGTTTGTTTACTACGCTTTCACAGCTTAACTATTCAGCTGGTCATCGTGAAGTTTTGCATGCAGGTTGTAACGGATATAGAACAGGATGTAAGGCACTTTCATCCACAAAAAAATCTACTGTTCCCGAGAGATAGATTAATGCAAGCGAAGCAAAAAAGTCGTGGTGGTCTAGTGGTGTAACCGGTGAAATATCATTTCGATGTCTGCAGGTTCGAACCCTGGCATGTACCAACGAATTTTTTGGAATTCGCGTACATTTACTAATTTAAATTGGTAACACTATCGGCTGATTGTGAAGGAAAACATCCTGAGGAAATCTGAACCTAAGAAATGTTCTTGTAGTACTACTGTGTGTGGGAAAACATAGAACTGTGGATTTCTCATGAGTTTGAAATCACCAATACATTGTGGGCTGGCGTGGTGATTATGTCCATACCTTCTTTCGGGAAGAGGCACTGTAGTGGGTGTATATTTTTTTACTACTTTATAGGTAGTAGAGCCACGCTGAATCGATTACTGGTTTCAGCATAAACGGGTCGGCTCGCCCGGGGTACTACCACCCGACCCACAGAAACACCGACGTGAAATAACAGTGCTTGCATTGTTGCGTTTCGTTCGGTCAGAGAGAGCGCCGGAGGCCCACCTCCCCTCCTCATCCCCTTCTCCCCTTCCCTTTCTCCCACTCCCCCCAAACAAAGGATGGCAACGCACTTGCGACTCCGCTGTTGTTACTAGTGTCTATGGACGGTGGTGATCATTTAACATCAGGTGACCCATCTGTTCGTTTGCCTCCTGTGACATAAAAAAAAACAATAAAGAGAGAGAGCGGATTTTGTATGAGAAAAGTAAACTCCGGAACCACTGCACCGATTTCATAAATTCTTTAACTATTCAGACAGTACACTAGTCCGATTCCATATAATTATTTTTTTATCTCAATACTACTCGTAGGCTAATAATATGATGATGATGATTGCTCCGACCGGTTTCGGCCATGGCGACCACTTTGACCCCTAAACTTAGAAATGGCGCTGGTGCGCTCGAAGATGGCTTATGTAGCCTATCTTCGCGGCGAAACTTCGTGCACATTGAGGGCACGTGAGTACGCCGTTCTCGTAATGATATATTATGGCAGCAGGAGGGCGAATACCAATAATAAATAGATAGAGGGCGAATAATATACCAATTATTTTATAATGGTTATCAAATAAAATAAATCTTCACCGTATTTATTAAAAAATGTAGAAAAAGTGGTCAAACGTGATTCTGTATAATTGGATAAAAATTTACATAACGTCAAACGTCGTTAACAAGATAAACAAATTTTTTTTTATATCAAAAACGTTATACACCCATTAATGAAAATTAATTAGGTGCGATGTTTCACAACGTTTTTAAAAGAAAATTCTAAGACCGGTTTACATTTTGATCGTTTGACAACGTGCTGAATGTTTTTAGTGAAGAATTGTTTAATTAGAAGCTGAAATATTCCCAATATTTATATTTTTTCAAGATTTTGATATCTATAAGTTCATTTTCTTATTTAGTTAATTAACAAAAGCTTCTCTTCAAAAAGTCTTTTTACCTTACCCCGACTGATTAAAATATAATGAATATCTTAAACCGATCGGTTTAGAATCGTAATTATTACTCAAGAATTTCTTACGTAAGATAGGTGAGCTTCAAGAAGAGACTTGAAAATTATTCTCTAAAATTGTAATAGGATGGTTATAGGTAAATTGGCCTAAGAGCCCGTGATCACCAGGCCTTCGTTATTTTATAAAAGGTGAAAGTTTCTCAGCATATACCCCTAACATTGGATAAAAATCGAATCAGCTGATTAGATTACAGTGAACAAACAATAAAGATTTAAATTTTATTATTATGTTGAAATTTGTAAATTGCGGTATTTATACAATGAAATCTTAACATATAATAAGTATGTAACTCTAACGTGTCTGTACTTTTTCGATTTTCGTGAAAAAAAATATTGCAGGTGTCTCCGAATAAGTAATAAAATACATTTCAATCATTTTTATAAATGTCTGTCTGTCTGTTTGTATGAACATGCGTCACTGCTAAAGTACAGGGTTCACAATAAAACCTCAAATCATATCTTACGAAGTAACTTAAAAGCTAGATTTCGTAAAAAACCGGCACAATCTAAATACTAGAAACTGTGACAAACTGGATATCCCAATTAACTTAGTAAAACCAGTAATAGTTTTTTGGGAAATAGTGTTAGAATTTACAACAAAGTCCCAAAGGATATTACCGATTTGCCGGATTGCGAATTTAAGCGCCATGTCAAGCGGGTTTTGGTGCCAAAAGGCTATTATAAAGTGGATCAATATATGAACGATGGTGATGTCTGGAATTGACTCATCTTTGTGCATCCATTAAAAACGTCTGTGACATGTACCTAATATATTCTAAATTTTATATATGTTTGTTAAAAAGATAAACCAGATCGAGTTTCTTGTCGGTTCTTCTGGATGACTGGGTTGTTTTCCGAACCGATGGTAGTTTTGACGTTCATAAGTGCCTTCTTAGGACCTAAATTGAATAAAGTGTTTTTGATATTGATTTTTACTTAGTTTTTATTTCATTAACATCGGTCCACTCTATCATTAGTTATTGTAATTTGAATGACGGTTCGAGTTAAGTACCAGAGAAGAATAGTAATTTTTAACTAATTTGGTTGAACGCGCCAATCCCAGGAACTATTAGTACGATTTGAAAAATTTCTTCTTTGTTAGATAGCTCATTTATCGAGGAAAGCTATTGAAGATATACATCATACTAAGATCAGTGAGAGCGGAGCGCCAATTAAGAATGTTTCAAAATCTTTTTTATTCTTTTATTCTTCCGCTGCATGTTAGCTTTACTCTAAAGTAACTATTCCACGTGGGCGAAGTCGCGGGCAGGAGCTAGTACAAAATATAAGCAATAATACGGAGTCTTTTATATTCGGGTTAGACATTTCTATCATCGATGTATAAAACTGAAGTTGTTATAGATCTTATGCCTAACCGATGCCAAGGAAGCCTGAAATATAGTCTTCCTAAAAATTGCTCGACTGTGATTCTGTGCTAATAGAGATAGCTATACGAGTCGATCTGTGAAATAGAACGGAATAAACTTAATAGTCCATCATCTAATTTTTCAGTCTTCTTATTGACTATGAGTATGCTTAAAGGTATTGCAGTGCCCTAATGTTGGATTAAAATTTGATAACATTATTTTTAGGCTTTCCGTCTGCTTGCGTGTATTACTGTCATGGTGTCTCTATAACGTTACCACTGATAATATGGTTGACTTGCTTGATCATTAGCGCTTAGTATGGTCTAAGAGCGTGGGTTATATTTCTGGGTATAGCCGGAATGGCTTTTTAAGCATAACTTTTCTATCAATATCACTAGTAAGTTTAGCTTTAAATGCGTGGAAGACTCGTCCCTCGATATTTTGGCACTGTTCTATCTTCCAGTTACGTCAATGAAAACTAGCGCGGTGTCTTTGGGAAGCGCTACACATTTGCGCCTTAAAAGTCGAAACTCTATAACGGGGGGTTCAAGATGGGCTCGACCGTTTTGATAAATTTTGGAGTCGTCTGGTCTATGTGACTTGCAATCAAAATGTAAGCTAATATCTTAGTGTAAGAGCCTACAAAACGACAATGTGGCCAACTTTTTGGAAGAATTTCCATCTAGTAATGGTAAGGTTTATTACGTTTAATACACATCTACTAATTTAATCTTCACTTGCATCGAAATGTATTATAGCATATTACAGTGGATGCTACTTTGCACTTCCGCCTGGTTTTGATGGAACACTACTACATCTAACTGCAATTAATTGTTCAATAATTTCCAGGCGGAAGTGCAAAGTAGCGTACACTACAATATTAAATATGGATTTCCGCAAAGTAACGCCTTCTTCAATCAAATATGTATTATAGCGTTACAGTATATGATGATAATCTCATATAAGGTCACGTTAGTATCTAGACCTGACCGCAGTGTAAACCACAACGTTATGCTATTACCTCGATCCTAGTTTCGCAAACTTGGGTAATACCGCTAAGGGCGTATTAGACTAATAGCGTTAGGTTTTATTACAAATTCAGCACAAATTACCGCTTTTCCGGATAGTGAGTTCAAGCACCATGTCGAACAGGTTTTAATGTCTAAAGGCTATTATAGGGTGGATCAATACATGAACGTTGGTGACGTTTGGCAATGACGCCTCCATTTACGCATCCATCAAAAACGAATGTATAGGTACGATGAAAAGATAAACTAGATCGAGTTTCTTGCCGGTTCCTCTCGGTGACTGGTTTGTTTTGTGAACCGGTGGTAATTTTGACGTTCATAGTCGTCACCTCAGGGCCTAAATTGAATAAAGTTTTTTTTTTTATTTAGGACTTATTAACTTGAAGGGGAATTGCAAAGAAATCCCTTATAGTGTTAGAAATTAGACAGGAATACTTTTCCACAGTATACGAAACTTTGCGTCTGCATAGACTAATTATTTAAGTAGTCGGCCGTGATTTTTTCCAGCTTAATTGAAATATAAAAACAATAATATGGATCATGTCACTAAGGAAACTTTATATAATTTTGTCATTTGTTTGGTGTTTTTCACTAACTTTATATTAATGCAAAATCTTTGAGATAAAAAAATTTTACTCCTTTATAATACTGATGTAGAGGTAGAAAGCCTAAAGCTGGTTCTATTAATCATTCTGAAACCGTAAACCACAGTCTAGGTACACGAAATGCTAGACTTCGGTTACATTTGATACCTATTTGATGTTGAAAGCCGTGAGGCGTTAGAAATCCGGTCGTTTTAGTTTCCAAATCATTAAACACGCTTACGTTTATTCGAAGTTATCTAAATTAATCGAACTTGACTAGACGGGAAATATTTTTGATACATAATTTGATAATGTTAAATTTTCGTACGTTTTCATGCTATTTATATTATTATCTAGTTGTCATTTTATTTGCATTTATTTTTCTATTATATTTTTCATATTTTATATTATTATAATGGTTTATTGTATCGAATAGATATATTATTATTACTGAGAAAACTCTGAACCCACGAATCCTGAAAAAAAAAACCCGAAAATGAAGTTCTCGGGAATAGTCTAAAGTTGGCTAGTTTTCTGTTACATACAAATGGCAATATAGCAAGCAAACCATAATCTTGAAGAACTTCGTTTTTAACCAGAACGGTGGTGCCGCTCAAGCAGACACTATAAATAGCCTACCAAAGCTAAAGCCTACAGAAAAATTGTAAGGCTAAAAGATCCCATCAAACTTCGTAACTATATAATAATAATCATAAATACAATGGTACAACAAAATAATCCCAAGGAGGGTTGATGTAAGGCAGGCGGCCGATCGTAAAAATTAAGCCAAATCATATACCACAACATGACAAACATGTTGTACCGACCCTACTTATGTGGGATAAGGGTAAGAAGAGGAAGATCTAGTTGCCGGCCCCGGCTATACACATATGTACTAAGGAAGAAAATAAGACCCTTCCCTTCATAGTATGACAATATAATGATTTTTTTTTTTTTTAATTAATGTACGTGTACCCAGTAGTGTCACTAGAAATAAATAAATATCCTGTGAACGAATTGTCAGTGAAATCATCCTATCGAAAAAACTCATTTTTAATTAGAGCTAGTAACCAAATTAACAGCGTCTCGAAAATCTTCGATATATATGGAGCCTCTTAAACTCTACAAAGTTATAATCAGTATTATTTTTTTAAATTTCATCATTTATGATGTTTCTTCTATATTTATTCTCATGTTAGCTGTAATCTTTTATCTTAAAATAAAATAAAATCATTTATTTTTAAATATTTTTGAAAACCCCACTACCAAACTTTTTCCTAACCCTGACTGAGTCTTCTACGTAGTGATTTTTTAATTCCAATATTTACATTTTTCCGAACGATTTTTACAAACATTTTCTTTCATTCAACCCCTGTCCTGACAGTTACAAATACGACAAAAAAAGAATTACAGTGGACCTCCGGTAATCCGACAAACATTTTGCAATGCAGTGTCGAGCTATCGCATTTGTCAGATTATAGAGTACTTCCTAAGACTATTGCCGTCTTTTTTTACTCAAAGAGTACCTTATAATCCGACAAATTACAGATCCAATGATAAGATTCTATAGCATGCTATACTCTGAAGTACAAATCATACTTCATTACGAATTTAGTAAATTAAACAACACAATAGAGAACTTACGTTTTATTATAAAATTAACGTCAATGCAATGAAGCTTACAAAAAATAATAAAATTACATTAGGAAATAATTGTGTACCAATCAATGTACATATGTACTGAAATTATAAAAAAAATATGAATAAAAATCATAGTATGAATCAATCAAGTTGTAACCTGTTCAATCATGCATTATCTACATTAGCGAAGATTGTTAAAAAAATATTCAATATGTAATAGTAGACATGCTGGATTACGGGGGGTGCCGGATTAGATAAGGGCCGGATTACCGGGGGTCCACTGTAGCTAAATAGGTGCAGTCGTTTTGAAGTGAGACGCTACATACATCCGATAATTGATTTTTATTTATATATATGGATTTGATACTGACATCTATCCTATATCATTACATAGTATAAAACAAAGTCCCCTACCGCGTCTGTCTGTCTGTCTGTTCGCGATAAACTCAAAAACTACTGAACGGATTTTCAAGCGGTTTTCACCAGCGGATTAAGTGATTCATGACAAACTTTTTGGTATATAATTTGTCAACGATTTTTTTATAATCAGGGCGGGATGACGTCTGCCGGGCCCGCTAGTACATAATAAATGAAGCTCGGTAAATATGAGATCAATGAACTTCAACATCGTGTGACGTATGACCATGAAGGTTGCTTCATATAAATGTTTTTTCTTAAAAAAGTTTAACCTCTCCCTAAATACGTAGCCCTAAAATACTGATAACAATAACGAATAACTGAACACGACATTCATTTTGCTATAATTCAGCTATTTATAACAATAAACAATTATAGCGAAAAATAAAAAACTAATACTAACTAATACTATGAGTGCTAATGTGAGTTTGTTCGTTTGTTACACGGTCATGTTTTTGCATAAACAAAAGGACATACAATATTTTTCATCTAGGAAAAGGAACTGTTCCTGAGGGACAGGCGAAATCTAAAATAAAGGCGTGCGAAACCGCGATTAAAAATTAGTAACAAAATATCTTGTAATAATTATCCACTCTATAAAAGTAGTTATCATCACTGCATATTATAAAACGAAGTCCTCTGCCACGTCTGCATGTCTGTCTGTTCCTGATAAACACAAAAACCACTGAACGGATTTTCATATAATCGGTAAAGAATACAGGTTTGATTGTGATTGTTTAAAGCTACTATAATATTTACGTAACTAACTTTAAATTTATCTTATCGCTTCGGAACACTACTTTTTTTTGGATGAAAAATAGCCTATACCCTTTTTTGTGTGGCTCATAACGTATATGGAGAATGTCATGATAAACGGTCCAGTAGTTAAGGAGTTATACGCAGTCAGGTTTTCCAAAAATCGATTTCTTGTTATTTGCTTTTTTAGGATGTTTGAAGCCAATCCGATAAATATTTTCGTCACGTTCGCCACGTCAGTGCTATAAAGCAGGTGTAGTAAAAAACGGAGCAGCTGCACTCACTGCACGCGCTACCTGAGGTACCTTCCTCTGTTGTGGTTTATCGTAGAGTGCGAGTATAATAGGTCCATTAAGTTCTTCCAAGGTCATATTAAGTTATTATAACCTAAATTAAAATTATTTCATCAGTCTAAAGAGTTCTGAATCTGATGAAAGCGTAAAAAACAAGCAAACAAATATATAAGTTCATATTCACAAATATTAATAAAGAAGTAAGAATTCTATCATATATATTCCTTATGTTCGTAACTATAATCCCTGCATAGAATTATAGAATACCAATTTACGGTTAATACTCGAGACGAATTCACCGTTATCTCCATTTCTATTGAAAATAATAATAATCGAAAGTCTAGTGTAGCGACTCACGATCGGCTGAATTGACATTTCATTTAGGTAAAAAGTGCTATTTGCCAGACGGTCTCAACTGTTTTTACAGGTTGCGGCAAAATTTGACTTCCTGACGTCTGGAATCGTGTATAAAATGTTTAGACTTTAACTGATTTGTATAAATTAATACGAGTGAGCCATTGGCCTCTTCCTTAAAGAAGGTATGGTCATAATCACCATGCCAGCTCACGCCGTATCGGCGATTTCAAACGCTGAGGAATCCACATTTCTGTTTTCTCATACACGGTGGTACTACAAGAACATTTCTCGGGTTCAGGTTTCCTCACGATGTATTATTTCACCGTCAGACGATAGTGTCACAGATTTGAATTATCAAATGTAAGGGAATTCTGAAAAAATCGTTAGTGTATGCCGAGGTTCGAACCTGCGGACACTGAACTGATATATACATTATGTTACAATATGTTTCCTGAACAATTAAATATTAATTTACAATGCAATAGCCAATTGCTTAGAACATAAATTACTAAAATACGTAGTACGATTTTAACTTATAACAAAGTCCAAAAGCATATTACCGATTTGCCGGATAATGAGTGCAAGAACCATGTTAAGCGGGCTTTAATGTCTAAAGGCATTATCCTTTATACAAGGATATCCATTATCCATAGGATGGATCAATATGTGAACGATTGTGACGTCTGGAAATGATACCCCTCCTGTAGATCCACCAAAACAAATGTAACTTTTTATGTTTTGTAAAAGTATATAACACGAAGAGTTAAACCAGATCGAGTTTCTTGCCGGTTCTTTTCGATGACTAGGTTGTTTTTCGAATTAGTGTTAGCTTTGACATTCATAAGCCCCTTCTCTAGGCTTAAATAGAATAAAGTATCCTTTGATTTTTTGAACTTTTTAATTTGATTTTTTTTTAATTTAAAACATTATTACTTGAAGTAAAAAATCCCATCATCGTAATTCAATTTTAAATTACTTTCAAACATTGCATTTCCTTCGGTTTTTTAGCTTGGTAGGGTTATATTATAGTTTTAAAAAATTTGCTATTTTGAGATCTGGATTTTAAAAAGTGAGCCGAAGAGTTAAAGTTTCCGTATTAAAAATATTTTTGGTTCATATGAGTCAAGTTTGATTTAGAACTAGTTTATTATATAATCACAAAAGAGTTTTGTAAGTTACATCGATGTATATAGGTTAAACATCAGATAAAACTAGAGATTTACTAAGATTATGGGACGAAAGCAAATAAGTCGAAATTGCCACAGGCGTCTCGTCGGAGTTGAACTTTTAGGGTGTACACCCCTAGAGAGACCTAAGGCGATCAACACTCAGCCGCTACAAAGCAATTCTCCGAATCCATCCACCTTGAAACTTAAGATATACTATACTAGAGGGCCCGGCGGGCGCTGTCCCGTCCTGATAATAAAAAAAAATCCTAAAATCAGACCGCAGCGCCACTTACTGGAATCAATTGTGAATCTGAACCATTTTTTAATGACTTGAAAACATGGTTTGACTTTTCGAACATTTTCAACAATTATCGCTATATTTCAACCAACTTGCACAAAAACTGGATAAATTATATACTAAAACATTCCTCATGAATCACTTTATCTACAGGTGAAAACCACATTAAAATCCGTAGATTAATTTTTGAGTTTATCGCGAAAAAATAGGTCCAGCCGTTTTGGAGATTACCCGAAACATACAAACAGACAAAATATAATATAAAAATACCGACGAAATTTAAAAAAAAATGTTATTTGTAGCCATATCCATTCACCAAAAACGTGTTATTTTAATTTTACATACACGCTCTTTATTTTTATAATAGGTAATAGATAGATTACAAATAAAAAAATGGAATCAAACAAACGTAGAATAAACTTTTAGAACTTTTTAAAATTTGAATATGTTTGCGATAGAAATTTACCAGGAGTTTTTGACGGAGTTTTAGTCTGTCATTGAATTTTACATTTTATTTATAATCTTGTGTTACTTGACTCTATATTGTGTAAAATAGGTGGAGTATTTTGTAATATCGTTTATTTATTGTACATAAATGAAGTGAATGGAAAATAATGCCACGGAGCATGAATTCTGAGATGCCACAAAAATTCCCTGGAAAGTTCTAACAAGAGATCCACCATCTTGTTGGAACATTGAAATTATTCACACGATACTTATTGTGTACAATATGTTGTAATCTCTATTGAAACAAAACGTTGATACTGGCAAGTGCTTCTGCGGAGCCAAAACTAGAAAAAGTTAAAGAAACTTATCACGTTACCATGGCAACGTATATATGTAATACGAACGCTACCACGCAGCGAAAGCTCTCAAAAAGAAAAATTGCCCGATTTGAAACATTTTTCATTGGCGCTCCTATGGTCTTAGCGTGATGATATACAGCCTAAAGCCTTCCTCGATAAGTGAGCTATCTAACACTGAAATAATTTTTTAAATGGGACCAGTACTTCCTGAGTTTAGCGCGTTCAACCAAACGAACAAACTCTTCAGCTTCATAATCTTTATATATAAATTTCTAACTCTTCCTAAACGGCTGGACCGATTTTGATGAAATTTTGTGTGCGTGTTCCAGTCGATCCGAAAATGGTTTAGATTCACAATTGGACTAGGTAGATGGCGCTGCGGTTGAATTTTAGACTTTTTTTTTATTATCAAGGCAGGTCAACTCCCGCCCGGACCGTTAGTATTAGTATAGATTATGAAATTTTGCATTTACGTTTCCAAATGTACTAAAAATGGCAAAGGGTAATTTCAGTTGAGAAACAAAGTACTGTTAAATCTAAATCAAAGCTAGCGAAACCGGGGGAACAGTATGCTATATAATTAGTGAATTAACATTAACATACCTATATAAAATAGTGAATTATATTATAGACTGTCCACAATTACTATATTTGCTTAATTTTAACACCAATTTTAGGGGTCGCTGCAGTAGACTGTTTCATATTCCTTTTTATATAAATAATGTTTCTTTTAATAATCCGATTGCTAACATGTGTCGCTCATACAATACTATTACTGGCTGTGTCTCCTGCTGTGCCGATATCAATATAGACATATTTCATCTTAGTCTGAGTAAATTTCGTAACTTAGTATATAAACACAGATTCTCTCATTAATCATCATTACATAGTATAAAACAAAGTCTCCTACCGCGTCTGTCTGTCTGTCTGTTCGCGATAAACTCAAAAACTACCGAACGGATTTTTATGCGGTTTCACCGGTGGATAGAGTGATTGACGAGGAACGTTTTAGTATATAATTTGTCAAGGATTTTTTTCATAATCAGAGCTAGACAACGTCTGCCGGGCCCGCTAGTAAAATATAATTAAGTGAGCATACTCGTTTTGGATTTCATGATTGTATTTACTAAGCATAGACGTGCATGCATATATTTTGGATAATATAGCAGACAAAAAAATTAACTATACATTGTAATTGTAAACATAGTTACTTATTATCTGTAATGTGTGGCTTACAAATAAATAAATAAATAATGTTTAAGTATGTCGTTGAGGTCAGCGAATTGAAAAAGAGTTATAAAAGCGTTTACTTTTTATAACTGAATAACTCGTTTATTGGTAAATAAATTCCACGTTTTTTATATTATGGTAATTAAAATAAACAGTAACGGTTATAAAAAAATCTCACAAAATTGTATGTGTAATAATAATGTAGTAATAATATATACACAAAGAAAAAAATATACAAACAGATTCTTTACAAATCAAGAAATTAATGTTTACACGGAAATAATTAACTTTCTCCTTATTGGTTGACTTTGGAGATACAGGATTCCCAATCATTAGATGGTAAATATATTTATTTAATACAAATAATACAAACATGGCTACTGAAGTGTAGCAAAATAATATCAAAACAAAAAAAATAACATGTCAACGACCTGAACATATTTGACAGAGTGGGCATGGTCGGATGTTTTTACATGGTGGTAGGGTTTTTTCTAAGTCCGTCTGGCTAGCTACTCTCAAGTTGAAATACTGTCACCAAGCAACTGTTGGTGTGTTCCGGTAGCTGCACTCGAGTGCCAGTCTTCTCTACGTTTGGCATGTTTATATTATACATATTAACGTGTGAATAAAAAGCTTTGTCACTCTTATTATGATCAAATTTCGAACATTGCACTAACGGTCGTAACAAATTTTTACAAGAAAGTTTTCAGTGGAAAACAATTAAAAAAGGAATTGTTTTATCGTTAACTTTTACTTTTTAAATTATTTTTGACGTGATAACGTCTTATAAATCGATGAACGCCGGCTGCACGCACTACACGCGCATGACTCATTGTCACGTTCCGCCTGAGCCGAGCGTGCAAGCGAGAGCGCGGAACAAGCCAGAGCGCGGAACAAGCGATAGAGAGTCGCGATTGGCCTAAGTGTTCGGTTTGTGAAGAATCTATCTCTCTTCCACTCCATTGGCCGATGCGTCCGAGTCGTTATCACGTAAAATTATCGTCCGTAAACCGATGTTACAGACAACCAATTTTTTTTTCTCTTATCTTATTTCTACATAAGCTATATTTCAAACAAAATAGGTCATTTTGTAGTGAAAATACTGATTATTCAGTAAGCCAGTAGGAGCCTGACTGCCCCTAATTGCGACGGATGGACTTAAGTGCTGTCATACGCTGGAATCCTTTCCAAGAATAGCCTAATGGTGTATCCTAAGTCCCGTTCCTAATTTGATTTTTTAATTAGAATTGTATTTTGAAATCCTGTCACCGACGATTCGTGCCCCTTCTAGGAATAAGGTTTTGAAATTTACGTAAATCTACCTACTGTAAGCTCTGTTTATTTGTGTGTATTTGTTGATGTGAAACATATATATGGGCGCGGGTAAACCTGATTTTGGCTAGGCAAGACGTGGCGACGCAAAACATGAACTTTGCATTATTAACGAAATACCCAAAAACATTTGGAACGCTATCTGTATAAACATAAGATTTAAATTGTTTTGTCGGTCACTTATTATACTAGTGTTACGTGGCACGCGCCGACCACCTAGCGCCCTTTGATAAACGCCGTCAAACACAGCCTAGCTGATTTTTTAAATAAAAATGAATATTTATATAATAAAATAAATAAACAGTCATTATTTTAGGGAACAAATATGTAATGCTTTATCTTTACATTATGCCATAGCTGATTCTTGTTGTAATCTGTTCTTTTAGGCATATAATTTATACAAAACAATTTCGATGTGTCTCATCTGCCAGGCGTCCCGTGACGGCTCAATTTTTTTTCTTATTTTAAATTCATTTAATTGTGGTTTTGATGCAGACAAGACTTGGTCTTTTTATACCACTTTTACTATTTAGAGAACTGTCTCTATTTAATTTGATCATCAGTGATGTGTTATTACACATAATCTGTGTGTATGTATCTGTGTTATTGTTTGTAACCTAAAGGTTTACTCTTTTTTAATTTTGCTACACTAATATGACCGGCTGAAAGTCCGTATATTATATGGGCTCCCATCGAAAATCAGCACTGCAGTACTGCTGTATTCTAGCATATTTGCTGAATGATTGTGCACAGCAATTTGAAAAAAAAAACGCTGGACATTCCTTTCTTATTCTCGTCTGTTTTTTTTTTGTTTAATTTAATTGTTTGGTTGTTCTAACTATAAACTCTTTCTTTTGCTGGTTTAATTATAAGAACCATATATGCAGTCGAAAGTAATAAGAAGCAATCCTAAGATTACTTCTTTCAATTCTATTCAAAATATACATGCACTACCAGTGATACGTGACTTTTTTACATATTCACTCAGTGCTAACGCAATCATGTTTAAATTAACGTTTTTTAAAGCACAACTTTTAAGCAAAGAGTCGAAGATGTGACTGAATAGTGCGTAATTTATCTCACTAACATAGGCATTCATAACTCGATCCTTCTCGGAAAAAGCCGCGCTGCACCACACGGCTCGCAAGTAATATTACTCCGGTCTCTCTTAATGTCATTTCTGATCTATATTTTGAATGATGATTGCTCTGCTACTACGGCTCTTATCGTTAGTAAATTAAAATTTCTAATCTCCATCGATAAATCCTGAATTTATAACTAATATAAATGTGAATGTGAGCTTGTTTGTTTGTTCTCACGTTTTGACTTCTTAACTGATTAGCGTGAAATTTTGCATATAAGTTGTCAGAGTTAAAAGAAAGAACATTGGGTACTTTTCATCCAGGCGAATAAGACTGTTCGTGAGAGATATGTCAAATCTACTTTCACGTGAGCGAAGCCATGGGCAACACCTAGTGTATACTAGTTATAAAATGTAAAAAAAAAGTGTGTGTGTACTTATGTACACGCGTTAGAAGTTATACTTCTTTGGCGTAACAAGATAACAATCTGTTCAAAAATTTTATCTTTCGCCTTAATCTAATTTTTAAATTTTTAAATTTAATGGTGGTAGAGCCACGCTGAAACTATTACTGGTTTCAGCATGAATGGGTCGGCTCGCCCGGGGTAGTACCACCCTCTCATAGAAAATCGACGTGAAGTAACAGTGCTTGCATTGTTGCGTTTCGTTCGGTCAGTGAGAGTGCCAGAGACCCACCTCCCCTCCCCCCTCCTCTCTCCTCTCCCTCTCCCTCCCCTAACCCTTCCCCCAAAGGGTGGCAACGCACTTGCGACTCCTCTGGTGTTGTTAGTGTCCATGGACGGTGGTGATCACTTAACATCAGGTGGCCCACCTGTTCGTTTGCCACCTATGACTTAAAAAAAAAAAAAAAAATCTACGTTTGTAGAAAAAAAAAAAAAACACGACGAGCGTACCAACATGCGCGACTAATATCGAGGTTCAATTTCTATTTTGTTGGTAGCTTTTTTTTCGAGACTTAATGAGCGGTTAAGCAGACAGCTTCATACTGTTAATTTTGTGTCACAGATGCGCGCGCATCTTAAAATTTCACTCTCATCATTTTTTCATAACGCGCCTAAAGAAGTATAACTTCAAAATATTTTTATACTTTATTTAAATACGCCAAACTTAGAGGGGATTGGCTCTCAAGTGCAGCTGCCGGAACACACCAACAAGCGCTTGGTGACAGATGTTTAACTTGATGATAATCGCTAGCCAGGCGGACTCAGTAAATACTCTGCCACCATTCTATGGTGTCATCACAATGTTTCCCTTCACCGGAAGATCCGAGTCAGTTGCAAGGATTCGAACCTACGTCCACCAACGCGGTGTCCAAATAAGCCATCATCGCACCAAATCTGACTGATAGTTCGTGGGATTAGCGAGTACAAACAAATAAACAATTCCTTAAGTTTTATAATATCAGTAGTAAGTAACTTCAAGTAATGGAGTCATATTTTATAATTGATGCAATTGTTAAAGCAAAAACAGTAAATAGGGCAAACGATATAACATTTGGTGTATGTATTTAAAAATTAAAATTCTCCGACGCAAGTTCGCAATATTCATTAAAATCCGTTCACCCGACATACATTTGTTTTGTATGGAAATATTTTCCTAACTTCAATAACACGAACGTGCCTTTGTGAACTTGACAGTTTCGCTATGAAATAAAACTCCGTGGCACGTTTACGCTACACGCATCTGGAATTTACTGGCTCACTGCCTTTCGCTACAGATTAAATAGGTTAGATAAGACACTTCATAAAATAAAACTTGATAAATCTACATAGAGTTTTTGGCAAGATCTTGGAATTTCATGTAGTGGCTTTTAAATTCTATTCATAATTTTATGTTATTTGACCCTATATTTTGTAATATTGGCGATGTTTTACGTAATATGGTTTGGTTATTGTGCACAACTGAAGTGGATAGGTAATAATGTCATGGTGCGTGGATTCTGGCTTGCAACAAAAACTCCCTGAAAAGTTCTGACAAGAGGGCCACCATCTTGTTAGAACATTGAAACAATAGCAAGAAACTTGTAATATTATCATTACTTATTCGACAATGGCAGAATCTACTAGACGATTGGTTACCCAAGATTAATCTAAAAAAAACATTAATTGGTATAAGCCCTATATCATAAGGAACGCTTCTTCCTTCTGTTCGCTTCGGTTCTCTGGGATCTATTTAATTTACTCAGTGTTGCTATTTGAAAATAAAGTATAATCGGTTGACCAATTACAAAGAGCCGGCGAGCCGCAGGTTGAGTATAGCTGCTCCAAAGCAATGTCCATCAAACTATTATTGTCGTAGACGCCTTGTCTTTTGAATACCTTGAATCCAACCACAAAGCGAATAGCTTGCTAAATGGAATCTAATATGTAATTAGATATTATAAATTAATTAATTTTCTACTGTAGAATTCATAATTATTCAATGCTTTCAATGAAATTGAATTTCAACAAAATTACTTATAAAATAAATTTATAAGTTCATCCCATTATCGATCAGGGATTTTCTCCTCATTGACAGATAGATGTATGTAATCGTGAAATTGTCTGAATCTAGTTACATATCTTCATCAAATTCCATAAAAAAATATTTTTTAGAATCACTGACTTATGTGCCTATTGTAAAGAAATATTATTTAAGTACAAACGTACTGTCATATTTTATTATTCTATCTATAGAAAGTAAACATTTTCATCACGACCTGCTTAATTGGAATTTACTATGGTCGACCCCCACATTTTGTTTTCGCTGACATATGAACCACTTTGGGAACCTATGCTAAAACAAATTACAATACATTTTACCGTATTTCAGTGGTTAATGTTTTGATATTCACATACGTCGAGTGCACCTTCTGATCTTTTTAATGTATATTCTTTGTGTTGAAAAAAACCTATTTCATATTTACTTGTTAAACAGTTATTTAAGTTATGTAATCTAATTTAGGTTATGTAGTTTTCATTAAGGTGATTTTAGAAGCATGATAATTTAATATTATGCATATTAAATTATATAAATGGATTTTGTTATGTCTGAGGATGATAAACTCGAATATTATTTGAACAAATAAGTATGGAATACCGAAGTGATTAAGTGCTGTATTTGTACTGACTCATTAATACGTGGATGTATTCTATTGTTACTATGTTTTATATAGTCATTTGAAACAAAATAAATTTGATATTGAATATAAGTTAATACGATACTTCCAAGACGACTGTCATAATTTCATATAGCTATTTTTAAACAGTAAAGGCTTATTATTCCAGAAACGTGTGATTGTAGGTGTTGACTTAGTATGTACGAGACTTAATATCATACTTTTATTATTTGAAATGTAGTTATTTGTTATTCATGATTAATACACAGAGAAAATAATATTGTATTTCTATTTAGTATGAAGAATAAGGAAGTTGCCATATCTGATTTATTAATCTATGAACATTATAACTCCCCGCTTACTTCACACGTACTATCTTTCCTTGTTTTTTAATGTATTATCTTGTATTTTTTTTGTTACTTTTATGTGAATATTGTATTACTATGTTATTATGTTTTAATTATTGATTATTACTGTTGGTATGATACATTAAATTAAGTTTATTTTCGGATTTAGCTTCTAGGGCTGGATTGCAAGGAATATAGAAGCGGTGCACACTTCTAATATTGTGTATATGACCGGAGTATACAGTGTGGTCACTTTACCGTATTTATTATAAAAGGCAAAGCTAAATATGATCTCCTAGTACTGTTACATATAATATAACAGAGAAATCTCGCGAAAAACTCTATTAATCGTACACCGGCAGTGCCTTTGACAACGCTACGTGTAAGAGAAAATCTCTCCTGTCAATTTTTTGCTTTACCTCGTCCACTTTAGCCAGTAGTCTGTTGAATAAAAAATGTTGTCGAGAGATCTCAAGAAATATTAGATACTAACTTTAGCCGGCAGTTTCGTTCGTGTTAATTATAGATTTGATCTATCTCAGGAATAGAAAATTTTTCTGCATAAAATATATGCAAAATGTTAGGATGATTGGTTGAGTAATTTAGGCAGGAGATCGTACAAAGAAACAATGAAACTTACATTCGCATTTGTAATATTACTTAGGATGGTCGTGCATTTGCTTCAATATTCAATCTATATCTATCTATACATGTATAATAAAAAATGAAGTGTCTGTATGTAATATCAAAATTTTTTTTTTACTGATTGAGTACGAAAGTATACACGCTACTGATAACAAAAATGCAATTTTTAAAATTTTTGTCGGTCTGTCTGTTTGTACCGGGTTTACTTAGGCTACTCTAAATTAGACTAGCTATTAATCGCGGCTTTGTCTGCAATGCTATCTCCAAAACGGTTGGACCGATATTCATGGGACTGTCATCGGCATCTGCTAACCTAGCACTACCTAACCTAGTAACTAACCTTATAAAAAGTAATTTAGTTTATTTTAATTTAGACAAGCTGTTAACCGTGGATTCGCCTGCAATACTATCTTCAATACAGTTAGCCCGATCTTTACGAAACTTTCATTGACAGATATATAACCTTATAAAAAGTAATTCAAGCAATTTTAGTTTATGCTAGCTGTTTACCGTGGCTTCGCCCGCATTTCTATCTCCGAAACGGTTACACCAGTTTTCACAAGACTTTCACTGGCAGATAGCTGACTTTACAAAAAGTAATTTAGGCAATTTTAGTTTATACTAGCTGTTAACCATGGCCTCGCCCATTGTACTTTCTCCAAAACGCTTATACTGATTTTCACGGGACTTTCACTGGCAGATAGCGGACCTTATAAAAAGTAATTTAATTTATTTTAATTTCGACTAGCTGTTACCCGCGACTTTGTCTGCATGAAATTTAGTAAGATTTCAAGTCATTATTTATTTTTAATAAGAGAAATAATTATCAGCTTATTGTTTACAATTCAACTTTATAATTATTAATAACTTTAATGATATAGAGGTCTTCCTAATAAGATCTTTGATTATAAACGTATTCCGTAAAGAGTTCCGTAATTCAATTTCTTGCAGAACAGACAAGCGTTTATTTTTTGTATAGTCACAAAATCTTAATTATAATAGCAATATATAATAAATACAATGTTAATGTAAATCTTTATAATAATATTTTAAGTTATTGTTTCATTAGTTCCTTATACAGTATAAATGAGCACTAAGGTGGTTATATTGTGGGTTAAGGTTCCAAAATGTTGCTGATGACAAACCTAATTTGGCACGCTGTTAGTATTTATATATCTAATGTACACGTTACATGTTACTGTAAGTGGCGTGCGTGTCGTACTTACAATGGCTTTTAAAGAGCATTGCTATAATTGCACATAGTCTCACAATTTTATAATTCTTTAATACGAATAAAAAAAACGCGCGCGGAGCTGCGGGTACAGCTAGTCTACTATAAATTTACATCCGCTAAAAGGTCCCATTTACTCTCACTACTAATTCATTAGCCGGAAAATATTATCACAAAAATCTGTTCAACTAAGTACAAGCAAATTGTAGAAAATTGCCTATGAAAGTAAGGGACAACGAGAATCTTTCATTAAATTTAATGGGCTTATCTAAAACTTTTTCATTGCTACGGAAGTTATTACCTAAAATGTTTTGCTCATTTTTATTTTCCTTAATTTAATACGTCGTATCAAGCATAATAAAAAAGCACCCAGTAATTTAGAAGATGTAAAAAATATCATAATTTATGCAGAAAGAAATCCAAAATCAAGGTCAGGATTACTTAAGACACTCCCTTTATATACCAGATTTGATATCATTCTGGTAATAATATTCTCTTTATCAACTGCCTCGTTCTCGGTTGAATTCAAAGAGAGATCGAGAAAAGCGGAGATAATAAGATCGATGGAAAATACAGAGTACTTGTGACCGATAAAATAGAACTGACCTTACATTTGATCAAATATTCGTTTTTTTTATATCATAGGAGGCAAATGGACAGGTGGGTCACCTGATGTTAAGTGATCACCACCGCCCATAGACACTTGCACCACCAGGGGAGTCGCAAGTGCGTTGCCAACCTGTCTCGAGAGAGAGGGGGAGTAAGAGAAGGGGGAAGACGAGGGAAGGTGGGCCTCTGGCGCTCTCACTGACCGAACGAAACGCAATAATGCAAGCACTGTTACTTCACGTCGGTTTTCTGTGAGAGGGTGGTAGTACCCCGGGCGAGCCGACCCATTCATGCTGAAAGTAGTAATAGCTACAGCGTGGCTCTACCACCTTTACCTTCTTGTTTTTATTATAATCTAGTATTGTTTTACTGAAATAGTCCTGTACGAAACTTTACCTCTGCGTAAGTCAACTATATTTGATGTATTTTCACTATATTTTTAAGTCGTGATTTATTCTACTGGATGAGAAAACATTAAATAACCAATTTAGTTAAACATAAAGTATTTCTAATATAAATGTTAAACCGATTATCTCCATCTCTTTGCCATAGATCAAATAAACAGATATAAAAACCTTACATTTCTTTGTAATATAGAAGACTGTAAGTTCAAAGGAAACTTAAATAAGACTTTTTTACAGTCGCAATGAAATTTTTTTCATGTTAATTACTGTAATGTTAGCGGGACTGTTATTTTTTTTTTCTCGAACTGACTACGCTATTGGCCTTTTTAGAGGCCTCTACAGCTTCACCGGACTACTAAGGCGAACGCTTAAGGCACTCAGCCGATTTTATTTGGGCAACTAGCTCAAGGGTGTACGGCACACCTCGGCTTGGCTGTTGCCTGTTTCATCCAGTTCACGATCTATCTTAGCTAACCTAAGTTAAGGTAAACTATTCATACAAATATGAGTTATTGAAACATACATGTGTACCAGGCATGCGTGTCTCAATAACTCTTATGTGTATTTTGTGTCGGAAAATTTCTGAACTATTTCAGTTCGATAAGGGAAAAAAACAAAACCCTTCCACTTTTTATGTGTAAGCGTGTGAGCGTGCACGTGTGTGGAGGTAATATGTGTAGTGTTGTAGCAGTGATGTAAATTTTTGTGTCACTGTATCGCGCGAGTAGCGTACTCAAGGGCTCCACGCCAAGAGATCGGATTAGCGGGACTGGGCTGTTCATACTTTTTGACCAAGATACAGTAATGGCATTTTACCTGATGGTAAGTGTAGTGTAATCCTAAAACAACAGCCACGGCCTAGAGATATTATAAGACAAGCTATTACCAGTTTTCTTCATTATGCCTTCCTGTAAGCTTAAGATGTACGTGACAGACAAACGACAATCACTGTGACTGTTATAATATCATGTGCTTATTACTATTAACCGTTAACATATTGGTAATCCAATTGAGTATAGACACTATGAGTTTGTATGAGTACTGTATATACACAGGCTGATTCCGGAAGAGAGCACGTCTAAAGGTATCATTATTGTGGGCACTTTACATCATACTCCAGGAGGTCCAGGTGTTATAGAATGTTTAGTGCATTATCATCATCTTACACTTATTCCGTCCAAGTAGGTTCAGCATAACATGCATTCTTCTTCCTTCTCTTTAGTCATCTATCAATTCAGTATTCACACCTTTCATATTCATATAATTCTATAAACATCTATTCCTATTATATTCTTCCGTCTATTTCTACTCCTACTTGATATTTAATAGTCTTTAACTTCTCTATCATTGGTGTTACTTTCGAACTTCCTCTGATATTGAACGTAATATAATATTTTAAATCTATATTTAATGTAATCTATGTAAATAAAAGTTAATTGTCGAATAAGTGTGTGCATCACTTCAAATTTTCTGCTATTTGGCTAAAATTTTTTAGTTGCGTTTGTAATTATCGGAACAAGGTTTGCATAATAGGTTAGGTTTGGAGAATCGTATAGAAAAGTGAATAAAATTGAATTGAAAAGTCTCCTTACAACAAAGGGAGTGAGTGAGACAGAAAACTGTAGGGAGATCTGCAAGAACTAGTATTTCTTACTATTTTTTGAGTTCGAAACTATAAATCTAAAAAATAAATATTACCTTATATACAACAACATGATATTAAAAAGCTCTATTCGAGAAAGCAAACTCTAGAAAAATATACACTGTTAGAGCCATTATTACATTTTCAAGTATAAGGTAACCTTGAACGATTAATAAAGTAAATTTGTCTAGACAGGAAAATCGCTCATAACGAGCTCCGAAATGGATGTCAAAATAACAATGACATTACGGGACTACAGTCGAACTTAGTTATAGTTCCCTATCTTCATGTAGGTTGGGAAATTGAAAATCTTTCGTTGATCGATTCTAGGGTTTTGTTTTTTTTATATTATTCTGTTCTTGTTGGCTTACAAAATAACATTATTTCTAGACATACTTTTCTCCTTTATAGGGTTTAGCGTTTTGATTACAATTTCATCTGATGTTAAGTTACAATGTGGTCTAAGAGGGTAAACACGCTAAACTTAGAGAGGGCTGCCTCTAAAGTGTAGCTGCCGGCTTGCACCAACAGTTTCTTGGCGTCAGATATGTAACTTGAGAGTGGTAGCTAGCTAGGCTGACTTAGAAAAAGCCCTACCACCACGCGAAAGATAGATAAGAAGAGATATAATTCGGTATCTTAACTCTGCCCTCCCAATATATTCTTGATAATTTAATATATGTCCGCAAAAGCTTAGATATGCTGGATCTAATAAAAGACCAGCATAATTTAAACACTAAAAACAGCAACAAATTGGTCATTCCATGCTTCAGGCTAACTAAGACCAAAAACAGTTTTTTAGGTAATTGTGTTAGGTTTTATAACAAAGTCCCCAACACATTACCGATTTGCCGGATTGTGAGTTCAAGAACCATGTCAAGCGGGTTTTAATATCTAAAGGCTATTATAGGATGGATCAATATGTGAAGGATTATGACATCTGGAAATGACGCCCCTCTCTGTGCGTCCACTAATAACGAATGTAACTATTTATGTTTTGTAAAAATATATAACATAAAAAGATAAACCAGATCGAGTTTGTTGCCGGTTCTTCTCGATGCCTGGATTGTTTTCCGAACCGGTGGTAGCTTTGATTTTCATAAGCGCCTTCTCAGGGCCTAAATTGAATAAAATATATTTTGATCTTGAGGCCTTTACTTCTATACTTACTTGACACTATATGGAAGAAAAAAGCCTAAAATATAACCGGGGTATTTTATTGACAAAGGCGTTACCTTACTGAAAACCAATGTTCAGTTGAATAAATGTTCAGTTGCACAAATAGATAAGTAACATTAAATTAAGTTTTGCAACTGGGTGTCTTATCCTAGGTATTCATATTAGCTTCCTTGATAAATAAACGAAACTGTTACAACTGAGTGAAGGGTTATGTTACTAAGTATACTTCTACTTTTGTAAGTTATTAATAGTGATTTTTTGTATATTCAGATTTCTTTCGTAAAATTTCTACAAATTATGTATTTTATTCCAAAAAGTTAGGTTAAATACTGAGTTAACTTGAACGTTTTATTTCTACGCAATGAAATCCCATTAAAAACATTGCTGTTAAAAGTATTACGTCAAGTCTCATAACAATCGCTGTAAAAAGTTATGAAATACCGAAATTACTAAGTTGGACGTCCACCCTTAGTTCTTGTTAATCCTTAACCATGAAATTAGCAAATTGTTCAACGGCCGTCTTAAAATTACACAAGTAAAGGTTAGCTTAGTAGAGCTCAGTCAATAATAATTTATTTAGCATTTATTAGTTTGTGATAAAGCTTAGGTATAGCGTAGTAATAACATCATAACTATCTAAACAATTTAGATCAGTTCTTGACGCTTTGATATTTAAAGTTCATCAAAAACAGAAGCTACGTAAGAATATTCATATGAACAACTTTTTTTTGTTGCTTGTAAATTTAAATCAGTGATATCTTCTAAGGTATTCATTGTAATAATAAAAGATAACTTTGATCTACTTTAAATGCTCAAAATGTTAATGACAGATCTTATATAATAAAATTTGGATTATAGAGTGACATTCCTCTTGAAACTGCAATACAGCTGTACAAAAATAATATACAGCGCCATCTATTGAAGAACAAGCGACTTAACACGGAGAATACAAATAAATATTATAAAGATTTACACTATATTAGTCAAAACGGTATTGCAAATAACCAATAATCCTTTAATAATAGGTAAAAAATAAAATGTTACTTTGGGTTACCCTTAGGAGGTAGACTTTCTTGTAGACATTTTTACTGTGGTACATTATTTTTTGTGTCTCATAAGGTTTAGCCAGTGATATCAATGTAAGCGCCGGAAAATTCCTTCTTACAACTTCGTTAGAATACGTCGACTTCTCTTTACATAAAATACTGACTTTTAGCAGTGATTTCGCTCACCATAATACAGATCTTACCTATCCCTTGGAAACAGTACTTTTATTTACAATGAAAGGCAATATATTATAGTACCATTGGTTGAATAGTTGGTTGAAAGCGTAACAAACAAAGAAACTCACGTATATATAATATTAGTTAAGATTAGAAAGGCAATATTTTGCTGGTCTCATAGTACAATATTTATTATTATAAGTATAGGAGTTTCACTCGTAAGTAGCGATTTGTCACACTTAGAGCAATCTCGTTAAAGTTATGTACATAAATCCATAGAATTAATTTATCCGCATACGCTACTGGACATCGGTTACACTCGTAAACTGAATTATTATCTACTATCTAACCTCGAAAAACCTAAATTATCTTCGCGGACAAGCTTTCTTTTTATAAAACGACATGTGGGTCTGAAATGACGGACAACGATATATTTATATCAATGAAACTTATCCTAAGTCATTATTATAGCTTACATACGCTTAAACATGATATATAATTGAGGCTTTTAATACGATATCTTGCAAATAAAACTACTTGGGCAAGCGCCAGACCTCAGCCCAGTGCAACATGTGTGAACATTAATCGATCTATCTCCTTGAACAATGCAGTTCCTATTTTTAAAAGTTCTAGTATATTTTATGTGCATTTTCAGCTACGTTTTGATATAAAAGAGAATTAAAAAACGATCGGCCAAGTTAATAAAATTACGTTTTGAAAATTTTACTTCCGGTTTAAAACATAAAAAAAGTGTTTTTCTCGTTTCATTTTATTATTAAAAAGAGCAATTAATTTTCTACATAAACCGTTGGGTTTAATATTTTATTGTAAATTAAACAACTAGACAACAAGAAAATTGTACAACTTCGAAAACAACCGAATTTCGAAAATGACTGTTCTTTAGAAGCCCATAACTTGACAACTAAACATGATATAAATATTAAAATAGATATGTGTATTCATATATATGAACGAATTTCAGAACCTCATCTTTTTTTCCTTGTCCGTTTCAAGTGAAATGCCCCATGTGTGAAAACCTGTGTTAGGAAGGTCTGAGAATAAATTGCGAACGAAATGTTTCGTACATATATCACGATAGATAAGTGTGATTTATTTGGTATTCTGAATAATTTTATGTCATCTGATATACTTTTTGATATAGTTTCATCGGAATTGACTTTAACTTATTAAATAGAATAATAGAGACTCATGTTATGAGCCGGCGTACAATATCTACTGACTAAATATACATTAGTTGCACTTGAGGCTTTGTATGTCTTTGAAGTGAAAGTTCTTTTGGGACAGTGTGCATTTCATTTTATGAAACGAAAAGAAAATAGCTTTTTTAAATCATAGGAGGCAAACGAACAGGTGGGTCACCTGATGTTAAGTGATCATCACGTTCCATAGACACTAGCAACACCAGGGGAGGTGCAAGCGCATTGCCAGCCTGTGTTTGGGGGAAGGGGAGGGGAGGTGAGCTTCCGGCGCTCTCACTGACCGAACGAAACGTAATAATGCAAGCACTGTTACTTCACGTAGGTGTTTCTGTGGGTCGGGTGGTACTAACCTGGACGAGCCGACCCATTCATGCTGAAAGCAATAATAGCTTCAGTGTGGCTCTACCACCTACAGCTATAGATGTATATAAAAGTTTTAGGCGAAGAGATAATGAGTTAGCATATTCTTAAGGTAAGGATTCATAAGATAAGGCAAGGATCGTGAAGTAAGACGAAGTGAAGTAAGACTTCTACTCATCGATGGTAAGGAAACAAAACGACGTGTTTTATAGTTTTTAAAGTGAAAACATCTTTAGACGAGTCAGCGGTATTTTTAGCAGGAGATAAATTTATAATTTCGCGTCATTAAATGCTACGTAAGCAAGATATTGCGCTTGCGTGGCTTGCGTCAGACAAGCGACGCGTGGTGTAGCGGCCTGTGTAGATGTAATATTGATATTTTGCAGCTCATTATAGGTTTCATTGATTAATAAACTTTAAAAGAATTTATATAATTATTGCTCCGTATGCTAATAGATATGAAGACCAGACTAATACTAATAATGTCAACATACACATTATGAAATTTAAAGGATTCAAATTCAAAAGAGAACAGTTATTCCATCGGTTCGAGTTTTCACTTCTATCGCCAGTCCTTATGACTGCCTCGACTTTTTTTTTATTGTTAACACTAAAGCTCATCATCACTTGCTACTGAATAGAGAAAAGAAAGTCGGTTGACAAAAAGAGGACAATAGTTTATAGGACTCTATTATCTTCTTGTGAAAAGGTAACATACAGTCACATGGTGTTTCATATTTGATGAATATGACAGAATATTTCATTAGGGGCGATTCTTATCAAAAATGGTAGAGCCACGCTGAAGCTATTATTGGTTTCAGCATGAATGGGTCGGCTCGGCCGGGGTTTTACCACCCGACCCACAGAAACACCGACGTGAAGTAACAGTGCTTGCATTGTTGCGTTTCATTCGGTCAGTGAGAGCGCCGCGGGAGGCCCACTTCCCCTCCCCTCCGGTTGCTGGAAATTTTGTATAATCGAAAAATAATATAGTTTTATTAAATTTTTACATATTCGTTCAGTAGTAAAAGCGAAAAGAATGAGAAATGGACTGTCAATTGAACTTGTCCTTGAATCAATTTCGTAACAATAAATTCATAGAATAACATAGCAGAAATTTTTTGTAGAACGTTTAGTTCTATATAAGAATATACTTCGTAAGTTCTGTAGTTCTGTCACAACCTCATTAGTTTTAAATTTCGAATAGTGGTCAGTTACTTCGACTAATTTTGAAAAATTAACCTTCTCGCTTTCCAATAGTAAAAAAGAATTATTTTTATTCATTTTCATAGATGGAGTGATTGGAAAAGGAATATAGACTCGATAGATTAAAAAATTTAGGCAATTTTGATCTGACTAGGTATATTGATAATTTAGAGATAATGTTCCGTTAGTTATAAGTCATAAGTAGTTCAACGAGAAAAAATCTCTTACATTTTGTATGGGAATATTACTACAACGTAGTTCTAAATATTAAGACTACAATTTTTAACACTTTTATTAAAGCACATTATAAAAAAATATTGTTTGTGCTTTAGGCTTACTCAGTGTTTAAGGAAACGTGGAATGAGATGAGGTGTGGTGGGCGTATGTACTACCACCCGTGTTGGGGGGTGTCTTTCAATTGGTTTTATGTGTAAAGTATCTTCTTGTACCAATTTTGTAGTTCTACGTCTTGGGTTGTGTTGAGTGACCAAAGTGTTGTCAAAGGAAGCACAACATGTCTCCACGTGTATTTATTGGCGCGAGCGTCACTGACTTACAATTTTATATTCTCTAAATTACGACACAATACCCCACATACGGATATTCAGGTCATATTATCCCGAATGAAATTTTGAATAAATAATAATAAAGACTTTCAGATGTAAGGCGACGTTAAAAGAATTGCGGTTACACGAAAAAAAAATCCTTATTTGTTTTTTTTTTTTTGTCTTTATTTTTGGCAACCAATTTTTTAGATTATTACTGCCATTGTCAGGTATTTAATAGTATTACAAGTTCTTCTTCTATTCCATTTTTGGCAACCAGTCTTCTAGTAGACTATTGCTGCATTGTCAAGTGAGTATCGATATTACAAGTTTCTTGATATAATTTCAATGAATGCCATTGTCGAGTAGTTAATAGTATTTCAAGTTCTTCTTCCATTTCATTTTGGCAACCAGTCTTCTAGTAGACCATCACTGCCATTGTCAAGTGAGTATCGATATTACAAATTTCTTGATAAAATTTCAATGACCTAACAAGATGGTGGCCTTCTTGTTAGAACTTTCCATGGAATTTTTGTGGCATCTCAGAATTCATGGTCCGTGGTATTATTTTCCATTCACTTCACTTATGCACAATAAACAAACTATATTATCTAAAACACCACCAATTTTACACAATATAGAGTCAAGTAACACAAGATTATGAATAAAAAATAAAATCCACTACATGACAGACCAAGATCCCGCCAAAAACTCCCCTTATTTGTTATGGCTATAAAGATGTAATTCACAGGAACGAATGAAACCTTTTTAATGTGAATAATTTTAAAAATATATTCTTCTTATCTATACTAATATTACAAATTATAAAGGTGGAGGGTTTCTTTGGTTGAACGCGCTAATCTTAGGAACTACTGGTCTAATTTGAAAAATTCTTTCAATGGTAAATAGCTCATTTATCGAGAGATAGGCTACAGGATATGTCATCACGCTTAGATCAATAGGAGCGGAGCAACAATGAAGAATGTTTCAAAACCGGTGTTTTTTCTCTTTGAGAGCTATCGCTGCGTGTTTAACCTAAAGTACCAACTATTCCACGCGGACGAAGTCGCGGAAGCAGCTATATATTATATAAATAGATATGAAATGTTAGTTTACGTTTTTATTAACTCAATATTTTTGGGTACAAATTATGTTTTTTGATGAAGTTTTTTCCAGCAATACATACCACTTAGGCTATATTCACTTTTCAAAAGAAAATAGTAGTAAAAAAAATAAAAGAAAATAAAACCTATTACAGGTACTAGACTTATTCACAATTAGCAACCGAGCGCGACTTCATACGTGTTATTCGCAACATCAAATTAATCAGAGTGGAAATTCACTCAGGAATAATGTAATTTCTTATAAGTGAAATAACTTTTAGAGTCCGATCAGTACGTCCGGAGATAATCTTCTAAGAAATATAAGCTACATAATGGATGAAATTTGTAAACACTTGAGTAATTTAGTCCAAAGAAAACTTGGGATTTTTCCAATGAAATTAAAGAAAGGAGTTTCTGAGTTTTTTAGTGGTTTAATTACTCGTAATAGTTAATCCAAAAGATCAACTATACAGAAAACCCAAAATTTTATGTGTACTATTCGTATGGTCACATAGAAATATGTATTTTTAAATTTGTTACGTTCAGTTGATTATTTTTGAAAAGAAATACATGTCCTATCTGAGACGACTTCACGAGGTGACTTTTCCATAACTGAGTTTCTGTTTAAGTACAGGTCGAGTTTTGTTTTTTTTTTTTAATTCGATATAGGTGAAAATGATGTATATATGTGTGTGAAAACTTGCAATAGGTATTAGTTTTAAAATATTAAAAAAAACACGTATGTTGTCATATCATCAAAACCCTCCGGTTTTTTAAATTATTGTTAGATACTAATAGCTATAACAAAACAAAATATAAAATATAGATTGTTTTTGAAATTTACTATTTTGTATGTATATTATAAATTTTAAGGACAGAGCGAAGTGGAGAAGAAAAGTAAGGAAGCCTGACTCCACCATCAGGTGTGACAAATATCCAGGAATAGAGAGATATATATTTATAAACTTTAGTAATGTCTCTGCAAATATGTCTAACACTAACTCTCTCCGTGTTATTACAAAAAAGTTAAATACTTATTGCAGACTTACTTTAAAAAATATTGGACACTAACGTATTAAATGCACCGCGCTTGCCGACGGCTGCCGCGGCAAGATTGTGTTATCCTTTTTCGCAAGCCTAACCTAACCTAACCAAACAGAGATAGAAGAGCAAGATGTCGAACGTTCGGCGAGCGCGGTGCATTTAATACGTAAGTATCCAAACTTTTTTTAAAGCAAGTACTGAATACGTATTTAATTTTTTTGGAATAACATCCAATATGTTTTATTTTTTTATATCTATTTTATTTATTGTGTTTTATTTAAAGGAATTGTTTACTTTTTCATTATGCATTTAAAGTTCAAATAAATTAATTGTAGCCCTCATTGTCACATGTTATACCTACTATTTTGTTATACTATTTACTCTACCCACTGTACTTGTCACTAAATACATTGCGATGTGTACGTCTAAAAGATAAAATGTTCTTCGATGTGGTAAGGTTGGTATTTATTATGAACTAATCTATACTAATATTATAAAGAGGTAAAGTTTGTGAGTTTGTGACGTGGCGTTGTAAGGGGTAATCTCAGGAACTACTAGTCCGATTTGAATTATTCTTTCAGTGTTATATAGCTCATTCATCGCGAATGGTTATAGGCTATATATCATCACGCTAAGGCCAATAGGACCGGAGCACAGATGAAAAATGTTTCAAAATCGAGATGTTTTTTTTCTTTTTGTGAGCTTCTGCTGTGTGTCAGCGTTAGTCCAGAGTAGTAACTATAACTACGCGGACGAAGTCGCGGGCAGGGGCTATAATCTATATACTAATATTATAAAGAGGTAAAGTTTGTGAGTTTGTGACGTTGTAGGGGGTAATCTCGGGAACTACTAAACCGATTTTAAAAATTCTTTTACCAATGTAAAGCCACGCTATTTACGAGTGTATGATAGGCTACATATCATCACGCTAAGACCAAAAGCAGCGGAGCAACAATGAAAAATGTTTTAAAATCGGGATATTTTTTCCTTTTAAGAGCTTCCGCTGCGTCTTAGCCCAAAATAATTATTCCACGCGTGCGAAGTCGCGGGCAGAAGCTATTAACTAATTATATTATCTATATTCTATACTAATACTATAAAGAGTTAAGTTTGTGAGGTTGTAGGGGGTAATATCTGGGGAGTCGGAGAAAAATGGTCGAACGAAAACGTTTCTTACGAACGCTGCCTTAATTATAAGATATATATGATTGAGTTCTAGAGAAAAGTTGTAGCTTGATAATGCCTATTACCGCCCAATGAAGTGGGCACGGGTCTAGTAAATATATAAATTTCTTAGATTATAGACAGGAGTTATTATTTTTGCACACAGAGTCAGTATTTAAGGGCTCATATTTTTTTAAACCAAGAGCACTTTTTTGCAAACCATATTAAATTTAAAAAAAAAAATTGGTATGTAATAAGTCTGTGAATTTCAGTATCATTTTTCATTTAGACATTTAGAAAACATAAAATATGTAATGGCATTTATTTAAAAAGAATTGGATGTCATATAAATGTGAATTGGCGACACAAGATACACTGAATCGAATTACAATTCAATGGATATTTCTTTACCCGTGTTATCCATATAATTATTAAATATTAATTATCTGAACTGAATTATTTTTTGGTATCTATTTAATGTAGACCATTAAATTTCCCATAAAACGAACATTTTTTATCTCGTACTCCTTTCAGACTTAGAATTTTCCTAATCTTATAGATTGTGTTTAAAAACTTTTAACCAATATCAGTTCCACATATAACCGGACCACAACACAAAACACTTACCACGATATTACGTAAAAAGTTCAACAACTAAATACTACACGATATTAAAATTTGTAACTGAATAAACTCGATAGAAATACTTCGTGAAGGTAAAATCTAAGGGACGCGACCGTCCCTTACGGCAGTCGACACGAAACTGATTTTCCTGAAACGAGAATTTCACCCTTATATATGCGGGTAACGTCGTAACCCAACCACCTGTCGCAATCACAAGCGAACGTGTAAATAGAAACTTTTTTTATGGTCTCCTGAAGCCAATGGAAGTTTTGTTTGTGTTTAATAAAAGAAACAAGAAGTTTTAAAAGAAATAAAGTCTTGAGATTTCGAACCGTCTCGAAACATTTTCTTTAAAAAAGGGGGAAACTTTAAAACATATTTCCTAAGTATTTTTCTTTGAATATTTGCGCAATTTCTTTTTTTTTATTTCGTTTCTTTACGATTTCATTTTCCACACGAACAATGGCATTTGTAGAAGTCATGTCCCGGTTAATTTATGGAGAAAATGTTATATAAACATTAGCTGCTCCGTATACTAAGTAATTTGGGTACATTTTTCGGTCAGAATAAGGCCTAATAAGGCCCTTGACATAAATATTTAAGACGTGAGAAAAGTGTTATAATTGGCTAGTATATTAGCTTTTATAACATGACCCGTACAAAATATACAAACATGTATTAAAATAACGAACTTCAAACTAAGCTAATTTTCAGAGTAATTTTTAATGATTTTTATTATATCAATATATTCTCCGATTAGTGAGAAAAGTAACGCTAACAATGCTGTGACTGCATATTATTAAACAAAATCCTCCGCTGCGTTTGTTTGTCTGTCTGATCGCGATTAACTCGAGAACTATTGAAAGATTTTCATGCGGTTCATTGATAGATAAATTTTATCACTGCATCGGGAGAAAGGCGACAGGAAACTAGATCGACACCTTGATTACGTATTTCGCAAGTACAATGGGGTAGTAGAAATGGTAATGCTATATTCATCTTATATACCAATCATGATGTACAATAAATTGTGTCTTCTTCTCTATAGATTTAGTTGTTAAAATATTCTAATATTATGTATAGAGCAGGATGTCCGCGACCCGGGCGGTTAAACTGCACAGAGCCATGTGGTGGAGGCGAATCGTGCCGTTGCGATTCCCACAGTTTATCAGGGGGGGTCTAATACTTACTTCCCCTTGAGGGGTCTACCATCTTGACCCCTGAGACCACAGTTGGGGTCCCTTAGGAGGAGTCAACACCTGTTGGAGGAGCAGACGTAGTGCCAATTAGGCAGTCCCTGTTCCCCCGGCTAAAAGGTGTAAGAAGGTACCATGGGGTTTATAGTCCGTGCCACTCGGGCATATCCATCCCCTGCAGCCCGGCGCGACAGATATCCGGAGGAATTTCCCCATGAAAAAAAAATTGTGTGGTTTTATGAAACCACGGTAAAAGTGAAACTTTTTTCACACTATAGACATTTAACTTAACTAATATTAACATTTTAACATTAAAATTTAACTAACTGCTGCGAACTATAGGCGCCGCCATATTGGCCCTGGCTGCTCTGACGAGCGCCTTTCACTTTATCCCTACTCCGCGGCCGACCATCACGCGACATGCAACACATAGACGAAAAAGTTTGAGACGATGTAATAAAAGTTTCACTGTAAAAAAGGGAGTCCGTTACTTACCAAGTTGGCTTTTTTGACTTGGATACCATTCAAATCGTTAGGTTATAACTTAAAAACATTTAAGAAACAATTTCGAATGCCGTCTAACCGTGTCTAAATGACGATACTTTTCCCATTCATTTAACATGGGTTGTTTTAAATTTTTAGAAATTAATATTTATCTTCCTTGTTTTATCGAATAACTTACCAAATATTATTAAATCCCCATCTATTATGATCCCTTGGGATGGTGAAATTTCAAGGTGTCAAAAATGCACTTTGTATATTTTGATAAGGTCAAAATTAGAATAAAATATTAGAAAAGGCGGTAAAAGTAAATTTTGATAAATTAAGGATTTGAACGATGTATATAAAGGCAGCTCTATCGTTTTTTTTTGCTAAGACTTGGTTATGTATGGCACAGAATCTGAATTTTAAATTTTCTTCTACTGTTTTGCTATATAAAAAGCGTAGTCAGACGACGAATTTATCTATATTTGTTGTAATTTTCGTAAAGTATATTCTAATGGCTACCCAAGACTTTCTGCTTTTGTACTTTTATAAATGACTAACGAATTATACAGGACACGTCAAGGTCGCATACTTTTTTCCAAATTAATTAACATTTACCCTTATATTTTAGCAAATTTAAATAATATTATTCTTACTTTTAGCTCATTTGTTATTCTGAGATACAAGTTATATAATTATTAAAGTTGATCAAAATCTATTTAATGGTTTTTGCATGTAATAGTAACAAACATACATACGAGTTTTTCGTATGATATACTAGCGGGACCGGCGGACGTTGTCCCGCCCTGATTATAAAAAATGTCCTCGATAAATTATGTATCTAAACCTTCCGGGTGAATCACTTTATCTACTGGTGAAAACTGCATGAAAGTCCGGTTAGTAATTTTTGATTTTATCGCGACCAAACAGACAGACGTGGCAGAAGACTTTGTTTTATAATATGTAGTGATAAATAAGTTATACACAATAAAACAAATAGAAACTAGGGTATGATACAAAAATAGATTATTTGTTATATGTAGGTGTCAGAAACACTCGAGGAAAGGACGTTAGTAGCTCGAGAGTCGCTGACAGATTTCGAGAAAGTATTTTAGGTACGTCACCCAAGTTGAATTGAGAATGTGGATGGGTGTTGCAATTGTTTTAATACTGCTTTGTACATAGTACTAGCGGGCCCGGCAGACATTGTCCCGCCCTGATTATGTAAAAATCCTTGACAAATTATATACTAAAACGTTCCTCGTTAATCACTCTATCCACCGGTGAAAACCGCATAACAATCCGTTCGGTAGTTTTTGAGTTTATCGCGAAAGACGCGGTAGGGGACTTTGTTTTATACTATGTAATGATATAAGTTTCAAACTGGTACTTTTTGGCGGGATTTTGGAATGTAATGTAGTGGGTTTTATATTTTATTCATAATCCTGTGTTATTTGATTCTATATTTTGTAATATTGGTGGTGTTTTACGTAATATAGTTTATTTATTGTGCACAAGTGAAGTGGATGGGAAATAATATCACAGAGTATGCATTCTGACTTGCCACAAAAACTCTCTGGAAAGTTCGAACGAGAGGGTCGCCATTATGTTGGAGCATCGATATTATCGCAAGAAACTTGTAATATACTACTCGACCATGCCAGTAGTAATCTACTAGAACATTAGTTGCGAAAAATATAATTAAAAAAAGTTTGACCCATTTTCAGACCCACTCTTTACAAGTTTGACTGTCACGCAGTAGTGACACGTTTCTTTTAGCATGCCACGAATGATTTTTTTATAATTGTAATCAAATCTAGCGTTCCGGTTATCACTAACCACCGTGGCATTATAAAATAAACCGTGGCCGGTCATATATGACCAACATAGAAATCAAAGTGTGAACTGTCAACATTTTAAGATACGAAAGCATAAGATTTTTCTTTAATACCAGAGGATATTTTTTTTTATTGTAGCTCGGCAAAATGACTGTACTGTGCCTGATGGTAAGCACAGTACAATCCAAAAACAATGGCGACCACCGAGAGACATACTATCCATCGCCGGTCGCCGCTGTCATGCCGGCCTGCGTAATCTCTTCACGTTGCGCTTGAAGGACCCCATGTCATAGGAAATATATGTCATATTTCTAATGTTTATTAGATTGTAAAATCACTCTTTGTTTATCTTTCTACTTTGGTAATTAACTCTCTGTGTTTATGGCTATCTATTATTTCCATTATTATATAAGTAATTATTACGAAGTGACTTGTGATGACTTCGAGGTTCGAACTGTCCAAAGAGTTTTATGACATTTCAGAATGAATTTTGAATATTATTATTTTACATCCAATTCACTTGTGCATAATAACCAAACTATATAATGTAGGATGCTAGGCATTATTAAACGATATAAGGTCAAATAATGCAAGGCTAGGAATGAACGATGAAAGCCATTTCATGACAGATCATAATTCTGCCAAAAACTTTTATACTTCAAGCTCATAAAAAAACGAAATGTACCTACATATAATCTACCTCTGTAATACCTATATCTAATCTACGTTTAAAATTTGTACTGGAAGTGTGTATGAGACTGCAGGCGTTTTTGGTCAATTCTTAATAGCTCCTAAAAGCTTGTTTAACATTGGTACCTACTCTTGATTTACAAGCTTTTACAGGTATTTTATCACCGTAAATATAGGTCGCGGCGATTATATCATTTCTGTATATATTTAGAGTTGCAACATAGAATCTTATTTGCCATGCTATCTTCATATATAAATTTCTTCTGTACGTGTGTATGTCACTGAACTCCTCTCAAACGGCTGGACAGATTTTGCTGAAATTTTGTGTGCGTGTTCCAGTGGATCCGAGAATGGTTTAGATTCACAGTTGAATCTGGTAGGTGGCGCTGCAGTTGAATTTTAGATTATTTTTTTTATTATCAAGGCAGGACAACGTCCGCCCGGCCCGCTAGTATCTTATAAATTCAGATATATACCGACCACATACATACAAATCTAACATTTTTTTTGTGTACATAACAGAAAAAATCCTTTAACTCCATCTAGAGTAAAGCCTTCGTTCGAGACAATACTTAGGACGGGACTGACGGTCAAATAATTTTGGAAAAAAACATCTTGGAATCAACTTCGGAATATCATAAAATATCTCACAATATTTATTGAATTATATGAAAATAAAAATAAAGAGTGAAAGAGCCGAATTTAGGTAACAAGAACAACTTAGGTTTTCATAGTAATCCTGTAATCTTGTAAGAGCTACACAAAAATTTATGATATAAAGAGAACGAATCAAATTTTTTAAAGTCTGAAACCGATATACCCTATCTACTGTTTGTAACTATAGTACAATGAGACGGTATTTTCAACTTGCATAAATGTTGTTTATATTTGTATATTACTATTACGAAATAAAAGAAACATAAAAAAACATATACGACTATTTTAAAAGATACAACTTATTTTATTGGTTACAAAAAAGAAACAACAAATTAGATACAAACTTACGTTTCAAAAGTATATTATGTAACTATTAATAACAAACCATCCGGCGATGAGTATTTGAAATAAAATGTATTATAGGTAAATAAACAACGGACTGTCATAGATTACATTTAACAGAATGGTCAGAGTCATTCGTAATTATCGTAATAAACATAATAGAAGTTTTATCAGGATGTGGCAGCGTGGCTACCACATTGCTACTTTCAGAAGGTAGGAGAGATAAATGAACTAACTCCGATTGTGTAGACTTGTAAACGCTTTGGCAGCTAGTTTACGAATTCCCCGTTTATTGATCTGAGTACAATCGTAAGAAAAAAAATCGAACACGTGTAAATAAATAAGATGGAAGCGTACCAAGATAGGTATGTGTGTCGCTACAAAGTCTTAGAATTTTGTGGTTTTCAAAACTAGAGATATTCCGCTTCAGTATCACGATGTTCAATACTGTATATTTATTTAGTTAGTTGGTCCCATTATGTTATGTATGTATTTATTTAAATATTAGAATCTATCTTATACAAATTAAAATGTAACGTTAATTTCTTACCAATATATTTGCTTTTTCAGACACTTATCCGTTCATGAATTATATTTGATTTAATTAACTGTTATTTTTAAAAGGTTCACTATTTTATGGCCATAATTCTAAAGAAGTTGTTAAATGTATAACTGTTGAAATTGTTATAAACTGTAAAGTAAAGCCACCAATCGAAGTGGGTCATATCGTTGAATACATTCCTTTTTCATATGTACGAGAGATTAGAGATGCTTTAACATATAATTTAATAGTATAACATAACTCGGGGAATCTCGTCTGTCTGCGGCAATACATTGGTGGTACTCTCTGTTAGGTGTAATCTAAAGTATATCGCGTTAAAATAAATTCCATATTTAATTTTCATATATATGTTGGCGACGCACACGATAAGTAGTACATAGATTTATACGTAGGTTTATTGATATTTTATAGAGAACATAGATATAGATTTATCGACATTTAATATAGACTTTGTTAGATTTAATGCATGCGAATATAATAGAATAGATATATAAATTGGATATAGAATTGTAGGTATGTTATGTATGTATTGAGTTATTGAATATGGAATTATAGATGTGATATGTATAGTAATAGGGATTGAATTATGGATATGTAAGAATCATGCATAGAATTATTGAATTACGGATTGTATAGAATTATGTGTGTTAGTATAGGGGACTTATAGATTACATTCGCATTAAGTAGGGAATTACATGATGGATGAGATTAAGTTATGCCGTATGGAATATATAGCGTGTGTGCATGGAAACATAGAGAGAATATGATAGAGTTACACACGTTATATACTATTGAAGTATACGTTACATAGCAAGAATTATACGATCATATAGAACGTCAAATATGGAAGATTGTATAATTTGATATAGACAAACGTAATGGTTATAGAGGTACATAAAATATTACAACGGTTCCTCATAACGGACGTCTTCGATCTCATGGTTTTTAGTAATTTTATGAACAATGACTCCAGCCATATACCGGCTTACCTTTGTAAAATTCCCAGAGACTAGGCGGTGGATTTTGCCTTTGAATAAAGCAAAATAATATATTTTCTGTTAAATGGTTATTGCTCAAGCAATATACTTGAATAGGGTCCGCCGAATAATATTCGTTATGACGTTACGGTACCCGAACGAGCCCAATAAAATAATATATTTTATTTTATGGTAATTGTACAAACAATAGTTGAAAGTTGCAAGTCGAACGGGACTTTATGGCTTTACAGTAATTTCTCACGCAACGGCGTTGTAAACAGAAATTTCTAATTTTATTATGTATCGTTTTAAAATAAAATATGAATGGAATTAATATTATGACAAGGAATATATATATATATATATATATATAACTGGCGAACATAACGTAACGATATGTAACATTGAATATCGAGTGAATGTGAATGTGAATATATATAGAGATTAATTATGTCACCCTATACAGATCGATGTAAATTTTAACACACTGAAAATAGATTTACATATGAATATAAGTTAAGGTTTATGTAATAAGATTATTATAGAGTTATATAGAATTATAGAATAGAATATAAAGTTTAGTGCGAAACGGCGCTTAATATAGAGATAACTTTATTCATATGTAAGATAGATATAAGATGTAAATTTTAGAATATAGATTGCATGCAAATAGATAATAAGAAATTGATATTATAGACATTTTATATGTAAAAATATGATAAATATGATAAATAAATAGGAACGCGATATCCGAGCCAACGCATAGAGCCACGACGTCTAACGGGATACCGTTAGTTGCCGGCCCGATTTTGCTTATAAGCACGGTCGGTGCGGTACTAGATCGTAGTTTGATTGCACAAGTCATCGCAATAACATCGGGTAGTTCGATTGCACAAGTCATCGCAATAACATCGCGTAGTTTGCTTGTACATATTATTGAGATAACAACGAGTAGTTTGATTGCACAAGTCATCGCAATAACATCGAGATAGTTTGCTTGTACATCTTATTGAGATAATATCGGGTAGTTTGCTTGCACAAGTCATCGCAATAACATTGAATAGTAACATCGAGAAGTCTACATCGTCAGTAGTAGTGCTCTGTTGGCTCGGGGACGCGGTCTTTATACGAGAACCACGGTATTTTCTTGCGATCACCCCGACCTCCGTTTCAAATCTACCACCTTCATCGGCTGGCTCGTGCATCACATTCCACATCTTCGAGGCCCCTTCAAGACATCACCGGCATCCGACTGTCGTCACCGAGGCGGGCTACCGGCGCTCTCGCTACCACCTTCGAGAGTACTACGCCCGCCCACCGCCGGGGAACGTCGCCTCGCCTCACGTCTCTCCTCATTTCCACCTCACCCCGCCTAACCGCGGGCCGGTGACGTACGAGGGCGAGAGGTGTCGCCATATTGACAGGCGGCGGCCCCAACAGCTGGTCCTTCGAGCCGGATCTTCGCGGCAGACAAGATGCCGGTCACCAGGAGCCAGAAGGAATCACAGAGCGAACAGCTAGTTGAAACAGAGGCTGTACAACAAAGCAGCTCTACAGAGACGTACGATACCTCAACAACAGAAACAACGCAAGTCACCGTAGCATCCACATTGAGGAGACACAGGCCTGCATCCACGAGGTCCCAGAAGAGGCGACAGGAGCTGGAGGCCCGTGCAGCATTGGCTGAGAAGGAGCTTCGGGAAGCACAAGCGGCGACAGTGGCAGCTAGGCTACGCTTGGAAATAATACAAGCCGATATCGAGGAAGAAGATGATGGCTCCGTTATCGAGGAGCCAGCAGATCCGGAGAACCAGGTCAGAGACTGGATCCGGGATTCGGCGGGACACACGGAGGCCAAGAGCAAGGGAAACACCGAACACATAGAGGACGTTCGGTGTACACGGAATACTCTTGCCCCCCCCACCGAAGCTGAGGGCCAACATGGAAGGAGTCACGATCATAGAAGCCTAGCCCAAGCCATAGCTGAGGCGATGAAGACTGCACACCAGGGAATGATGCCACAACCTGACTATGTGCATCAGCTACCACCATTCGAAGGGGACTGCAGAGAGTGGGTGGCCTTCGAGGCCGTCTACGATGACACCGCTCCGCTCTTCTCAGACGTGCAGAACATGGCGCGACTGAGAAGAGCACTGAAGGGAGAGGCACGAGAGGGAGTTCGCAGCCTACTGTTCTCGGAGAGTACACCCGAGGAGATAATGGAGGCGCTGCGACGGTCATATGGAAGAGCGGATGCCCTGATTCTGGCAGAACTGAACAAAATAAGGAGACTGCCAGTAATCAGCGATTCTGCATACGATATATGCATGCTGGCAAGCTGCATAAATAACACCGTCGCAGCAATAAGAGGGCTGCGAAAACCGCAATATCTACAGTCGCCCGAAATATTGAAGAGCATCACAGATAAGATGCCAACTATATTGAAGTTCCGTTGGTACGACTACACCGCGGACAAGATGGATGGAGAGGATCCTGATCTCAACACGATGGCGAAATTCTTGAATAGTATGGTGGATCGAGGTGGACCGCACGCCATACCAGAGAAAGCCACCGTACGGAAGCTGCCACCAAGAAGACAGGCCATGCATGCAGCAATGGACGACAGACCAGACGAGCCTGCTGTGACACCATCGGAGCGAGGAGATGCAGCGGCGTCGCCAGGACATGGAGTTGGTGCTGCGCACGAGGGGGAGGATGTTGGCGACGCACACGATAAGTAGTACATAGATTTATACGTAGGTTTATTGATATTTTATAGAGAACATAGATATAGATTTATCGACATTTAATATAGACTTTGTTAGATTTAATGCATGCGAATATAATAGAATAGATATATAAATTGGATATAGAATTGTAGGTATGTTATGTATGTATTGAGTTATTGAATATGGAATTATAGATGTGATATGTATAGTAATAGGGATTGAATTATGGATATGTAAGAATCATGCATAGAATTATTGAATTACGGATTGTATAGAATTATGTGTGTTAGTATAGGGGACTTATAGATTACATTCGCATTAAGTAGGGAATTACATGATGGATGAGATTAAGTTATGCCGTATGGAATATATAGCGTGTGTGCATGGAAACATAGAGAGAATATGATAGAGTTACACACGTTATATACTATTGAAGTATACGTTACATAGCAAGAATTATACGATCATATAGAACGTCAAATATGGAAGATTGTATAATTTGATATAGACAAACGTAATGGTTATAGAGGTACATAAAATATTACAACGGTTCCTCATAACGGACGTCTTCGATCTCATGGTTTTTAGTAATTTTATGAACAATGACTCCAGCCATATACCGGCTTACCTTTGTAAAATTCCCAGAGACTAGGCGGTGGATTTTGCCTTTGAATAAAGCAAAATAATATATTTTCTGTTAAATGGTTATTGCTCAAGCAATATACTTGAATAGGGTCCGCCGAATAATATTCGTTATGACGTTACGGTACCCGAACGAGCCCAATAAAATAATATATTTTATTTTATGGTAATTGTACAAACAATAGTTGAAAGTTGCAAGTCGAACGGGACTTTATGGCTTTACAGTAATTTCTCACGCAACGGCGTTGTAAACAGAAATTTCTAATTTTATTATGTATCGTTTTAAAATAAAATATGAATGGAATTAATATTATGACAAGGAATATATATATATATATATATATAACTGGCGAACATAACGTAACGATATGTAACATTGAATATCGAGTGAATGTGAATGTGAATATATATAGAGATTAATTATGTCACCCTATACAGATCGATGTAAATTTTAACACACTGAAAATAGATTTACATATGAATATAAGTTAAGGTTTATGTAATAAGATTATTATAGAGTTATATAGAATTATAGAATAGAATATAGAGTTTAGTGCGAAACGGCGCTTAATATAGAGATAACTTTATTCATATGTAAGATAGATATAAGATGTAAATTTTAGAATATAGATTGCATGCAAATAGATAATAAGAAATTGATATTATAGACATTTTATATGTAAAAATATGATAAATATGATAAATAAATAGGAACGCGATATCCGAGCCAACGCATAGAGCCACGACGTCTAACGGGATACCGTTAGTTGCCGGCCCGATTTTGCTTATAAGCACGGTCGGTGCGGTACTAGATCGTAGTTTGATTGCACAAGTCATCGCAATAACATCGGGTAGTTCGATTGCACAAGTCATCGCAATAACATCGCGTAGTTTGCTTGTACATATTATTGAGATAACAACGAGTAATTTGATTGCACAAGTCATCGCAATAACATCGAGATAGTTTGCTTGTACATCTTATTGAGATAATATCGGGTAGTTTGATTGCACAAGTCATCGCAATAACATCGAGATAGTTTGCTTGTACATCTTATTGAGATAATATCGGGTAGTTTGCTTGCACAAGTCATCGCAATAACATTGAATAGTAACATCGAGAAGTCTACATCGTCAGTAGTAGTGCTCTGTTGGCTCGGGGACGCGGTCTTTATACGAGAACCACGGTATTTTCTTGCGATCACCCCGACCTCCGTTTCAAATCTACCACCTTCATCGGCTGGCTCGTGCATCACATTCCACATCTTCGAGGCCCCTTCAAGACATCACCGGCATCCGACTGTCGTCACCGAGGCGGGCTACCGGCGCTCTCGCTACCACCTTCGAGAGTACTACGCCCGCCCACCGCCGGGGAACGTCGCCTCGCCTCACGTCTCTCCTCATTTCCACCTCACCCCGCCTAACCGCGGGCCGGTGACGTACGAGGGCGAGAGGTGTCGCCATATTGACAGGCGGCGGCCCCAACAATATATCTTCTCAAATAATATGCCATAAAAGTTGTAATATATGTATTACATTCAAAGATCTATATAATACATATTAGGTATGTATACATACATCTGCGTTCAATGAATATTGAACTTAATCTATGTCGCAATGAATAGTTTTCAATTAAACAAGACTGCCCGACGCAGACCTCATGGTAATAAGAGAGAACAGTAAGCAAACAATACGTTCCCGACCTATTAAATATACAATGAACGGTTACGTTTTCGAGTACTCGTTTTCTTGTTTGAATATATATTAATCATTGAATAGAAACTAAAATTAGAATTTCCAATAAATCTAGATTAGTACTGTAGTTTTGTTCGCTATATATGTTATGTAAACAATAAAAATATTGTACAATATAGCAGCATTGTTGTTGGCTTAATATAGATTCTAATAAAACGATATTACTTTATATTTTCGAATAACTGTGATTTTATTTTGTTACGACCCGTATAATAGAGCGTATTCTACTTGCTTTCAGTAACAATGTGGACACCTGTATAGTTCACATATATTTTTTGTTGACCATAAAGAGAATACTCGTGTTTTGGACATTGGAACGAGTGAAAAGCGTCAACCGGAAGGAATCTACGAAAGTACTTCGACCGAGTACAGGGTGCGATCTTTGAAGAGTGTTATAAAAAAGAATTATTCAAGTTTATGTATAGTACGATCTGTAAATACTTTCTGTATTGTATATACTGTGTTCGCGTGTGAAAATAAATTCTTTCGTGGCAATTCTCAACATTTTTCGCTTAACATACTTGAATAGAAATACTTGAGCTATATGTTTGTGTATCCAAAGAGTTATAACTAAAGTTAATAATTGCGGCTTGTCTTGGGGATATCTTGAAAATATATATTTTATTATAATTACATTTAAGGTAAATGTAATTAATTATAATGCGATTTCTAGGGTATTATTTTTGTACAATAAAATAAGTACTGGGAAAGTACTTTATTTTATAGACCATCTTAAAAAGGAAAGTAATGTTGATTTGTAACGTGTTATAAAAATTATTTAGTCATTTACAAATATCCGACCGATAGAATATAAAACACCTATTAATAATCTTCGCACGAAATGAATGTAGATTTTAAGGTAAATGTAATTAATTATATGGCGATTTCTAGGGTAATATTTTTTTACAATAAAATAAGTACTGGGAAAGTACTTTATTTTATAGACCATCTTAAAAAGGAAAGTAATGTAGATTTGTAACGTGTTATAAAAATTATTTAGTCATTTACAAATATCCGACCAATAGAATATAAAACACCTATTAATAATCTTCTATATATACTATTAGATAAACAGAAATGGATTTATATAAAAAAATAATATCACAATTACATGTCTCAACACGAAAACAATTAAATAACTCAAGTAACACAATAACTCATAAAAACCCAGAGAAATACAAATAACAATGTAAATTGGAAAGAACTCACGCAATACAACAACAATCACGCAATACGACAACAACCACGCAATTACAACCTTTCAGAGAGACGATCGTTCAAGAATATCCCTAATGACACGACAGATTCGCCTTTTATAACATTCAACTAATGTACGATCAGCCGAGATCAGCCGATAAGTTTGACCAATGGCGTGTCAGGTCATTAGTAACACCCCCGCTATAGTCAATAGTAAGCCAATAGTAGTACAGAGAGTGCTAACAATACTTATATTTGTTGAAGAGATTGCTATTGACCTGTGTCCGTAATATTGACTTGACCTGCATAGGCACTATTGACTTGCACTAATGACTGGCTACTATTTACATGCCCTGAAATACTATTGGCTGGAGGTATCAGCTGTCCATTGGTATCTTATTTATTATTGGCTGTCTATATACTGGAAATAATCCTTAGATTCTTTACAGAGTAAGATAATTGTTTACGAAGCCCTTTATTTTTTTATAACAGTATTTAAACTCAAAAAAAATAAAATAAAATTACTATGTTACTAAATACATCGGAAAACGCAGTTCAATCAAAGTTGATTTTTCAACAAAGCGCTGCCTAACGAAACACTTTATTGTTTTAATTGGTTCAAAGCGGATTATAATGGTTTAAACTCATATAAACCGGGTATCAATGCTTTTTTCTACGAATTTTTAATTAGAATACGATAACGAAGTTAACGAAGCGAAACCAAGAGAATTATTGCGGATTTTAGATAAGTCTTGTTACAAATGTTTTTCATTTTTAAATTGGCTTATAGTCTTTCGTCGACGTAACTACCAACGTATCACATTGAATACCCTAGTAAAAAATAATCCTTTTCTAACAATCTCTTACGGGTATGGTTGCCAAAATAAGAATCAATTTGCTTGAAGTATATGTATATGTCTATAATTTGTATATCGTGAATTTGTGGATAAAATTAATGACTAAAAGCAATAGTAAATTGCGAAATCCCTAGCGAAAAAGAGAACGGTTAAATAAAAGTATTTAATTAATTCCTGCAGTTCAAAAGAAATCTTCATGATACCTAACCTTTTTTTCTCTATAAGAAATTAGTTAATGCACTTCAGAAGTTAAGGTGATTCAACTTATTTTTCATTCCGTTTCTGTATTTATCTTGGTGTAATTAGTTTTGCTGTTTGTAACATACAAGTAGATCATCCTCAAGTGCACTGCGACGTAAATTGTAGTAACATGTTTTACTTTTTTCTTATAACACCCACCTCGATGTTGTCCTTTCAAGTGTATCAAATAAATAAATTAAGATTATGCATTCTTCATCTGTGTGAATCTATCTGATTAAAATTACAGAATACGGGAATATACATATGTTAAAAAATAAGTCATCCCCAATTCGAGCTACATTTTACTTTACTGTAATAATAAAGCCAAATAAACATTGAGGTTCTCATAACGAAGTCAAAACGTTCTCTGCCTGTTTAAACGAAATTATAAACAATGGTTGAAAATACTGAAATAAAAACATTAATTTTTTTTTTTGTTATGGATATTTTCTATCTTTTGTAGGTTTACCGCTATCCATTTTTTTTAATTTGAGGAAATCCTGCGTTGCAAACCCACCTCCTGCCAGGTGGAAGTTAAAACTGGTTAAAAGGCTACGATGCACCTTCAAATTCGCTGCAAATTATTTATATATAAATTATTCCATTTAATGCAAACTCACTTAGCTTCAACTATTGATGTGGTAATAATAGTTATGCGCTAAGGAAATAATGTCGTCAAGTGGCTAAATCACATATGTTCCTTGATTTTAAACAGATTATACTTATTTAGCTAAGATAATATTGTCTTAGCTCATTGTTAGAGTGACAAAGACTTATAGAAAATATTTTAAACTTTCCAAATACAAAAAGATAAGGACCTTTAACTGTTAATAGTAGTTATATAGAAAGCACTACCGTTTTTAATTTAAAAAATCTATTTAGAACCAGAAATAATTCGACTAATTAATTAATCTAGAAGATTAACTATCTTTAGCCTATTAACTCGAACAATATCCTTAAATTAAATACTTCATTAAGATTTCCATTTAATGAAAGCTGGGAAACATGGGCTAATTTTTTGTAATAGGTCAACTCATTATTATTATCACAATTAAAATTAAATTTGTATCGCTTTTTTAAACTAACTAAACATGTTTGATTCGTTGATTAAGTCAATATGCACTGTACTTATTTAAGTTTCAAGGGTGAGTGTAATACAGTGTTACAATTTTATTTATCGATTTATAGGAAGCTGGACCACCACAATTTTATTTAGTGTTAAAGGTAAAATGTAGATAAAGGTGCTAATTTGTTAAGCAGAGAAAGGAACCATTCATTTATAATCTTCTGTTTAATATTAGGTCTTTACCTATAAAATTGCCGTTTTGTATGAAAAAATTTAAACGAATTTTTTTCATGTATTTTTTATTTGTATTAATCAAAGTAATCACCCATGCAATCAATGCATCTTTGCCAACGCAGTGGCAGTTTATTGATGCCCTTCTTAAAGAAATCACCTGGACGGGAGGCAACAAATTCTTCAAAGGCATTTTGTACTGCCTCTCGGGTATTGAATTTTTTTCCCGCCAAGGAGTTATCTAAATTCTGGAAAAAGTAGTAGTCTGTAGGCGCAAGGTCTGGTGAGTAGGGCGGATGACGGAGAACTTCCAACCCCAGTTCTTGCAACTTGGAGACCGTCTGCTGTGCAGTATGAGGTCGCGCGTTGTCGTGCAGGAGCAGCGGAGACGAGCGATTGACCAATGCTGGTTGGAGATGTGCCAGCTTCTCCATCATTGTGTTCAGTTCTTCACAGTACACATCTGCAGTAATGCTCACCCCGTTTGGTAAGAAGCTGTGATGAATCACACCGGCGCTAGACCACCAAACAGTGACCATCACTTTTCTAGGGGTAAGTTTTCGTTTAGGGCATTGTTTAGGTGCTGAACCAGGATCCAACCAACTTGCTGAGCGCTTGCGGTTATCAAACAGAATCCATTTTCCATCGCAGGTAACAATGCTGTTCAAAATTCCTTCATTTGTGTGTCTGTTGAGCAGTGCAAGGCATGTCTCGACGCGTACTTTGCGCTGACGATCATTGAGTTCGTGGGGCACCCATTTGTCAAGCTTTTTACCTTGCCAATTTGACGCAAATGGACCAATATTATTTTGACGCTAACGTCGAAAGCTGCTGCTAATTCAGCCGTAGATTGTGTATCATCAGCTTCCACAATCGCCTTTAATTCGTCATTGTCGACCAAAGTCTTCGGACGACCGCGAGGTTCATTTTTCAGGTCGAAATTCCCAGAATGGAAGCGAGCAAACCAATAACAGGTGGTGCGTTGGTTTGTAGTTTTAGCTCCGTAAACGTCGTTGATGTTGCGTGCCGCTTGTGCCGCGTTGCTGCCACGACGGTACTCATATTCCATAATTACTCGAATAAACAAATGACTACTATAGGAAAAAGAATTCCATGTTTTTAAAATAAAATTAATTTGAAATTAGAATTCTTAGCCAAACAAAAATTATTTTCATTTGAAATGGCCAGTACTGCAGAACGGCAATTTCATAGGTAAATACCTATTATTTATCATATAATTATCGTTATCAGGAAACAACTTGGCTATATTTAGTTGTCATACAAAAAGGGATGGACATATTAACGTATTTTGTACATTTTATCAGAATTTGAAATCTAAGTCAAGTTAAATCAGTTATCCAATAAATGATACTATTGGTACTTTCTTAAATTTACCTGAGGCTAATTTCTAAATTGTTATCAGGATTATAGAATATTTCTTCTATATTTTGTTAGGTAAAATTCTTATTTAATTAAATAATAAGTAAAAACAATCTCATTATTTTAATCCATAAAGAGCGATAATTACAAAGTTAATGATTACAGTTGAATAATGTGCAGAGTATTTTGACCTCAAGACTATGCCTTGCGTAACATGCCTTGCATTAAGTTTTTTGTATAGACTTTACCATAATAACCTTAATAATAGCTTAATATCTACTTGAATTATAACTAATTAAAAATGTGTGTTATATTGCACGTATCGAGACAATTTAAATAATAATAATTGGAAATTTTAAATTCATATAATAATATTTAGAACCTAAAGCTATATTCAGAGCGGCCAAAAAGTTTGAGACGGACTATACGATTTGTAATTTTCATACTTATTACTGTCAGTGTGACAAACTGTAGAGTAATCATAGATGTCATCAGTCGTAAAAAATTGTACTTAAAATCATTGTTAAAATATGACTGCTCTTGATGATTTACCGACTGTTGACTCGTTTTTCGGTATCGATTTAAGAACTGGGTCTCTAATTATTGCCGCAATAGGTATTGTAAGTATTTCCTTAATTACTGTTATTTGTAACGTGTTGTTACTAGGCACACCGAAATAATCAACAAATTACTGACAATTGATTTTGTTGACTAAGAGAAAGATTGATCAGGATATATTTAGCAATGTAATTAATAGCATTATTTGTTAAAGATATTACAACCATTATGGGTGACAATTCATTTATAAAGTTTTGCATTGGTGTATATACAATTTTCTATTGAACGCAACATAATTATTCTTATAGCCGATATCTCGTTCGTTGGCATCTTCATGGTTAAATTTCAAATCTTCCTAAACTGCTCCTTACCTCCTTCAGCGTCTTACGGCTTTTGTTGAGGATGAAGAAGGACGGCAATATTTTCAAATTTTCTAAGCAGACAGTACATTTTACTAAATTTATTTTCAGGTACACCCTATGGCATATGGATGCTCTTTCTTTATACCCATGAGCTATCTTCTAGTCACGATCTGGATTTTGGTAGCATTGTTTTTTGCGGCCAGTATCGTTTTGTTCTGTGGTCTTCTCAAGGTATGGAATTAGATATTATTGTTTATAAACGTCTTCTATTATATAACGAAGAACAAAGCTTTGTTTTAGGATAATAGAAATGCAGTCGTAAGTCAAATGCAAGAATTCTGGCAAAGCAACTATATTTATTACAGTCACTACTTAACTTAATTTCGCAATATTGGGGATTAGAAATAGTGAAGGCGCATTTGATGCTTGATTTATTGGCTTTATTATATCCAAAATATGTGAGTGTTACAGTTTATCAATAATTTTATGTTTCAGGCTGATATGTTGCTCTGCACTGTATGGATTTGGTATACATTGATCTTCGTGGTAGTGATGTTGATGATGATGATACTTCTTGCTTTAGTATTCACTTCCAGGAAGCAGAGAAATAGGGTTCTTGTCGTCATTGTCGGCATGCTGTGGTATATTTGTAAGTATATTAAGAGTAGTAGGCTCTTTGTAAATTTTAACTCGACTTTCAGTTCCAACTTTGTCCTAATGAGTTACTTATTCTAAACCCGGCAACCTAGTCTAAAGATCGACATTCTTTACAGTTCATTAGTAGCTATAGGCTGCAGTTCAATACCAAACGGATAACTCGCTTATTTACTGTTTCATAACGTAATAAGAATATTTATTCGCTGCTTATGAGTTCAAGATATGTAAAACGATCATTTGTTTTAATCAACAGAATTCCTATATTATCTGATAGTAAGAGATAGGGGCGTTGTGGTGGTCGACCAGTTCGACCGGTGGAATATCAACGAGTACCAACGAATTTAAATAACACTATCGGCTGACAATGAAGCGAAACATCGTGAGGAAACCTGAATATGACACATGTTCTTGCAGTCTCACAGTATGTGGGAAAATATAGAATTGTGGATTTCTCGGAGTTTGAAATCGCCAATATGTTGTGAGCTTGCGTAGTGATTATGCCTTCTTTCGGGAACAGGTCTATGGCCACACAGTGGGTCTCCTGTAGGCAGATGGGAAGTTAGGGTAGTCAAGTATATTTAAATTTACAAGATTCCAGAAATAATGTTTGTTTATGGTATATGAGGTTCCTAGTATTCGTTTAGTATCATTTATTTTTTAGTGGTAAAAAATATATTTTGATTAAATATCTAAAAAAAAATAGTATAACTGATACTTATAAGATTTAAATATTTATTTTTGTTTTATTTTCAGTAACAATATACTTTATTCTAGTTGTAAACAGTCACAGGAAAGAACTTGTCGGTAAATATAATATGGACGATAAGTTGTCAGAAAATAATTCATTAAATCTGTAACTAATATTTAAATAAAGCGAATTTGTATATTATATAATCTTTTTAAATTATTATACGAAGGATTATAATAGATTACGATAATTATTCTTTAAAACTATTTCTACTTTATTTTGACGAGTTTGTAGAAGCAGACGCAGTGTAATGGATATCAATTAAGAAACAAAATAATATTGTAAGCAAAATGGAAGTTTAATTTTGCATATATTCATCCAATCACGCGGAAATTGAATATAAACAAACTCATAATTAATTAACATCTCCGTTACTATTCACTGATTAAGTTATAAAGCGCAACTACATTGCAATACAAACATTTGCATCTGTCAAATCAATTAAAGTACTTGTATATGTATTCTTACATTACATAATATATATTCTACGTTGAACTCGTGTTTTCTCGACAATTGTATAAGCTTGTATATTTACTAAGTTGAACTGTCGCACTGTTGAAGTTTCGCTTCAGAATCCGAAATGTATGTAATATTTGCAGTTAGTAATTATTTCTCATCATATTGAGGAACACTGTTTCTTTTTTTATACTATAATAACTGTGCCGCCTTGCATGTGTATGTTATTATTTCTTGCTATTAGTTTTACCGTGACAAAAAGTTAGTTTTAGCATAATGGATTTTATGTAAATGCACTCCGAAAATATTGGGTACGTAGCAATTTCCTAGGCTATTGATTGAATAATATAGATGTTTATTTATTTATTTATTTATTTTAGGATCGTCAACATGACAATACATTAGTAAGTATATAAAAAGTAGGACTATTGTGATACATTATCATATTTAGAGACAACCACGGCGTGCTCCAACGATAAATTAAATATTAAACTATTTTATATATTTAAAAATGTAACATACATAATATACAACGTAATATAATAATACAAAAACAAGGAAATTGAAACAGAAAGAGAGAAAAAAAAGAAATACTGAAACAATTATAACTGTATTTTGTGAACAGACAAAATTATTATTATGTTACTTATGTAGCTTTTTTTTTTTTTTTTTTTTTCTCGAACTGACTACGCTATTGGCCTTCTTGGGGCCTCTACAGCTTCACCGGACTACTAAGGCGAGCGCTTAAGGCACTCAGCCGATTTTGTTTGGGCAACTAGCTCAAGGGTGCACGGCACACCTCGGCTTGGCTGTTGCCTGTATCATGCAATTCGCGATCTATCTTTAGCTAACCTAAGTTAAGCTAAACTATTCATACAGATATGAGTTATCGAAACATTCATGTGTACCAGGCATGCGTGTCTCGATAACTCTTATGTGTATTTTGTGTCGGAAAATTTCTGAACTATTTCAGTTCGATAAGGGAAAAAAACAAAACCCTTCCACTTTTATGTGTAAGCGTGTGAGCGTGCACGTGTGTGGAGGTGATATGTGTAGTGTTGTAGCAGTGATGTAAATTTTTGTGTCACTGTATCGCGCGAGCAGCGTACTCAAGGGCTCCATGCCGAGGGATCGGACCTAGGCTTGAGCCACTGCCGAGGGGGGCCTAATCAAGTGTGCGGGAGCGAAGTTTACCCCCAGACCACGGCGGCGTGATCTGTGGTTACGCGGGCGTGGGCGTGAACACGCTCTGTTTGGAGAGACAGGCTGGTACTGATCGTTGGCTGCCGTTATTTGGTCGGGAGGATCGGTGAGAATATGTCGCGGACGTCTTTTATATCGCGCAGCGTTCGGTACGGTTGCGTAATCCGTGGCGGATACCACTAACGGACTGGGATGATTCGCGGCTTTTTCTAAGTAGCTAGTAGTGAGTGATTTTACGTACGCCCAGATAGAGGGCATCTCCAGGTCCCTGTGGAGATCCTCGTTCCGGACGTAGAACGGAGCCCCGGTGGCTTTACGTAAGAACCGGTTCTGAATTCGTTGTAACGGTAAATAGTTAGTTTGGCACATATGTGTAAAGACGGGTGAGCTGTACGTTAAAACCGGACGAATGCAAGTTTTATAGAGAGTGAGTTTATGTCTTAGGGACATCTTGTTTTTGTGACAAACTAATGGGTATAGGCGAGCCATGACCATAGCGGCCTTGTTGCGTACTCGCTTCACGTGAGATCCGAACGTGAGGTGTCTGTCTAGCGTAACTCCTAGATATTTGATCTGCTTATTCCACGGAATGCCGACTCCGTATAACCTGATGGGTTCTAATTTGCGCTCTTCGTAATTACGGCATATGGGGTCGAAAAATATCGCGGCGCTTTTGTCGGGATTTACTTCTATACGCCATCGAAGAAACCAATCACCGAGTGTGCTAACGGCTTCTTCGATGCGTGTCCTAAGTCGTATCGGAAACCAATCGGAAGCGTAGATGACTGTGTCGTCAGCATAGCAACCTACCTCTACCCCCGGGAGCCGAGGTAGGTCGCTGACGAACAGATTGAAGAGGGAGGGTGCCAGAATGGACCCTTGGGGCACGCCTGAGCGTATGGGGTGGGGTGAGGACACTTCACCTTCCACTCTGTAGCGGAAAGTCCTATCTGATAAGTAATCGCGGATTACATGCACTAATCTATCGGGGATACGAGAACTAATTAACTTGTGTATGAGCCCTTCGTGCCAGACCTTATCGAAGGCCTTGGCGACGTCGAAGAAGACTGCTATTGTGCGTTTCGGTTTAGGTTTTTCCGGATCCGGGTTGGTATCGGGATCGTCATTAAATCTGGCGTGAATGTACTCCGTGAGGCGGTGTATTTGGTGTGTACATGAGTGACCGGCGCGAAATCCGAACTGCTCCGGTGGTAGCAGATTTAGATCTGACATGGAGGTCTGGAGACGGTTCAGAAGGAGCCGCTCGTATAGTTTGCCTATCGTATCTAATAAACTAATAGGGCGATAGCTATCGGGAAGCGTAGCTTTTTTGCCGGGCTTGTGAATGCCTATCACTACGGCCTTCTTCCAGACGGCTGGAAAATGACCCTGGGACATGGCCGCATTGAAGATGCAGACCAGTAGAGCTATGATGCGGTCAGGAAGGAGCTTCAGAACCTCGTTCCTGATCCCATCGGGACCTGGGGACTTCCTAAGCTTTAAACGCTTGATGGCATCCGATACTTCGACGAACGTGATAGGGGTTAGGGTATCCGCCGCGGGGGCCCTGAGCGCGCGCTCTACCGAGGACTCGATCGATTCAATATGTGAAGGGTCAGTGTTTACTGTGTTCGGTGAACATTGTTTTTCTAAACTCGCGGCGAGACACTCCGCCTTGTCTATACTATCGAACGCGGGAGGCAGACCGGGGCCTCTATCGAGAGGGGGCATCGGAATGACTATATCTGATTTGAATGTTCGCGCGAGTTTCCAGAACGCCAGGTGGGACGGCTCGATGTCCTCGAGCACCCTGTCCCACCTGTCGGCCCGGATCTCGGAGATGCGAGTTCTAACCTTTTTGCGTAATAACTTTAAGCGTTCGCGATTCTCTACGGACGGGTAGGTGTCGTGGGCTCGAGTCGCGGCGTTCTTTTCCGTGATCAACGCTCTCGCGTCGTCCGGGAGTATGAAGCGGCGATCGTTCGCCGCTTGTACCTCTTTCGAGGTCTCCCTGACGGCGGTCTGGAGATAGTCGACCAGGGAATCGATGGCCGAATCCGCGTCAGCTTTCGACACTAACACGTCCGGTATTCTGTCTAATCCTACTGACGTCGGATTGTCTTTGAAATATCGTTGTAATTTCGCGTAGTCGGCCACCCTGACCGACGGCGGGGTGGTGTCCGAGCTCGAACCTAATAGTAGTACTACCGGGCGGTGATCTGAGTCAAGTTCGTGTACGACTTGTATGAGTCGTAACCGAAGCGTGACGTTTTTAAAAAGAGCTATATCTAACACTGTCGGGCGACAGTTGTCCTGAAAGTGAGTGGGTTCCGAAGGGGCTATGACGTCAAAAGCTAGATCGTCCCCTAGCCTATCGAGTATCCTCCCGTTGCGGGAAGTAGTCGGATTATTCCAGAGGACGTGTCCGCTGTTGAGGTCCCCCGCTATAATGACGGAGTCTCCTAAGTTGAATAGCGCTTCTAAGTCGGTTTTTAATAGAACTTTGTTCGGCGACAGATACGCGGAAACTATTATAACGGATGGATGACCGGTCATCCCTAGTCTACACACTGACACTTCCATATTGGATAGAGCGGGCGATTCTAGTGGCATGCAGTAGAGCGAGCGTTTGTAATAGATTAGCGTGCCACCCCCGCGGGTGGCGCGGTCGTTTCTAACTATACTATAGTTCGCGATCGCGGGGTTGCGCATTTTCGGTTTTAATTGCGTTTCCTGTACGAGGAAGATATCTATTTGTCTATCGCGTAAGAAGGCAGCTACTAGATCGCGCTGTGTTTTTAAACTTCTGGCATTAAAGAATGAAAGAGATAGACCGCGCGGTTTTATTCTATTCATGGCAGACATGATTAGTTCGTGTAGGTGTTAGTGGCTTGCGAGCGGGCGATGCTGTGTAGTGTTTTCGCGATGTTAGGGAAGCGTAAGATCGCGCTAAACGCTCCCGTTTGTGGGTTTGATTGCATCATAGAGGCGAACGCGATAACCTCCTCTAATTCGTGAACTGCGAATAGTTGATTTATTTGAGTGAATCCGGCGATAACGGCCGGGGAGAAGAGGTCGGGTTGTGTATGTTTCGCCTGCGGAGGCTGTGTGTGTGGTCTGGGAGCCTGCTGCGGCTGTGTTTGTGGCCTGGGAGCCTGCGGTTGGGATCTAGGAGCCCAGGGGGCCATAGGGGCCCGCCCAGGTTGCGGCGCGCGCGGCACAGAGGGTGTCACGCGTGATATAGTGGGTGGCACGCGCGGCACTGAGGGTGACGCGCGTGGGATGGGTGCGGGCGCTGCCGGGGTGCGAGAGGCACCCGGCAGGCCGGGGAAGGCCTCTACGGACATGAGTGGTGGAGGTGGAGGGCGGGTGGCGGCGGCGGGCGCCCTGGGCGCCTGCCTCCCCTGCCGGGGGCGTTGCGTGCGGGGCGCGCGGGGACAGCCGCGATAGTTCGCGGGGTGGCCCGTGGTCCCGCACAGAACGCAACTCGGAGGGTCTGCGGAGATCGGGGTACGAGGACACTCCCTAGTGGAGTGATCGCCTAAACACTTAACACATCTGGGACGCAGGTGGCAATTCCTAGCCGTGTGACCGTAGCCCTGGCAGTTGTGGCACTGCGAGGGCGTGTGTGACTTGCGCGGGGGCTCTACTGTTACGCCCGTGAGACCGCACACGGACGTAATGTCGAAAATCTTCTTGCCTTCCGTAGTGCGGTCGAGGATGACAAGAACTAGATTGAACTTTGCTTTTGTGAGTGGGTGGTACATACGGTGTACCTCGCGGACTGGGAAGTTTTCGTTCTTAAGGAACGCTAGTACTTCGTCTGTCGGGATTTCTGCCGGGATGCGGCGTAATACTACTCGTAGGAGGCGCTCCTCCTCTAACGTGTATGTGAAATACGCGAGTTTGTGGTCGCGTAAGTATTCGGTGAGTTTGCGGTGTTGCTGTGGGTTCGGGACCTTAACTTGTATTCCTGCCCGGGTGCTTAATGCGGAGGTGTAATGAATGCCTAAGTGTTTTAGTGCGGTGGAGATGGCGATCCACCGCGACTTGTCTTGAATCGTGACTGGCGGGGGTGGGCGGGGCTTCTTGTCCGCGGTTTGTGTGAGTGAGACGGCGATAGGGCTGGTTCTGCCCGAGCGCGGTCGAGTATTGTGTGTTGATGGTGTCGGTGTCGGTGTCGCGGTCGGCACCCGGGTGCCGTCTACATTTACTTCGCGGCATGGAATTTTTTCGGCGGGGCCTCCGGGGCCTGAATCTGAGTCCGTGGGCGAGGCGGGTTGCGCGGTCTTTTTACGCTTGCTTTTCGCGACGGTTACGTAACCGTCGTTTTCGGGCGCGGGCGCGGGCGCGGACGCGGGAGGTTCGGATGACGCGGCGGGTGACGCGGTATCTATCTCCATGTCGTCGTTAAGCGGCGACAAGGGTGAATCTAAATGGGCGAACGCGTTCGCGGTAGGCACGCGGGCCACATAGGTTTCGTCCTCCGAGGACGGGGCTAGAACGGAACTAAAAATCGCGTTCGCGTCGACCGCGGGATAGTTCGCGCGAAACGACGCTATGATCTCTTCTATTTGTTGTTGGGAAGCCATTTCGATGGCTTGAGGGGGGCCGCGAAACAAACCTCCCTGCCTTAGGGGCAGGGGGGCACGCCTTAACGGAAAGCTACGGGACTATCCGAGTCCGGACCAAAATACCTGTGGGCGAGGTGCAATGCCGCACGGTATAGAGCCTACAAAGCCTAGAGGGAGAGCCCTAGCAATCCCGGGGCCGAGAACGCAGACCGGTAAACCGGGCTACGCCCAAACAGACACCCGAGGATGGAATGAGGGGATCAGGTGGGTGGGAGGGAGACACCGTGGACTTGACTAGGCGACCTCGCCAAGGCCAAGCTACCCAGGCCCGTCTGTCAATGCAGTAGGCCGCGGGGCCTACGGCGAGCGGACAGGTCGCTCCAACTCAGTTCGTTGTCTACACCGTTAGGTATCCGTGAGTTGGCCAGACGACTGGACTTTCAAAAGAAATTAACCCGGGTTCGCACCGAAAGGTGCGGTTTGATACGCTCTAAAGTCGAGCGCCTTGCGATTGACAGTCTGTTGTAACAATTGACAAACTGTTACTATTGCTAGTAACGGCAAATGACGATTCGCGGCGGACACACACGAGTGTTCGTAACGCACGATACGCGACGATCAACCGGCACTAAACGCGACACACACGGCACTGAACGCGAAGAAGCGCGGCGCGACACAACGTAAACACGAAGCGGGCGACACGAAACTCGAAGACAGCACTGTGCGTACGGCGCGCGGAGACCGACTGAACGCGAGCGAAGCGCGGACACGACTGACTGCGAGAGCGTCGGAGGCGAAGTGAAGCGAGAGTAGCGGACGCAGCGGAGGCACGTCTGTACACGACGACGGCCCGATCGGAACTCTTTCGACCACTTATGTAGCACCACCTAACGGCAATTTATAGTAAAATGCTTTATTTCATCCGTTGTTAAATGACTATGTGCTCTAAGAAGGTACTTACGCTAAGCCTACAGGTGCTTGGCGACAGTTAGTCAATTGGTAGTTAGCCAGGCGAGCTTAAAAATCCTACCACCATGCTATGATTTCATCATAATATTTTCCTTCAACGAAAGCTCCGAGTCAGTTGCAAGAATTCGAAACCTAAGTCTATCGACGCCCATAAAATACTACAAAAACATCGGAGTTTGGGTTGATCGATTTTATATATAATAATATACCCATTTACTATAATCACGATAAATCTCATGGATCACATTTTATGGTCCATAAATGCCCTTAAAACGCAAGTAAATGCCCGGTTTAACCAGGATTATCCCAATTTTAAATACTGGTCACGGCATTTGGTAATTTGTCTCTGTTATTATACCGAGTATCGTAAAAGTTGACTCATTAAAAACTAGCGGGCTCGGCGGACGTTGTCCTGCCCTGATAATAAGTAAAACCTTGACAAATTATATACCTAAACCTTTCTCATGAATCACTCTATCTAATGGTGAAAACCGCATGAGAATCCGTTGTGTAGTTTTTGAGTTTATCGCGAACAGACAGACAGACAGACGCGGCAGAGGACTTTATTTTATACTATGTAATGTAATGAAGTGTTTATAAACAAATACCGCCGCGAGTGATTTCTGCGATAGTAATAAAGTATTTGATATGTCGACTTTGTTATTTCTGCAATCGCACTGCTTGATCCTGAGTAATTTAGTGACCTTTGTTTGAAGATTAAAATCTGTATAAAGGTGTGAATACTGAGATAATAACTGATATAGGAAAGTGGGATAAGAAAAGATGCTGTAATGATACTATCTTGATAGGATAAGGGTAAGAAGAAGTTTAAGTGATGTGACCTAAAATGGTACCATGCTGAGACTGCCTCTCAAGTGCAGTTGCGGACACGCTTATGTATGTTTCTGGACAGATTTTTAACTCGATCATATTAGCTATTTAGGCGGGTCAATATTTAATTAATACGATTACCTTACCTTGGTTTTGTCACGATGTTTCCTTTTAGCGAGCTAAAGGTAATAGCTTAAGTTCAATATAGATTTCCTTTCTAAATTAACTTCTTGGCTGATTTTATAAGACCCAGATCACAAGATGCCGGATTATGCTTCTAAATGTTTAGCCAATTAAAAAAAAAAATATAATTTTGCAGTACATAATTTTTTATTGTTCTAGTTTTTTAAAATTTTGTATTATATTACGGTAGTTTTTTTAAACTTATGCCGCCAACAGTTTGTTGACTAGTGCATCATAAGATCTACATTCAGGGTTAAATTCAGTTATAGTATATTTATATTGTTGATTATTACAAATTATGATATAACTTATAGTTTTATTACGATTAGAGATACTAAAAATAATAATATCCTTTAAGAGTTCATTGTTCATAACTTTTATCTATTCGTCTGTATTTTATCTAGTGGATTAAATTATCTTTATATGACGTTTATTCAATGCCTTCTAACGACCGACGGGAATTCTTCAACTCCTTCCAGAAACCATAACCAACTAATAATCCATACAAAGGTATAACTGTAAAGAGATTAATTATTACATTACAATAGTAAATCTAACCTTTTTCGTGATACTTAGTAAAATCTAATAATAATTAATTTCACTAAGTTACTAAGGCATTTCTTAATGAAAAGGAATAAATTGTCAACGGAAGTTTGAAAGGTTTTTAGATATCCAGACTTCAGAATAAAATATATCTAGGTATCCTGCGATGTCGTAGGTAGTTTCATACAGCTTTTTGACATTTTAATTAGTTAAATACTTTTGTGATATTATTAGGGTATTACTCTTAATAGGTTTTATACTACTAAAACGTTGTATGTATCAGTGTGTACACGCGGAGGAAGTAAAACTTCTTTGACTTATATATATTAAAATATTTTTTTTTTATGTCATAACTGGCAAACTAACTTGTGGGTCACCTGAACTTAAGTGATCACCATCGTCCATAGACACTAACAAACCAGGGGAGTCGAAAGTGCGTTGCTAGTCTGTGTTTGGGGGAAAGGGAGTGAGGGGCGAGAGGAGAGGGGAAGGGAGGTGGGCCTCTGGCGCTCTCACTGACCGAACGAAACGGAACAATGCAAGCACTGTTACTTCACGTCGGTTTTCTTCGAGAGAGTGGTATTAACCCGGTTGAGCCGACCCATTCATGCTGAAACCAATAATAGCTTCAGCGTGGCTCTACCACTCTTTACTACCTATATATGAAAATGCTCATAAAATATATTCTATGCGGAGTCCCGTAATATAAATACTTAAATATACATTTACACAGTCTGGTACACTAATAGACCCTGACAAACACTTATACATACATACAAATATACACCTACTTTACGTTTAAAGATTAACGCGTAACGAAAATTTTTCGCTACCGAGCCATAATAAGAACATTCATTAAAAAAAACTATAATGCATGAAATAATTAACTTCCAATAATTTATTATATTGTTTTGTTACATCGAAATATATTTTTATTGCTATTGTACAAATATATGATATAATTCAATCAATTTACGTCATACATTAGTTTATAATAACTTTGAAATCATTATATTGTAAGTATGTTCTTTAATGTTCTGTGGTGACTCGCAAATAATTTTGCAGATTTTTTTCCGAATTCTAGTATCAGTTAATGGTATCCTTATTTTTGAAAATCTCAAGGAAATCACTTTTATAGCCTACTAAAATGTAGGACGTAAGTAATGGATACATCTTCCCATACAACGTCTAATTTAAATGAGTCGAGACAATTTTTATCGTTGCATATATTTTTCTTTCCGTAGCAATGGAAATATTCTTATCTTTTCTTTTAGCAAGTGACTAAGTAACTCTGGAGTGCTGCGTAATTACTACATAAAGCGATTTTCATGATAATCGGTTAAATGGCAGGAGTTGATGGGTTGCCGTTCCTCTTAGTAACGAGTTGTAACAAAATGAATAACTTTCTTAAACTGATGTACAGTTTTTTATTAACCGCAAGATTCGATATAGCTTCATCAGATCTGCTATAGTGAGCGGTTGAACTAAAAACAATCTAGGAAAAAGTTATAAAACTTTTCTGCAGATCATCGAAACTGTATTTATTTTAGTCGATCAATTTCAGATACACCGACATCGCTTTTTATTTATTATAAATGTAATGTATGTTAATAATTTTATAGGTGATAGAGCCACGTTGAAGCTATTACTGGTTTCAACGTGAATAGGTTGGCTCGCGCGGGGTAATACCACCCTCTCGCAGAAAACCGGCGTGAAGTAACAGTGCTTGCATTGTTGCGTTTCGTTCGCTCAGTGAGAGCGCCGGATAAGCCACCTCCCCTCCCCCTCCCCCTTTCTCCACTCCCCCTCCCCCAAACACAGGGTGACAACGCATTTGCGACTCTTTTAGTGTTGCAAGTGACCCACCTGTTCGTTTGTCTCCTATGACATACTTAAAAAAAAGTTCTGATCTTTTTTACTCGATGTATGTTTTCTTCATATACTTTATAGATTATAACATTTGATCAGAATCCCGGCTGATCTTATATGATGACGTGGTCTAAGGTGGTAAACCTCTCAACCTAGAAGGGACTGGCCCTCAATTGCATCGTGCAGAACACACCAACAGTTGCTTGGCGACAGACTGTCAACTTGAGGGTAGTAGCTAGCAGGTGGTGGATTTAGAAAAAACCGCAGTCATCGTACTATGGTTTCAACACGATTTTTCCTTCACCGGGAGCTGCGACTCAGTTTCCAGAGTTTCCAGAATACGAATACTCTATTAACTTAGCCATTATTAAGGGTAGGTAGTTGTTGGGTCTATTTTAATTTGCTACATTATCTAAACTACAGTACACTTTTAGTGATTGTTCGGGCATAAATTGGTTGGGAGTAGGCAAAATTTATTTTTGACACATTGTCAATGGAAAATCGGTGATGATCGGTCACTTACTTGGCGCCACTTGATCGGAACCCGAGCTTGCATTCGGACTCGCTCACCATACTAGCGACACGGTGGCTCGGAATTTTGTTTCATGCTTTGAGTTTGTACATCTTGGATAACTGGTGCTCTCACCAACGGCAACGGCGGCGGAGAAGACATTATATCAAGTAAGCTTTTATCCCGATTATAAAGAAAATCCTTTCGGCATACCGTTTTCCAAGGGTATCTACCTCCAGCCAATTTATGCCCGAAGAGTGATAGTATAATATTTTAGTAATTAGCTGATCAGTTACTACTTCTAGCTTAATTACCTGAGGTCTAGTGCATTTATAAGGTTGTTCCACCTGCTGTATTCAAAAGCTATTGATTACTCGTTCCAACTTTGTGATTATATGTGAAATACATTGTTAGTTAAAATTATTTCCTAATATGATCAAATGATTAAATAAAAAAATAATATAGCGTAACATAAAACAAAACTTACCGAGTACGATAAGAGCGATGATGAGCCAAGATATGGGCTTGGATTCTTTTATAAATATACATAATAGTACGATGACGAGGCAATAGACTTGTGCCATCCACATACTTGTAATAACGACCCAACTAATAACCACAGAGCTTTTTAGCTGCAACAGTGTATAAGGGGAACTGTGTAGTTGTAAAGAAGTATATAAGTGATAAGACTACGAAGAAGTATGCGTATTATGCATTGGCGATTGATTAGGTTCTTGCTTAATGCTAAAAGACAATGCAATTGATAAGAGTAAAGCATTAATACAAAGCTAAAACTGACTATCCACTCAATTTTCACAAGACACCGGCAGGTTCTTGACTAAAGATATTTGACTTGAAATAAATAACTAGCTCTACAAGGACAGAAGAATACAGTAACACTGTAGTTTGGCTTCCTTCATCAAGTATTCTGATCCACTCTCTTGTTAGTACTTCTGTTAGTAGCACTTAGAGAATTAATATAAGAGTAACAAGCTAGGCAACAGCCCAAGCCGAGGTGTGCCGTGCATCCTTGAGCTAGTTGTCAAAATTAAATCTGCTGAGTGCCTTAAACGCTCGCCTTAGTAGTCCGGTGAAGCTGTCAAGGCCTTTCTAGGCCAATAGCGTAGTCAGTTCGAAAAAAAAAAAGAATAACAGAATGGGAATATTTCGGTCAAATACATTATTTACATAGTTTTAGAAGTCAAATCAGTAATATACTTAAACTACTTTATGTATGCTTATTTTGTTACAACAGTTATAATCGTTGCGGGGTGGTAGGGTGTCTGTACCCGACTGGATCGCGACCACCGTACACCAGGTGGAACACCCGCCATAGTGACACGTTTGGGCGTGTCGCGTTCCGGGATCAGCCGGTGTATATCCAGCAACCGAAGGGGGGGGGGCTGTCCCTGACTGGGTCGCTTTCAGGCCGGCATGACAACGGCGACCGGCGATAGATAGTATGTCTTTCGGTGGTCGCCATTGTTTTTGGATTGTACTGTGCTTACCATCAGGCACAGTACAGTCACTTTGCCGAGCTACAATAAAAAAAAAAAAAAAAATAATCTATCAGTAAAAAATATCACATGTAACCTATATGCACCTTCTCTGTCACTGGTGCTACCTTCAAACTTCCCCCGATATACTCATTCTTAATCTTATCCATTCTAGTTACACCACACATCCATCTTAATATTCGCATCTCTACCACATGTAATCTTTTCTCGTGCGTCTCTTTCGTAACCTAGCACTCGCATCCATATAACATTAGTGGTCTTATAATAAAAGTGACAATAATATAAAACCAAAAAAGGTCTTATTTCGACCACCGCACGACAACTAGTATTCATAATTTTACTTTGTTATTTTATTAAGAAAAGGTCTTCTTGTACAGCTTCAGAAAGACGTAAGTCTACGGACAGAAATAACTTCTATTAATCGGTTTGAAGTTTGTCTAAGTAGCACAGTAAATTAAGAACAAAATGGAACAATAGATTTCCTTAAAATAACTGCTCTATCAAAGAGATATTATAAACTGAATTATTCTGATAACTCTCTTTGTCTTGAAAGGAAGCCATTAAACGCTGATAACTGAAATAATAAGTAAGGACTAGGTTTTAATAATGTATAGGATAAATTTTAAAGATATCTTACATTTTTGACTCCCCAAAGAAACCATAGATGCACGAAGATCATAATAACAGTGTATACTATAGCTGTGATGCTGAAACCAGTCAACGACGACGTACATTTTGAACAGTAGGATAAGTTAGACGCCTCTACACTTAAACCGATGATACATCCCACCATAACTCACTGTGAAAGTTTGAACAATTATAAAAAAAATCCTCTTAAATCCATTACCCACAAAACTTCACATTTATAGAACCTCGTAGTTTTATAAAATCATTGAAGCTTAACATTTTTTGAGGGCTTGGATTTTGGAGTAACATATACGTATCTCTGGTACATACTATCATTAGAATACCGTAAATTATTGCACCATTCTTCAATGGATACTTGAATAAGAATTTCTTTGGTACAATACACTGAAAACACATTGTTAATTTTGGATTAACGCTTTTAATTTGACAGTCACAGCCGACATGATTTCAATTCAACGAGTGTTTGATACCTTGATAACAATTCCCATAAATTATTAGGGCAATCGAACGTCAGTTTATACTAGCATCTACTCTACTAATATAGCTACTGATTTTCGTATTTATGTTTACGCGGGACTTTTCGGGTTTAGTTTTTGATATCGTGTTTAACGCACTAACTTTATATTGTCATAAGAAAATTAAGGGGACGTTCAGTTACTCCAATTAAGTTACATGTTAAGTTTTACCAGTAACTTTGTGTTACATTGCAGTGCAGTTTAAAGCATCTCTAGAGTATAAGCAAGGTTCGAGATATATTTCAATAAAATCTAAGTACCTCTCTTAAGATATGTATGAAAAAGTTTAAAACATTATTGAAGTTACTTGGGAAGGCTTTGTGATTCTGATTTGCGAACTTTTTGTGTGACGAAAACTCACCAGGTTAAACACTGTGTCGGATAGAGTGTTCAAAACACCGGTTCTCGTCCAATCACTGAAGTTAAGCAACGTCGGGTGCGGCCTGTACTTGGATAGGTGACCGCCTGGGAACATCGCGTCACGTTGGCTTATTGTTATATTTTTTTTATCACTGGTACATTTTGCAACATCAAGAATCTGATACAGATTTATGTATTTTTCTGTTTATCTAATTAAAATTTCACTTCTTTTTTCTCTTTAGAAAACAACCTGTTTATATTGTCTTACTGGTTGATTCTAATTTATGTAGAGAATATTATACGTTGCTCTGATCAGAGAGTAAATTATATTAGGTTACACTTGTATTCATACGCTATTATTGCTTTAAGTTCAGTTTGCCCTTTATAGCACTGCTTCTTTGTTCCTGAAGACTCGAAAAAAGATTTTCCTGATCAAGCATTGTGAAAATTAATTATCTCAAAAGATAATATTGGATAAAAGTTTTTAGGCCTTGTTGGTACCTACTAATCTTATAAATAAACGTTTGGTTAATTATTCAGAACTGTAAACAAATTTCAAGGAAACCTTCAGATAAGAAATAAATGATTTGTGCCCTTTATCTTTTTTTTTATGACCAGTGCTTTTGCTTTGTTCATAAACAAAGTTTAGGACTTGGTATATCTATAATTCCTATTGTAATCTCACTATTGCGATGAGTGTAAGTAATTTAAATAAGAGCAGTAAAAATTGAAGGATCTCTTTGAAATAATTGGTATTCTGATCGCCGTTATTCATGTTATTAAAATAACCAAAAAAGGATAATTCAGGTTGGTGAAATATTGAAGATGAATAACTAATGAAAATGTCCTGACCTAATTGAAGAAAATGAGATGATGACTGAATATTTTATACAGCTTCCCGGGATTAAGAAATCTATAAGCAAAATAAGTTCTTTATTGGATACTAGCTGTACCCGCAATTACGTCCGCGTGAAATTTCAATTATAAACACAGTGATTAATTATAGGATTGTATTGTCTATTAAAACTCGACATCGGCAATTTAATTGGCCATCACCGTTTGTGAACGATTTCGTTCTCCGAGACGCAGCATGGCACTACAACATCTAGTTGTACATCCTATGTTTATTTGTAATACATTATAGCTACGTTTATTTTTGACGGTTGCACAGTGAGAGGTGTTAGTTCCAGACATCAAAATTGTTCACATATAGAACCACCCTATACAAGTCTTCTCTTTTGTGTTTTATTATAAGTAAGATAAACGTGTATACGAATGTGTTATATATGGAAAACATATCCTAAATGTTAAAATCCGTCCAGTAGTTTTTGCGTGAATTCTGTATAAACGACAGACAGACCCACAGACAGACAGACAGACCGACAGACCGACAGACAGGCATACAGACCGATAAACAAACAGACAAAAAAATTGAAAACCATGGAAATATGTTTTTTCATTGATTCTAAGCCCACCAGGGTATTTTTTCTTTAAAATATGTAATGTACAGATTTCGTCCCGTTACGCTTTTATTATATGTATAGATTTTAGCTGCATTTGTTCTACCCGAAAGGACGACAATAATTTTGTAATAAGAGCTGGAATTTTCAGTTAGAAATTGTAGTTAATTGGAATTCATTGGGATGGAATAATCTCACCAAAACGATTTGCTTGCTTAATTATAGAAGTACATTGAGTCCTTTTACCACAATTTAGCAGTATCTTTTGTTTGGTTGAAGAAAGCGTTACTTTGCGGAAATCCACAATTAAATATTACTTTGCACTTCCGCCTGGAATTGATTGACCACTACTACTTTTCATTGCAACAAAAAGCATTTTTAGTAAAAAATATTGTTTTAGTGCAAAGTAACGTCCTCTATAATATTTAGTATCTTTTTTGCCTACACGAATTAAGGGAACTAGTCATTTTAATGATCAGAAACTTCACGGATTGGACATACGTTAGGAGGTGCAAAATTCTGTTTGTGATATAAATCAAATCTTTAATACATGTTTAATGTTCACATATCTTTTATTTCATCAAAAACGATAAAATACATTTAAAACAAGTTAGTATTATAGTTCTGTGGAGCGGTTTTGGCCATTAATTGAATAATAGAAGAGGAGCAGGTAATTGATGTCTCAAAGAATCTAAACGATATCGAAAACTAAAAGAAAATAATAAAAAATAATTTCTGGTACTATGAATTTCCACTATCTCGTATATGACAGTATATTTGATTAAAAAATTAGTTACAAACGAATTTACTATGGCAAACTTTAAATAGTAGACTTCAATAAAGGACAATATTCTCATCCTGAGTGTCAGCAAGGAACCTTTACTTAAATGCCCATTGTAGGAGGACTTTGAATGAAAACGGTAGTTCATCTACAGTAAGAACTTTAATTGAACCCCTTCTAATTAATCATGATATTTACTTATAAACGGGTTTCAATTAGCAGTAGAGCGTTCTATTGGAGATCTCACTAATGAAATATAGTGTAAAATATCAAATTTTCACCTTTTAAAGGGAGGACAATTTCGTTTATTAAAAAGGTTCTTCTCCTGTGAATATATCGAACGGGAAATTACTGAAAACTCTTCACTACAACATGCTTTAAAAATGTTCTATGGTATTTAAGTTTGGTATCTGTGTAGAGCAGCACAAAACCATGACGTCAAACTCTTTTTTTTTTTTCGGAACTGACTACGCTATTATCCTAGCAAGGCTTTAACAGCTTCACCGGACTACTACTACTACAACGTTTAAGGCACTCAGCCGATTTAATTTGGACAACTAGCTCAAGGGTGCACGGCACACCTCGGCTTGGGCTGTAGCCTAGTTCATGCAATTCGCGACCTACACTCATCAAAAAAGTCTAAGCAACATGTACTAATTTAAATTTTAGGATGGTTCTTCACATTATAACATTGTATTTTATTTTTAAAATAATATCTTTAGGGTTCTATGATGTAAAAATAACAGCTGTTGTCTTTATAAGTTATTTTAATAACAGAAATGAACAATATTAGAATATACTGTAGAAACTAAGATACATAAGAAACTAAACTTTTTTCTTACAAAATGAAATTTCTAAAGAAAATGTATTTATTGTGAAAGAATAGAACAATTTAATACAAAGTATGGTCTCCTCTGCTATTCAGAACTTGTCGGCAACGATTATTCATTGAATTAATGAGACTGTTTATGTCATCTTGCGGTATTCGCTCCCAATAGAATTGTAGCAAATCCTTCAGCTGTTGGGTTGTTGTCGCTCCATCCAAGTCCTTCAAAACACGTCTCTGGATCATGTGCCATGCTTGCTGGATGGGGTTGAGATCTGGCGATTGTGCAGGCCAGGGCAATACCCGGATGTTCTCCGTTGCAAAGTATTCACTGGTTCGCCGATCTGTATGTGAACGCGCATTGTCATGCATTAACCTAAAATCGGAGCCAAAGGTTTGTGCAAATGGGTAGACATAAGGTCTGAGAATATCCTCAATGTAATTTTCAGCATTCATGTTTCCATTTACAAAAACGAGCTCAATTCGCCTGTTCTTCATAATACCCGCCCATAACATAACTGTTGAGCCGCTGTATGGATGAATTTCCTGAACGCACCTGAGCCTTTCAGTATTTCCGGGCCGACGATACACTCGCACCCTTCTTGTATCAGGCTTAAACCCGAATCGCGACTCATCGGAAAACATAATTTTATCCCATTGTTCCTGGGTCCATGTTATGCGTTCTCTACACCATTCATATCGACGAGCGCGATTCCCATGACGTATCGGTGGGCACCTGATTGGGCGTCGAGCTCGTAGGCCGTACTCATGCAGTCGATTTCGCACAGTTTGAGGACTTACATCAACACCACTTGAAATTTGTAGCCTCAAACTTATCTCTCGAGCGGTTAACATCGGCTGGCGTCTTGCAGTCAGTTGTATGTACCGGTCTTGCCGAGTGGTTGTACTCCTTTTACGGCCTGGATGCTGTTCAGCGGGTTCTCCTGTATTATTGTAGCGCTGCCAAAGACGACAAATAACACTTCTATGAATGCCAAAATGTCGAGATACCTGATATTGATTACTTCCCGCTTGCAACATCCCTACAGCTCTTTGCATTTCATCTGCCATCAAATGACGTCGCTTCATGACGTAAAGAATATCTAACAATTCAATTTTGTCGCTAACTTTATTTAAATGGTTGGTAAAATTATATAATCAAGACTAAACGTAGCAATTAAAACGCACTTAAAATCAAACAAATTCGCAGTCATTTGAATTTTATGACAAAACAAAACATAATCAATTTTTTTTACAACCAGCCAGTATGTCATCAATAACAAAAAAGTTTACTTACCTACGCACTTTGTTTGAGTAAATACTTAGAAATTAATTAATATAAATGGTAAAATTTGTAATATCACGCATGTTGCTTAGACTTTTTTGATGTGTGTAATTGAGCTAATCTGAGCTAAGCTACATTCATACGTATATAAGTTAGTGAGATATATATGTGTAAGTAATTGAGCTAATCTGAGCTAAGCTACATTCATACGTATATAAGTTAGTGAGATATATATGTGTAAGTAATTGAGCTAATCTGAGCTAAGCTACATTCATACGTATATAAGTTAGTGAGATATATATGTGTACCAAGCATATGTGTACTCAATAACTCTTATATGTATTTCGTGTCGGATATTTTTTTTTTGTCCGAACTAATTCAGTTCGATAAGGGAAAAATAAAACCCTTTCACTTTCATGTATAGGCATGTGTGCGTGCACGTGTGTCGAGATGATGTGTAATGTTGTTGCAATAATGAAATATTTTGTGTCACTGTATTCGCGCGAGCAGCGTACTCAAGGGCTTCACGCCGAGGGATTGGATCTAGGCTTGAGCCGCTGCCAAGGGGGGCCTAGTCTGGTGTGCGGGAGCGAAATTTATCCTCAAACCACGGCGGCGTGATCTGTGGTTACGTGGGTGTGGGCGTGAACACGCTTTGTTAGAAGAGACAGGCTGGTACTTATCGTTCGCTGCCGTTATATCATCGGGAGGATGGGTAAACGTTATACTCTCGAACAGCTGCTTATATATTATTAGTTCCATGGAGACATATTATTATATAAGAGTTGAAACTTCAACACCATTTGGATCTTTTGAATCACTGTCAACACATTTAAACAAGCCTAAATAAATTCAGTATGAAGTAATAATTGTGTAATAATTATAGTACGCACTCATAGGCATTTCCCGTTTGACCCTTCTCTGCATTGTTCTGTTCTCCTCAGGTAACACCAATCCTCAGCGCCCCGCCATAAGGTTCGACCTCACAAATACTACATTCTCGCTTACCGTTTTGATGTAACATTGTTAAAAACTCTTTGCTACATCACTACACACTAAACTACAGTTTGTATGGTACTTTCTACACTCTTAATGGCAACAGTGTGATATAGAATAGCCTACAGTCTTAATAAATAAGCTATAAAACGCAACAACCTTTTTAAATCAAACTGCTAGGCATTAACAATGTTTATACCTACTTCCTAATTAATATACGTCATCAAGATTTGTTTAACTGAAATTAATCATTAAATAAGCTGATATTGTTAATAACTGTTCTCTAATTATCATTTTTAGGCAAACTTAAATAATAAATTTTCCTCTTCACGACTAGTCCAAAATAGATTCTTAAATAACATGGATCCCAGTTTCCTACATTATTATAAAATTATGTTGAAGTAGACAATTCAGTTAGTGTTTAATAACTGAACCATTTCGATAAATTACAGTTGTCCGGAGTTTTGCAGTTATTACTAATTTTATTTTCTGTTTACGTAGCACTTAGGTTAAAACAGTTTAAATTTCTGTCTAAAATAGTTCTTCATTTGTTAGCTACCACGATAATTGTGTTTATTGCTAAGATAGTTTAGAGAATTAAAGTTTTGTAGATAAATAATAGAACTGTTGTAAGTTTCAGGACTAAATTTGTCAATAATATTAGACAAGAGCTAGGCTTTAGACTAACTCCTATGTAATTTTGTGAATAGTTGTTTGATTATGAACAGTTACTGGAATTGATATTTCAAGAAAATACATGATTTAATTAAATTTGATATTGACAAACTCGCCTTTTACAAATGGATGTAAAAAAGATCAGATCGCGGCTCATTCTATTACTCTTTTGATAATATGATAATAATTATCATTACATAGTATAAAACAAAGTCCCCTACCCCGTCTGTCTGTCTGTCTGTTCGCTATAAACTCAAACACTACTGAACGGATCTTTATGCGGTTTTCACCAGTAGATGAAGTGATTCACGAGGAACGTTTTGGTATATAATTTGTCCAGGATTTTTTTATAATCAGAGCGGGACAACGTCTGCCGGGCCCGCTAGTATATTATAAAACAAAGTCGTCCACCGCATCTGTTCGTCTGTCTGGTCGCGTTAAACTCAAAAAACTATTGAACAGATTTTAATGCAGTTTTTACAACTAGATAAAGTGATTCATGAGGAATGCTTAGGTATATAATTTGCCAAGGTTTTTTAGTATCAGGGCGGGACAACGTCCGCCGGGCGCGCTAGTTACACTTAATTATTGCAAATTCAGGTACATTTCACAAATTGATTAAAGATTACTCACAATAAATGTAATAGGATTTAAATTTGATTTACATAAAAAAAATATTTCATTTCGTAATCATAGTTATTTATTTCATTAATTATTGATTGCTGAGCTTGTAGGAAGTAATTTAAGTTATTCTATTTTAGACTAGCTATTACCCGCGACTTTGTCCGCATGAAATTTAGCAAAAATATGGTGTTCACTGTAAACATGTGCGTAAGACGTGCGTTGTACTGGACTTCAAAAATAAATATTATTGAAATTCATATATCTGTATCTATGTATGTAATTTGAATTCTATTATCTTTTTGGTCATTTTGCTATATTTACCGCGCTTTCGTCTATATAACTCAGCAACTATAGTAACATATAAGAATATTGTATCCAAGTCAATGAGCATTATTTAAATTGTTGGATATTGAAAACTGCTTAGACAGATATAAAGTTTTATATCTTGATTTATATTTATGCAACATTTCCAGACGTCAACTCATTCATTGTATACAATTCAACATTATAATTATTAATAGGAAATTTGAAGAGATAAAAAGACCATAAACGTATTACTTATAGACAATATGGGTATATTATATCATCATAATAACATCTTTAAGTCATTGTTTCATTAGTTCCTTATACAGTGTAAGTGAGCACTGAGGTAGTTACATGGTGGGTTAAGGTTCCAAATATGTTGCTGATGATAAACCTCATTTGACACAGTCAGTATTTATATATGTAATGTATATGTTACATGTCACTGTAGGTGGCGTGCGTGTCGCACTTGCAATTGTTTTTAAAGAGCATTTCTATAATTGTACATGGTCTCACAATTTTATATTTCTTTAATACAATTTAAAATAAACGCGTGCGTAGCTGCGGGTACAGCTAATTGAAAATAAAAAGAAAATTAATGAGTATTTATTAATTTATTTCAAAATGCAGCCAAATGTACTTTTTATTCTTACACTATACATTTTGTTTATTTTTCTATGCACGATTGCATATGTCGCGTAGGTTTTTTTCAGTTTAATTTACTGCAGTTAATGTATCTCCGTCAATTCAGTTTCTTGGTTATCTTTATTAGAGGTTGTCCCTTCTTTCGATTGTACTGGTTCGTTTATTTTATTTTCGACCTCATCTTCAGATGTGCTATTACTATGATCGTCACTAAGGTTATCGTCATCAGACTCCTTGTGATGCCTCTTTTTCTTTCTCTCTTCTTGTGTGTCGTCTTCTTCATACAATATTTGTTCTTCTGGATCATAGCCATCTCTCAGATTACTTATATGACTCTTTATCAGCTCACAGAAATAACATTGCAATCCTGTAAAAATTGATAGTTGAAACGTTCTGAATATGAATATTACATTTAGTATTAAATATTAGAAACTGTGACAAACTGGTCGTCTCATATTTCAGACTTAGTAAAACCGGTAACATTGTTTTAGGTAGCAGTGTTAGGTTTTACAACAAAGCCCCAAAGCATATTGCCGAGTGTCTAAGAAGTAAAACTAAAAAAAATATTGAAATCTGTCGAGTAGTTTATAACGTTTATAACGTGCCAAACGAACAGGCGGGTCACCTTATGTTAGGTGATCACCGCCGTCCATAGACACTAGTAACACCAGGTGAGTCGCAAGTGCGTTGCTAGCCTGTGTACGGGGGTAGGGGGAGGACTCGGCGCTCTCATTGACCAAACGAAACGCAACAATGCAAGCACTGTTACTGCACGTCGGTTTTCTGTGAGAGGGTAGCACTACCCCGGACGAGCCACTCATTCATGCTATAACCGGTACTAGCTTCAGCATGGCTTTACCACCTACAATATCTTTAATTCTATTTAATTATAATCATATAATTTTTTCTTAACTACCTCGACTTAACTACTACTCGACCTAAATAATACTTAGAAAAGTACTCCATCTGCCATTAAAAGTCAAGTTAAAATCTTTTCAGCCGTTTTAAATATATATCAGTCCGAACGAATAATAGATACTTCATTTTTATTTGTATACTAGCTAACCTGTACAACTTCGTCTGCAACAAATCGGTTATTACCGCTTTTAATTGTATTTTTAACTATAAACTCGATTGCAGCAACACCTACCGTTTCTAACTGTGAATCCAAACTATGCAGGGACTCACTCAAACATATACCCAGTTGGTACGTGAGAAATCTTTTAAAATAAGCCTAGAATCCGTTCGCAGCATCACCTACCATCCAACTAAGATAAAACTAACATATATTGCCGATAAATGTCTTCCCAGTATCCCTTGGGTAGCTCCTGTGCCACTCATCTCCACGCCCGTTCACAATTCGCGTAGAGCTAGCGGCAGTAACAACGCAATAATTTTGTTGGCTTATTGTTTATATTTCGTATTAGCATCAGACAAACTTCATTGATTAACATACTGTAAAAACGAAACTTTGTCTACATTAAATTTCCATTTTGATTTAATTGTTTATTTTATAAGAATTTGTAAAGTATACGTGAGATCTGCATCCAAACTTAATCTTGTCAAATTTATTTTACTTTTGACATATAAAACACCTTTTGGCTGAGATATTAAACTTAGATATATGGTGTCGCGGACTTTGTTGCAAGAGTAATGAATATTTTTGCTATAAATTTTATTCTTGTTTTTCAAACCGGTCAAGCAGCACACGCCATATTATAGATTTTTTGCCGATTTCAATTACATTTCCTGTGTTTAATTATTGGAAATATATATTTCCTAAAATAAAATAAAAAACCATAGCCGTGAGGGATAATATACCTTTCTAACATTAAAATAATTTTCAAAATCGGGTCAGTAATACCAAGAATTCCCCGAAAACAAAACTTTACCATCATTTATAATTTTACTATAGATATAACACAGTGGGGTAATTGTAAGTATCTCAACTAATTATTTTAATCGTAGATTCACAAACCTGAACCCGACTACTTCAAGGCTCAACTATATTTAGAAAACTAATTTTATCAAATATCGAAACGACACACGTACTGACAGAACTCTAATTAAAATTCTTCTTCTACAATGCAATTTAACTATTATCTAGATTTATGTTTTCGGAAAAATCTTGTCACCTTTGCTTAGCAGCGCCATCTTTAGTTACATTTTTGATGTGAAACATGGATATGAAACCTAACTTGACTTAATTTTTGTCAGCCGCCGCGCTGTTCACCATACACATTATTTTGTTACTATATATCAAGAACATGAAATATGAACATGAGAAGTTGTATGTCAGAAATGTTTACCTCGAATAAGAACATAAAATATAAATAAAACAGTACATAAAATACATAAAGAAATATTATTTACATAACAAAATATTAGTGACAGTTTCATTTATACATATTTTTCAACTTTGTCAATATCGAAGTTTACTTTCTTTACAATCGTTAAGATTTGAAAATCAATGAAAAGAAAATCCTTCATAATAAAGAGGCAAACACGTACATCAATGGAATATAGCCGATCTGTTAGATTTTATACTTCTAATTCAACTGATTGATAATTACACATAGAAACGTCATGTTGCCGTAGCGCAATTATAACGTACTGTACATGTGCATTATACGGACCGACGAAGACGTCGGTTCGGAATCCAACGGTAATTTTCTTTTGTTATTTGTTTTTCTTTAAGAAGTATAGGGAGATAAAATATAGCTTACATTTTTAGCTACTCTGTCTGATACTATATAGCACAATGAAAATTTACCAAAATCCGTCAAGAATTGTGACTTTCGTTCGTTATCCTGAAAATCTCATTGCGTTTTATGGGACAAAAATAAATAAATTAATTAGTTTTAATATTATGAAGTGCACTTGAGTCTCACTAATTCGGCACTTTGAAAACCAGAGGAGGGCTGAAATAAACATGATCGTAGGGTGCCGGATTATTGGACGTCTCGGTCTACTAAAGTGTCAGATTAGTGAGACTCTTATCTAGTTCGAATATGATACAATAAAGGATATACTTACCAAAGTTTCCAACACCGATAACACAATCTTGTAACATATAGGGCCAGTTGAAAAAAAAGTCTCCGTCTACTATCATTTTCATAATAGTAAAAATAAAAAATGCTATCGTGTACAAGATAAGCAATACAACCGTGTAGTAATAATAATGGGCCATCAATTTGTAATTGTCCTGGAAAGTGTAATTACAGAAACGTTTAGATGATTTTACAATATACTTCAAACTTAACAAATAAGTAATTTAATAATACTAGCTGACATCCGCTACGTCGTTTTGCATTGTCTATTATCTTGTTATTATTCTGTGTACAGAGAGAAAAACATATATACTACACCGCTTGCTCTACTTATGCACGCAAGAAAACGTTGTAAGAAAAAGAAAATAAAAAAAAACGTAGTTTCTTGAAACTGAAATAGTCTTATAATAGACTAGCGGTTACCCGCGGCGCCGCACGCGCTTTTTAAAAATGTATTAAAGAAATGTAAAATTGTGAATGGGTGTGTACATTACAGAAATGCTTTTTCAAAAAAATTTGTAACTACGATACGAACGCCATCTACTGTAACATGGAACGTGTACATTAGACATATGAATACTAAAGGTATATCGAATGGGATGGGATTTATCATCAGCAACATAACTGGAACTTCAACCTACTATATACCACACTCAGTGCTCACTAACACTATATAAGAAAGTAATGAAAATTATAAGCTATACATTATCGAACAATATATCTTAAATCTTTATATATAGATAGATATAATAGATATAATATGCCCGTATTGTCGATATACTTAAGTTATTCTTATACGTTGTTATAATCACTGAGCTATGTAGAAGCAAACGCGGTAAATATAACAAAATGGTCGCCAACTTGACCAAAAAGATGATATAATTCATATTACATACAAATATATGACTTTCAATTATGTATATTTATTCTTGGAGTCCAGTAAGGCACACGTCTCACGCGGTTGTAACATATATTTTATCAATTTCACACGGACGAATGCACAGGTAGCAGTTAATCTCTACATAGTGTACCAATTCAAATAAAAAAAGAATCATTAAAATATCGATATCGATATCGATTAACATACATAAAAAAAATACATACAACCGAACATAGTAGCCTTGTCCTTTTTCGAAGTCGGTAAAAAAGACAGTCAAAAACTGCCATTTTCAGCCGTTTTCACCAGTAGATAGAATAATGATTCATGGGGAAGGTTTAGGTATAATTTGTCAAGGTTTTCATTTTATTATCGGGGCGGGACAACGTCTTCCGAGCCCGCCAGTTATCTGCCCGTAATAGCCCCGTGAAAGTCGGTCCAACCATTTAGAAGATAGTAGGATATTACGGAGGAAGTCTTGAGTAACAAAATAAAATAGTCTAAGTTACTTCTTATAAGGTGAGTTATCTGCCAGTGAAAGTCCCGTGAAAATCAATTCAAGCATTACGGATATTCCACTGCGGCCGAAGGCGAATCAAAAACCTAAATTAATTTTATGAGGTCTGCTATCTACCAGTGAATACCCCGTGAAAATCGGTCCAACCATTTTGGAAATAGCAATGCGGACGAAGCCGCGGACAAATAAAATAGAACATGTCAACCGCTATAATTGCGGCTATCTGGCAGTAAAAAGTAAAATTTCCGTTAAAATAGGTCCAGCCGTTTTGGAGATTACCCGAACAAACAAACAAACAGACAAAATATAATAATCTAAAAATATAGACAAAGTATAAAAAAATTTTTTTTTGGTCATTTGTAGCCATATCCATTCATCAAAAAGTTGTTATTTTAATTGTACATACACAAACTTTATTTTTATAATACGTAATAGAGAACAAATAAAAAATTGGAAATAAAAGTAGTATAAACATTTTGAATAGGAAAACAAAATAAACTTTGAAAATGTTTGCGATAGAAACTTACCAGGTTACCATGGCAACGTATATAATACTAACGCTAACGAAATCTCTCGAAAGGAAAAAAGTGCCCGATTTTGAAACATGTTTCATTGGTGCTCTGCTTCTATTAGTCTTAGCGTGATGATATATAGCCTAAAGCCTTCCTCGATAAATGGGCTATTTAAAACCGAAGGATTTTCTTAAATCAGACTGGTAGTTCCTGAGATCATAGCGTTCAACCAAACAAACAAACAAACAAACTCTTCAGCTTTATATATTAGTATAGATATGACCAAGTGACTGAAAAAAAATGGTCTTTTTTTATGTATTACGGGCACGCGTTTGGCCACGATGGTTCGCGCTTATCTGTAAGATACCTATTCACTCTTCCCTTGAACACTCCCAAGTTAAACGGGAAGACAGACGCCGGGAGTGAATTCTACTCCTTAGCCGTACGTATAATAAATGTGGAAGCAAATCGATTTGTACGAATCGTGGGGATATCAACCACATAAGAGTGGAAACCACACGGCGTATAGTCGTCCTCTGATGGAATTAGTGATCGAAGTTTATCCAGCATTTTTTGCTTGATTCGTGCACAATGCGAAACCTCTGTTATTTTATTTAAATATGTATTTATCTGTTTTATAATACTAGCGCTCGTCCAGTGGTCGAACTTCGATCATAGAGAAAAAAAAACTTTTTCCAATTTTTTTATTAATAACATTAAAGCTCGTCAATACCTACGAAACGGTTCGCTTATAATTATTAGATTTTTCACATAATTTACACGTAGGCATGCAATTAGGGACGATCTTTGACAATTCATACCCGAATATGATTAGATATGAAAGATTCTTTGGAGTTACTGGTGATATGAATTATCATCAGGGATACTCTTTGTAAGTATTTGATCGGATTAGACTTAAAATCTTTTGGACGAATTTTAATGAAACATGCCTTAAATGTTCTTTATGATTATAGAAAATGCTAAATTGTTTTAAATACAATTTTTATATAATAAAAAAACAGTACTACTCAAAATTTTGTCTACGATAAATGTATTACTCAGATAATTGTATCATCATTCTTTTCGTGGAGGTAGAATTATTTGACGAGAGCGGTGTCGCAGACAACAGCTAGTTTAAAATAAAGTAAAATGATCTACAGGGTAGAAAGGATGATTGAGTTTTAAGAAGCTATTGTTTTCTTATTATAAACATACTAGCGGGCCCGGCAGACGTTTCCCACCCTGATTATCAAAAAATCCTTGACAAATTATATACCAAAACGTTCCTCATGAATCACTTTGTCCATTGGTGAAAACCGCTTGAAAATCCCTTCAGTAGTTTTTGAGTTTATCGCGAACAGACAGACAGACAGACGCGGTAGCGGACTTTGTTTTATACTATGTAATGAAATAGATCCAAACAAAGATAAACTGAAAACAAAATGAAGTTGCTTATAACTTTAACTTTCATATTATGCGGGTCATTAATGCAGAATGGTGACCGATATAATAACAATCTGGTATTCGTAAATTCAAGCTATTCAAAGTTTAAATATACTTTATATTTAAGTTGATCGCAATTGATACGACTACGTGTACGGCCTGAGTGAATTTGCGTTCGGTGGGGCGTCCAGCGGGGTGTGTAGCGTGTACACTTAGTGTACGACCAGAGTGGACGCTACAGTCGAGCGTCGAGCGTGGCGTCGCGTACGGTGTTCGTTTCAAACATATGCATTAATACGCGAGTGTCCTGAGCGGCGCGCGAGCGTCGTTCTTGGACGCTGAATGCGCCACATACGACGTCACGCTCGACGCTCGACTATAGCGTCCACTCTGGACGTACACTTAGGCAGTGAAATTGTTTTAGTGCTACCCTCGAATTAATGATACATGACCGAGCTATATTTGTTTTTAATAATTTCACTTAAGCTGGCTCTCCTACTAAACACAACTTATCGTGAAAATATTTTCTGTTTATATGTGTCACATTAAGGTAAATTATTGATCGATCGACTTTGCTATGAAATAAGCTTTAGGTATGTTTTTTTTATAGAATACAACACTGAAAATATTTGATTTTTCTATTAGATGGTTTGGTCATAAAGCGACTTTGATGAGCGACCCTTACACTGAATCGTTATTTCATATCTACGTTGACTAGCCTAAGATGAAACCAAAATAGTAATACAAGCTTCAATGCTACGCATATTTTTATTTGCCCTTAGGTCGTACTTTTGCCTTTCTGCTTCATTCCAAACATGTTTCAGTTTATTTTTTTAGATTATAAAGGGTCTTTATATTTATATATAGTATTTGTTTATTTGATGATCTGAGCTAATGGGATATCGTGAAGAGTGAATTAATAAATTTAATTAGAATTACGTAATTGTTTAATTTACTTCGCAATTTGTTTTAAATTTTGAACTGTTTTTATTTTAATATATAGATGATATGTATGGTATCGCCGATTATTTGAAATGACGTCTCATTTGATGTGAAATTAGAATGTGGTAAGGTGGTAAACATGCAAAACCTAGAAGGAGAATGGTTCTCAAGTACAGCTGCCGGAACACACCAACAGGTGCTCGGTGAGAGATCTTTAACTTCACGGTGGTAGCTGGCCATGCGAATTTAGCAAAAGCCCTAGCACCATGCTATTGTTTCATCAGTGTTTTCCTACATTAAAACTTCCGACTCAATTGCAAGGATTCGAACCTACCTATTCGTACATCGACGCTATGTCCTGACACGCTATCGCTTCACTTTAACATTTTATGGTTTAGAATACTTGACCCAATAGATTAATCACTCTTTATCTTCTTCATTTACTATCACTACGTTATAGCACATAGTAATTTACAACGTGTGTCTGTCTGTCTATTCGCGAGAAACTCAAAAACTACTGAACGGATTTTCGAAAGTGATTCATAAGGAAGGTTTAGGTATGTAATTTGTCAAGGTTTTTTTTATTTTCAGGGCGGGATAACGTCCACCGGGACCGCTAATTATCTATATAACGTATCACATGTAACGACCTAATGTAATAATATAAACTAAAACCAGGCCAAGGAATATGTTTGCGATTTCAAAAAGAATCATGTAAATCGGTTCAGTGGTGCACGAGTTATAGAGATAAGCACAATAACGAGCAGACAGATGGACAGAAAGGCGTTACATTTGTAAGGGTATAAGAATGCAAGGTAATTCGCTCATAAAAGTTTTTTTAGAGATAAATCATTTACCCTTTGAGCAGACTTCAGAAATATAATGTTCATTATTATATCAATAATAATGAATATAAACAATATCACAACGACTGGATAACCGCTGATGGATAATTGTTTAAACCGTATCACCAACATGAGCGCATAAAACATCAGAATGACGTGGAACACCTGAAATTAGAGTAATATATATAATCATTATTCATTTATTAAATTTATAATTTCGCGTCGTGACATACTAGTAAGCGTGACCGACCGTATTGCGTTTGGGCGGCTTGCGTCAGACTAGTGACGCGTACTATAACAGCCTGTGTACATCTAGTATTGATATTTTGTAATGAGATTAATCATAATGCACCCTAGTTAAGTGTGTTCACGGAAACCAGACAAAAAATTTACTACCAAAGTTACAAAAGAATTTTATTTCAGTCTACGAACTGTTGACACAGCTTCCTCGCAGTTTACTTAATTGTTGTTGATAGTCCTTAAGCAATAAATACCATGATATAACAATAATCGGCCTCTTAATTACGTATTTTGGAAGAACCAAACGATCGCAAAATTTACCCAAATATCTGCTTTAAAATGACAAATTCAGTTTACATACAAGCTATGACTATATAAACTCTTATCTATCTATTGTCTTACTTGATTTTACTTTTGCCTACACAGATACAGCATTGTCACTGTTTCACTAAGTCTTGATTATGACTGGTTCATGCATAATCTCATTTTACATTTTGCTCCTTCGGAACATACTGTTAGGTAATATACCTATAGACTTATTTGGCTTAAAATATATATATGAAACAAAACATACCAATTTGCAATATCCCCACGCTATCAGCCCTTTCTTCAATGGTAGAAAAAAGCAGCATTTTTGCATTTGCGGTAAACAAAATCTTCCTACTTTACACATATTTATTTTTATGAATTAAATATAAATTGAAAATATACGTGATCACATATATAATGTATATCCTACATTGGTCTCTAAAGCTTGTTTGTTTTCCTATGACTAATAGAATATTAAAATGTATATAAATTATATTTTGTTTTCCTGTTATAACAAAACTATAAAAGGAATCTATGTTCATAATACATTTGCCGGCTAGTTTATAAGACTGTAAATATAATGTAATATGTGGTTAAGTAACTGCCATGATAAGAGCTTAAAATGGTTATGATGCTATTAATTTAAGAACAAAGAAATAAAGGTTACTTAGTTTGGGATGCAAATAGCTAGCTAAAATAAAGGAAAGATTCATTGGACAGAATAAAATATTGTAACCGCTTGCGAACCCTTCATTACAGCCCGTTCATAAAATACGTCATGCAAAAATTTATCTTTTTAAAACTTCTCCCTCCACTTCGTCACGCTGTCACATTTTCTATGTTCCGTCTATCAAGAATGCGTTATGAATGATAGATTCCCCTCCCTCTTTGTACATGACATATGGCTATTATATATAAAAAATGTCGTGTCACGGTGTTAGTGTTTGACCTCCTTCGAAACGGCTGGACCGATTTTTATAAAATTGTAATATATATTTGTTAGGTATGAAAATAGGCCGTAAAGTATATTTTATACCTTAAGGTGATTAGGGTGTCCGCACCCAGAATATTTTTTTTCATCTTTTTTGACAATTTTTAATATTTTTTTTTTATTTGCCATCAAAAATATTTACAACCCCAAATTTTCACCCTCCCAGTTTTTATTCGCGATTTTATTATGAACAATATCCAAATAATTCAACGGTCGCATGTTGCTGAACGACAGATGGTGCTATGTCCGCCTCATCGAAATTTCATCCACATATATCTAAATCATTTCACTAAACCAACGATATATGTGTCCGAGTCAGTCCCTGAATTGCTTGCTTGTTGGGTAACCGATTTCACGCAGAAGAAGTTGCGCGGATCAGCTAGTAATAGTATAAAATTTTCGACAACTTCGTAAAAAAATAATTTTGTGTGTATCAGTGTGTACACGCCGAGGAAGTAAAACTTCTTTGGCTTGTATGTAGAATAAAACAATCGAATTATTAATCTGACATAATATGTTTCATTAAAATATGTGCTTTTATATATAAAAATCAATGTTCGAATGTTTGTCTTCTATGCATGTCGAAACTACTGAACAGATAGTGATAATAATTTTCTAGTATGTTCTGTGGACGCCCGAGATGGTTTCTGGCCCAAAAAATAAAATTGAGAGAACAGAGAAAGGGCTTTTTCTTCTTATTTAAACCTTTTACACTACATCTGATATTGTTTTGACATATTTGAGATATTTCAATGAAACACCAGTTATCACAATTAATCAATTCCATTTGTAGTAATGTCATTGTTTAGGAATTTATGTAGTTCGGGCATGGATACGAGGACATAGTGGGATACAGGGTAATGAAGCTGTTGGTCTTATCGCTAAAGAAGCTATCCAGACTTGATATTTTGATCACTATAAAGAGTATGTTCAGGGTTTATCTTCCCCTAAACAAGACCAACTTGTTTATATTATGGAACTCAAACTGGAATGTACTCAACCAAATTAAAGACAAATATTATGCTTACATTCAGGATAACATTCCTGGTAAGCCACGGCTTTATAAATTTCGTGACTGTTGCAGGTTTGTCACGTCTACTATCTGTAGACTGAGGATCTATATATCGACGTATGCTCCTCTCCAGCCCATAGTATTCGTATCTCTGAAACTCCATTATTAAAGAGTTGAAGTTGAAGTTAGTGAGTTTGGACGTTCGGGGTAATCTCTGGTACTACTGGTCCAATTCTTTCACTGTTAGACTACTTTTTATTTAGGTTAATATATATTTTCAATACTTGATCACATTAAATGTAATGCAAATTAGATAACATAGGGTGCGTTGCTGGAATGATTTGAAATAAAGGAATAAAATCCATACCATAATTCATTACTGCTAGCTTTAGAATAAAATACGAGACACCATATATCTAAATTTTAACATCTCAGCTGAGAAGATTGTTTTTATGTGAAAAAGAAAGTAAATGTTACAATCATTACATAGTATAAAACAAAGTCCCCTACCGCGTCTGTCTGTCTGTCTGTTCGCGATAAACTCAAAAACTACTGAACGGATCTTTATGCGGTTTTCACCAGTGGATAAAGTGATTCACGAGGAACGTTTTGGTATATTTGTCCCGGATTTTTTTATAATCAGGGCGGGACAACGTCTGCCGGGCCCGCTAGTTATTTTAATATATTTAATTAGTTTCGTGTATACTTTACAAATTCTTATTAAAACAAAACAAAGTAAAAATTGCACGGAGATAAAGTGTACTTTTTAAAGCATAAAAACTGTCGTTGCGACGATAGTAAATGGAGCGTGGAGGTGAGGGCCACAGGAGCAACCCAGTGGGTACCGGAAAGACATTTCTTGCCAATATATATAGGATAGCTTGGATTCACAAATGGACCCAGTAGGTGTCCCTACCATCGGGTTCTTAGGTTTTTTTTTAGATATTTTGCATTTGTAAATAAAATCGGAACAGGTAATAACCGATTTGGCGCAGACGAAGCTGCGCGGGTCAGCTAGTATATATATATATATATATATATATACTATATATATACTAGCGGGCCCATCAGACATTTACCAGATTACGCCCCTCTCGGCAGCGGCTCAAGCCTAGGTCTGATCCCTCGGCGGGGAGCCCTTGACTACGCTGCTCGCGCGATACAGATACATTACATCACTGCTACAACACTACACATATCACCTCCACACACGTGCACGCCCACACACTTACACATAAAAGTGGAAGGGTTTTATTTTTTTCCCTTATCGAACTGAAATAGTTCAGAAATTTTCCGATACAAAATACACATAAGAGTTATTGAGATATGTATGCCTGGTACACATGCATGTTTCAATAACTCATATATGTATGAATATGTAGCTTAACTTAGGTTAGCACAGATAGGTCGCGAACTGCATGAATCAGACAACAGCCCAAGCCGAGGTGTGCCGCGCACCATTGAGCTAGTTTTCAAAATAAAAACCGGCTGAGTGCCTTAAGCGCTCGCCTTAGTAGTCCGGTGAAGCTGTTAAGACGTTACTAGGTCAATAGCGTAGTCAGTTCGAGAAAAAAAAACCGGCAGACATTGTCCTGCCTTGGTAATAAAAAAAAACCTAAAAGTCAACCGCAGCACCACCTACCGCGTCCGGATCCACTGGAACGCGCACTCAAAATTTCATCAAAATCGTACCAGCCGTGTAGGAGGAGTTCAGTGACATACACACGTATAGAAGAAATTTATATATATACTGAGGGCCAATTTATCTCATACAGATTAAAATATTTATAACAAATATAATATTTATAATTATTTACATATAGTAAGTAGATGAACAGATGAAGATAAGCTATAATTACCAATCACATCCACGTATTTTCTTTTCACTATAAATAGTTATTTATTGTCTATTAATTTGCATTTCAATGTTTATAGTTTACACAAAAGGTGTTGAATATGACAAAATTATTTTAAGCCATTAGTTACCATGACAACAGTTACCGTATTGATGATTAGTATAGCAACGGTAATGCGTAACTCATAAATACAAAATTTTTACCCCACTGTAGCTTAAGAAGACTTACTTCAAAAACAATTGTAAAATTTGCCAAATTATTTGATAAGATGCGAATATGTTTTCTTAGATCTCATATAAGTGCGAACATATTTTATGAGCAGCCGCTTACAGAGCCAGACATATGGTGCATCTCATGGGAAATATCAAATAGGGTAGATTGTTTTTTGGCCCAACGAAAATTATATTGGATTCACGAAGATGGAAGGAATTGAGAGAGGCCTTTATCGAGCATTATATATTAATGCCTGTGAGTGATAGTAATGTCTAATCTATGTATAGTACCCATTATATTTTGAGATATCCTGCTGATCTCTGGTTATTCTTTATTAAATAGTCCTCTGCGCATCCGATTAAAATGGTTAATTTCTTATGATTTTTTTTTAGTTCTTAAATTATTGTTCATAATTCTTATACTCTATCTTATAGACAACACGTGCACAAAAAATCATATAAATTATCATTATCATTACTTAGTATAAAATAAAGTCGTACGCCACGTCTGTCTGCCTGTCTGTTCGCGATGAACTCAAAAACTACTAAACGAATTTTCATGAGGTTATAACGAGAAGATGGAGTGATTCACGAGGAAGGTTTAGGTATATAATTTCTGTACGTTTATTTACTATCGGGACGGGACAACGTTCGCCGTGCCCGCTAGTATAATATAGATTGATTTAAAATTTTCTTAATATTTAAAAATTTATATGCTAAATGTATATACTTATAAAAGATCAGCTTTTGCCTGCGGCTTTACTCCCATACATGTATGTAGATTTGTTGTAGCTCACGAGAACAGTACTCCTTTTCTGGATAAACGTTATCTTTTTTCTATTTTACTGATAACAGAACCTACGCAAAACCTAGTCACACTGTTATTCGGGATATATATACATACATATATATCTTAAGTAGGATATACGTATAAATATATTGTTAAAACGGGGAAGTCTGAATATCTGCATGAACACCTAGTTTGGGCGAGAGATCAGAATAGTTATAGAACTAGGTCTTCTAAGTATATGTCATCCACATGCTACCACTTCATTTCGGGATAGTTTTAGGCTCACAACTACTCGATGCTGAAACGATTTTCCCTATATTCTTAAAAGTTTTTATTAATATTTTTTATTTATTACGTACTGTTACTTGCATCTATTTCTTATGATACTTCAGTATGCTGAAGCATATGTACTGAGCTGTACACTTTTTCATAATGCCAGAATCTGCAGATTTTTAATAACTCTTGTATACCCTATATCGTGTAATGCATTACGAATAGACGATTTCTTTTTTCTTTCAAAATTTCTTTTATTGATTAAGTAGTTCAGGCGTGAAGAGCGTAACAAATGTACAAACAAACATTATCATATTATTCAGGTTACCTTTACAAATAAATATATTAGTAATAAATAACAGTGACGCATCGCATGTTAATATCAGCACCTCCAGATATCAGTAATTTTATCATTTTTTTGTCACTTTTTACAAAAATATACATTTATTTCTAATTTACACTATTCTTAATCCAAATTTATTAAATTTTATTTTCTGTTTTTTAGTTGGATTTTTTATGAAAGCGTGTTTTTTTAAACTATTATTTATTTTTAATTTTGTAATTAATTTTTTTTTAACTTTTTTTTCGGATTATTGCATTGTCATCGACCTTTGACAGGTGTGCAAAGTTTGAATTAAATCTGATCGTTCAAAGTAGGACAAAATCGAGCTCAAAGAGGTCGGTTACATACATACATACAGGTGAAGCTAATAAAAGCGTGATGATAAAAATTAATGGATCTAAAATATTTACTCCATTAAAATCGAGTGTGGAGCCGCGGGCACAGTTAGTAACCGATATATTACGTCAATATCTGTCATATACAGCAGTAGAAGTGGAGATGACAAACATGTAACGACGTAATAAGCAGGCACACTGTATAAAATCATTAGTACATCGTGGGCTGATGAGGTAACCATGAAACTGAGGGGTATTTTATTATTATAGAAAATACACATGTAAATTAAAAAAAACATTTAATGCAAACAAGGACGTAAGAGAAACAAAATTGTATAAAACAGAGAAGAAAGGTTGTTGAAACTTCAATTTACAATATGGGACGTCGTGAATCATTAAATTCTAACTAAATTTTATGAATGGAGTGTACTCAGTACATTTTTAATAATCTAATGTTATTCACAAACACTTAGAAACGCTATATTTAGTAAAATAGCACATCATTTTAATACTAGGAATAATGGCAATTTAATATTCAGGCTCAGGACAGTAACAGTTTTCTAGGTAGTAGATAGTATTATTCTCCATAATACGGTCCCAAAGCACATTACCGATTTATTGGATAATAAGTTTAAGCACCATGACAGGCGGAGTTTCATGTTAAAAGGGATAGAGATCATTAGAGGAACAATAGCGATGTCTGGATAACACTTCTCTTTGTAAGACTGTTAAAAGTGATTGTGACTATAATACATTGTTATATAAAATATTAACGACTAGCTGTGCCCGCGACTACGTCTGCGTGGAACCTTATGTAAAAAACAGTGATTAATAAAGTCATCTGAATGTATTAAGTGCATTTACTTACTACTTTTCTCTCGTACTTACGCCGCGTCGTCATTAAAACTACAATAACATTAGATAGAGTGGACCGATTTTAATGAAAGAAAGACTAAGCTACTTCCAAGAATATGCTTTATGACTTTCTTGCTGAGGTTTTACTGTGAACTCAGTACTTTAGCAGTGATGCGTGTTCATACAAACAGACGGACAGACAGGCATTTCTAAAAATTATTGAAATGTATTCTATTACTTATTCCTAGACACCTGCAACAATTTTTTTCACGAAAATCGAAAAAGTACAGACATACATTTATATTCTTATTATATGTATATAGAAGAAGATAAAAAGATTAACCAGATCAACTTTCCTACCAGATCTTCTCGATTACTGTGTTGTTTTCCAAACTCGCGGCAGTTTTGGCGTTCATAAGTTCCTTTTTAGAACCTGAACTGTTAGAGTGATTTTGATTGCATCTGTTCAGAGTATTGGACTGCCATATCTACTGGAGAATTTTTAACTGACGATTCACCTATATTCTAGATAGGTAACGCATTTAAGCAGTCATGATATGCTACATTAGTTAACAAGTCCATGAATGAGATGATATTAAAGTAAATGACAATCGCCTACTATGCTTAGTGCCTGGAAGATCATGTTGTATGAAATAATATTTTCTCTCTAAAAGTTGTTGTTGCCTATATTAGTGCATGGTATTTTAAAATCAAAACCAAAATCGAAAATACTTTATTCGATTTAGGTTCTAAGAAGGCGCCTACGTGCGTAAAAACTATCACCGGTCCGGAAAAACAACCCAACCATCGCGAGAACCGGCGAAGACGTGTTTATTTTTTTAAAGAACATATTGATCCACCCTAGGCTTTTAACCTGATTAAGCTGCTATTACATACAATTCATTGTTTCTTATTGATTGCTTTTTCTTTCACTTGTGCCTCTTTGAACCGGCATAAATTAGTTAGACCTAGATAACATTTCTTATCCAGTCTCGTAAACTTGTCCGATATATTTTCAGTTAGAATTTAATCAAGGTTCTTGTATAAAAACAGGTATTGTTTAGTATAGTGGTTCAATAAAGTTGAAATATATGTTTTGATATTGTTATCATGCGTAAAATAAAATATTTTGCAAAAGAGGGCAGACATAATTGGTCGTATTAAATATCTGTATGAATAGCCAAATTCAACGTGGGAGAAGTAAGGAGATTATGAACTTCCACTTTTTAATAAATTTACAAATTAGAAATTACGTTGTACATCTATCATGAGCTCTGCAAATATTTTAATAATTAGAAAGAAAAGTGTCTGTTGTAGGATACCTTGAACAAGTTGTAGATGCAACAAATAAAATAGACGGAAAATAGTATTTTTTATTAATAAAATTGCTAATTTAGTAGTAACCTTAAATTTAATGTCTACAATGCAATTTACATGACCATTATTGGTTTTACAATCACTTAAGTACCAAAAGTAGTATTAAACCCTTGTGAAAATTAACATCATAAATCACTACATAATATAAAACATAGTCCTCTGCCATATCCGCCTGTCTGTCTGTTTGTTCGCGATAAACTCAAAAACTACTGAACGCATATTCATGCGGCTTCCATAAGTAGCTAAAGTGATTCATGAGAAAGATTTAGGTATATAATTTGTCAAGGTTTTTTATTATTATCAGGACAGGACAACATCCGCCGCGCCCGCTATTATTTTAAATTTTGTAATGCATACAAACCATTACCTAGCAATGTAGTTCGAAGATGAGGAGATAGATGGCGTTTAAAACATATCTGATCGTTATAAGGTGGCATACGCACTTGAATTTTAACTTAACGAATACAATTTTTTTCAGTATATTATTTATTCTATATTAAAATAATACTCAAAACTCTTTATAATTAAAAGATTCGGGGGGTTTTGCTACAATTTCTTTAAGCTCGATTTGTTCATCTGATTTTGTAACATTATTACCAGAAGACGTTCCAGGTTCTGGTGTGTTGCATTCCTTTTCGGATAAGCAACGCTTCTTCGAGTTAGATTTCAGCTTCAATAATCTGCTTCTCACCATGAGGACGTAATAATATTGTAAACCTGTAAATATAATGAAATACATGTGGATAATGGCAAAATTTCCAAAATTATTTTTTTTTGTCGAAACAATGCGTCTTTATTTATTTTATTTTTGGCAATCAATCTTCTAATCGATTACTACTGCCATTGTAGAGCAAGTAATGATATTACAGTTTCTTGCTATCATTTCAATAAGCTAACAAGATGGTGGCCGTCTTATTAAAACTTCCCAGGGAGTGTTTGTGGCAAGTCGGAATCCATTCGTGGTATTATTTCCCATCCACTTTACGTGTCCATAATAATTATAAAATGGCTATGTGGTTAAATTATACGCGGTAGAAGTAGGAGCGAGAGGTATACCAGCAAAATCTCTCTACAACCTTCTGAAGGACCTTGGCCTGTCGAGAACTGCAGTAAGTTCTATTTTAGAACGAGTATCAAAGGCTGCACTAACAGGTTCCTACCAAATTTGGCTAGGCAGGGCGGGAAACTCGAGCAGTGAAGGTGAGCGTTGATGCGCATCTCAAAGGGGGCCTCCTTAAACCTACACCTGGGTCGCAAGTCCTGGGAACTGCTCTGAGTTTCTCCCTCTGCCACACGATGGACCCGGCACCCGCACGGTGAATCCATGGAAGGCTAAGAAGTTCGTCTCCCGTCTCTAATATATTACGTAATTATATACGTAAAAATATAGAGTTAATTAGCACAAGATTATGAATAAAATATAAAATCCACTGCATGAAATTCAAAAATTCCGCAAAAAAACTCCAATGCGTCTTTGGTAAAATAACAATACAAGTTACACAGAGATAGAGAGCTAGATCTATCTATCTATCTATCTATCTATCTATCTATCTATCTAGCAATAGAGATATCTTTAAAAACATTGAGCAAATTGATGGATTAATGTTCAGTTGTTTTATTGTGCCCTTTTATTTGATTACATAGTCGTGCTGTAAAGGGAAGCTTGTTTTATACAATATTAAATTATTATTCAACACATGTTTATGATGAAAAAATGTTTTTGAAAAATGTGACCAATAATATGAAGATTTATTCTATATTTATATTTTATAGTAACTTAGCGCTAACTTTTTTTTTTTTTTTCGAACTGACTACGCTATTGACCAAGCAAGGTCTTAACAGCTTCACCGGACTACAGTTGCGCTAACGCTAAAGTTAATGCTATTAAAAGGAAAGAAAACCCCGATTTTGAAACATTCTTCATTAGTGCTCCGTGCCTATTGGTCTTAGTGTGATGATACATAGCCTTCTTCGATAAATGAGCTATCTAACACTGAAATAATTTTTCACATCGGACCAGTAGTTCTTAGTAGAGATTAGTGCGTTCAACCAAACAAACAAACCCTCGTGCTTTATAATATAAGTATAGATAATAAATAGTACATATATACTTCTTTACGTTTTGTTTGTAGGATAAAACCTGTTGCCTTTTTTTTATTTAAATTTAAAAGTTCATGACATAATTCTATTCCATTTTTGCGGTGTGAATGTAAAACAAATGCGCAAATGTGAATATAGTCAATACACTCTTTACATCTGCAGACCTATGGCGTCATATGAGTTTTTTTGTGGCATTGTATGCCAACGAACAGGTGGGTTACCTGATATTAAGTGTCAGCACCGTCCATAGACAACACCAGGGGAGTCGAAAGTGCGTTGCCAGCCTGTGTTTGGGGGAAGGGGAGAAGAGAGGAGAGGAGAGGTGAGGTGAGGAGAGGAGAGGGGATGGGAGGTTATTCAGAGATACCTGAATTATTGTCCGATGTTTCGTTCTTTGCATCGAATAATTCTTGTAATTGTTTTAATGAATGTAATTAAAATAAAATAACAATACCCAAAGCCGATATTTCGAAGAAGAGCTCTTGAAACATTTCCCTCCATTTCCTCGAATTGAATATGTAATGTCCCACGAAGTAAAACTTGGAAAATGTATTTATAACAAAATAAATTATAGAAAAGGCGAACATATATATTATGTAATAATAATATATTCTCAGAAGTTTGTACTTTTTCTGAAAAGGATGGAGTTTATTTTTAAACAAATACGTATATTTTTCAATTTTATCTTTATAGCTAATGGCTGCTTTTACAGGACACGCTCTTTCACGCGCGATTGGAGTGTGTAGGATTGAACATGAGAAAGTGTGTCCGCGAATTCACAAGTGATTGTTATTGAATGTCTTTGTTTTCACGCGGGATAGAACGTATCTTGTAAAGCCAAAGAAAGTTTACAAAAATGTTAAGGTTTATGTTATTGAAATGACAGGACGGTAATAAATATAACAAAATCACACACCATCGATTGTAGAAGTTATTGAAATATAAAATGAGTAAAACAAACTGGGCTTTTAATTTTGTAAATGTGTATAAAAAATTAGTTTTATTTATTCGAAAGGCCAGTTCTAAAATAATTATCAGACCTGAAGTTCCTTTTTATGTGAATTCAATTACAGGAATATATTTTTGAACCTATTTATTCTCACAATATATATATACCAGGTGACTGTTTAGACAGTAACAATATTTCTTGAGGACACTTTGCACTCGATTCTCGTTCTTAATCAATTAAAAAATAGGTGCTTAATATTTGACCTAATTATTTAGAACATTACAAAAATTATACACAATTCTCTACACGTCTACGTTAACGCAGAGTGTCAATGGCCGTTAGGTGATTTCACTTTCATTTAAAGGCAACGTGGGAAGGGTCAAAACAAAAGGGTTTATTGCCCGCTTTACTATCGAAAGTTATTAACTTCGGTTCGCCCATTGTAGCTTTTAGCACCGGTTATTGCACTTAGGTTTATTTTTTATTTACACATTTGTAGCTATACTTTTGAAAGTCTTATACCAAACTTTGACTTAGGTTAAGTTAACCAAGAGTTTGTATTAGTGGGGTGCGATGTCAGGAACCTCCGCGTGGTGCATCCCGGGCAACGTCGACTGCTTCTCGGTCGGCGGCTGATACCTGACACAATTACGCTTCCACGACTTTAATCCTCTCTCTTTTACCCAGCCCTTTTCTGATTCTATTCTCCCTTTCCATACCCCCGCTTCCTTTAACTTCATCTCTTCTCCTTCTTACCCCTTTCTTATGACTCCACAAAAAAAAAACCAACATGAAAAGACAAAATCTCAATTATCCCCAGGAGGGACCACCCGCTCCCGGGACCCTCCCCAGTCCTGGACTGGGCAGCCCCTCGTCTCTGGGGGGGCACAATTTTTACGATCCTAAGATCATACGAACCCAGCTATGGATAAGGACACCGATCAAACAAGCGACTTGGAATGTGCTGCAGCGGGCAGCAAGCGGTTGGACCAAACCGGTGCCAAAAAGCGTCGCGCCAGACCGAACCAATTGGCTGGAGGGAAGTGGGAAGGCTCCGAAGTAGCCTCAACAAATGCGGGCAGAGGGAGAGCGCTAACAAGCGCTCTCCAAGCGTGCTGTCTGGGGAGGCCGATGGGTCGTACGACCGGGCCCTCTCCCGTTCTCCACCCGGACGGCGACAGAGGAAAGCGCACAGGAGGATAACGAGGAACCCTGTAACGCCCAGCCCTCAAAGTCCAAGCCCTCCGCCCCTCCGCCCCCAGGCTGTGCGACAAACCTGAGACGCTTGATGCGGACCGGCAATGGAGCTGGCCAGCGGACAGACGGCCACCATAGTGGAGGTAGCCACAAAGTCAGGAAACGTCAAGGGGCCTCCATTAGGGCTCTAAGACGGCAGCCTACCCTCCAGGAGGTGGTCGAGATTCTGGCCCTCCGCACCGAGGCGGAGGAGACGAGGCGCCTCCAGCGGGAGACACGCAACCTCCGGGCTGAGGTTGCGAAGCTAAAGGAGGAGGTTCTCTCCTGGCGACGGGAGGCGAATGGAAAGAAGGAGATGCCGCCTCCGATGCCGCCTCCGCCGCTTCCTCCGCCGCTTCCTCAGCAGCCTTCTCAACGGCCTTCTCGGTGCGGCCTCAGGAGTGGGAGGATATGTTGTCTCGACGGCTGGAGGCTTGAGCACTCTCTCTAAACAGTAGGAGAGATGCTCAATCCAGGCTGGCTCTCTGGACGACCGCCTCCTCCGCCGAAAGTGCTGAGGCCGCCACTTCTCCGATAACGCGAAAGCCGCCCCCGGCCCACGAAAGGTAGCGAGAAGGATCGCAGAGCGCCGGTCCGCCACGGAGGAAGCCGAAACTGACCCCAGGGTGGAAACCGCCCCAGAGTCCCGCAAACCGACGCCGCGGTCCCTGCCACCTCCGGCAGCCTCAATCCCGTCGGACGAAAGCCTGGACGACTGTAGTCCGCCGCCACAGGAGAAAGAAGGAGAAGGCGACTCCGGTGGCGGCTGCAGTAGCCACGACCACCAAGGCGACGGGAACTAAGAAAAGGAGGAGGAGGCGAAAGAGGGCCAGAGACAGACTCGCTCCTCCTCGCTCGGCAGGAGTGCTAGTCACCTTGCGGCCGGAAGCGGAGGAGAAGGGGGCTAAATATAGCGACATCCTCCTGAAGGCGAGGATGCAGGTGCCCCTGGCTGAGTACAGCATCCCCTCCGTAAAGGTGCGGCCTAGTGCTACTGGAGCTCGATTGCTGACAGTCCCAAGCACTCTGGCCCCGGAGCAGGTGGACAAGTTCGCTGAGGGGATCAGGCAGTCGCTGCTCGGACTGGCCACTGTGGTGCGGCCCGTCAAAAAGGCAGATATCCGAGTCGTCGGAATCGACGACTCGGTATCATGGGACGAGGCCGTGGAGGCCATTACGAAGGCGGCTGGCTGTCCCCTCACTCAGATGAGGGTCGGCGAACTTCGTTCCCGCGGTGTAGCGAGCAACACGTTGTTTGTTTCCCTCTCCGTGGACGCAGCACGGAAGCTGGTGGAAGCAGGCCGAATCTTGATCGGCTGGAGTGTGGCACGGGTCCAGCACTTGGACAGCAGACCGCTCAGGTGCTTCAAGTGCATGGGTCTGGGTCAGACCCGGCCGATGTGTCCGTCGGCCATAGACCGAAAGATGGCCTGCTTCCGATGCGGGGAGGGAGGACACTGCGCAGATAGCTGCACCGCAACAAAACCGCGGTGCGCTGTCTGCGCAGAAGCCGGCAAGCCGGCAGGACACGTTATGGGGGGGGCTGATTGTCGACCCCCCCATGTGAAAGGGAAGCCGTCCCTATTAAAGGCGGCGAATATGGAGGTAGCTGTCGTGGGATAGTCAATGGACTACATCCACAGCAGCTACCTCCAGACTAATGCAAACCACTCCGCTGCTGCCCAGGACTTGCTCCTGCAGGCGGCGGCGGAGTGGGATATCGATATTGCGGTGGTTGCGGAGCCGTACCGTGTTCCGGACCAGCCTCACTGGGCCGGAGACACGGACGGCTCCGTGGCAGTATTGTCCGGGGGGGGAATACCCCTCTCAATCAGGGAGAGGGGCGCCGGGTTTGTGGCGGTCGCCTCAAGGGGTTTCGCGACCCTCGGGGTATATTTCTCCCCGAACCGGCCCCTCATCGAGTTTGAGTCCTTTCTGGATTCGCTGGGGCCGGTCGTGAGGCGGCTTGAGCCGCTCCCCATCGTCCTAATGGGTGACTTCAACGCCAAGTCAAGGGCATGGGGAGCGGCGGCCACGAACCCACGTGGCGAGGCTCTTGAGGAGTGGGCAGCCCAACATGGGTTGTCCCTCCTCAACCGGGGGAGCGTCTACACGTGCGTGCGACACAACGGGGGGTCAATAGTTGACCTATCGTTTGCTACCCCGTCGGTCGCACGCCGTGTCCGGGGGTGGAGGGTGATAGAGGAGGTGGAGACCTTATCGGATCACCGATACATTAGGTTTGAGGTCTCCACCTCCCACAATGAGCCGGTAACCCGCCCTCGGAGGGGCGCTACGTTCCCCCGGTGGGCGATGAGCCGCCTCGACCGGGAGCTAGCGGAAGAGGCGGCCATCGTCCAGGCCTGGTCCTTGTCCCCCCCGGACAGCGATATCGACGCGTCTGCAGCCCGCTTCCGTGATGCTCTCACGGAAGTTTGCGACGCGTCGATGCCGCGGAACGTACACCGCCCAAGGAGGAGGGCGGTGTATTGGTGGTCGCACGAAATCGCAGAGCTTCGTGCGGCCTGCTCCGCGGCCCGGCGGCTGTACGGGCGCAGCCGCCGGCGGCGGACCAATAGGGACCCCGAAGAGGAGGCCCGGCTGTATGGCGACTACAGAACCTGCAGGAAGACGCTGCAGGTCGCCATCAGCCGGGCGAAAGAGCAGGCATGGGAGGAGATGCTCCAGGAGCTGGAGAAGGACCCGTGGGGGCGCCCGTACAAAATCGCCCGGAAGAAATTTCGCGGCCAGGCGCCCCCGGCAACGGAGACTCTCTAGCCGGAGGTGGCTGAGAGGGTTGTAGGAGCGCTGTTCCCCGGCCCTCCGGAACTCCTCCCTCCTCCCATGCCCCCTGCTCAGGTGGCAGAGGAGGCGCCGGTCATCCCTCCTCCGGTTACGGAGGAGGAGATGGGGAGGGCGACTGAGCGCCTCCGCGCCACCGGGCGCAAAGCACCCGGCCCTGACGGGGTCCCGGGCCGGGTGCTAGCCACAGCGTTGGACCATCTGGGAGGGTGGCTTCGGGAGCTGTTTGACCGCTGTCTTGCGGTCGGGCAGTTCCCGAAGCCCTGGAAGACGGGGCGGCTTTGCCTCATAGGAAAGGAAGGCCGCCCCCCGGACTGCGCGTCCGCGTTCCGGCCCCTAGTTTTGCTGGACGACACCGGGAAGGCGCTCGAGAGGATCGTTGCCTCCCGGGTCGTCCGGCATCTTGAGGAAGTAGGGCCGAACGTGTCGGACGCGCAGTTCGGCTTCCGGTCAGGGCGTTCCACGTTGGACGCCCTGACCCTCCTTAAACAGGTCTCCACGGAGGCGACCTCTCAGGGCGAAAGAGTATTGGCGGTGTCCTTGGACATCGCCAACGCCTTCAACAGTCTGCCACATGGTGTCATACGGGAGGCGCTCCGCTTTTTCGGAGTGCCCCCGTACCTGCGGCGGCTGTTGGAGGCGTACCTGGAGGGGAGAGAGGTCGCCTTCGTAGACGCCAGAGGGCAGATGGTCCGGCGCCATACGGCGTGCGGGGTTCCACAGGGGTCGGTCTTGGGCCCGCTCCTGTGGAACATGGGCTACGACTGGGTGCTCCGCGGCGCGCTTCCTTCTGGAGCGCGCCTCATTTGCTACGCGGACGACACCCTAGTCGTAGCCCGGGGGGGAGAATTAAGTGAATTGATGCGCCTGACCACGAAAGCCGTCACGCTCGTGGTCGAGCGCATCAGAAGACTGGGCCTCGAGGTGGCCCTCGATAAGACCGAGGCCCTAATGTTCCATGGGCCTCGGCGAGGGCCGCCTCCAGGGGCCCACATCTATGTAGAGGGCGTCCGTGTCAGGGTGGGGGCCCAGATGAAGTATCTGGGCCTCACCCTGGACGGACGCTGGCGGTTCGAGCCCCACTGTAAGGGGCTCGGACCGCGCTTAGTCAAGGCGGCAGCGGCGCTCGGACGTCCTCAACACGGGGGGGCCGGGTGCCGCCTGCCGCCGCCTCTATATGGGGGTCATCAGGTCCATGGCCGCCTACGGGGCACCGTTGTGGGTCGACGCCCTCAGCGCCACCAACATCCGCGCGCTGCGAGCCGCGCAGCGTACCGTGGCGTTGAGGGCGATACGAGGATACCGTACTGTGTCCTCAACGGCGGCCATGGTGCTGGCCGGCTCTCTTCCCTGGGAGCTGGAGGCGGAGGTGCTTGCCGCCGTATATCAATATACGGCGGTTAAGAAACGGTCGGAGGAGCCTCCAGCTCCCAGAGAAATAGAGGAAATGAGAAGAGCGATGAGGGAGGAAGTTGTGGAAAGGTGGAGGCGGGACCTGGCGGACGAGCGGTACGGTCGATACACGATCGACGCCGTCCGCCCGGTCCTGCCGGAATGGTACCAGAGGAGATGGGGCTCCCTGACGTTCCGTCTGGTGCAGGTGCTGACCGGGCACGGGTGCTTCGGTTGCTACCTGCACCGCATAGCACGCAGGGAGCCGACCGCCGTATGCCATCAGTGCGGCGCTGACCCGGACACCGCGCAGCATACTCTATCTGAGTGTGCTGCGTGGGAGGAGCAGCGTCGCACGTTGGCTGCGGCGGTGGGACAGGATCTCTCGTTGCCGAGCGTAGTTGCGGCCATGCTCGGTAGCGAGGATGTGTGGAATGTTGTGGCCTCCTTCTGCGAGGAGGTCGTCTCGCAGAAGGAGGCGGCGGAGAGGGTCCGTGAGCGGGACCCTCAAAGTGGCCGTCTCCGCCAACGGAGGACGGGCAGGAGGAGGCGTCAGTTTGACCGCCTCCTCCCTTTGTAACCGGACCAGGGAAGATGGGTCGGGGGGCCCATCTTCCCATTGCACAGGTCCGGTAGACGGAGGAGACGGCCGGTGTGTACACGGCTGTCTCCCAACAGGACGGGGCCCGGCGGTGGCGCTTTTACTGCTGGGCCAACCGCTGGGGCGGCACGATGAAGTCTATAGAGATCTCGTGCCGCCCCAACTATAGCGGAAGACGTACACCGTGGGGTTTTAGTCCGTGCGAGTCGGACATAACCCACTCTCTCCCCCGAGAGGGTGGTGTATCCATAAGGGATTTCCCCACGTTAAAAAAAAAAAAAAAGAGTTTGTATTAGTATTTGTTTCAATATTATTATTTTCTATGTTACATGTGACCATGAACTGTCATATCCTAAAATACTGCGAGTGTCTAAAGAGTCACCTGGATAAAAGTTTAAATTGATAATTTTTAAAATTATTTATAACCAATATATCTTTAAGCCACCTCTCTACAGCAAGAAAACCCATCGCTTTATGCGTAGTACTTATAATAGTACTATATTTTTAATATCGTTATACAAAATGAAGTTATCTTGATAATTTCTGTTCCAAATAAGAATATTATGTTTAAGAAGTTAAGGAAAAAAATGATTAAAATACATCCTGTAGTTTTTGAGTGACGCTCAAAATGTTTTTAATGTGTCCTATACTTTTTGTATGATGATGTATTGGTTGATTCTGCAACGAAAACTAAAAGGGGTTCAGTCACTAAGATGGTGTTTTGGCTATTGGTGTGATCCAAAAATTTCGGAGTCATTAAGTTATTAATTATAATTTATTGCTGTTAAAAATTACCTTTTAATTTCATAATTAAAATTGACATTTTATATTTAAAACTAGCTTCTACCCGCGACTTCATCCTTGTTAAATAGTTACTTTGGGCTAGCTAACACGCAGCGGAAGCTGTTAAAAGGCAAAAAATAAATCGATTTTGATACATTCTTCATTGGTACTCCGCTCCTATTGGTCTTAGCCTTTCCTCGATATGTGAGCTATCTAACACTGAAGAATTTTCAAATCGGACTAGTAGTTCTGAAGATTAGCGCGTTCAATCAAACAAACAAACAAACCCTGAAGCTTTATAATATTAGTATAAACTAATCATTGATAGTGAATGGAAATATATTTGATATGTTATATGAATTTCAGAGGACTAGTTTTTACCCGTGTCTTCGCTAGCGTTTAAGATAGATTGAAAATTTTCTTACTCGGGTAGCTCGAGAGTATTACTTTTTCTGGATGAAAGATGAACATTATGTATGCATAGTTTTTCGGTTAAGTAGTTAACTACGTTCGCATTTATAATATTGTAGTAAGAATACTAATTTATTAAGGTTCATTTATTAAAGTGTGAAAATGATATATTCTTTACTCACCAGTTTTGAAGCAACAATGAATATTATATTCATTATAACATCGATTACAAGTATTCCCGTTAAGACCGTCATCCGAAACAAAGTATTATCATTAATATCCATCCCAATGTAATGTATAGTTTTATGTATAAGTGGTACAATCATCATTAGAACGAACACCAGAAATACTAAATCGATTGTCTGAAATTGCGAAATTAATTCCCACTACTTTTTATCTGTTTCTGTATTCATTATGTTGCAGATAGTTTTAGCTTTGATTTTTTTTGATATGACTGTTAATCTCAATCAATTTACAAAAAAAGAAGGGTTCTTGATTTTTCTCAATTAATTTGTATTTTTTTTTCTATTTTACCTCACAACTTTATCGTTTATGAACAGATTATAAAAATTATTTTCGTACTAGCTTTAAGCCGCGAATTAGCACGCGTTTTTCTAAAATTGTATTAAAATTGGACCAACGGTTTCGAAGACAGTACTACGGGCAAAAGCTGCGCGAAACAGCTTGTACAATATAAAGTAGCCTATGTCACCCGCTGTGATTGCAGCCATCTACCACTGATATTCTCGTCAAAATCGGTTTAGCCGTTTCGGAGATTACCCGGAACAATCAGACAGACAGGCAGACTGACAAAATTTTTAAAAATTGCATTTTTGTAATCAGTATCGTGTATACTTTCATATATAATCAGTAAAACTTTATTATTTTCATATAACACACAGACATTTAATTTTTGTTATATGTATAGATTAGGGACTAGTTCGAAGAGAGTCCCATTATAATTATGGTTAATTTATTATTTCATTACCATCGAATCTTAGATTTCGAAGATATACCAGGAAACTCTCAAAATCGACTAGGAAATGTATATTGATTATGATAGGTTTAAGAAACATCGTAGTGGAATTATAGTAAAATTGTAAAATAGTTACTAACTTGAAGTTAAAATCTATCGCCAAGCACCTGTTGCTGTATTCCAGTACCTGCACTTGAGGGCCTTTTTTTTTTTTTTTTTAACGTGGGGAAATCCCTTATGGATACCCACCCTCCCGGGGGAGAGAGTGGGTTATGTCCGACTCGCACGGACTAAAACCCCACGGTGTACCGACAGACCGTTGTGTGGGGGCGGCAAGGGATCGTACATGCTACTCAACCTTGTAGAGCCGCCCCCACGGTCCGCCCGGCGGAAGGTGACCGCCGGACTCCTACCTATAGAGGGACAGACCGGGTACACACCGGCTGCCCCCCCTCGTCCGCCGGACCTGTGGAATGAGGAGATGGGCCCCCCGGGCCACCCCCTCAGGTCCGGCTTCGGTGGCGGGAGGAGTTGGGCAAATCGCCGCCTCCTCCCGCCTGTCCTCCTTTGGCGGAGAGGGCCACTTTGAGGATCTGCCTCGCGGGCCCTCTCCGCCTCCTCCTTCTGCGAGATGACGTCCTCGCAGAAGGAGGACATCGCTCGCCACGCCTGTTCGCTGCCGAGCATGGCCGAGACCACGCTCGGCAGCGACAAGTCCGGTCCTACCGCCGCCGCTAGAATGCGGCGCTGCTCCCCCCACGCAGCACACTCAGACAGAGTGTGCTGCGCGGTATCTTCGACAGCGCCGCATTCGTGACAGGCGGCGGTCCGCTCCCTGCGTGCGATCCGGTGCAGGTATCACCCGAAACAACCGTGTCCGGTGAGTACCTGCACCAGTCGGAACGTCAGGGAGCCCCGCTCCCTCTCCGTCCACTCCAAGGACCTTTTTTTTTTAACGTGGGGAAATCCCTTATGGATACCGTCCCTCCCGGGGGAGAGAGTGGGTTATGTCCGACTCGCACGGACTAAAACCCCACGGTGTACCGACAGACCGTTGTCTGGGGGCAGCAAGGGATCATTCAAGCTAATCAACCTTGTAGAGCCGCCCCCACGGTCCGCCCGGCGGAAGGTGACCGCCGGGCTCCTACCTATAGAGGGACAGACCGGGTACACACCGGCTGCCCCCCCTCGTCCGCCGGACCTGTGCAATGAGGAGATGGGCCCCCCGGCCCACCCCCTCAGGTCCGGCTACGGTGGCGGGAGGAGTTGGGCAAAGCGCCGCCTCCTCCCGCCTGTCCTCCTTTGGCGGAGAGGGCCACTTTGAGGATCTGCCTCGCGGGCCCTCTCTGCCTCCTCCTTCTGCGAGATGACGTCCTCGCAGAAGGAGGACATCGCTCGCCACGCCTGTTCGCTGCTGAGCATGGCCGAGACCACGCTCAGCAGCGATAAATCCGGTCCCACCGCCGCCGCCAGAATGCGGCGCTGCTCCCCCCACGCAGCACATTCAGACAGAGTGTGCTGCGCGGTATCTTCGACAGCGCCGCATTCGTGACAGGCGGCGGTCCGCTCCCTGCGTGCGATCCGGTGCAGGTACCACCCGAAACAACCGTGTCCGGTGAGTACCTGCACCAGTCGGAACGTCAGGGAGCCCCACTCCCTTTCAATCCATTCCCGCAGGACCGGGCGGACGGCGTCTACGGTAAACCGCCCGAACCGCTCGTCCGCCAGGTCCTGCTGCCATCTTTCGACGGCGTCTCCTCGGAGACGCCGTCTCTCTGCCTCTACCTCCCTGGGAGCCGGAGTGTACCAATTCACGGCGGCGAGAACTCCTGCCTCCAGCTCCCAGGGCAGGGAGCCGGCGGGCACAAAGGCCGCCGCCGAGAACACCGTGCGGTACCCCCGGATCGCCCTCAGTGCCACCGTGCGCTGCGCATTACGCAGCGCGCGCACGTTGGCGGCACCGAGGGCGTCGGCCCACACCGGTGCCCTGTAGGCGGCCATCGCCCGCACGACTCCCATGTAGAGTCGGCGGCACCCGGCGCCCGGCCCCCCTATGTTGGGGAGCAACCGGCCGAGTGCCGCCGCCGCCCCAGCAATTCGCGGTCCGAGCCCCGCGAAATGGGGCTCGAACCGCCAGCGCCCGTCCAGGGTGAGGCCCAGATATTTCATCTGGGTCCCCACCCTGATCCGGGCGCCCTCCACCACAATGTGGGCCCCAGGTGGTGGCCCCCGCCGAGGCCCATGGAAAAGTAGAGCCTCGGTCTTCTCGAGGGCCACTCTGAGGCCCAACCTCCTTATGCGCCTGACCACAAGGGTTGTGGCCATCGTGGCCAGGCGCTCCACCTCCCTCCACTCCCCCCCCGGGCTACGACTAGGGTATCATCCGCGTAACATATGAGGTAGCGTAATATATGACTGCTGGGGAGTCCCTACCCTTCGTGGTGGGGGGCCTGCAAATGCGGCTCCCCATTATGTGCCCAGAGGGCCTTCCGGCGTCCGCGCATACGGCGCCGCGGGCCGTCTCCGCCTTGCATTGGGCCGTTTTGTGGCCCGCCGCGCCGCAGCGGTAGCACCCGTCCCCCCTGCTGGACGAGGAGGGGCACGTGGGGCGGGTGTGCCCCAAGCCCATGCACTTATAGCAGCGCATGGGCTTCTCATCCAGCAGCTGCACGCGTACCACACTCCAGCCGATCAGGAGCTTGCCCGCCTGCACAAGCTCCCGGGCTGCCGTCGCGGGGAGGGTTACGTGGGCCGCTCCGAGGCCCCCCCAATTCCGTTTGATTTCGCGGACCTTCAGGTCGGCTATTTTACAACCGGCCTTCGCCGCCACGACCGACTCGATCTCGTCGGCGGACACCGAATCGTCCAGCCCGACGATCCGGATGTCCGCCTTTTTGGTCGGAACGACGACCGTGGTGACTCCGGCCAGTGCAGTCTTCAGCTCCCGGGCCAGTTCGGCGGCCTTCTCACTACTCTGGCCCGGGAGCTCAATCTTCCGGGCCCCCGTGGCGGTATGTCTGACCCACACCTCCCCTATGCCCATGTCGGGCAGGGCCACGTGCTCGCGCGTCTTTACCAGCACCTCCCTGTAGCCGACACCTTTTTCGGCTGCGGCATCTTGCAGAGTCAGAATGACCGCAGCCGACTGGGGGACGGACGGCAACTTCGGCCCGGGCGGCTTTGGCGGCGCCTTTGAGGGCGCTGCGACGGCGACTGCGGCCTTGGGCACCGTGGCAGGGGCCGCCCTCTTCTTCCGGCCCAGCACCTTCGACCACTCCACCTCCTTGGTCGCCGTTGTCGCCGCCGGGACCGGTAATTCGGCCCAATTGATGCCCAGAGGGGCGATCAGGGCTTGAGGCCCAGGTGCCGACCTCGTTGGCTTCAGAGGTGGAGCCCCTGCTCCACCCTTCTTCCTATCCGCCGCCAGAGGCGGGCGAATGGGCGCCTCTGGAGGCAGGCGACCCTCCAGGCTCTCCAGACGTGCGTTCAGCATTGCTGAACGACGTCTGGAGAGAACGCTCCAGGCGAGACACAGCCCCGATGAGAACCTCCTCCCACTGGTTGGCGGGAGACTCCACTACAATTGGTGCCGGAGGGGGAGGCATCTGCTTTTTAGCATTCGCCTCTTGCTTCCATGCCAGCACCTCCGCCTTAAGGTCTTCGACCTGCCGGCGGAGGTTCTTGGCGTCCCTTTGGAGCCTCCTCGTTTCTTCCGCCTCCGTGCGCTCGGCAAGGGTCTCAACCACCTCTTTCAGGGTCCTGGCAGCTTCTTTCAGGACCTTAATACAAGGACCTGAAAGATTGCCAGACTTCCTGACAGTCTCAGAAATGGCTGAGACCTTGACCCCTGCCAGAGCCTTGAGCGTAAATGCGTCAAGGGCATCCACATCGACAGGAGGCTCCGCCTCCGACCCCAAGCTGGTCGCGGCACCGGCCCTGGAGGTGGCCCTAGAGCCGGCAGCCGAGGTAGCGGCCGAGCCGGTAGCGGAGCCTGCGGTTGACTCCGCCACACTCACACCACTTGCTAAGGCCCGGTCAAATGACCCGTCGGCCTCCCCCATAACCCCACGACCACCCACGTTGCGGCTGATCCGCCTCGCCGTCCCCCTGTGGAATGTGCTCATTTTAGGAACACTCTGCTCCTCGACTTCCGTGTCGGAGTCCATCTTAACGCTAGTGCGTTTTTTAGTTATTTTTTTCGCACTCATGGTTTACCGGAGACCACAGGGTCACCAGTAAACCAAGAGGCAAAAAAGCGAAGTCCTATTAGCGTGCCAGGTCAGTCACAAGCGAGAAATCAGTCCGAAAAACAAAGCCAGGGTCCAAATCAAAGAAAATCTACGCCAAATCCAAAACAAGCCAAGTCGGGTGTGAGAGCAAGTCCGTAATCCAAAAAAAACGCCCTTTTTTTTTTTTTTTTTTTAACGTGGGGAAATCCCTTATGGATACCCACCCTCCCGGGGGAGAGAGTGGGTTATGTCCGACTCGCACGGACTAAAACCCCACGGTGTACCGACAGACCGTTGTGTGGGGGCGGCAAGGGATCGTTCCAGCTAATCACCTTGTAGAGCCGCCCCCACGGTCCGCCCGGCGGAAGGTGACCGCCGGGCTCCTACCTATAGAGGGACAGACCGGGTACACGCCGGCTGCCCCCCCTCGTCCGCCGAACCTGTGCAATGAGGAGATGGGCCCCCCGGCCCATCCCCTCGGGTCCGGCTACGGTGGCAGGAGGAGTTGGGCAAAGCGCCGCCTCCTCCTGCCAATTCTCCGTTGGCGGAGACGGCCACTTAACGGGTCTGCCTCGCGGGCCCTCTCCGCCGCCTCCTTCTGCGAGATGACCTCCTCGCAGAAGGAGGCCATCGCTCGCCAAGCCTGTTCGCTGCCGAGCATGGCCGAAACCACGCTCGGCAGCGATAAGTCCGGTCCTACCGCCGCCGCCAGAATGCGGCGCTGCTCTCCCCACGCAGCACACTCAGACAGAGTGTGCTGCGCGGTATCTTCGTCAGCGCCGCACTCGTGGCAGGCGGCGGTCGGCTCCCTGCGCGCAATCTGGTGCAGGTACCACCCGAAACAACCGTGTCCGGTGAGTACCTGCACCAGTCGGAACGTCAGGGAGCCCCACTCCCTACCAATCCACTCCCGCAGGACCGGGCGGACGGCGTCTACGGTAAACCGCCCGAACCGCTCGTCCGCCAGGTCCTGCTTCCATCTTTCGACGGCGTCTCCCCTGAGAAGCCGTCTCTCCGCCTCTACCTCCCTGGGAGCCGGAGGCTCCCCCCTTCGTTTCCTCACCGCCGTGAATTCGTACACGGCGGCGAGAACTCCTGCCTCCAGCTCCCAGGGAAGGGAGCCGGCGAGCGTGAAGGCCGCCGCTGAGGACACCGTCCGGTACGCCCGGATCGCCCTCAGTGCCACCGTGCGCTGCGCATTGCGGAGCGCGCGCACGTTGGCGGCACCGAGGGCGTCGGCCCAGACCGGTGCCCCGTAGGCGGCCATCGCCCGCACGACTCCCATGTAGAGTCTGCGGCACCCGGCACCCGGCCCCCCTACGTTGGGAAGCAGCCGGCCGAGTGCCGCAGCCGCCCCAGCAATTCGCGGTCCGAGCCCCGCAAAATGGGGCTCGAACCGCCAGCGCCCGTCCAGGGTGAGGCCCAGATATTTCATCTGGGTCCCCACCCTGATCCGGGCGCCCTCCACTACAATGTGGGCCCCAGGTGGTGGCCCCCGCCGAGGCCCATGAAAGAGTAGGGCCTCGGTCTTCTCGAGGGCCACCCTGAGGCCCAGCCTCCTGATGCGCCTGACCACGAGGGTTGTGGCCATCGTGGCCAGGCGCTCCACCTCCCTCCACTCCCCCCCCCCCCGGGCTACGACTAGGGTGTCATCCGCGTAACATATGAGGCGTGCCCCATATGGGAGCACGCCGCGGAGCACCCAGTCGTAGCCCATGTTCCACAGGAGCGGCCCCAAGACCGACCCCTGTGGAACCCCTCGCCTTGTGGCCCGCCTGGTCATCCGCCCGTCGCCGTCGACATAGGCGACCTCCCTGCCCTCCAGGTACGCCTCCAACACCCGCCGCAGGTACGGGGGCACTCCAAAATATCGGAGCGCCTCCCGTATGACGCCATGCGGCAGGGTGTTGAAGGCGTTGGCGATGTCGAGTGACACCGCCAAAACCCTCTCCCCCTGGGAGGTCGCCTCTGCCGACAGCGACTTCAGGAGGCACAGGGCGTCCAGTGTCGAACGTCCTGTCCGGAAGCCATACTGCGCGTCCGCCAGATTCGGCCCCACGCCCTCTAGGTGCTGGACGACCCGGGAGGAGATAATCCTCTCCAGCACCTTCCCGGCGTCGTCCAGCAGGACGAGGGGCCGATACGCGGACGCGCAGTCCGGAGGGCGGCCTGCCTTTGCCATGAGGCAGAGCCGCCCAAGCTTCCAGGGCTTCGGGAACTGCCCGACCGAAAGACACCGGTCGAACAGCTCCCGAAGCCACCCCCCTAATTGGCCCAAGGCGAGGCCGAGCACCCGACCCGGGACCCCATCAGGGCCGGGCGCTCTTCGCCGGTTGAGGAGGCGCTCGACAGCCCTCCCCATCTCCTCCTCCGTTATCGGAGGGGGAGAACCGTCGAGCACCTCCTCGACTACCTCCCGAGGTGGAGGCATGGGAGGAGCTGGTAGCATCGGAGGGTCGGGGAACAGTTCTCCCACGACCCTCGCTACCACCTCCGGCCGGAGGGTCTCCGTCGCCGGGGGCGCCCAGGATCGTAACTTCATTCGTACGATCCTGTACGGGCGCCCCCAAGGATCCCCCTCCAGCGTCTGGAGCAGCTCCTCCCATGCTGCTTCTTTCGCCCGGGTGATGGCAGCCTGCAGGGTCTTCCTGCACTCCCTATAGCTGCCATACAGCCGGGCCTCCACCTCCGGGTCCCTATGCCGGCGCCGGCGGCTGCGCCCGAACAGCCGCCGGGCCGCGGAGCAGGCCGCTCGGAGAGCGGCGATCTCCGGCGACCACCAGTACACCGCCCGTTTGTCTGGGCGGTGTACGCTCCGCGGCATCGACGCGTCGCAAACCTCCGTGAGGGCTGCACGGAGGCGGGCTGCGGACGCGTCGAAATCAGCCCCTGTGGGGGGGGGGGCATGGCCCAGGCCTGAACGATGGCCGCCTCTTCCGCTAATTCACGGTTGAGGCGGCTCATCGCCCAACAGGGGAACTTCGCGCCCCTCCGAGGGCAGGTGCCAATTCCGGCTTGGGAGGTGGAGACCTCGAATCTGATATATCGGTGGTCCGATAAGGTCTCCACCTCCTCCAGCACCCTCCACCCCCGGACACGGCGTGCGACGGAAGGGGTGGCGAACGAAACGTCCACCACTGACGTCCCGTTCCATCGCACGCACGTGGGGACGCTCCCCTGGTTGAGGAGGGACAGCCCTAACTCGGCTGCCCACTCCTCAACGGCCATGCCCCTCAGGTCCGTGACTGCCGCTCCCCAGGCCCTCGATTTAGCATTTAAATCCCCCATGAGGACCACAGGGAGCGGCGACAGCCGTCTGACAGCTCCCTGCAGGGAGCCGAGGTACGCCTCGAACTCCCGCAGGGGCTTGTTAGGGGAGAAGTACGCCCCCACAATGGCGTACTCTCCCCAGACGGCCGTCACGAACCCGGCCCCACACTCTCTCACCGCCAGGGACGAACCTCGACCCGCCACGATCGCCACGGAGCCGTTCCGGTCCCCAGCCCACTGCGGCTGGGAGGGAACGAAGTAAGGCTCCGTGGCGATCGCGAGCCCGATACCCCACTCCGCCACTGACTGCACGAATAAGTCCTGTGCAGCGGCGGAGTGGTTGAGGTTCGCCTGGAGGAAGTTGAATATGGACCTATCCATTATTGGTCCATATCAACTTCCTCCCGCCTGGCGGCCACCACCTTTGGGATAGCTCCCACTGTGGGGAGGTCCCTACCCTTGGTGGTGGGGGGCCTGCAAGTGCGGCTCCCCATCACATGCCCCGAGGGCCTCCCCACGTCCGCGCATACGGCGCAGCGGGCCACCTCCGCCTTGCATTGGGCCGTTTTGTGGCCCGCCGCGCCGCAGCGGTAACACCCGTCCCCCCTGTTGGACGAGGAGGGGCACATGGGGCGGGTGTGCCCCAAGCCCATGCACTTATAACAGCGCATGGGCTTCTCGTCCAGCAGGATGACGCGGACGACGCTCCACCCGACCAGAAGCTTGCCGGCTTGCACAAGCTCCTTGGCCGCCGCCGCGGGGAGCGTCACGTGGACTGCGCCGAGGCCCCCCCAATTCTTCTTTATCTCGCCGACCTTCAGGTCGGCCATCTTGCAGCCGGCCTTCGCCGCCACGACCGACCCGATCTCGTCGGCGGACACCGAATCGTCCAGCCCGACGATCCGGATGTCCGCCTTCTTGGTCGGCACGACGACCGTAGCGACGTCGGCCAGCGCCACTTTGAGCTCCCGGGCCAGTTCGGCGGCCTTCTCCTTCGTCTGCCCCGGGAGCTCAATTTTTCGGGATCCCGTGGCCGTCTGCCGGACCCGGACTTCCCCAACGCCTATATCCGGCAGGGCCACGGCCTCCCGCGCCTTCACCAGGACCTCCCTGTATCCTATCCCCCTGTTGGCTGCGGCATCCTGCAGCGTCACAATCACCGCAGCCGATTGGGGGACGGATGGCAGTTTCGGCCCTGGTGGTTTCGTCGGC